>CAMZMU010000061.1:10811716-11411716 GCA_947311845.1 Poa pratensis | reverse complement strand
AGAGCAGCAGGATATAGGCCACCTCCTCCGCGCCCCACTACTTCGACACTTGGGGTAGGCGGAAGTGGGTACCGTCCTATGCTACCTGCTCCACCTGGAGTCACTTGCTACACCTGTGGCCAGGCTGGCCACTACTCCAGGGAGTGCCCCCAGAAGGCACCTCTCGCGATAACTCCTGCACGAGCCCCTGCCACTCCAACTGGCAAGGCTGGACCTATGTGCGTGGTCGCCTGAACCACATCTCTGCTGAAGAAGCTGAAGAGGACCCCGGCGTTCTCATGGGTGAGTTACGAATCAACAACAACGTGCTACAGTTTTGTTTGATTCTGGAGCATCGCATTCATTCATATCCATAGCTTTTGCAAAAGGCCACAAAATACCGTTCGAGAAAATGAGCCGTCCCTTGGAGATCTCCACTCCTGGCTCCAAATGGCAAACCGATGGGGTTACTCCTGAGGTCCAGATTACTATCGGTTACTACTCTTTTCCTTTGCTTTGGTAGCTCTGAGGTCAAATGGCATTGATGTCATATTGGGCATGAACTGGCTAGCCAAATACCGGCTAATCTCGACTGTGCTGCCAAGACCGTCACCGTGACCAATTCTTCCGGTGACTGTGAGTATTGGTCTGCACTGTCAAGACCTCCATGTTCATCATACCCAACTCACCTGAGATTCTCCTTTGCTTTATGGAAGGCGAATCCCCTCCTGAAATCCAGGACATACACGTGGTGTGTGACTTCCCGGATGTGTTCCCGGAAGAGTTGCCTGGCATGCCTCCTGACCGAAGTGTGGAGTTTGTCATAGATCTACTTCCCGGTACCGCTCCAATTTCCAAGAAGCCCTACCGTATGCCGGTGGAAGAGTTGGCTCTGTTGAAAGAGCAAATTGATCAGCTGTTAGCTAAGGAGTTCATCCAGCCTAGCAGTTCACCTTGGGGTTGTCCGGTACTCTTTGTCAAGAAGAGGGATTCTACCGTGCCTCGTCTAGTCTCTGACTATCGACCGTTGAATGCGGTGACAATCAAGAACAAGTATCCTATTCCTCGCATCAATGATCTGTTGGATCAGTTAGCTGGTGCAACGGTATTCTCCAAGATGGATCTGAGGTCAGGCTACCATCAGATAAAAATCAGAAAGGAGGATATCCAAAGACGGCATTTGTTACTCGCTATGGCTCATATGAGTATACCGTCATGTCCTTTGGTCTCACAAATGCCCAGCTACTTTCATGAGGCTCATGAACTCCATCTTCATGGATTATCTTGACAAGTTTGTCGTCATTTACATCGATGACATCCTCATCTATTCCAAAACCAATGAAGAGCATGATGAACATCTTCGTTTGGTTCTGACAAGACTTCGAGAACACCGTCTATGCCAAGTTCTCCAAGTGTGAGTTTTGGTTGGATAATCTTGTCTTCCTTGGTCATGTATATCCGCAATGGTGTGGAAGTCATTCCGACAAGATTCAGTCCATTCTGGATTGGAAAACTCCAATGTCAGTCAAGGACATTCGTAGCTTTCTCGGATTGGCGGTTACTACCGCCGATTCATCGAAGGTTTCTCCAAATAGCCAAGGCCCTGACTGACCTTCTCAAGAAGGATAAAAAGTTTGTATGGTCGGCCGAAGCTGAAGAGAGCTTCAAACACTGAAAGCCAAACTCACGTCCGCTCCTGTGCTTGTCCTGCCGGACACAAGCAAGGATTTCGTCGTCTTCTGTGACGCCTCTCTACAAGGTTTGGGTTGTGTATTAATGCAAGATGGCCATGTGGTGGCATATGCTTCTCGCCAACTTAAGCCGCATGAGCTCAACTACCCAACTCATGATCTAGAGCTTGCCGGTGGTCTATGCTTTGAAGCAATGGAGACCATACCTGTTTGGTAACCGTTGCGAGATCTTCTCGGATCACAAGAGTCTGAAGTACCTCTTCACCCAGCCGGATTTAAATCTCAGGCAAAGGCGTTGGTTGGAGTTAATCACGGACTACAATGTGAGTCTGAACTATCAACCCGGCAAAGCAAACGTCGTGGCTGACGCGCTAAGTCGGAAGTCCTATTGCAACAATCTGATGATTGAAGAGGCCCAACCTGCCCTCTATGAAGAGTTTGCCCGTTTGAACCTGGAAATTGTTCCTCCGGCTACCTTGCAAATCTGGAGATCAAATCTACTCTTGTGGACCAGATTAAGGATGCTCAGAAGCGTGACAAGGGTATTCTGAAAATCAAGGAGAACATTGCTAGCGGGAAGGCCAAATGTTTTTCTGTCAATGAATCGGAGTTGTTTATTTTGGTGACCGCTTGGTGGTGCCAAAGAAACGAAAATTGAGGGAGTTGATCCTCCAAGAAGCTCATGAATCTCCTCTCTCTATTCATCCCGGTAGTACCAAAATGTACCAAGACCTTCGACCACAATTCTGGTGGACTCGGATGAAACGAGAAATTGCCAAGTATGTTGCTGAATGCGACACCTGTCGACGGGTAAAGGCTGAACATCAAAGGCCTGCCGGCACTCTTCACCCTATTGCTATTCCCGAGTGGAAATGGGATGAAATTGGTATGGACTTCATTACTGGTCTGCCGAAGTCTCCAAAGGGACATGATGCCATTTGGGTCATCATTGATCGACTATCAAAAGTGGCTCACTTCCTCCCAGTTCGTGTTGACATTACAGCTGCCAAGTTGGCAGACCTGTATACCTCTCGTATCGTCGTCCTTCACGGCATTCCCAAGAAGATAATTTCTGATCGTGGAAGCCTATTCACCTCCAAGTTTTGGACTAGTTTCCAAACTGCTATGGGAACTCGTCTTAACTTCAGCACCGCTTTCCATCCCCAAACTGATGGTCAGACCGAAAGAGTGAACCAAGTTTGGAAGACATGCTTAGGGCATGTGTAATCTCTTTTGGCAAGGATTGGGAAAAGTATCTCCCTTTCGCGGAGTTCTCCTACAACAATAGCTATCAAGCTAGTCTGGGCATGGCTCCATTTGAGGTTCTCTATGGAAGAAAATGCCGCACTCCTCTAAATTGGTCCGAGACCGGAGAGAGGGCACTCTTTGGTCCGATGTGATCAATGAAGCTGAGGAGAAGGTTCGAATCATAAGAGAGAATCTGAAGATTGCTCAGTCTAGGCAGAAGAGCTACTATGATAAGCATCATCAGGATTCACTATGAAATTGGTGATAAAGCTTATCTCCGCGTCTCTCCCCTTCGTGGCGTTCGCCGCTTCGGTATCAAAGGGAAATTGGCACCTCGCTATGTTGGCCCTTTCACCGTTCTGGCCAAGCGAGGAGATCTTTCTTATAAGTTGGAGTTACCGGTCATCTTCCCAAATGTACATGATGTGTTTCATGTTCCCAACTTCGCCGTGTTTTAAGGATCCTATCCATGGGGTCAATCATGAAGAGCTAGATCTCCAGGAAGACCTCACTTATCGCGAGCATCCTATCCGTGTCCTGGATGAAGCCGAAAGAAAGACCCGCAACAAGACTACCAAGTTTCTCAAAATTCAGTGGTCTCATCATTCCGAGGAAGAAGCAACTTGGGAACGAGAGTCTAGTCTTCGTGAGGAGTATCCCGACTTCTTTTCGCAGTCTTAGAATCTCGGGACGAGATTCCTGTAAGGAGGGTAGAATTGTAACAGCCCCAAAATTTGTGAACCAAATTTTCACTTTTGTGTCCTCTTTTGCATCATGGCATGCATGCATCATTGCATCAATCTTATATTGCTAAACCACACCCTACTTATTCTTGGCAATATTGAAAACCAACATGCAAAGCTTGTCCCAACAAAGTTCACAACAAGGAAGACACTCAAACCTGCAAAGAAAATTACCTTGACCTCTTATATTATCCAGGTAGTTCCAAGAGTCCAAAGTAATATCTCTGCCTTGATTCAAAGGTTACTAAAGTATTTGTGTTGGAGACTTTAGCAAAAGGCCTATTTAAACCTCTATGAGCAATTGTTGTCCAAAATATTTTATTTTGGGAAACCAAAATTTGTGGAGCTTCTACTTGCTATGGAGAGGCTACATGAATTATCTCGTAATTTTTGGAAGTGTATAAGTGCTTCAAACAAATCCCTGAAAGTTTTGGTTTTAGAAGGAAAAGAAAGAGGCTTGTTTGCTGTTGTGCGGATGTTCCGGGCCGGATACCGGAACTCCCGGGCGTGAGTCCGGATATTCCGGACTGTGACCGGAAACTCCGGCCCTGCCAGGAACTGTTTTTCTTCTCTGTTTTGCGTCCCGCGGAAGTTCCGCTCGTTTCTGCGGAAGTTCCGGAGCATCGAAAGTTCCGGGTGAACTTCCGCTGCTAGTTCCGCTTATCGTTTTTGCTCTCTGGACTCCTCCTCCCGTAGGCGGAACTTCGTCCGGAAGTTCCGGGCGAACTCCCGGGATGGCGGATTTCATCTTCTTCCTGTAGCGACCGAGCGAGCTGCTCGAGCTCGGCCGCACCCTCTCGCTGTGCCCCACGCCCCTGCTGGCTCGAGGAGCACAAGAGCACCCCGAGCCCCTGCCTAACCCTATCCACTTGCTCACTTGCTCCTTCCTCTCTTCTCTCTCTCTCCCACGAGCTTGAGCTCGAGCCGCCATGGCCGCCGCCTAGCGCCGTCGCTATGGACCTCCCCGAGTAGATCGAAGACCACCACGAGCTCCGCCGCCTCTCCTGCTTCCTCCTCCCCGCAAGAATCGAGCTGAGGCGCCCCACATTGCCGCGGATTCAAGTTCTTCTCCGCGACGTCCTCCGTGAGCCCGAGCTCGATTGAAGCCGTCCCCGTCCATCTCTGCCCTTGCTGAGCACCACCCCAAGTTCAGGGTGAGCACACGCACCTCCTAGCCACCCCTTTCTTCACCTCTCGCGCTCGTTGCGAATCTAACCATAGCCCGCAACTCTGTAGCTCGAAGCCCAGACCGGAAGTTCCGACTGGAATTCCGGAAGTTCCGGGTTCGTCTCGACCGGAAGTTCCGGCTAAAACTCCGGACGTTCCGGACTTGCCAGGACTGTTTTTGTTCCTTTTCTTCTACGGTCGTTTCTTTGCAACTTAAGTTAGTCCTTGCTTGTGTAGGTCACCTAAACATTGCTTTTCGCATGCTCATGGCATTACATCTACAAGTTAACCCTAGGGATTTAACTATCCTAATCAACAATGTAAATATGCTTATTGCTTAATCCACGGAATATTCGAGATGCGCCTCTCTAAGCATCCGAACTCCGTTTAATCTTGATTAGCTCGAATCATCCTCATCTAGGGGATTTAAAATGTCATGTCATCTTTGTATGCATTGCACAATTGCCATGTGTTGACTGTTGTTTTTGCTTTCCGGTGTTGTTTGCTCTCCGGTAGATCACGAGTTCGGAGTTGAGCATCATTACTCCGACAAGCAGTTTGACTACTCCGCTGAACAAGGCAAGCGTAATCCCCCCTCTGAGCATATCTTATCCTAGATTTCCGCAAATATTTTCTCCACTATAATATTGCATGCGGTTCCAAATGTCAATTTCATTGGAGTAGAGTATCCTATAGTTGCATTAAGATTCCGATGCCAATACCCGTTTCCATCCTATTATCCATAGGATTGTATTGTTGGCCGAGATACTTACGATGCTATGTTGATGCTTAGCCATGCTTAGTTAATTGCATAGCTATACGATGGATGGTTTGTGTGGAAACAGGTGATGAGATGAGAATGATGGTGGAGAAATTGTGGTGACGGATACTAAAATGCTTAAAGGTGGGGATGAGAGGCCACGGTGGTTGTGGTGTTTTGTCTCGTTCTCGCCGCCTAGGTGCGAGTTCTATACCTCTTGAACCAAGACTGAGCGTGCAACCATGCGTGAGGCCTATGCATTTGCAGGAACCCTCATAGACTAAATAACTCGAGCGGGGCTAGCCAGGGTCCTCTAGTTCGGGCTTCCATTTGCGCGTGCGTGATGATGGTGGGATGAACTGAGATGAGGATGGTAGTATCAGAAAAGTAAGTGGCCGCGGGACAGGGTGCGAGGAGGTACCTCTTGTCCTACCGCCACTGATGATCCTGGAAAGTCCTTAACGGGGGAGAAGTCGACACCGCTCCCACCCAGCCGGCTCTCCAAGGAAGAGAGCTAAAAGCTAGGTAATGGGCCGGACGGTACGCGTGGCAAACATTTGTACACCCCTGCAGGGTTAAATCTTTTCGAAAAGCCGTGTCCGCGGTTATGGACGAGCTTGGGAAGTGAAGGTAAGATCATAGAATAACTTTAACGGAATGATTAAAAACTGGGTACTAGAGGTACCACTCACAGGTGCAAGGTGAGCTTCCTCGAGGGTGATTCGAGGAGGTGCCTTTGATGAACAGGTACAGTGGTTGGTGATGGTTGATGTTGAGAAAGGTGATGAAAGGAAGAGTTACTTCTTACCTCTTTTGAAAATATTCTGAATAGTCGATGCCTTTGAGTTATGTTTGTCATAAATAAAATCAGCTTTATGCAAAACAACCATATAACCTTGAAAGCCTCATCGAGCATATATTAGCTCTTAATCTTGCGAGTTCGTCGAACTCAACGTCGTTTGCTTGTTTTCAGGAGAGGACTTCACCGACCTCGAAGGTGGGTTCTTTGTGGACGTCGACGAGTAGTCTGGGGTTCCCAGGTGGCAGCTTGGGACATCCCGGATCAGCTGGCGCTGTGATGTTTATTTGTAGGCCTCTTAGGCCCTAATCTGAATCTTGTTGTTAGAACAACCTACCTTGCTTCCGCTTGATGTAATGTTGGGTCAGTGACCTCTGGTTGTCATTTGCTATCTTTCTCTATAATAAGAGTTGAACTATATGATTTGTGTCGTAGAGTCTGTGATGTGCCAGTTGTTCCACAAGTCTTGATCTTACTATTATGCTTTGATAGTTGTGCCTGTGTTAAGGCATCAATCGGGGTGTTGCGTTGTCTGGAGTGGGGTGTACCCAGCAACGCCTGCCAAAGGTTTTGGCCGGGGATTGGTAAACCCGTAACCTCCGGTTGTATCGCTTAACCGGTGACACGCAGCATCACTGTATACTAGTCGGGTCGGGGCGCTACACTTTCAAAAAGAGGGGTATTACCCGTGGGGCGAAATAGGTTTTTGTTTGTAAAAGGAACAAGAAAACGAGGTGGTGAGATATAATGCGAGGCTCGTAGGATAAAATTTTATATAGAAACACAAAATTTATTATGATGGAACATATTCTCCTCTGATGAGCGGAATCGCGTTCTCATACTTGATATCACTGGCAGTGCAAATGAAAGTTCCCAAGGGAGGGAGATTTTGGATCCGAAAGGTAATCGTAACATGTATTGCATTAAGCTACAAAAGTCGCTCTATGGGCTGAAACAGTCAGCTACAGTGTGGTACCAACAGCTAAGTGAGCTCCTTCTATAGAAAGTTTACCCAAACAACGATGATTCCCCGTGTGTGTTTATCAAGAAATCTACCTATCGATCTTGTATATTTTTTGTGTATGTTGATTACTGGAATATTATTAAGACTACACAAGAAATACATGAGGCAAGCAATTATCTGAAGACATAATCCGAGATGAAAGATTTGACTAGAACCAAATTCTGTCTTGGTTTGCAACTTGAATATTTCTTCACGAATACTCTTTCACCAGTTTACTTATATTTAAAAGATACTAGAAAAGTTTAGTATGAATAAAGCATACCCGTTAACACCTATGGTCATTAGGTCTCTTGATAAAAGCAAAGACCCATTTAGGCCTAAGGATGACGATGAGACAATATTGGTGACTTGCAAAATTCAGGGGGAGAAATCTCTTACATTATAAGCTGTTAAGATCATCAAATCTTCCCTATTTCTCTCTTGTCCTTTGTAAGTTTTTCATAATGGTTTCTCACGAAAGGTTTTTAATGAGGCAATATCTCTTCAACCATGAATAATATGTGTCATTTTCTCCTTTTCCCACTCATCTTTTAGAAAGAGTTTTTATGACATATTGTGTATTTTCTTAAATTTTCACATATTTGGAGCATATTATTTTCGAAAATGATCAGTCGTAACACAAAACAAAGATTAGGGATGTTAGAATTAGGGCCGTGTGCATGTATTGATGCAGAGGCCGGGTGATTCCCCATTTCGAAAAAAGAGGTGTTAGAATTTAATTAATGATATAATTCCTCATATACTACACGTGCGGTTGCCAAAAGGCCATCTGTCAATACGGTTTCCTCACATTGATCGGACGTCCCTTCACATTGTATATAATCCCAGTCTTTAATAAAATACTACCTCCGTTATATACAGAACGTTGTGGGTGTTCAATTTAGAAACAGAGTGAGTAGTTGATATTGGATTCATTCATTGTCTCGATCCATAGGTGGCCTGTAGCACCTCCAAACAGGCCCGTCAGCTGCAAAACTGGGCTGATTGGTTGGTCGCAGCAGGCCCGCGTTGTGGCTAACACGCTCATTGATGCAGCGCTGAGCCAGGCCCAGAAAGCACGCTCGAATCGAGCGTTCCCGTGGAGCCAGGTCTGGCGGCTGCGAAATTCGTCGTCGGCGTGCGCGCGGGCGGAGCACGGGAGATGGCGGGAGATGCCGAATCTCCGGCTCCTTTTCGCGCCCCCCATACTCTCATCTCCACCTCTATTCGGTCACCGCCCGCCATAGAGGACCCAAAATTTCCCCACCCCAAATCTTCACCGGCGGCCCGTGTCCGTCCTCTCCACCACCGTATCGTCGATGTCGTCTCCCCGGCCGGCAGGAGGAGCTCGAGAGTGTGTTCTTCCCCAACAGCTTCCTCTCCCCTTTTCTCCGGCACCGGATCCGCGCCATCCTCTCGAAAGCCAGCAGGGGGAGCTTTACATCAGCTACTATTCATCTTCAGCAATGGCGACGGTAAGCCACTTCGTCTCTCCGAACTCGCAGCGGTTTTAGTTGAACAACATCCGGTACTAATTGTAGATCTGTACATTTAGGACGATGGGTTGGCTCTGATCAAGCAGACAGCTGCTCTCATAGCTGCCGTGCAGGCACGGATCGTACTCGTTCGCAAGATCGTAGTTAGGCGCAATGCGTACCCTCTAGTCCAGTACGGTCCTATGTTCGCCCGGGATCAAGAGAGGATAGCAAATCTGAACAACATCTACAACACTAACGATGTGGAGGCAATGCAAATGCTTCGGATGGGCAGAGCCCCCTTCTTTGAACTTGTCAAAAGGTTCAGAGAAGGCGGCCTGTTGGAGGATAGCATCCACATATCCATCGAAGAGCAAGTTTGCATGTTCCTTCATGTTGTGGGTCATAATCAAATGTTTAGAGTGATCCACAACACATTTAAAAGGTCATGTGAGACTATCTCGCGTTACTTTAAGCAAGTCCTGTTTGCCATTGGAGAGCTCAGACAAGAGATGATCAAGCCACCTAAAGCTCAAACCCCATCCAAGATCAGCAACAGCTACAGATGGTTTCCATATTTCCAGGTTAGCAGTACATTTGTTCATATGTTTGTTCATGTTGTGTTTGTTCATCTGTTTGTTCATGTTGTGTTTGTTCATGACAGGATTGCATTGGCGCCATTGATGGTACTCATGTCACTGCTAGAGTGCCGAGATCACAGTCTGTAGAGTATACAGAGAAAGGAAGCATTACACAAGCCAGAATGTCCTTGATGCTGTTGATTTCGACATGATGTTCACATATGTGCTAACGGGTTGGGAGGGATCAGCACATGACGCAACAATTCTAGCTGACAGCTTGTCCAAACCAGATGGGATCATCATGCTTGAATGTAAGTTCTACCTTGGAGATGCTGGATATGCATGTCGGCCTGAAATTCTGCCACCGTTCAAAAAGACCAGGTACCATCTAAACGAGTTCAATTCAAGGAAGGGTCCGCAGAATGCCAAGGAATTGTTCAATCTCCATCACTCTAGCCTTAGAATCACCATAGAAAGAGCATTTGCTGCACTGAAGAACAGATTCAAGATCCTTGACCAGAAGCCATTTCACCCTTTCGAGACCCAAGTTAAGCTAGTTCATGCATGTTGCTTTCTTCACAATTGGATCTTAGGGTGGGGGATAGATGAACATTTCCCCTCTGAAGAAGATGTGACACCTGACGACACACCTCAGGGCGGCCATGGTGTCCCTCTAGGAGATAGTGAAGCTTGGAAGGCCAAAAGAATGGAGTGGGCTCAGGCAATGTGGGATGATAGAGGTGCCGCCAGGATATGAGCTTCAACACAGCGATATGCAGAAGAAGAAGAATGAAGCAGAAGAAGAAGACCCCGCCCCCTTCCTAATTATCATCCGTGCCGAACCTTTCCTAGTTACTATAATGCTATTTCATGAACTGTAATTCGTACTTGTTAGGGATGTACTGATGAACTGCCATTCGTAGTAGGTAGGACTCGATGAACTGATATGACCATCTGTGTAGTATGGTAAGCTCACCATTAGCAACAACGGGTCAGCACAATCTTGCTCGGACGTAACCAAACACCTTACTTTGCATCGCTGCTTGCTTTTCTGGGACGCTGCTGGCTACCAAACAATGTGCTCAATCTGTGCTCGCACTGCGATGCAGGCTGCCAAACGGCACGCACAACACGGCCCAGAGGTTGGTCTCGCCAGACCAAGCCCTCCACATCCTAGTCTAGCGGGGTGCAAGAGGGGCTACAGGCCACCAAACGCGCCCATAGTGTCCCACATGGCAGTATCCACTTGACAAGCACAGCCGGGTGACAGAGCTACTCCCTCTGTTTTTTAATATAAGATGTTTTAGGTGTTGCACATGTTGTTTAGATGCATACTAAAGTGGATGAACATACACACTAAAATAAGTCTAGATACATTTGTATATACATGAATGTGGACAAAGGATAAAACATCTTATATTAGAAAACGGAGGGAGTATAACATAGAGCAACAGGGGTGCCGTGTGGCGTTGCAGTGGAGTGCCATCCATCTATATAAGGAATGAATGCCGCTGTTCGCATGGGTACCTACACACCTTAGTTTGACCGACTCGTATACGTCACGGAAAAAAAGAGAATACTCAAGGGGGGCGGGGGATCTCAACATTAGATTTGATAGGATTATCCAAAAGTATTTTGAAATTTCTTCAAATCATATCCCGTTGTTATAATTATTTTTAAAAGTCAACAAAAAGTCAACCCTAAAAAATGATGACCAAAAAATATTTTTTTCAAAATTCTGAAACCAGTTTTGTACACCAAAATTCGTTCTCTACTAGAATATCAAGCTAAAACAGGTATATATGGCTTACATCGCCGTAAAATGCTATGGTGTGTAGCTACCACCATGAGTAGTAAAACGCCTCTCATCTATATAATACTCCGTAGTAGTACAACAAATGATTTTCTAGAGGTACTTAGGATTCCCTTATTATGCATCACACTTAACACATGCAGTTATAAAGGTCATGGCTGTCCGTTCTATCGATGCAAACCGCATGATTTTAATTAAGCTCTCGTTTGGCAGAGTCCTGCAACCGAGCAACGGCATTGCTACAGGCCTACAGCTGACAGTGTAAAGCATGTGTGCAGCTGTAGGCTGTAGGACATCAGAATGGGCAAGACGGAAGCCCACTTGGAGAGTTGTACAAACAAAGATCCAAATGGAAGGATTTAATAGTATTATGCAAATGTCACTTTCCGTCCATTAAAAATTAATTGATTCGTGGAGTCTCTGTCACCACCTTTAAAGCAGAAAGAAACAAGTCCTTATTGTACAATTACAGGAGCCCCACAGGGTCACAGTCCTAGTTTCTCAGAAAACATTTTTACACCTTTGGTGTACAAATCGTAAGCTATCTGTTGTGACTGATTGAATTGGGTGCAGGGATTGATTGCCATGGTGAGTCTGGTGTTGATGACTCGTCACGTCAAGCAAAGTGTGCAAGTAGTATATCCTCTCCCTGGTTCATTGGTTCAACCGGATCCTCTCCAAATAATTTAGAGATTCTCTGACGTCCCCTTGTCTACAGAATAACGGAAAACAACGAGATAGACAGTAGAAGTTCAAGAAACACACTACTCCACATTACTCAAACCCTAGTAGTAGGACCGAAGATCAAAGTCAGTCAAAACCCCTAAATAATTGCCGCAACGGACAGGCACGGCAATTTCGACAGCGCTCGCCCGAGGAACAGGAAAGAAAAGGCAAAACGACAGCGACAGAGAAGCAAGCATCATAGCAGCATGCAGATACCGTTGCATGGGATCCACGTCGGCGAACCTATCCATAGGCCGCCCGCCTTGTAAGTATGGACAGCATGCAACCCAGCTCGCCAACGGCAACCGGAGCAGTGCTCAGCCCAGGGGATCCATTCATTCCCAGGACCATTCGCTGCAGGACTGATTCGCTGTTCAAACGAAAATTCTCTCTCAAAAAGGTGGGACACTGAGAGGAAGCGGTCGGCGCCATTGGAGAGAGATGCCATGAGAACGAAGGACCAGACACGGCCGTGCAGTGCAGACTGGTGCCGTTTCCACTGTATTCTTAGAATGGCAGCACGAGGTACGACGTACGAGCACTCCTCTAATGGCTACGGGACAATGATCAAGTGCTTTCACCTTACTAGATTAGTGGCGTACATGCTGGGTGGATGCTTTTCCCGGCATAATTTCATTCCTTCCTTGCTAAGTATGTGGGCCTGCCGTGGTTTCTTGGGGATCCCTGCTTACTCGCTCAACAATGTCTCATTCGCTGCAGTCTGCAGACCCATACATGAGCAGATGGGAGAGGATATATGATCCTCGTTAGCGAACTTTGGTCACCAGCTCAGCTGTGTACGCAACGGTTCGCGGCAAGACATTCAGCTGCGACTTTTCTGGAAAACGTGGAATTTCCCAACGAATTTCCCTTTTAGACGGTAAGCTTAGCAAATTTCCGTTCAAACAGGTGGTGATGATTTTGAAGTCCATTGATGCAGTTTTGCTGTCCCGGATGCATGATTTGTGCGATGATTGCTTGGAAGTGGCAATGAGAAAGGGATGTGAATAATGAGAAACAAGGCCTCTCAGCGTAATTAGACCGACAACAACCTGCTGAATTTATGCAGGCAACACTGGCTGAAACTACCCGTTCGGCGATCCACTCGAAGCCGTGTTTCGTCGTCGATCTCGCCTCAATGATGCGCACAATAATGCAATCGAGAATTATCGGAACCCAATCAATGGTTATAAGCTTGCCATCCCATAACTAACGACCCGCATACACGGACGCAATCGCGGCGTGCTTTTTGCCAACGTGTAATCTTGCCTGACACACACAGCACTACTAGCACTTAATTTGGGGGAGATTTTTCTTTCAGGGCATACACGTGCGTGTTTTTCCTCTTCTTGGTTGCTTGGCGAAGGAGTTTTTCGACGCAAGTGGATTGTAGCCTAACATGTGCGATCGAACTATGAAGGAAGCAAAACTGGGTTAAAGAATCATAGGTCAAAACGAGTTTCCTCTGATCAGGCAAAGAGAAACAAAAGATGATGACAACTTCTGGCTATATTTGCTGGGAAGATCATAAAGGTTGTATAGGAGTACACGCCGACAAGATTAACGATCGTATTGCCTGTTTGCTTGGACGAGAATGGAAAACCGATGTTAACCCTTAAACCCTCCGAGAATCACGTGCTTCCTCATAAAGTTGCGATGCTGAATTGCTGATTAAGGCCTCATGTAGCGTCATAAGCGCATGAACATTTCGTCAAGAAGAGAGATACAACCTTTGAATATATTTTTGATTGTCGCACTTTGAGTGCAGCGATGATTGAGAACAAATACCCACTTCGCCGAATCAGTGACACCTCTTCGATCAATTATCCGGAGCAACCGTCTTTTCGAAGAGATCACATAAGGTTTGAGGACATGTCCAAACGGCATTCACTAGAGTATCTTTAGATATAATGTATGTCCTCTAGGTTAAAAAATATTGTTGACTCATTTATGCAGCCCATGAACTTAGTGTTCATGGGGTATCTCCATAAGTTCGTTGTGGTCTTAGTTGATTATATCTTGATTTACTCTCAAACCCAAGAAGATAGTTCTAAACATTTTGGACTAGTATTGATTAAACTTTGTGAGCAACCTATGTATGCTAGATTAACCAAGTGCGAATTTTGGCTACAAGAAATAGTTTTTCCCATGTCACTCCCTACCATACTGCAACATTCTTGTGTTTCAAAAACAACAACGACTCTTCCACGAGGAACTTAAATGAGTCAATCATTATTTTTCCTTGTGGATATCTTGCCATGCTTGAAATTAAGCTATCCTTTGAAGACCAAATCATCGGGGCTCAAAAGTATGATCGTGGAATTCATAAGACCAAGGAAAACATCCATAACAGAGTTGCTAAATGTTTCTCCATGGATGATAAAGTGATGTGTTCTTTGGAAAGTGTTTGGTGGTGCCAGAATTCATGAAAGTCATTCATCGTGAGTCTCACGACACCCCTCGCTCGTTCACTCGGGAAGCAAATTTCCGTTCAAACAGGTGGTGATGATTTTGAAGTCCATTGATGCAGTTTTGCTGTCCCGGATGCATGTATTGTGTGATGATTGCTTGGAAGTGGCAATGAGAAAGGGATGTGAATAATGAGAAACAAGGCCCGTCAGTGTAATTAGACCGAAAACAACCTGCTGAATTTATGTAGGCCGCGCCGGCTGAAACTACCCGTTCGTCGATCCACTCGAAGCCGTGTTTCGTCGTCGATCTCGCCTCAATGATGCGCACAATACTGCAATCGAGAATTATCGGAACCCAATCAATGGTTATAAGCTTGCCATCCCATAACTAACGACCCGCGTACACGGACGCAATCGCCGGCGTGCTTTTTGCCAACGAGCGACGTGTAATCTTGCCTGACACACACAGCACTACCAGCACTTAATTTGGAGGAGATTTTTTTTTCAGGGCATACACGTGCGTGTTTTTCCTCTTCTTGATTGCTTGGCGAAGAGTTTTTCGATGCAAGTGGATTGTAGCCTAACATGTGCGATCGAACTATGAAGGAAGCAAAACAGGGTCAAAGAATCATAGGTCAAAACGAGTTTCCTCTGATCAGGCAAAGAGAAACAAAAGATGATGACAACTTCTGGCTATATTTGCTGGGAAGATCATAAAGGTTGTATAGGAGTACACGCCCGACAAGATTAACGATCGTATTGCCTGTTTGCTTGGACGAGAATGGAAAATCGATGTTAACCCTTAAACCCTCCTAGAATCACGTGCTTCCTCATAAAGCTGCGATGCTGAATTGCTGATTAAGGCCTCATGTAGCGTCATAAGCGCATGAACATTTCGTCAAGAAGAGAGATACAACCTTTGAATATATTTTTGATTGTCGCACTTTGAGTGCAGCGATGATTGAGAACAAATATCCACTTCCCCGAATCAGTGACACCTCTTCGACTAATTATCCGGAGCAACCGTCTTTTCGAAGAGATCACGTAAGGTTTGAGGACATGTTCAAAACAGCATTCACTAGAGTATCTTTAGATATAATGTATGTCCTCTAGGTTAAAAAATGTTGTTGACTCACTTATGCAGCCCATGAACTTAGTGTTCGTGGGGTATCTCCATAAGTTCGTTGTGACTTAGTTGATTATATCTTGATTTACTCTCAAACCCAAGAAGATAGTTCTAAACATTTTGGACTAGTATTGATTAAACTTGTGAGCAACCTATGTATGCTAGAGTAACCAAGTGCGAATTTTGGCTACAAGAAATAGTTTTTCCCATGTCACTCCCTACCATACTGCAACATTCTTGTGTTTCAAAAACAACAACGACTCTTCCACGAGGAACTTAAATGAGTCAATCATTATTTTTCCTTGTGGATATCTTGCCATGCTTGAAATTAAGCTATCCTTTGAAGACCAAATCATCGGGGCTCAAAAGTATGATCGTGGAATTCATAAGACCAAGGAAAACATCCATAACAGAGTTGCTAAATGTTTCTCCATGGATGATAAAGTGATGTGTTCTTTGGAAACGAGGGTGACACGTGCGAGGGACGGCTATTGGGCCTTTATCGCTAGGCTGGGCCGACTGCATGATTTTCTCCGGCCGCAGATTCACGTCTTCCCTCTCCGCGGCGTGAAGGAGAGAACGACTCCGCAAGGTCAGGGTAGTGGCCTAGTGGGCACCCCTGGCCGTGGCTTCCTCCAGATCGATAGGAGCGCGGCCGCCGGCCGGAACCGCGGCGGGACTTGTCTTGGGAGGTCCGGGCGGTTGAACGGCGGAGGTCTCGGACTTGTCTAGTTGAATCTAATCTACGGAGTAGAATTCTTAGATTTAACATGGATAGCAAGAGGAAAGGGAGAAAGGTACATTTTCTCCGTGAATTTTGCATCTGGGTAGAGCATCTATGTCTTGCGTATTTGATGAAATTGTTTATTGTGAATTGTAGATAGACTTGACAAGGTTCTTTGTGCCGTTTGCTTAGTGCCAGTACTTTTAAACCAAGCACACACGAAAGTGAAAATGTTAGAGCATCTCCACTGGCATCCCGAAAATATGTCCAGCACACCGTAATTTTTGTCCGCTTTGGAGGGTGCCGGACACTTGCCCGGCCAATTCAGGGGTGTTATCCACACCGGTATCTCTAACCAAAAATAAGAACAATATTGTGAATATAAAAGTTTCAACTTTCCATTTAACTTTTTTATATTTTACATGATTTTAACGAAATTTAGTCAAAACCTGCCTCGCCGGCGTCCCTAAACCTAATCCTAACCTACTTCTCACCGAGGTTGTCCCACTCGACGGTGGAGGAGAAGGCAACACGGGATGTGGAGGCGCACGCGAGGTCGAGGCGCCGACGGAGGAGGACACCGAGGCCATCTACACTGAGGCCTCGATGGTCTCCAAGAAGCCGGGCGAGTCCTTCTTGATCTCGCTGATCGAGGCCACCAGTGCCCAGCCCAGGACGGGGAGTCGCCGCCGTGCACTTCGTCCCATAACGGTGACGACACCACCTCCACCAGCTCCTGCTTCACCTTCGGCTTGGGACGGCGTAGAAAGATGCATCCCCACGGTGGGGACCTCCTCGTTGTGGCTCGCGGCAATCACGAATGACGATGTGTTGCCTCTGCCTTCCTGATGCGGTCCAATGGCGGAGGCGGCGTGTGGTCGGTCGCATCCCACCAGTCGTGCCGCACGGCGGCATTGTGCACGACGGCGAGCTCGGGCCGTCATAGAACTCGAGTGCATCGAGGCACTCATGGTCAAAGCGTTGGACCCACCGGGACCAGTTGTTGTCGTCGTTCTCGTGGTGGGCAGTGCGCTCTGTCGTGAATGCATTGCGTGGTAACGCCAGCCAGTGGACTAGCGCTGCGTTGGTGCCGACAATAATGCGACGAGTGCTGCAGGCGCACCGCCGTCTCGTCTCTTCGCCTCCCGTCCCGTCGCATCGTCTAGGGACCCGGACTTGCCATTAAGCGGCGGAACGACCTCCTTTACGACCAATTAATCGCGGCTGACCCGTTGCGTG
Source organism: Poa pratensis (assembly GCA_947311845.1). Taxonomy (NCBI): domain Eukaryota; kingdom Viridiplantae; phylum Streptophyta; class Magnoliopsida; order Poales; family Poaceae; genus Poa; species Poa pratensis. Next base: position 11,394,231 of record CAMZMU010000061.1, on the reverse strand, counting down.
TCTATGATAGGCGGGCCCCGCCTGTCAGAGGAGCTGTCCGGCAGCCCCGTGTCCGCCCTCAACTTTGGAGTCCCTCTCGTGGGTATCAGGTAGAAAATGGATCGGGCTGGACACTTAGCGATGCCGGTGTGGCCGTTTTCGTGTCCGACACCCCAATGGGCTTTTACAGGTGCTTTGAGGGTGCCGGTGGAGATGATCTTATGTCAAGAGCAAGTGCAAAAAGTGGAAAGGGAGGTGAAAAATTCTAGAGCTGCCGAACAAGCGGAAGAAAATATTGGAAATTTAGTCCAAATCATAAATGGTGTGCTACATTATGAGTGAGAGATATTTAAAATCCTTGATAAAATTAAGTTAGAATTTGAAAAGAGAGGAGAGTTTTGTCGTTGTCTGGAAATTCTAGTAGACATTAAAACGTTGTTGGTAGGTTCTACTTCTATTCAAATATGTTGTTATTTTTCATTGTACCAAATGATTATACTTAGCTCATACAAATTATTAATGTGTCAAGATAATTTTAATTTTGCATCAATTTATTAAGCTTTAGATTTTGCTCGACCTCAGTTCATTTTCTTCCTGTCCCACCACCTAGACTTATCCCAAAAAAAAATCACTTACTTTTCGTGTTCATTGTTACAAGTGGCAAAACTGGAGGCTGCCAGTTAGCGTTAAATGGCGTAACCGACTCATTAGAGCTCCTCTCAATGAGAGAGAGTATAAATGGCTCCCTAATTATACGTTTTTGCAAAAAGTCAAAAATGATATTTGAAAGTTTAAAAAATTCAGAAAAAAAATCATAGATGTAGATAATGGTGAGGTCTACTATTTTGAAGAGAAAAAAAATCAAAACTCATTATATTTTATACTGAAGATAAATGAAAAATGGGTAGATCTGGGAGCGGTGGATAGTATAAATTTTTAAAACTTGACAATTTGCCAAATTTATCATTTTTGTGTAGTCTAGAATATAACAAATTTTGAATTGATATTTTGCACGATTATAGATTTCAACTTTATCTACATCTGAATTTTCGTTCCCAATTTTTTGATACTTAATAATGCTATTTTAGAATTTTTAGGAAACGGCCACTAACTGGTTTGTGCAGAGTAACTAGCGTGTGGAACAGTGTCTGTTTCATCTACTTCGCCAGTAAAATAGATGAACTACTCTTTAGTGGTTGCCAGCTTGTGCAGTTAACCTGAAATGTCTTGTCAAGATTTATTACTGTGGCCTCTCCAACTCCCCAACTGTCTAGACACACAGGCACCGAGCAAGCAAGCATCCCTCCTCCGCCGCCCCCCAGTCCCCCACCCCACCTCACCTGCGCACAATCCATGACGATCGAACAAGGGAGAACTCGGTGACTCCCAAGCTGGTGTTCTGGGAGGCGCCAGCGCTGTCTGCTACCTTGGCCAGGTACGTCGGCCCTGCAAGTACTCATTGTCTTACGATTCTACTAGGTTCTTAGGGTTCCCGCTTTTGCCATTAGTAGCTAGTTCGAACCAGTGGATCGATAACACGCTCAATCGTAAATCTTTTTTTTCAGCGATTTGTTCTAGACGAGTGAGCAACAATTATTTTCGTGTTGTTAGCTAATTCATCATATGGAACTGGAAGCGACACTGGACCAGGCGGCATTGCCTGCCCCCACATTGGAACAAGATCATCTAGACCTCACTGTATTCGTAGGGAATATCACGTCAAGGATTTCGGTGCAGAAGGTGTGCTCAGTCGTGCGCAAGTTTGATAAGTTTAAGAGGACTCTAGTCGAAGACATTGGCTTTGGTGGGATGCTAAAGATTCAGATGTTGACAAGGTTAAATTTGAAATTCAGTGCATGGCTAATGGAAAGAGTCGAGTCTGGTAAACTGAAAATAGACGAGGAAAGGATTCTGCAGATCCATGATCATGATGTGGAGAAGGTATTCGATCTGCCACGCGGCACCAGATGCATATGTTCCGATACACCCGAGCCATCGGAAGCTTGCCTCGAGTTTCTCCGAGCTTCTGATAATTTGAGCAAAGGTGCACATAGTCTAAAGGCTGCAGAGGCTTACCTTCTGAGAGATGATATCAATGAAGATTCCAGCAAGGTCCAGATAGATTGATTCAAGATAGCCTTTGTTATTTTTGTCGTTGGACACCTGTTGGCTCCATCAACTAAGAATGACTACATCAGCATAGATTTCTGGGCTGCACTCAATGACACCTCGCAGATTAAAGAATTCAATTGGTGTCGGTATGTACTCGAGCATTTGATCCGAGCTGTTCGAAAGTTGAAATCCGACATCCGCAACCGGCAGCAGACCATACATCTTGTGGGCTGCCACATTTTTCTGCAGGTATTGTTTCTTTCTATTGTTTTTGAATATATCATACTAATTTGGTTCAACTCAAACCGTAATATTTGAATGTGCACATGTCCCGCAGGTATTCTACTTGGACAATCTTGATCTTGGTCCATTTTCCTATACACAAGACGATCTACCAAGGATTAGTCTTTTTGACTGTGAGTCAATTAGGAAGATGACAGATATGATCACTCACGACGTGGGCGGAGATACATCATTTGCTGGAGCTAATGTTAGATTTCTCCCATTTAAATTTTCGTACATAGAGTGTATGCAACACACAATAGCGTGCCGTGCGGTGGTCATGTGCCTGTTGACATCTTATATCTCCTTCCTATTTTATTTACATGCCAGTTTAGGTGCGCTCAAGATGTTTGCTACTCAAGAGTACAGCACGAAAGCCACCCTGAGGAGCACTTCACTCTGGAGACAAACCAGGCAGAAAACCGCACTGAAGAGCCCTTCACTCTGGAAACAAACCGAGCAGAAAGCCACACTGAAGATCCATTCACTCCGGAAACAAACCGAGGAGACATAGCTTCTGACCTGCCCCCTAACAGCCCATGTTTTTTTTTTACAGGGAGTTTGTGTACAAGATCAACAAGAACAAGCACACACACGCACGAACAGAGACAAGATCAAACTCACACGCAGCGGCGGCGGAACCACCGAGCAGGCCGCCGTCTTCAACCACCAGCAGCACGCCGCCGGAGACGAAGAACGCGGCCGCACCTCGCACCAGAGGAGCCAGCACGAACAACAACCCTAACAGCCCATGTTTTGTTCGTATGGAAGACCCAAATAATATATTCGACTTGGACAATCTTGATCTTGGTCCACTTTCGATGACACTAGAAGATCTACAAAGGATTGGTCTTTTTGACTGCGTGTCAATTAAGAACGTGCCAGATATGATCACAAACGATGTGGGTGGAGGTACATCATTTGCTGGAGCTAATGTGAGACTTCTCCCATTTAAATTTTCATAAGGATAGAGTATATGCCATCACACAATAGCTTGCCATTCAGTAACTGAACACATGCACTGGTCATGTGCACATTTGCATCTTATATCTCAGTCCTCTTTAATTAGCTGTCATGTGGTCATGAGCACATTCACATCTTATATTAGGGGTGGAAGCCCGGTTGGGATTTTTTTTTGCATCTTATATCTCTGTCCTCTTTAATTTACATGACAGGTTAGGAACGCTCGAGATGTTTGCTACTCAAGTATCCAGTACGAAAGCCACACTGAAGAGCCATTCACTCCGGAAACAAACCGAGCAGACATAGTTTCTGACCTGCCCGACACAGCCCAGGTTTTGTTGGTACGGAAGACCAGCACAGCCCCACCGATCCCAAGCTACGAAGCAGTTTCATCAAGACTGGACCAGAAGAGTTCTCCAACCATCTCAAGTCGAAATACCCGTCGCTTGTGAGTCGTTTATTTCTTAATATCAGTTGCAATTTCTTTATGTAACATCAACTTTCTTTCTGCTCTGTTCATGTAACGAAAGTTCCAATCCAAACACAGGTAGGAAACCCGCTTGCAACTATTTTGGAAGAACACAATGCACACATAATCCCAGACCAGCACAGCCCAATTAATCCCATGCCACGAAGCAGTTTCACCGAGGCTGGACCAGAAGATTTCTCCAACTATCTCCGAACGAAATACCCGTCGCTTGTGAGTCGTTTATTTCTTAGTATTAGTTGCATTTTCTTTATGTAACATCAAGATTCTTTCTTCTCTATTCATGTAATGAATGTTCCAATCCAAACACAGGTAGGCGACCCGATTGCAACTATTTTGGAAGAACACAATGCACGCGTAATGGCAAATATTACTGAACTTAGCGACAGTTACCAAGTCGCGATGTTTAGCTTTGCGGAGGAGCTTCTTCGCTCTATATCTAAGAACCACTGTTCCTGCAAAGTGGTAGGACGAACCGATTGCTTACAGAGGTCGCCACATGCAAGTCATGGTGAGAGGCAATTTTTTTCCAGCACTTTTTCCACCTCTTCACATAACTAACTAGCAACTTTTGCTTCCCAATGAAACGCGGGTCGCACAGCTCCAAAACGTAAGTCCCGATTCTGCCCCACAGGAACAGGTAGAGCCCTACGCACCACATTTTGGATAACCATCCATTTTCATTTTCAAGACATGACACTGGATACAAATCCTCTCATTCCTTGGTCATGACACCTCTTCTTTGGTAGGGCATCACAAGAAGACCCGGGATATGCCTGATGCTCAACGATGAACAACCGCCTAGCCCAAAGTCCTTCACCAGTTGAGATCAACTCGCCGCACACTAGTCCACATGAGCATCTCCTGCTTCAAGCATCGACTTACACGCTATATGTGAATTCTGGATCAGCAGCTTTCATGTCACTAAGATCTCCATCATCTTCGTAGCTAGTACTCCCTCTGTTTTTTAATATAAGATGTTTTAGCATTTGTCCACATGCACATGTACACAAATGTATGTAGACTTGTATTAGTGTGCATGTTCACTCACTTTAGAATGTATCTAGACAACATATTCAACACCTAAAACATCTTATATTAAAAAACAGAGGGAGTACTATATTAGGTTTTCATCATCAACTTAATTGCACGCTATATGCAGACTATTATTGTTTGCGGCTTAGGGTTGCTTCCTAGTCTCTTCAGCAATCGGTTGGTGGAGGGGTGCATCCTATATGGTCCCAAAGAAACACAGATAATACTGTAAACTCTACCCAGATTACCTTTGTTCTCCTTCAGTTGCTTAACCAATTAAGTCTTTTGTGTACTTGTGAATCCCTTTGAGACAGCCAATGCTACTTCTGTACGGGCTGGGGCCTGCTGCTCCTGATGCCTCTCGTCACGAGCAAGGGCGCGATGGTGACCGTGACATGGCGGCAAAAAGGGCAAATCTAACCCTGACACGAAAGTTCAGCCCAAAATGAACCAACTTTGAAAATTTGGCCGGATCTAACCATTTTTAGTACCGCTCAACATACAGGCGGTAGGCTTCAAATGGTACCGCCGGGGTCATCGGCGGTAGACGCCCTGGTCAATGGTCCTGCTGTCCCGGTCAAACAAGCTGACGTGGCGGTACCGGCAGGTAAAGGGGCGGTAGGGTTTGCGGCTTACCGCCAAGTCAACTGGCGGTACCTTGCCCTTGGTACCGTTACCTTAGGTGGCGGTAGGCCTGGGAAATAATTGCTCCGCCCAGCCCACCCGCGCCCCATCCTTCCCTCACTCCTCCACCTGAACCGGAACAGGAAGAAGAACAGGGGGCGGCGGCGCATCGGCTCTCTCTCTCACCCCCACGAAATCACCCCTTTCCCCCCTCAAATCCTTGGTTTTCTAGGGTGATTCGCATCTTACTTCATCGAACAGGTAAATCTCACTCAGCCCTCTCAATTTCACCATGTATTTCATCCGATTTGGTTGTTTTGAAACCCTAGTTCATACATGCTACTTCGTGTAGATTCATAGATATGCAATGCAGTTGCTATTTAGGTTTGATTAGTTGTTTGTGGTGCGTAGTAAACAAGTATGTTAGGTTGACTTGTGTGGTGGAATTTTTTGTGTATGATTTATGAATACGTATGACTTGTGTGGTGCAATGTAGTTACTATTTAGGTTTGTTTAGTTGTTTGTGGTCAGTAGTAAACAAGTATGTAGTTGCTATTTAGGTTTGTTTAGTTTTTTGGTTAAGTATTTTATTTTAAGCAATTTGTAGTAAATGAAATATTGTATTGTAGGATGGATGAGCCTTACTACCCCGGGCTTGATTTGGTGTACGACAAGGAACATCGTGCCCGGCTTATCGAGAGGGGAGATATGGACTTAGCCGTTAATGTAAGGCAAATAAAGTTCTCCATTTTGTTGTTGCAATTACAAATATAGTGACCACATCATGTTTTTATCTTGTGCAGCCTATCTGTCCTATGCGCGTTAGGGGCCACAATGCGGAGGACATGCCGTACGATGTTCGGTACGAGCCATACTTTGAGGTGGCTGGTCTTCTCCCATTTGTCCTTCAGTTCAAGTGTAAGCCACCGGTGTTTAATCACACGGCCATTACTGCCCTTATTGATCGTTGGAGGCCCGAGACACACAGTTTCCATTTGCCGTGTGGAGAGATGACGGTCACTCTTGAGGATTTTGCCATGATCACGGCTCTTCCCATCGACGGAGCCGCTCTGACTGGGAGGGTGGATAATATCGGGTGGCGCCAGCGGGTTCTTGGTCTCACCGGTAGACTACCACCGGTGCCGCCGGCTGGAACGAAAGATACTAGGTCATCGGGTGTCTCATATGCGTGGCTTCGACAGATTGGGCCATGCCCGGTGGGTGCCGATGCGGCGGTGGTGCAGCAGTATGCCCGGGCATACATGTGGTATGTGTTAGCCCAGGTGATCTTTCCAGATGGGTCAGGGGACACGACATCTTGGATGTGGCTTGACCCGTTACGTGATTGGAACGTCAAGCACAGCTGGGGGTCTACAATGGTGAAATGCCCGAATGCATTGGTCGAAGATCCAAAAGGCACGGCGGAACACTCCATCATCATGTTCAACCGCGTAAAACATGCCCGGGTTTCTATAGGCCATCCCCCCAACAACCTCGAGAGGCGGTTGTACGCTTCTTTCCATCCACCATACAACATCTTAAATGCGGCATTCTTGGCCTTCCATGCCTTCCCATATTCGATGTTGTATCCAAAGAACTCTTTTACGAGACCCATCAACAACCTCGGTTTCATGGTTGGTTCATTCTTTATACTATTGATGAATTTGTATGCGATGAAGTCGGAGGTGAGTTGACGGTGCTTTGTGGATGGATTCCGGCCCCGTTTCTTGCACATGTGATGGGCTTCACAACTTGCTATCTTCCATTGCCTGTGGGGTTTGGTCTTGCACGGACTACCCATGGGCATCCTTTTTGGTCACAAATCACGGTGTAACGACTCTTCCGTCAGAGTGCTTCACTATGAATGGCCTATGGTGCTTCACCGCATATTCCCTAAGCCACATTTGCAATTCTACCAAGTCCGGAAACTTCAAACCTTTCTTTATGCGAGAATTGTTGTCATCGTCGTCTTGAGTTGTGCTTGGTGTTGCTTCTAGATCTTTATACTTGCCACCATCCACCATAGCCTTATCGGCAAGCGTGAGATCACGAAATAATGGAATTCAGTGATCCCGGCCTACCACTTTTAAAAAGGCTTGGGCTTCTCTCGCCGTGAACCCATCTTCGTCCAATTCTTCTGGGCCCTCGTCCTCCGAGTCGGAGGCATAGCAACGGCGATAGAAGGTGTCACGGTCAATGCCATCCTCCTCGACGTGTGCCTCTACATCTCCAATATAAATGTCATGATACTCGTCCTCCCGCTCGGACACATCACCCTCCATGTCTTCTTCCTCCCTATCTTCATCCTCAATGCCAAAGCCATAACCATGATCCACATTGACATATGTTTCTTGTTCATCGACTTGGTCGCCATCATTCATCTCCAAGTCAATTTGTTGGCTCAAAGGAGGTTGGCTCATATTATTCAACTCGACCGCATCATCAACTGACACATTTCGAGTGGGGGTCATTGTATCATTTGTGGGGGAGGCACACCGGTTCAAGTCAAAATGCAACCGATGACCGCCAACCTTGGTAGCAAATAACTCGAGCGACTTGTCTTTGGAAGCCGCACAACCTCTTTGTATGCCCCCCAATCTAACTCGCATGTGATAGGTATTTTTTTCTTTCGCGGACGGTGTCCCGATCCAACAAAATACCTTCCATCTAGTTCAACCTTCTCCCTAGGATCCATCCATTCGAAAACTTCCCGTACTCTTGCAACAACCTCGGCATATGTCGGACTATTGGCAAATACCATAACTTTTTCTCCATTGTCAACAAACTCTTCTTATTGTTACTAAAAAATGCTTCTTTGTCAACATGATGGACATTCACGATTCTTGCCATCTATAATTAAATGACAAGAAACACAAATGTATCACATTGATGTGTAATAGCAAACACACCACAATAATCAAAATTATACATGTGTGCTAACCACTACCTCCAACCCTAGACTCAACCATAATTCTAGGTAAGAAAAACACATGAATCTATCTAACCACAATGATTTCTACACGTCACAAACAACATATAACCCGCAATGCACCAATTCAAATAATAGATTTAGGACAAATCAACAAATCTAGGGTTTGCCTCAAACTAAACAATGCCACAAAGTAACACAAATCCAACCAACAAAAAGCGAGAGATCTGAGAGGGACTACCTCAGAGGATGGAGATGGCCCGATTCCACGAGCTATGCCCTCCGATTTGGAGGGATTTGAGAGAGATTTGAGTGTGGAGGAGAGAGGGGGAGAGGGCAGCAGCTCGGATGAGTGGGAATGAATGAGAGGCTGGGACGCGGCTGCGTCGCACCGCATCCACTTAACTGCCGAGCTGGTACCGCCACTGAGAAAGGCGGTACCGAGTTCAGGTGTACCGCCCGTGACCTAGGCGGTATCCCAACCTACCGTCGGGTCATTGGCGGTATCGCCACGTCAGCCCAGTCAGCCGCACTGGCGGACCGTGGAGCAGGACGGCTACCGCCAATGTCCACGGCGGTACCCTGTGTAGTCTACCGCCAATATGTTGAGCGGTACGAAAAAGGGTTAGATGCGGCTAAACTTTCGAAAAGGGTTCATTTTGTGCTGAACTTTGACGTCAGGGTCAGATTTGTCGTTTTTGCCTGACATGGCTATGATGAAATGATGAATATAGCATGTCAGCTGCATCTGACAAGTTCGTCTGCTGCTCGACGACCGTCTTCATGATGCCAAGGTGCGACGACATCATGATGCATGAGCATCCTCGCCTATATCGGCCTGATGTTGTTAGCCGCCGCCGACACCATGTTTTGAGCCAGCGTGGGGAAGAATCAGGGATGCTTAAGCGCTGGCTCTCTGATGGTTGATTGGAAGTAGCAATGAAAAAAGGATGTGAATAATGAGAAACAAGGCTTTGTCAGTGTAATTAGACTGACAACAACGTGCTAAATTTATGCAGGCCACACTGAAACTACCCGTTCGTCGAACAACTCGAAGCTGTGTGTCGTCGGTCTCATTGCTACTGTAGGCTTACATGTGCGATGGAACCTGCGTACGTATGTACGTACAAAGGAAGCCAAACAGGGTTAAAGGTTCAGAAGTCAAAACGAGTTGCTTCTGATCAGGCAAAGAGAAACAAAAGATGACAACTTCTGGCTAGATTTGATGGGAAGATGATGAAGGTTGTATATTAGTACACGCCCGACACGATTGAGGATTGTATTCTGTGTTTGCTTGGACGAGAACGGAAACCTGACGTTAACACCTAAACCCACCGTGAGTGACGTGCTTCCTCACAAATTTGCAATGCTGGTTAAAGCCTCATGTAGCATGATAAGCGCATGGACATTTCGTCAAGAAGAGAGAAACAAATTTTGCATATATGCGTTGATTATCGCCCTTTGAGTGCACGATGATTGAAGACAAATACTTACTTACCCGAATCAATGACACCTCTTCAACCAATCATCCGGAGCAACAGTCCTTTCAAAGAGATCAAAATAAGGTTCGAGGACATCTCCAAAACGGCGCTCACTATAATATCTTCAAATATTTTGTATGTCATCTAGGTTAAAAATGCTCATGACACAAGTATCTTGATAAGTTCGTTGTGGTCTTAGTCCATTATATCTTGATCTACTCTAAAACCGAAGAAGAGGATTCTAAACATTTTAGACTAGTATTGATGAAACATGTATGCTAGATTAACCAAGTGTGAATTTTGGTTGCAAGAAATAGTTTTCCCATGTCACGGAACAATCATGTGTTCCAAAAGGAACAACGACTCATACATGAGGAACGTAAATGAGCCAATCGTTATTTTCATTGTGGATATCTTGCCAATCTTGAATTAATCAAGCTATCCTTGGAAAACAAATCATCGGGGCTCAAAAGCATGATCTTGGAATTCATAAGATCAAGAAAAACATCCATAGCAGAGTTGCTAAATGTTTCTCCATGGACGATCAAATGATGTGTATTTTGGAAAGCGGTTGATGGTGCCAGAGCAAAAAAAAACTCATGAAAATCATTTGCCGTGAGTCTCGCGATACCCTCACTCATATTCACCTGGGAAGAACTAAAATGTACCTTCGATAGAGATTTTGGAGGATCCGAATGAAACCGGAGATATATAGCTCATTTTGTCGCGGAATGCAAAGTGTATCACTATATCAAGACAGAGCATCACATGTCAACAGTCACTCTTCAACCTCTGCCAATCCTTGAGTAGAAATGGGGTAAAATAGTCGCGTATTAACCGCATGCCCTCCAAAAACTCAAAAGGAGAACGATGAAATTGCTCTATCCTACCGGCAAACTTTCTGTTGGCTCTCGGCTGATGTCCTAATACTTAACTCTTTATCCGCCTAGTTGATGTACTAATACTTACCTCTTTACCCGCCTTCTTATATTTAACTTATAATTTCATGAGCTAAAAGGTGGCCCTTCCACTAATTTTGTCTAAGAATTGTGAGGTGCTCTTGACCAAACCCTTATTTTATATATTTTTGCAAAATCTTTATCCCTTTTCACATACATTTCAAAGAATTGCACGGTATTTAATGGAGAATTCTTTTGATTCAAATTTAACATATACAACAATAAACAATTGACATACATATAGTTCATCCAATCAAACAATTCAAATTAAAACATGCATAGAGTTCATTAGAAAGCCACCACATCGATCAAATTTGATCTAAAATAACCACAACATGGCATATATTAAGTCGTGGAACAATCCCTACCAAATGCATACTACACAAACTCAAGCACTTTCGTGCTCATTACCACCAAGAAAATCATCACCACATCCATTTCCACCACTCGTACTGGCACCACTGTCACCTCCATGAGGGATCTCCGCTTGGGCCATGATCTCTCCACGAGTGCGTTCCCAACACATTCTTGTTGTGGCATCCATCATGTTTGCGTTCATGAACATAGCACACTTGTCAGCTCTCCTCTCTTTTGCAAGCCTTTGCTCCTCGAGTGCAAGCCTATGCTCCTCCGCCTTCACTTTCCTCTCTTCGGCCACCATCTTCGACCTCCACTTCTCGTACTACAAGAACTTGAGCTCGTTCCACCGTGCCACCTTTCTTCATTGTGTTCGACCGCCAGCGTTTTCTTGGTCTCGGTCATAACACAAAGCTCGTCCTTGTAAGCGCCGACGCGTCATCTCTTATTTCTCTCCGTTGTAGTCCCCTCCAGCCTCTTGTGAGGTTTTTTTTATCCTTCTCGTCATTGGCTTCGATGAACATGTCAATCCACGACGACCTCTTTGGTGTAGTCTCGAAGTTTCTACGGCCCATTTCTCAGTGTCGGCTAGTTCCTTGTATCAATGGTGCAATGTGAAGCCCTTGATGTCGTTCTTCTTGTTGCGTTGCTTGTAGAGGTCTTAGATGATAGGCCCGTACTACATGGCTGGAACCCACTCGGTGGTGCATGGTTCACTTGATCAACACAAACGAACCATTAGTTGCATTGTTGTTTGATGGTGCCCCAGCGGTGTCCAAGAGAGCCTTGAGTGCGGTTTGATGGGACTAGTGATGTAGTGCGCCCTACACATGACACACCAAGTGGACCAATGACAAGTGCTAGAGTCAAGGCTCTCCATGATAAGGTGAATTCACTCATAGCTTTGTGTGATCTCGATACATCCTTGAATGGTTTGCTACTTCATTCGGATACCTTGTGGATACTCAGGAACGACTACCATGAAGATCACCAAGCAAGTACGGAAGATGACCAAGAGACGAGTCAAGAGGAAGATGAAGAAGATGAAACAGCAGCACAGCGGTACTACCGCCAGGACGGCCGGTACTACCGCCAGCGCCAAGCAGAAGACTCAGGCAGCGGTACTACCGCCGCCACCAGCGGTAGTACCGCCAGTTCCAGGACCGGTAATACCGCTGGAGGTACCGTTCAAGCTACCGGCAAGCCCCAAAGTGCTACTGGATCCTCAACGGTACTTGCCGGGTGTGGAATCAGTACTACCGCCAGTGCCGAGGAGAAATAAAATCCAAGTTTGCGGCGGTACTACCGCCAGCGGCAAGCGGTACTACCGCTCCCACCAGCGGTACTACCGCTGTGACCCCAGGAATTCGGGATGAGGCCCATGTAACCCTCCTTGTCTGTACCCCTTCGTCCTATAGACTATAAATACCTCCTCTCTACCTAGGGTTAGGGTTAGACTATGTTTTGGGATTAGAGTAGAGCTGTGCTCCTTCATCTCAAAGTGGTCCCTTCCTCCATTGGAGATGAATCAAGGCCTCCCCATGTGGAGATGAACCAAGACCTCCCCTTGTGGAGAAGATCCGTTTAGTGGATACCAAGACTTCCTCTTATAGTTTGCTACTTGCTAATCTTTCCTCTTGAAGTGGCTAGATTGGGTTGGTTTGGATTGACCAATTGGACAAACAATCCTAAGAGTAAGGTGTGCTTGGGAGAGGGGAATTGGGGGCTACCCTTGGGGCTTGTTACCAATTGAATATTGCTGAGTTACTTCTTGCTAGTTATCTTTGATTTGGGGCTTTTCCCCTTTGTGTTCTTCGTGTTCATCGCTCCCTCCGCCTCAAATCCGTGAAGATCGGGACCTAACCCACATCAACTAGTAGTCCTCAATCCTACTCCAAAACTATACTTTGATTGCTCCATGCCAACCGAGGCATCAAGCGACACGTTCATCCAAGCATGGCACAGTCAAATCTTCTTCTTGGAAATAGTTTTGTTTCCTTGATCTCTTGTTGCCTCCTTGTGTATCCACGTGATCATCGACGTCCTCCTCCTCCACTTCCACCATCCTCCTGGTCCTCCTTTTCCTGAGTATCATAGTTGAGATCATCGCGGCCCGACACGTGGGAATCCTCCAATTGAGATATGAAGTCGGGCACATCTAACCGCTCTGCTCCACACTACAATCAACAAAAAGCAACAAACTCACCACCCCACCGTCGGAAGCCATCGCCGCTGTCTTGTCCGAAAAGAAAAGGCTATTTTTTACCGCTTAGGCATTTGATCAAGCACTTGGTGGCCATGGTCCTTGGCGGCAGCTTCAACAGCCAAACGCGTAGAACAACGAGGTGTAGGGGTGGTCGGAGCCGGGGTGTGAGACACCAGAAGAGGATGAGCAGTCGGTGTTGACGCCGCCACTTTCTTTCTCTTCTTTGTCCTCGATATCTTTCTTAGCGCCGGTGGGGATGCGTGGGTCGATTCCGGCAGCGACGTGCCGACGAGTCTTCTAGTTCCAATCGAGCCTGAATCGGGGGTATGGGTGCCGGCACAACGAAATTGTGCGGTAAGCGGTGGTGGCTTAGCGGAAGAGATGTGCCAAAATTATACTCTAAGAGGCCACTGGTAGAGTATATTTGAGAGTGTTGGGCTGACTTTTGAGACTAACTCTTAAATATTTTACTATTCTAACAGTTTGACAGATTCCCCTAAAAAAACAGTTTGAGAGATTGCCTATGTTTGGTTAACTCCTTAAAACGGGGAGTTAATATTTTTTTAGGGGATTGGCTAGAGACGCCTCGTAGTCGTAGAGTCACTGGTTTGCGCAGAAACTAGAGTTCACTAGCTTGTGCAACAGTGTCAGTTTCCTCTATTTTATACACCGGGAAAATAAGTGAACTACTCTTCAGTCTTCAGTGGTTGCCATGCCAGCTTGTGCCGTTGATCCGAAATGTCCTGTAAAAGTTACTGTATTACCGTGGCTTCTTAAATCCCCAACTCCCGTTCAAAAAAAAAAAAATCCCCAACTGTCCACACAGAAATGGCACTGAGCAGGCAAGCGCCCCTCCTTCGCCGCCCCCATCCCCTCACCTGCGAACAATCCATGGCAATCGAACAAGGGGGGACTTGGTGACCGGTGGTCCTCCGCTCAAAACTGGTGTTCTGAGAGACGCCGGCGCGATCTGCTACCTTGGCCAGGTACCCCCTCCCTCCCCCGCAAGTACTCACGGTCTTACGAATCTACTAGGTTCTTAGGGTTCTTTTCTTTTTTGCCGTCGGTAGCTAGTTCGAACCAGTGGATCGATAACACGCTCAACTGTAAATCTTTTTTCAGCGATTTTTTCTACATGAGTGAGCAACAATTGTTTTGGTGCTGTTAGCTAGTTCATCTCATGGAGGCGCTACTGCAGGCGGCATTGGAACAAGATCAGGGAGACGCCGCTGCAGTCACTGGGAATAGCAGCAGGGACCATGGATCTAGCGACATAGATATTGATGCAGGCGAAGCAATACACACTCCTGGATCCGCACCTGCTGTCACTTCAAGGATTTCGGTGCAGAAGGTGTGCTCAATCGTGCGCAAGTTTGATAAGTTTAAGAGGAATTTAGTCGAAGACATAGGCTTTGGTGGGATGCTAAAGATTCGGATGTTGGCAAGGTTAAATTTGAAATTCAGCGCGTGGCTAATGGAAAAAGTCGAGTCTAGTAAACTGAAAATAGATGAGGAAAGGATTCTCCAGATGCATGATCATGATGTCGAGAAGGTATTCGGTCTGCCATGCGGCAACAGATGGATATGTCCTGATACAACGGAGCCATCCGAAGCTTGCATCGAGTTCCTCCGAGTTTCTGCCAATTTGAGCAAAGGTGCACATAGTCTAAAGGCTGCGGAGGCTTACCTCCTGAGAGATGATATCAATGAACAATCCAGCAAGGTCGAGATAGATTGCTTCAAGATAGCTTTTGTTGTTTTTGTTGTTGGACATTTGTTGGCTCCATCAACTAAGTATGATTATATCAGCATAGATTTCTGGGCTGCACTCAACGATACCTCACAAATTAAAGAATTTAATTGGTGTCGTTATGTACTCGAGCATTTGATTCGAGCTGTTCGGAAGTTGAAATCCGACATCCGCAACCGGCAGAAGACCATACATCTTGTGGGCTGCCACATTTTTCTGCAGGTATTGTTTCTTTCTATTGATTTTGAATATTATACTAATTTGGTTCAACTCACACCGTAATATTTGAATGTGCACATGTCCCGCAGGTATTCTACTTGTTTTTGAATATCATACTACTTTGGTTCACTCAAACCGTAATATTTGAATGTGCACATGTCTCGCAGGTATTCTACTTGGACAATCTTGATCTTGGTCCACTTTCCAAGACACAAGCAGATCTACCAAGGATTAGTCTTTTTGACTGTGAGTCAATTAAGAAGATGACAGATATGATCACTAACGAGGTGGGCGGAGATATATCATTTGCTGGAGCTAATGTAAGATTTCACCCATTGAAAGTTTCATATGTACAGATACAGTATACGCCATAACACAATAGCGTGCCGTTCATTAACTGAACACATGCAGTATTCATGTGCACATTGGCATCTTATATCTCCGTCCCTCTTTAATTTACATGGCAGCTTAGGCACGCTCGAGATGTTTTCAACTCAAGAGTCCAGTACGAAAACCACACTGAAGAGCCCTTCACTCCGGAAGCAAACCAAGCAGACATAGCTTCTGACCTGCCTCGTCAAAGCCCAGGTTTGGTTGGTACGGAAGACCAGCACAACCCAATTAATCCCATGTTACGAAGCAGCTTCACCAAGACTGGACCCGAAGATTTCTCCAACCATCTCCAATTGAAATACCCGTCACTTGTGAGTCGTTTATTTCTTAGTATTAGTTGCAATTTCTTCATGTAACATCAAATTTCTTTCTGCTCTGTTTATCTAACTAATGTTCCAATCCAAAAACAGGTAGGCCATCCGCTTGCAACTATTTTGGAAGAGCACAATGCACGCATAATGAAAAATATTTCTGAAATTAGCGACAGTTACCAAGACGCGATGTTTAGCTTTGTGGACGAACTTCTTGGCTCTATATCACAGAACCGCTGTTGCTGCAAAGCGTTGGGACGAACAGATTGTTTACTGAAGTCCCCACATGCAATTCATGGTGAGAATCATTGTTTTTTTTTTCAGGATTTCCACCCCTCTTTGCATAACTAACTAACCAACAACTTTTTGCCTCTCAAGGAAACGCGCATCGCACACCTACAAAACGCAAGTCTCGATTCTGCTCCACAGGAACAGGTAGAACCCGATTTTGGATAACCGTCCATTTTCAGTTTTAAGACATGACACGAGATACAAATTTTCTTGTCCCTTGGTTTTTGTAGGGCGTAGCAAGAGGCCCCGGATAAACCCTACAAGCTAGTATGCTTTGATGGTTAATGATGAACAACCGCCTACCCGAAAGTCCTTTACCAGTTGAGAGCAACTCGGCTGCACAGTAGTCCACACGAGCATTTCCTGCTTTAAGCATCGCCTTGAACGCTACATGTGAACTCTGGGTCAGCAGCTTTCATGTCATTAAGATCTCCATCGTCTTTGTAGCACAGTATCTTAGGTTTTGATCATCAACTTAATTGCACGCTTTATGCGTACTGTTATTGTTTGCGGCTTAGGTTCTTTCATAGTCTCTTCAGCAATCAGTTGGTGGAGGGCACATTTTCTCCCTCAGTTTATTAATGTGCCTTTTGTGTACTTGTCAATGTGCTGGTGTGAAATTCGATGCTACTCCATTTTCATCGTAATTATCTTTATAATTCTGTTGGCTCAACATCTCCAAACCAAGTTATGTGCGAGGAGCTAAAGAACAATAGTTTGCGAAAGCTTTCGGTTACCATTGTGTGGGGTGTTGTTGCTACATCGACGTTTTTCCGTTCCCGTCTGCATACTAGACGAAGATTCAAAGACTTGGGCCTTCCAATTTTTTGTTTAGTGCCATCCTTCCACATTTATAAGTTATTCGTTGTGTCTTTAGGTCTTTAGGTATCTTGATTGCTGCCTCCTATGAATCCACTAATTATTAATTAATTAATATAAAAGACAGAGTCTGTCAGATCCGGATCTGAACCGTCCATCAGGTCCGATCTAACGTCCCAGATTTGCCCAATGTTGTATGATGTGCACCTAATAATTAAGTGGAAAAAAACGCAGCGCGGCACTGCCGTTCCCCGAACCGCCGCCCACCATCGCCGCTCTCGTTCCTCGAACCGCCGCCCACCCACGCCATTCGCCACTTCCATCTTCCACTTCTCATTCCTTCCTTCCTTGTGGCCGAGCTGCGCGCCTTCGTGGATGCCTGCAAGAAGGACCCGGCGCTCCTCGCCGACCCCACCGTCGCCTTCTTCCGCGACTACCCCTCCTCTCCCTTGGCGCCGACCTCCCGCACGCCGCCAAGCCAGGCCCCAAGGTCGTGCTCCCGCTCTCTCGATCCCTTCTCCATTCCCTGCTCCCGATCTTCTTTTCCGCCGACCCTGGCGAATTGATTCGTGATCCCTTTTGTTTGTTGGTTTGATTCGGACCTCAGGTCACGTCCATGGATGACAACGACGACGAGGACGACGGCGAGGAGGACGACTACGACATGCGCGACACCACGCCCGAGCCCGAAGAGCTTGACGGCGACGTCGTCGAGCCTGACCACGACGACACCCCGCAGAAGGTTGGTACCTTTGCCTCCCCACCACCAGCGTCCCGTCGGAAGGTAATAACCCACCACCACCACGGGTAGTTCATGGCTTAGATTCCGCTTAGTTCCGGCCCGTCGGAAGGTAATAACCCACCACCACGGTGCCGTGCCCACCTGGCCACCCACCCACGTTCCGGCCTCCGCAGCACCTCCCCTCCGACCCTGCCTTGATCCCCTCCCCCCGCGACCACTTTCCCCTCCTCCCCTCAGCCTCCTTCCATCTCCAGCTTCAGCTCGTGCTGCAGGGCAGGCCACCTTGGAGGACTAGGGTCCAATCGGGCCACCACTTGCTGCTACGTGCATCATGCCATCAGATCAGCAAGCTATGCTACCTCTCCCCCTCTCCTTCTCTCTGCTCTTCCTTCCCTTGCCCGTCTCTGTCGTGCTCTGTTTCTTCTTTCTATTTTCTGAATTTCTCATGTACCTGTACTGCGCGCTGCTATCTATAGTGTTGGAACTTGCTACTGTTTTTCAGTTTTAAGCGTAGACATCTGCTAATGCTATTTCTATACGGACAACCACCAGGTATGCATGTAGTTGTCATGTACAGCTCATTTAGTGCTTCAGTTTGTTGTCATACAAAGTTAGATTATGTCTATGAAGTAGTGATTTAATTTGCTATCATATGACATAAGGTTGTGTCTATGATGTCGCCATGCCATACACCATAAGCGTTATAATGATATGAAGGGGGTCGGCCGCCATAACACGCGTTACACCATTAAAACCTTGATTATTGGACAGGAAGTTGATTTCTAAGAGGTACTTGTGTTTGGATTTCTAAGAGGCAACTAACAACAAATAAAGATGTCATATATCAGGTCCTAATTGGGTCATATATACATATCTATGTATGTCATCCATGCATATCATAAGTTGCATATTCTTACACACAACGATTAATCCAAGAGTCATGCTGAACCAATCACTATGGGCCACTCCGCACTCCATACAGCTTATTTTGCTGTCATCTTATTTCAGACGCTTATGGGCAAAACAATGCTATGTTGAAATGCTGATCTTCTCATGGTATACAGCCATACAGGTGAGGTCTATTTTTATTCATTATTTCTACTGAGTACTGAACTGGATCATTTGGTCGACATTCATGTTGCCGGTTCTTCTTCTGGTCTTTTATATTCAAGATGTCCGAGTATCCTATTTTTGTTGTGCACAAAACTGCAGAGTTGTTCCTGTAGTCAGGCTTATGGAATCCACAATATCGGGACAGATGGCTATATCTGAAGGGAGGCTCATTTTGATATGTTTGAAGAAAGCAGATGCCTTTGGGTGTAAGAATGGCTGTCTTATTCCACCACCAGTGAGTAGCATTCCAACTATTTTCACACGTGTTTGAAACTTCTACTACAGCCTGAGAAATGTCTAATATTGGGATTCCCTAGGTGCGGTTCTTAATTTCCTTGCATATTGTGTTCTATGAGTATTGGATGATTGCTAAACTGTCATGATTGAAATTTGGTGTACTTCAGTTTTACTTACATTGCTACAGCTCGGGTCTCATAAGTTAATATAGATGTCGCGAACCTGATTTGATATCCTAATGCACCATCCTCTATTGGTATAG
This sequence comes from Poa pratensis, assembly GCA_947311845.1. Taxonomy (NCBI): domain Eukaryota; kingdom Viridiplantae; phylum Streptophyta; class Magnoliopsida; order Poales; family Poaceae; genus Poa; species Poa pratensis. The sequence goes on along the minus strand of CAMZMU010000061.1, from coordinate 11,374,680 downwards.
ACTCACTAATTGCCAGGTAGTTTTCCTGCACATCCGTGCGTCATTGTAATTATACTTTGCACTGAAGCAGGATTGACAGCTGGCGGAACAAATTCTTTGGACTAAATCTGGATTAAAGTAACCGGATTGTTGGACTTGTAGTCCTGACGAATTTGAGATTTTACATGTCAGGCGAAAGTTCAAAAGTAGGTACGTAATGCATCAGTTTCACAATTCCATTGCTCTATGATGTGAATTGGTCCTCCATCATTCTTCACACTGTTGTTTTACAATCACACCAGGAATCGCATCACAGTATACCTGGAATGTATTTTTTGACAATTCGGATCGGAGGAGATGGACAATTCCATTCTTTGGAAAAATCCAGTGTTCAATTTTGTATGATATGCAAGATGAAATTCAGTTGAGTATTTAGGCCCCCTCATGTTGTCATTGACAGTGTTCTTTTTGGTCATTGCAATTTTCCTTGAACTAATTTGCTAAAGAGTTTTCCACAGTACTATACACATATAATCCACCCCTTTTGATTTGGTGTTTGAAGTTGACATTCTTCTTACATGCTTCTGCAGGCACAATTATAGATTGCAGCTTCATACTTTTTGTAGCTTCCGAAAAGTGACTCTATTGCCTTGAAATCTTATGACTTTTTATATCCATACCACCATTGGTTGCTTTGCAGGCATTTGTGGATGATTCGCTAAACACAAGTAAGCTATCACTGATTACTTCCTGATTTATGTTCAAATTTTCATTACTTCGTGTTAATTACAAATTCTATTCTTACAGTTTGTGTTCAGACTTTCACTTCAGACCACATGAGTGAAGTCTGGAATATGAAGGAGAACACAGTGTGTCCAGAGCGTCCTAGAAAACCAAGGTGACTGCTGATATGTCGATAGTATCATCAGAAGGACCTCTATGGTATTAACCTCTATTGATTCAATTAGGGAAGTGCTATGGTTATTATGTTGCTCTCTGGATGTTGTGTAAATGCTTGAACTATATTTCCACCTTGTAGATCTCTGATTAGTCCTTGTCGAAATGCCTTAGTGAGTTGCTGGTTCTGAATTGTAGAGGCGGGTGAAAATGCTTGAACTATATTTCCAGGCGCGTGGTTATAGCGCGCCACAAACCGAAAACAAAGATAAAAAAGACAAAAAATAAGACTGAAAATAGAAATTTTATTAGCAGAGGAATACACGATAAACTTTTAGCAGAGGAACACACGATGGCACGAAAACTAATCCTAAAACTAAAACTAAAACTACTCGTCGAAGTCGGAGTCGGCGTCGGAGTCGGAGGTGTCGGAGATGTCGCTGAAAAGATGTTCCCACCGTTCGTCATCCTCCGCCCAGGTGGTGTTGTTGAGCTGCGCCTCCGCCTCGGCCTTGCGCGCCCGTCTCTCCGCCTGCAGCTCCGCGCGCTCGGCCGCCTGAGTTTGCCAATACTCCTCATTGGCGGCGGCCTCTCTCGGGTGGGTGGCGCGCCAATGGGCGACGGCGAGCTCGTCCCTCTCCAAGACAAGGAGGCGGGCCTGGGTCCGGCTTTGGACGCGCCGGTCTTCGTCGGTGACGAGGCACGGCGCCAGCTCCTGCGCCTCCGCACGTTGCGGGCGTCGCTGAAGTTCATCTCCCGCCAGGAGCGACCGAGGCGCCACGCCACCACGTCCTAGGCGCGGGCGGCCTCGTGCGTCGTCCCATACGTCCCAAGCAGGATGTGGTCGTTGTCGGAGCGTATCTCCGCATAGTAGATGCCGTTGGGGCGCGCTCGGACGCCGCGGTAGCCGGACAAGCTGCGGCGGTGCGGAGGCATGGTGGTGGCGGCGGCTCGGAAGCTCGGCGACGGTGGGCATTTTTGCTCGGCGGGCGGTGGGGATTTTTCCAGATGCACGCGAGAGCGAGAAAGAGCGGTTGCATGGCAGCTGCGTAACGCGCGCTGGACACGCCGCGGGATATGCGCCCTCTTTGGCCAGCGCGCGGGAACGGTTTTATCGCGCGCGGGCTTTTCCCGCTCCCGCGCGCGAAAGCGCGAGAAATTGCCACTATATGGCGCAACAAACCTTCCGGTCTTCCCGTCAAAAAGAAAAAACAAACCTTCCGGTCACCAGCCAGTCAAAAGATAGAGTCACGTGTCATAAAAAAAAGATAGTCAAACCAGCCACGTAACCAGTCACCACCACCGCACAACCCTCCTACTCGTGTCCCCATCGAAGAGGTGACACCAGATACCCGAAGGAACCCCTGGATTATATGGACACGAGATCTATCTGTATACAACTCTTCCTCCGCCGCTCTTGGTTTCTCTGGCACCCAAGATAGAGAGCGCCGCGTCGGCTGGTTCCTGGTTCCCGCCGCCTGCTTCTCCCGATCACCTTCCAAGGTGCGACCTCTAATCTCTCGGCTTTATTTTGCCTTACGATCTATCTCTGGGATCACCGCGAAACAACCCTTGTCTTTGCGTGCGAGTGTTTATTCTTGTGTATATGCTTCCATGCCCTTTCATTGATCAAGTGGTTCGGAGATCTCTATCTTCTACTTCTATTTTGGTCCGGAGGCGAGCATGATTTCTTCAGATTTTGTCAAGTTACAGTACCTCTTACGCTGTCCATCTAATATGGTTTCAGTTGTTTTTGCAGTTTAGTTGGTATGGCTGCTGAATCCGAGAGTTGCAACTGTAATGCTTGGGCAGCAAAAGATCCATCTGGAGTACTCTCCCCATACAGATTCAACCGTAGGTAAACTCCCTTGTGATTTTTCAGTGCAAAATCAACTCTATTTTTTTGTTAGTACTGGTGGTAATGCAGTTAGTTGTAGCAGAAGATCCTTCAAGCAGTTGACACAAGCGAACTTCTTTTTGTCCTTCCGCTGGCTGCTAGTTTGGACGATGAGGCATTTTGCAATATTTTCTTTATTCAGAAAAAGTTATAAAGTTAGAGATGTAAACACCTCAAATCTTGCATAGGGTCTTGTAAAGTAATCTTATGATGGATAAAAAAACTGAATCAAAAGTTCCTTCATCACCAACAACCGACAGATTTAACTATCATTCAAGAGAGTCATGTAGTCATGTATGTATTATCATCTAGTTTCCTTATGCTGAAATATGTAGTCTGAAGATTAAACAACGCTACCTAGAGACTCTGGTTCTGTCTTGTTGGTGCCCAAATTTGCTCTACCGATTTTGACATTCTCTTAACAATTCTTTCCACTTATTTACTGTAGTTGTTTTGGGGGAAATTTCTGGATGGGCAGATCCCTTGGACCTCCACACCCTCTTATATATATAGCTCAACTTATATTTACATCTCAACTGTACACTAGAATACTCTAGAGTCTTGTAGGATACTAACTCAGACTAACACTCCCTGGAATAATCTAGACTCTCCTAGGACACTACTATTACACTAACTGATACTCCAACACTCCCCCTCAAGATGGGTGATAGATATCTATCATCCCCATCTTGTTACAAGACGACAAACTGAAAGGATCGTATGGCCACCTAGAGGGGGGGGGGGGGGGGGGGGGGGTGAATAGGTGCTACTCCAATTTTTAATTCTTTTTCGATTAAGGCTTGACTAAAAGGTAAATTCTCTAGATATGCAACTATGGTGAATTTACCTATATGACAAGTTAAGTCTAAACAAGATAAGATACAAGTAGTAAATAACTAGAAAGGATTAACCGATAGGAAAGCACGCGGAGACAAGGATGTATTCCCGAGTTCCTCCTTTTTAGGGGAGTACGTCTCGTTGGAGGGGTGTGAGCTTCAAGCTCAAGATGCCACAAAAGGCTTCACCCTATTCTCCGATGAACCTCGCACAAAAGCTCGGTCCACCTTTCTTTATCGGAATCCTCCAAAGCGGAATCCGGAGCACAAAAGCTCGTTACAACAACTTGAGGCTCAACCCACAAAAGGATTGGGGGCTCTCAATCACCAACAACACCTGCTACACAAAAGTAACAAGCAAGTGAGAACAACAAGATGCCTAGGTTTTCCTAGTGGAAACCCTAGGCTCGAATCCCTCAAGTGAATGAAGGGGAAATGAAGAACTCTTTGGTGAAGTAGTAGATCCGGGCCTTCTCCTTCAATCCTCCAAAGATCAACGAGTTTGGGTGGAGGGATTGGGAGATCTAGTGATTCTTGAGCTTGCAACAATGGTGTACTTCAGATCTGGGCGAGCTCAAGAGCTGGAGGTAGGTGGAGGGGTATTTATACCCCTCCAGAAAACTAGCCGTTTTTCTGTCCACTAAGTCCGGAGTCTCCGGACCAGGAGACCGGAAACTCCGGCCTGGGCCGGAAACTCCGGCCCCACTCCGGACCAGATACCGCAGCAGCCGTCGCGTGCTCTTCTTCTCTGCAGGCCGGAAACTCCGGTCAGGGAGGCCGGAAACTCCGGTATGGCCGGAAACTCCGGACCTACTCCGGGGTGACTCCGGGCCCCATACCGCACGCGCCGTCGTGGAATTTCTTCGATTCAAAAATCTTGTCTGGGGCGGAGACTCCGGACCGCTGGACCGGAAACTCCGGCCGGTGCGGAACTCCGGTATTACTCCGGGGTAACTCCGCACCCCATACAGCGGCTGCCGTCCTGAGTAGCATTTGCTCCAGTGTTTCGAATTGGCCGGAGACTCCGGTCAAGTAGCCCGGAGACTCCGGACTGGACTGGCAAAAGTAAGCTTCTTTTTCTTGTCTGGTTGTTTCGATGCAAAGTGTAATTGTATCATTTCATTCCTGCACCACTTAACATTATATTAAATAATTCCTAGTGTTGTTGCCTAACACACAAAACATAGGGGACATAAAATATGTCCTTTCAATCTCCCCCTTTTTGGTGTTAGATGACAACACTCGGATTTGCAATAAAACATACCACAATTATCGAGGCTCCCCCTGCAAGTGTGCATACAAGTAGTTTGCATTTGAATACAAATGCTCAACATGTAGAGGGGAGACAAACCACATGAAATATATGGAACATGGTAAATTACACAAACATGAGACATAACATGATATAGGGTTGAGATGAAAATGAACCATACCTTGTGCATAATAATATGACATAGAGACCAATGCACAATAATAGACCATAATAATAATATCATCTCAACCATAGGAATATCCATAGTCTCATACCACACAAAGTACCATAAATAGGAACATAGTCTCACAAATTAAAACCAAAGCAAATAGGTTCAAATGACATAAGATAAATGGACACAAGCGCAAATAAATGATAAACGCACGTGCTTGTGTCCGACCCATGCAAATCCCACGGTGAGAGAACCTAGTAGAACTACTTCTCCCCCTTTGGCATCGAAACGCCAAAAAGGGAAAAGAGCGATGCTAACGGAACCCAAGGCGATCACTCGTCGTCTTCATCCGTGTCGGCATCACTGTCCTCATCATCACCACTCTTGTCATCATCTTCAGCATCACTTGCTTCATCACTATCTTCTTCCTCATCACTTTCTTCTTCATAGCGCATAGGAGCTTTGCCGGTGTTGCGAGAAGAGGAGGGCATGGAGGACACCTCGGCATAATCAGACCAATGAAATGTGTCCTCATTCCACTTGTCAAGAGAGATAGTTGAATCGGATGGCGGAGTTTCGGGATCACCCTCATTGCGAGGAGGAGTGGTACCACCATTGCTGATCTTGCGCATTTCCTTCATCATCTTGGCTTGGTTGGACAAGATCTTCTTGTTAGTGACATAAGTTTGATGATTTTCCTTGTGCAACCCAACACCCATACACATCATGGCCCTTTGCCACCAAGAAACTTTCTTCAACTCCTCGTTGACTCTTTGTTTGCCACCTTGATCCCAAGAGGGTGGAGTGGCATTTTTCCTTCTTGCCCTAGGAGCTTCTTGCTCCTCTATCTCTTCATAAGAGGGGAGTAAGGTGATGGCGGAGTACTTGAAGGGTGCCATATGTGTGTTTCTTGAAATGAGATTGATTGAGGTTGGGAATCTTCTTGAGAATGAGCTTCATGACATAGGGAGCATACATAGGATTCTTCCTCTCGTGAATAGCAATGTTGATCTCACACTTGATAAAATCCATGACATCAATCTCAAACCCTTGACAATTGGACCGGCAAGGTATGTCTTGTGGCAATGGTACATGAGGTTGACAAGAGCACCACGGATAGCATCCGTATTCCCGGCTTGAGGTGCAATGCTCCAACGAAACATGCGAATCAAGATGTTGTAGATGGGCTTGAGTCCTTTGGTGGTAGCAAGGGCACCCCTCTAGCAGCAAGAGGGGCAAGGATCTTCTTATCATAGGCCACCCTTCAACATGCATCCGGTGACCAACGGGTTCATTCACACCTTTGAACACATACCCCAAGGCTTCTCCAAATTCTGAATAGTGTGCACTAACTTTGAGAGGCCCCGTCATCCATGTCATTTTGGTGTCCTCCTCATCCCCAAGCACAAGAGTGGCAAAGAACTGTTGGACCATGTCAATATCATAGTCTTGTTGGGTGGTGATAAGGGGCTCAAGACCAATCTTCCTAGCAACCCATAATGCATCCGCAAAGTATGTCTTCTTGGCCAACACGTCAAAGTTCAGCGGTTTTTGAGGACACACAAGAGCTTTTGGGTCCAAATTGGCATATATTTCCTTCATAATGAGCTCTTGCTCCTTTCTCCAAAAGTGACCATCAGTGGAGTTGTTTGGCATGTCATAGAAATTCTGCCCTCATTGTCCGAAATTCTTCCTTGTTCAACCCCTTCAAAGTGGTCAAGTTGTCAAATTTGGCCTTCTTGGCCCTTTCTTCTCGAAGGAAGGCAGCCTCTTGCCTAGCCCTTCTAGCATCAGCAGCCTGTTTCTGCTTAAGAGCACCACTCTGCACATGCTTGTCTTGTTCTTCATCATAGATCAAATAGTCTCGACCTTGGAGCTTGCTCTTCTTTGACTTTTTGATGTTCGAGGACGAGGATGAAGGACCGGGATACTTCTTGTTAGCTGTGAAACATGGAGTAGATAGGTAGCATTGAGGTAAGCATACATGTCCATAGAATCACAACGGAAGAAAAAGGTAGAGGAATTTCTTCTCAGGTTTGATCTAGACCGGAGTTTCCGGTCTCAGGGGGCGGAGTTTCCGGCCACACCGGAGTTTCCGGCCAGGAAGGCCGGAGTCTCCGGCCCTGAGGCCAAAAACTCGGATCTAGGTCAAATCTGAGGGGAAAATCGCACTAACAATTTTCTAGATACTACATTGCCATCCTAAAGGTTCTACACCAAGAATTTCATCAAGAACTACTCTCAAAACTAAATCTAGGATGAAACCCTAGAGAAGAGAGAGAGTGGTACCCGTGTCCTTCATGGTGAGATCCAAACGGAGGAGAGAAAGATCCCCAACGCTTGGGAGGTGGGGAAGCCGGTGGCACGGCGGATTCCGGCGGCGGGGAGCGGCCGGAGGCGACCTTGGAGCACTTGGCGGCGGCTGGGCGAGTTTGGGGAGCGGGGGTGTGAGAGGAGTTGTGAAACAACTCCCCACCCCGTGCCCCTTAATGAACCCAGCGAAAAAGCCGAGACCGGAGTCTCCGGACCAAACACACCGGAGTCTCGTGCCGGAGTCTCCGAGGTTTGGTGCGGAGACTTGGCCGGAGTCTCCGAGGTTTGGTGCGGAGACTTTGGTCAGACCGGAGTCTCCGGGGTTTTAGGCCGGAGTCTCCGGACCCAATTGCTCCAATAGTACCAGATTTTGGTGGGGACATGTATGAATGCAAGAGAAGCATGTTTTTAGATAAGATGGCTTAGGTTAAGACATAAGTTACTGAAAGATGGTACTTCACACTCAATTTTGTAAAAAAAGGCAAATAAAGCAAAGAGAACCATCATTTGAGTGTGTTTCCCATAAGGAACATCGGATAGGCAATAAAATCCAAATAAAACTCCAAACAAGAGCAACTCTTCACAAGGAAGAGGCGGTGGCCAAGGCCACCATATATGAGTGCGTGGTGTGACACCGCGAAGATATATCTTGGGTTCACGGCCACTACTCGTCATTTAAGCTCACAATTCATAAAATGAAAGTATAGAGATAAAATGAGTTCTTGCTATCGGCATAATGGGGGGAGGGATAGACCAATGGATTAGGACCGCACTCCCCCTATGTCCATGCCTACACCTAAACCAAATTACTATTGTCTAATATGGGTAGGTATGCAAGAAATCCACTAAGTCCAATTGCTTATGTCCACCACATTTAGTTCTCCTCTCAACTCCTTGAATCTTGCTTCACCAAGAGGCTTTGTGAACATATCGGCGAGTTGATGCTTGGTGTTGACATACTGATTGCAATATCACCCTTCTCAACATGATCTCGTATAAAATGATACCGGATCTCAATATGCTTGGTCTTCCCATGAAGTACCGGATTGTGAGCAATTTTGATGGCACTTTCATTGTCACATAAAAGAGGCACTTTGTCACAAATGACACCATAATCCTTTAAAATTTGCCTCATCCATAATAATTGTGCACAACAACTTCCGGCGGCAATGTATTCGGCTTCGGTGGAGGACGAGGCCACACAATTTTGTTTCTTGGAAGACCAACTCACAAGAGACCTACCAAGGAATTGGCAAGTACCCGAAGTTGATTTTCTATCCATTTTGCAACCCGCCCAATCCGCATCCGAATAACCTACAAGATCAAAGCTTGTCCCATGGGGGTACCAAAGACCATAGTTAGGAGTATCTATCAAGTATCTTAGAATCCTTTTAACCGCGGTTTCATGACTTTCCTTAGGACTTGATTGGAATCTTGCACACATACCCACACTAAACATAATATCCGGTCTAGATGCACAAAGGTAAAGTAAAGATCCAATCATAGAACGATAAAGCTTGGGATCAACTTCCTTACCCTTCGGATCTAAGTGTAGATCCGCCTTAGAGTCCATGGGAAACTTATATGGCTTGGCGTTGTTCATATCAAATTTCTTGAGCATGTCTTGAATATACTTGGCTTGACATAAGAATGTTCCTTCACTATATTGGTGGATTTCAAAGCCAAGAAAATACTTCAATTCTCCCATCATGGACATCTCAAATTCCTTGGTCATTAGCTTAGAGAATTGATCACTAAATTCATGGTTAGTAGAACCAAAGATAATATCATCAACATATATTTGGCATACGAAAAGCTCTCCATTTATCCTTTTTGTGAAAAAGGTGGGATCGATTACCCCAATTCAAAACCATGGTCTACTAAGAACTCCTTGAGATGATCATACCAAGCACGTGGAGCTTGCTTGAGCCCATAAAGGGCCTTATGTAGTAAGTAGACATGGTTAGGAAATTTAGGGTCTTCAAAACCCGGAGGTTGTTTCACATACACTAATTCACTTAGTGGACCATTTAGAAAAGCACTTTTAACATCCATTTGATATAAGGTAATGTTATGAGTAGATGCATAGGCAATCAATAAACGAATAGATTCAAGTCTAGCAACGGGGGCATAAGTTTCACCGTAGTCGACTCCTTCGATTTGGGTGTAGCCTTGTGCAACCAATCTTGCTTTGTTGCGAATGACTTGACCATGTGAGTCTTGCTTGTTCTTGAATATCCACTTGGTTCCAATGACATTATGTGATGTGTCTTTGGGTCTTTCAACTAATGACCATACTTTGTTGCGCTCGAAGTTGTTCAATTCTTCATGCATGGCCGCAACCCAATCCATGTCTTCAAGAGCATCATATACCTTGAGAGGTTCTAAGCTAGACAAACAAGAGACATGACCACAAAAGTTAGTTAATTGATTACGTGTGGACACACCCTTACGAATACTCCCAAGGATATTTTCTTTGTAGTGTTGGAGATGATCCAATGTTGATGCACGCCGAATGACTCGGCGTTCTATGGCTTGACCAATTGTTTCACCAACACGAACATCTTCATCATTTCCTTCATCTTGTTCATGGTCAACCCGAAGTGGAGTTCTTGGAGATGGGGGTTCATCATGTTCTTGTTCTCCACTAGAGTTGGGTGGGTCTTGACCATTATCTTGCTCATGTGGATGACTATCATGATCTTGTTCTTGTATAGCTTGTTGATCAATGGTTGAGGTGGATGGTTCAACTTGAGTAGAACTTGTTCCTTCTTCTTGAGTGTCCATAATAGGTTCTTCAATAGGAATAAGTTCCCCTATGCCCATAGTTCTTATGGCTTGAGGTGGAGGTACATCACCTACATTATCATGATCAATATGCTCCGCTTGGGAGCCATTATCCTCGACAAACTCCACATTCATAGATTCTTCAACACATCCGGTGGATATGTTGTAGACCCTATAAGTATGGGAGTTTGCGGCATATCCAACAAAAATACCATCAAAAGTTCTAGATTCAAATTTAGCAATTGGGCAACCTTTAATGTAAACATGGCATTTGCATCCAAATACGCGAAAGTAAGAGACATTTGGCTTTTTACCGATAAGGAGTTCATATGGTGTCTTTTTCATGAGAGGACGAAAGAAGAGCCGGTTGGAGTAGTGGCAAGCGGTATTGATGGCTTCGGCCCAAAAGTTATATGGGGAATGAAATTCGGCCAACATAGTTCTTGCCATATCAATAAGAGTGCGGTTCTTCCTTTCGGCGACACCATTTTGTTGGGAGTATAAGCAGCGGAATATTGGTGTTGAATGCCTCCCCACTTAGGAAATCATCCATAGTGTAATTCTTGAACTCCGTACCATTGTCACTTCTTATTGCCAAAATCTTGGAGTCATATTGGCGTTGAACTAAGGTTGCAAAGTCAATGAATACTTTTTGAGTTTCACTCTTCCTCTTGAGGTAGAAAGTCCAACAATATCTTGTATAATCATCCACAATCACCAAACAATATTTCTTGCCACCAAGACTATCATATGTGGGAGGCCCAAAGAGATCCATATGAAGGAGCTCCAAAGGCCTCTCGGTGGAGATAATGCTCTTCTTGGGATGATTCTTTTCATGCATCTTTCCGGCTATGCAAGCACTACAAGGACGATCTTTGGAAAAATTAACATCGGTTAGTCCTACCACGTGTCCACCCTTCACAAGAGTTTGCAAATTTCTCATACCGACATGGCCTAGCCGGCGATGCCAAAGCCAACCCTTGTCGGATTTAGCCATTAGACACGTGGCGATTTGAGTGGTCTCTTTCGAGAAATCGACCACATACAAACCGTTTACACGAAATCCAACAAAGGCTACTTTAAGAGTTTGAGTGAAAAGGATGGTCACGTGGTGTTTATTAAAGATAACGGTGTAACCGACATTGCATAATTGACCAACGGAAAGTAAATTATATGAGAGAGATTCAACAAGTAGGACCTTCTCAATGGATAACTCCGGAGTGATCACTACATTGCCATATCCCAATACCTTAAGTCTTGCATTATTCCCGACGGTGACATGAGAAAATGTGAGTAATTGATTCAATAGGCCCTTTACTACTTCTTTGCTTCCGGTCATGTGAGAAGAGCACCCACTATCAATGAGCCATGAAGATCCACCGGAAGAAAAGTCCTACAAAGAATCAAGTCTTTGTTTTAGGTACCCATTGTGAAATGGGTCCTCTTTTGTTAGTCACAAGGGTCTTTGGAACCCAAATAGCATAGTGATAATCATCTCCATATGAAGTGCCAACATATTTAGCAAAAACACAACCATCTATAGATTTCATAAGAACATATGAAGGGTTGTATTTTCCCGCAAAGTCATTGTGAGTGGCATTGCCCCTTGTGGCATCACCACTCGCAATGGTAGTCTCTTTTGCTTGTGCGGGCTTGGCATTCTTCTTGTTCGTGTTCTTCTTCTTCTTCTTGGCAACATAACCAAGACCCTCTTTCCCTATGTGAGGCTTTTGCGCTTGCAAGAGCTCATAAAGAGGTTTCTCACCTTGAGGGCTAGAGGCCTTGGCAAGTTCATTCTTCAACCTAGCATTTTCCTCAATGATATTTGCATGATCACAAGAGCAAGTAGAGGAGCTAGGTTCATCAATTTTAGTAGATTGTATTTGAAGTTGTTCAAAAGACTTGGTGAGAATAGAGTGTTCACTCTCCAAGGCCTTGTGAGCCTTGGTGAGCGACCCTAACTCATCGGCTAGTCTATTATGACCAACACCAAATACGACCTTTTGTTTCTCTAAAACATTGTATTTAGCAATAGCATGGTCACGTTCTTTAATGATCTTAGAAAGAGTTTCATTTTGAGATTCATCAAGATTCTCAAGCTTCTCCTCAAGAGAAACTCGAAGTTCATGCTCTTCCTCAATCGCCTCGGTAAGGGAAGCGATCTCATTAGCATATTCTCTTTCTAGTCTCCCCTTTTCTTTAAGGAGATCTTGTGCGATGCCATATTGACTCATAAGAATCTCAAGCCGAATCTTGCTTTCACCTTGCAAGTTAGTCATCAAGAAATCCAAAGCAACATTTTCTTCCTTAACTCTAAGACTCATAAATTCATGCATTTCATTCATAGTCTTAGGAGGAAGGGAAGGTGATACCTCGGAGAGCTTGGCCATGAGACACGTAGCGGATTTGGTGGTGACATTATCATTGGGGGATTCAAAGAGAGAAGGGGTTGTCGATGAAGCAATGGCTAAAGCGGCCACTTCACTTGTGGTTGTTTCTTCTTCATCACTCTCATCCCCGGACATATATTCCTCTCTCACCACCAACACCTTGGAAGGTAGCTTCTTGTTGGGATTGAACTTCTTGAAGTAAGGCTTCGTGGGAGAAGAACTTGACGCTTCCTTGCGAATGAGTCTTCCTCCATGTTCTTCACGGTTCTTGTAAGGGCATTGGCAACATAGTGGAATTGATCTTGACAATTGAAGCAAGTCTTCATTTTTGGGTTGCCTTCCTTGTAGCCTCTTGCTTTATGCTTTTTATCCACATAAGCTTTAGCTTTAGATGGATTTTTCCAAAAGTCCTTCGCCATGAGAGCCACATAATCTCTATGAGCACCCTTGAGTTCCTCGGGTGCCAAGTAACTTCCCTCTTCATGATCTTGGTCTTCATCTAGTTCCACAACCTTGGCCTTCAAAGCAAGTGAGGAACTTTGGGCCATTCCAAGAGCTCGGGCACGAGAGTCTCTAGCAATTTGAGCTCGGACCTTGTAAGATTGCATCTCTTGCATGACTTCATTTGAGGTCAAGAGGTCATAGTTGTGCTTCCCTTGGAGACTATTCAAGTCGTTCTCTTCAAACGGCATGAGGGCATTCACATACTTCCTCTTGATGTAAGTATCATCCACATGTTTAGCACCAAGGTCTCTAAATGCGGTAGCAAGAGCCTTGAGCCTTTGATACATCTCCTCATGAGTTTCATCATCTTTCTTGTAGAAGCCTTCAATTTGATTGCTCATGGCTTCATATCTATTTCTTCTCATGCTCTCATTTCCAACAAACACCTCCGTGAGATTGTTCCATGCTTCCTTGGCGGTGGTGCAATCTTCAATGTGATGGATGTTCTTTTCACCCACGGCAACACGGATCACATCAAGAGCGGTGGAATTTAGTTGAGCTTCAACTTCTTCTTTCCTTGTCAAGTCATTTTCATCCACCGGCTTGAATCCATCAACAATGATCTTCCAAAGACCTATGCAACCACTTTTCAAGTGAGATTTCATAGAAGATTGCCAACGGGTAAAGGAAGATGCATTAAGACTAGGTGGAGCTCCTCTTAAGTGAATAGGAGGATGAGGCACGGGTAGGTCGGGAGAGTATGCAAAAGGAACTCTAGCATGCTCTCCCTTCCCATTAGGTGTTTTAGGTGAGGATTCATTTTTATTTGAGTTCACCCCCGCTTTCTCTTCGACACTTACATCCGAGGGCTTCTCCTTAGGAGGAGCCTCCGGAGTTAGGGAGGAGTCGATACCCTTTGCCACCATGAGTTGCTCTAACATTTTGCGCAACTCTCCCATTTGAGTATCCATAGAGGACTTCAAGGAAGTGAAGTCCTCCACGGAAACAGAAGTGGGAACGATGGTGTCATCGGGTATCTCATTCCCATGTTCGTCGAGGGCCATATTTCTCTTAGGCGGTTAAGCCCGAATAAAGAGCCGAGGCTCTGATACCAATTGAAAGGATCGTATGGCCACCTAGAGGGGGGGGGGGTGAATAGGTGCTACTCCAATTTTTAATTCTTTTTCGATTAAGGCTTGACTAAAAGGTAAATTCTCTAGATATGCAACTATGGTGAATTTACCTATATGACAAGTTAAGTCTAAACAAGATAAGATACAAGTAGTAAATAACTAGAAAGGATTAACCGATAGGAAAGCACGCGGAGACAAGAATGTATTCCCGAGTTCCTCCTTTTTAGGGGAGTACGTCTCGTTGGAGGGGTGTGAGCTTCAAACTCAAGATGCCACAAAAGGCTTCACCCTATTCTCCGATGAACCTCGCACAAAAGCTCGGTCCACCTTTCTTTATCGGAATCCTCCAAAGCGGAATCCGGAGCACAAAAGCTCGTTACAACAACTTGAGGCTCAACCCACAAAAGGATTGGGGGCTCTCAATCACCAACAACACCTGCTACACAAAAGTAACAAGCAAGTGAGAACAACAAGATGCCTAGGTTTTCCTAGTGGAAACCCTAGGCTCGAATCCCTCAAGTGAATGAAGGGGAAATGAAGAACGCTTTGGTGAAGTAGTAGATCCGGGCCTTCTCCTTCAATCCTCCAAAGATCAACGAGTTTGGGTGGAGGGATTGGGAGATCTAGTGATTCTTGAGCTTGCAACAATGGTGTACTTCAGATCTGGGCGAGCTCAAGAGCTGGAGGTAGGTGGAGGGGTATTTATACCCCTCCAGAAAACTAGCCGTTTTTCTGTCCACTAAGTCCGGAGTCTCCGGACCAGGAGACCGGAAACTCCGGCCTGGGCCGGAAACTCCGGCCCCACTCCGGACCAGATACCGCAGCAGCCGTCGCGTGCTCTTCTTCTCTGCAGGCCGGAAACTCCGGTCAGGGAGGCCGGAAACTCCGGTATGGCCGGAAACTCCGGACCTACTCCGGGGTGACTCCGGGCCCCATACCGCACGCGCCGTCGTGGAATTTCTTCGATTCAAAAATCTTGTCTGGGGCGGAGACTCCGGACCGCTGGACCGGAAACTCCGGCCGGTGCGGAGACTCCGGTATTACTCCGGGGTAACTCCGCACCCCATACAGCGGCTGCCGTCCTGAGTAGCATTTGCTCCAGTGTTTCGAATTGGCCGGAGACTCCGGTCAAGTAGCCCGGAGACTCCGGACAGGACTGGCAAAAGTAAGCTTCTTTTTCTTGTCTGGTTGTTTCGATGCAAAGTGTAATTGTATCATTTCATTCTGCACCACTTAACATTATATTAAATAATTCCTAGTGTTGTTGCCTAACACACAAAACATGGGGGACATAAAATATGTCCTTTCACAAACACTCTTTTGGTCCTAACCCCTTTGTTAGGCAATCAGCTAATTGTTCTGCAGAAGTTACATGACTTAGCTTCAATGTTCCCTCATCAAGCTGTTCTTTGATGAAAAACCGATCTATCTCCACATGCTTCGTTCGGTCATGCTGAACTGGATTATTTGCAATGTTGATTGCTGACTTGTTATCACACCAAAGATTCAATGGTCCTTTCCTTAGAAGCCTTAACTCTGATAAGAGGCCTTTCATCCATAGCATCTCACTCAAACAAACGGACATTGCTCTATATTCTGCTTCTGCCGTAGATCGGGAGACCACCGACTGCTTCTTGCTCCGCCAAGATACTAAGTTTCCTCCAACAAAGACACAAAAACCAGATGTTGACCTTCTATCATCAAGGCAACTAGCCCAATCGGCATCACAATACCCCTCTAGATTCAAGTTTCCATTAGCCTTGAACCATAAACCTCTTCCAGGACTCCCTTTTAGATAGCGCAAAATTCGGTGTGCTGCTTCTAAATGCTTACTTCTTGGGTCATGCATGTAGCGGCTAACCACACTCACCGCATATGATATATCAGGTCTAGTGTGGCACAAGTAGATGAGTCGACCTACAAGTCGTTGGTATCTCTCTCTATCTACGAGATCTCCAGATTGTGCACACAATTGATGATTTTGCTCAATTGGAGTTGCAGCAGCTCGACACCCAAGCATTCCTGTATCACTAAGGAGGTCCAAGACATACTTTCGCTGCGATAGAACTATCCCTTTGGGGGACCTTGCAATCTCAATGCCTAGGAAGTACCTCAGTTGTCCAAGGTCCTTCCTCTTTCTTCTCCTGTATGTTGTCTCCTTGTATACACCCTCAAATTTTCTTCCTCGTTTGGTTTTCTCCATCTCTCTTCACCCGTAGGTTGTCTCCGTGTATACACCTTAAAATTTTGTTCCTCATTTGGCTTTCTCCATTTCTCTTCACTCATCGTACATGGCATTGAACCATCCACAACTCTCGATGGTTCATCCTCCTTTGTTATTAAAGATTCACTCTCCCCCTCTCGACTAGCATCACTTGTGCTAGAAGAGTCAAAGTCAAATAACGAGCTGAGATCCGTCTTTTCTCCATAGAAGGGTTCAGATTCTCTGAATGTCATATCCATGCTCACAAATGTTCTCCGTTCACTAGGACTCCAACACTTGTAGCCCTTCTGTCCAGATGAGTATCCAATGAAGATGCACTTCACAGCACGTGGATCCAATTTTCCCACCGAAGGTCTATGGTCTCTAACAAAGCACGTACACCCGAAGACCTTTGGCGGAACAATGAATTCATTTTTACCATAGACCATTTCGTATGGAGTTTTCATCCCAAGCACTCTTGATGGCATCCGGTTGATGAGATAAGTAGCAGTCATAACCGCTTCACTCCATAAGAATTTAGGCACATTCATTGTAAACATGAGTGATCGAGCTACCTCAAGCAGATGCCGGTTCTTCCTTTCAGCTACTCCATTCTGTGGAGAAGTATCAGGACACGAAGTTTGATGAAGTATTCCTTTTTCCGATAGAAATTTGCCAAATTCATTGTTCACATACTCTGTCCCATTGTCCGTCCTGATAGTTTGAATACCAGTACTAAAACGATTTTGGATATACGCATGGAAGTCCTTGAAACAATTAAGCACCTCACTCTTTTGTTTCATGAGATATATCCAAGTCATTCGGGAGTGACAATCAATGAAGGTGACAAAATACTTCATTCCACTAATAGAAACCACTGGAGAAGTCCACACATCAGAGTGAATCAACATGAAGGGCAATGTACTCCGGAGTCCACGACTCACATATGATGTTCTTGTGTGTTTTCCATACTCACATGCATCACACACAAGTTTGTCTTTATCTACCTTCTTCATTTCTTCAGGAAATATCTTAGTCATAGCATCAAACGATATATGGCCCAATCGACAATGTTGGAGCATTACCTTTGCTTCATCATCTCCTGCAGCAACCATCAGGGCGGTGCATAATGCATCATCTATTTCTCGTCTATCCAAGTACCATAGTCCCTTATGCCTGACACCAAACCCAATCCTCCTTCCTGATGACCTCTCCTCAATTATGCAATTGTATCGATCAGCAATGATTCGACAATCAATATCATCAACCAAGGAGCTCATAGACACCAAACTAACTGGAAATGATGGAGCATATAAGACCGAAGACAATGTAATTGACGGAGTGCATTTCACTGTGCCGACCCCTTCGACAGGTTGATAAGTTCCATCGGCTGTTTGGATGGTCTCTTTATGCATGGGTGGATGTGGAGTATAGGATGCAAACTCACTCCACCTACCTGTGACATGTGCCGACGCTCCCGAATCTAGTATCCAATTTGTACTAGAAACTTCATTTGAAGGAGCCTGATTTGAGATGCTTTTTCGGGTTTGAGCAAGATTCACAAAATTACCGAGAATTGTTGTTTTCCCACTCGATTTGGAACTTTCTGCATTCTTGAATGATTGTCTCATTTTCTCGAACTCTTTGGCTGAGACTTCAAGCATCTCATTTGATCCTTGTGCCGTCAAAGTTAGTTTGTCTTTGATTTTTGCCTTCAACAGTTCAGCCAATTTGTCAAGCAATTGCTCAATATCTTGACTCTCTTCCATCACTGGATATCAGGTTACTGCAGCTCTCAGCTCACACAGTAAACAACCGCACCACTTGCTGCGCTCTTCTTTGTTATCTTTACTCTTCAGTCTTCAGGCCAGAAACAGCAGCTGCCTGTTCTCTCCCTTTTTTTAATTCCCACAGTAGCAGCTCAGCCAACCTTCTGCTCGATCCTTGCTCCTCCCTGCCGTGTGACCTCCCTACACGGCACCCGCAGCTCCTCTGTTGCTCCACCAATGTGCTGCCTACCAACAGGAACCTTCTGTAGTAGCCTTCTGTAGGATCTACACCTAGGACACACCGTCTCAGCGCGCCTCCTCTACTCTTCCTCAACAGGAACCTTCCACGGCAAAACCAAACCAGCCACGTACAAGAGACGGCCACTGGCTTCCAATCTGCTGCAGCACTACTACCTCTCTGGCCGCACGCGCACTGCCGGCCGCCGCCACCGAAACCTCAGATTCTAAGCAGCCACACCTCTGCCTGCCAGCACCTCTCCGGTTGAGGCAGCTGCCCCTGCCTACACTGCCCACCTGGTCGCCTGGAACTCCTCCACAAGCCGCTGATTCACCACCGGCCACCACCAGGACCACGCGCCCCCTTCCTCACCTTAGGCCACAGCAGAGCAGCCCTGCGCTATCACCATTGCCACCTCTCAGGAGCACCACGGCTCTGATACCATGTAGTTGTTTTGGGGGAAATTTCTGGATGGGCAGATCCCTTGGACCTCCACACCCTCTTATATATATAGCTCAACTTATATTTACATCTCAACTGTACACTAGAATACTCTAGAGTCTTGTAGGATACTAACTCAGACTAACACTCCCTGGAATAATCTAGACTCTCCTAGGACACTACTATTACACTAACTGATACTCCAACATTTACCAACAAAGAGTCAAGAAATATCTAGCTAACTTTTTGGCTAGTTAGTGGTTGCAATAAATTGGTAAGGTTTGCAGTGGCATGAACCAAACATACCCTCAAACAAATTAAACCCTATCTTGTTTGTAGCAATCTAACTCACAATGTTGTAATAAGCAGCTAAACACTTTTGCTTGATTGCTTCAGTACAGCCCCCACCTCCCTAAACTCGAACACAACAATGGCTCAAATCGCTCGGTACCCATTCATAACTAAGGGCATGATGGTCTTTACCTAATTAATTAACGAATAATTAAGTTGTATGAAGCTCCGTAGAAACTTTATGGCCCAATTGGATATGTACGTGTACGTATCCATATTCATACGAAATCTATATATTCATATGAAATCTGTAAGTCGTGGTAGGTCCTTGTCACTCACGTTCATGGTGGTCCAGTCCTCTTCCACCGAGCTGCGCCACGCCGAAGCGGTGCTGGTCCGCAGGAGCGACGGTGAGCGGTGCTGGCCGGCACACCCGAGGATGTGGTCGCCGGCACGCGGCGTCTAAGCACGACGGCGATATCAAGGCGCAGAAGAGGCGAGCAGCCAGGGTTTCTCACCCGACTTGTCTAGCACTTGTCCGGCCCCAGTCCAAAAGACGCTCGAAATAAGCAGAGCGGGGCCGGACAAGTGTCGGTAACATGTCCGGCGTCAAGGCTTAGCAAATCGCAAGCCGACCTGTCTAGCGCCGGAATGGCAGACTGTCCGGCTGTACCAGATGTGTCACATACGCCCCATCTTATCCACTCAAATCGTCAACCCCACCTACCCTGCTTCCTTATTCGCTCAACCAACAGCCCCACCAACCCTGCTCGTGTCCTTATCAACCAACCCTGTGTCCTCCACTTCGTTCGTTGATCATCTTCTATCTATCACTACACCACACACACCACGCCTCTCCCCGACCCACGCCTCCCCACTATCCAGTCTGCACCGTCTCCATCCTGACGGACGCCGCCATGTCCCTTGGTTTGGAGGCGGTGGTTCAGGGTTGCGCTGCAGCCATGCCTCGACGTCGACAGATGCGACGAGCGCCCAGTGTGACACTCGGCCGTACCGAGGAGGCGTTGAGCTCCTGTTGTGCTCGCACTGCCGAGTTTTGGTCGAGCTCGTCTTCCTCCTGCGTTCGTGCTGCCCCCACTTCAAGGGTTGGCCATCAGAACGGGCACCGCGAAGCAAGAGGCGACATTTGCGGCGTGGGAGGAGTATGTTTTTTAGGCATCCTGTTAAGCATCTGGGTAAGGACCAGAAAAGCTAGAGCACGAGACATTGTTTGCTGAGCAAGTCTCGAGGGCGTGAATCGGCTTGCCTTTTTTTTTTTGCGAAACACAGTACGATGTAGGCGCTCACATATACGCGCACACACTCACCACTATAAACGCACGCACGCACACCCTACCCCTATGAGCACCTCCGAGAGACTGAGCCGGCGGGTCGAGTCTTGAGATTGACGAAGTCACTACAGGCGCCTCGCTGTCGACGGGAACGTCGCCTCCCACTGAAGAATATTCCACCTTAAATGAGAAACACCAGCGTCAAACCTGGGGTTTGAACTCTGGTGGGCTGGGGTACAACCACCCTGCTAACCATCCTGCCACAGGAGTAAGAGGCCGCACAGTCCCTCAAAGAGCCGGGCGCCGGTCCAAGATAGCATGAAGTAAAAAACATTGATATTTTCAAAAAAATGTAGATGTACTTCGGTTTAAATCATATCCTTTAATTTAGTTCTAATTTAGGTTAACTCTAGTTCAGTCTAAATTGCATCGTTAAACTCATGTGTTAGTATGCATTTTTGAAGGCACATGGGTTCTGTGGACGTCACGTAACAGAAATGCAAAATTGCCACCAATAAAATGCAAACCATGGATATTTTCTCTGTCATTACGCAGGAAAGTAACGGAAACCTTGCCATATTCAATTGGATTTTGACCTAATTTATTTCCTGATGAATATCATCTTTCCCATTAATGGGTTTAAGTAGATTGTGTTTTACCTTTGCAAGAGCGGTAATAGGTGAAAAAATAAGTTTGCCACAATGTCCTTCCTGGAATTGTTAACATATTTCTTAAAATAAATGTATAATGGATTGAGAACACATTATGACATGATGGGTACATCCGCGTGTATGAAAAATTTGTGATTAAACCGGGAAAAGGCGGTGGGTCATTTCATCACCATCCCAATGTTCCATGCATCTCAGCACGAAAAGTCCACATGATTTTCTCGTACAGAATGACAGGTCAAACATTCTATACAAAGACAAGAATATTAAGTTGTGACATGTAGTCACCAATCCTTGACATCATACATTAGGTCAGTTTGAAACATTTGCATAAATTTTACCGAGCATATTTGCTTTTTATGTCATTTGCGAGTTTGGCTCTCTGAATAAATATGTGTATTAAGAAAATAGTGAGTTTAATTAAATAATATAAGAGAAAACTAGTTGACAATACTTAAGTGGGATAAAACATACCAATGTTTTTAATGACATTACTATACATATTAAGATTATATAAAGAATCTGGAACTTGAATTTCTTTCTTGGTCTATACATCACAACGGGTGACCCAATGGTTTAACGTTGATAGGGAAATATAACTATATGTCAATAAAATTTGTCAAAATTGTCATATAGTAAAATATGCATACAATTGCCTGGCCTTTTACTTACCTCGTCACGCTTGAAATATTCATCCATGCATATGTTCATTGAATTTAACTTTTTTACTGTTTCCTGGTTGCTTTTGGGTGGAAAACAAGTTTACACTTGGCTTTAGTTTCTCTGAGCCATTGTGACCTCCATGTCGTGGTCAGGACAAGGGTAAAAACTTGTTTTTCACCCATTTTCACCAAAAAACAACCACGAAACAGTAGACAATGCAATTAATAGATGCATGGATAAATATTTCAACCTTGACAAATACAAGGTTAGACAATGCTATTCATATTTCACATTCATACTGTCAGTTTTGACATAGTTTATTGTACATGTAGTCATATTTCCCTGTCAACGTTAAGTAAATCATTGGATCACGTTGTGATGCACAGATCCAAAAAGAAATTTTTAGTCCTAGATTTTTATATAATCGTAATATGTATAGAAACGTAATTGAAACACTGGTATGTTTTTATCACACTTAACTATTGCCATATAGTTTTCTGGTAGCTTATTAATCAATTACACTCAGTTTTTTCTAAATATATGTATTATTTTAGAGACCCGAACTTGCAAATGACATAGGCTCTGTAAATTTATGCCGATGTTTCACAGTGGCCTATAAAAAAAATGCAAGATGTCTAGTGCAATGTTATTTAACCCGTCTTTTTTGTACGGGAAACTCATGTGGATTTTTTGTCCTGATGTGCACGGAACATTGTGATGGAAATTAAATGACCATCCCTTTTTTCCAGGTTAGTCATGGTTTTTTTCATACATGTGGAAATACCCGTCATTTCATAGCGTGTTCTCAATCCCTTCTACATTTATTTTTCAGACAGGAGGTTATTGTTGCCAAACTTACCTTTTCACCTATTAAAGAATTGGAAAACGTGAAAGACAATCTACTTAAGCCCATTAACGAGAAAATGTGATGTTCAGTAGGACCAAAATTTGCTCAAAGTCCGATTGATATGGTCGGGTTTCGTCATGCATAACATTTCCTGACCGTGTTCAAGTCTTCATTTCTTTTTTCTGTGTAAGGAAGTTATATGGCCACTTATGGTTTGAATTTATCGATAGCAGTTTTGCATTTCCTTTACGTGATGTCTACGGACCCATGTGGCTTCAAAAAATGCATACTGATAACACATGCGTTAACGACGCTATCTAAACTAAGTTAGACTTAACTAAATTAAAATTAGAACTACATTGAACGATATGATTTAAACCGAAGTAGAAGTACATTTTATTCAAACTACAGTTCTCGTTCATGCTAACCTTGAACCAGTGTCTCGGCTCCTCAAGGGACTGCATCGGCGGCCTACTGCTTGTTGTTGTCGCTGATAACTATCTCTGGTTTGTTGTTCTGGAGAACAATAATCTCTGGTTTGTTGTTCTGGAGAACAATAAAAGAACAGCTCATAGTCAAGCCGATTCGCGCATTTTATCGCGTAGTAATCCCTCGAGACTTGCTGAACAACTAAATGTCTCGTGCTCAAGCTTTCTCTGGGCCTCACGTTCGGCTGCCTCGTGCCTCTTCTGGTCCTTAACCAACTTCTTAACAGAATACCTAAAAGTATACTCCTCCAACGCCACAAGTGTCGTCGATTGCCTAGCGGTTGCCATTCCAAAGGCTCAACCCTCGGAGTGGGAGGTGGCACAAATGCAGAGGAGGATGACTGAGCTTCACCAAAGATCGGGCAGAGTGGGAGCTCGACTCCTCGATATGGCGCGGTGGCGAGCGTCGGCGCGCGTCGCCTCCGTCGGGGTTGAGGCACGGCTGCGGCGCGACCCTTAACCACCGCCTCCAAACAAACGGGACATGGCGGCGGCGAGCTGCGGCACGAGGCAGCGCCGGTCGGGATGGAGCCGGTGCCGACTGGGGAGAGCGGTTGAGAGAGATAGAGCGGTTGAGAGGGATAGAAGATGAGCAAGGAATGAAGTGGAGGCCGAGGGGTTGATAAGGACGCGAGAGAGAGTGATGCCGGACATGTTACCGGTCATGTCTGGGCATTTGTCTGACCACCTCTCCTTATTTCGAGCGTCTTTTGGCACTAGATCCGGACAAGTGTCGGACAGCCAGGTGAGAAACCCTAGCCACTCGCCTTGACGCCACCACCGTGCCTAGACACCTCCGCGGTGCATGCCGGAGACCACCTCCTTGGGCATGCCACCGCTCCTGCTGGCCAACACCTCGGCGTGCCACCGCTCGTCGCTGAAGAGGACGGAACCAACATGAACGTGAGTGACAAACACGGCCTACCACGACTTACGGATTTCATACGCATTCGGATACATACGCGTACATATCCAATTGCGCCATACGGGTTTCTAGGGGGCTTCATACGACTTAATTCTTTGTTAATTAAAAATTAGGTGAAGCCATCATGCCCTTCGTTATGTATGAGTATTGATCGATCTTAGCCATTGTTCTGTTTGAGTTTGGGGTGTGTGTTTACCCAAGCAGAAGTGTTCAATCGTTCTCCCTTAAGTGAGATAAGGCATTTTTATAAATGGTACTGCACTGCAGTCTTTAACAAGAGGTGAAACTCTACTGGCTGCCGTACTTTTTATTTCCCCAGAGAAGAGGGGAAGGGGCAGAGGGACCATCCCCTGGAAGTCGCAACGAGTGGTTTCTTTCTAGCTGTCCATGGTTTCTTTTCCAGCGGTATTCCATATTGCTGAATGTACTAGTTTCTGGCCCCTGAATGCTGAACATAATTTTTCACCTGCTTTGCGCACTTATTTGCAATATAAATTTGGGCGCAGAGCTCGTTTATACAAACTTCCTTAGGTGTTCACTGAAGACAATGAACAACCGGCTGCTGATTTGATTTGTATGACTGTTTCTTGCAAAGTTAGCTGGTTAGTTTCGTCTTATAACTATTTCTTATGCATACTTGCTACCTGATTGATTACCAGGACTGTACAACGTGACGACATTTCTTTGAGAATCACACACTGTGGAGTCTGTTATGCTGATCTTATCTGGACAAGAAATATGCACAATGATTCGGTGTACCCTTTAGTTCCTGGGTAAGTTATTCAGACTTTTGTATCTGGGGAAAGAAATCAATGCATTTTTTGTCTTATCATTGTCTCCAGTTAGTTACTAGTGTACTGTACAAGTAATGGTTTACGTGCTAAGTCGGATGCCTATAATTCAATATGGTACAGGCATGAGATTGCTGGAGTTGTGACTGAGGTTGGTTCAGACGTCAAGGGCTTCAAAGTGGGGGACCATGTGGGTGTTGGGACATATGTGAATTCATGCCGTGACTGCGAGAACTGCAATAGCTTCCTCGAGAACCACTGCTCAAAATTTGTTTTCACTTACAATGGTGTTGATACAGACGGTGCTGTCACAAAGGGAGGATATTCCAGTCACATTGTAGTTCATGAACGGTATGGATGCATTTCCTTCTGAATATTTAGAATAGACAAACTACTGCTAAGCAACTTCTAAAATTGGTGACGGCATAAACTGCAAATTCAGTCCAGAAATACTTTTGCATAGGTTTTTGTTGGACAACCAATGGTCGTGGCATCTAAATGGTATTACATTTCCTGTTAATTCACTCATTAAAGGTACTGCTACAAAATACCTGATGGCTACCCACTGGAAAAGGCTGCACCTTTAGTTTGTGCTGGAATCACTGTGTATACTCCAATGAAGCGACATAACATGAACCAACCGGGAAAATCACTTGGTGTCATTGGTCTTGGTGGGTTGGGTCACATGGCAGTAAAATTCGGCAAAGCCTTTGGACTGAAGGTGACAGTTTTTAGTACAAGTGAATCAAAGAGAGATGAAGCTATCAGCCTTCTTGGTGCAGATAATTTTGTGATATCATCTGATGAAAAAAGATGGAGGTATTGAACATCCTTAATTCTCCTTTAAGGCTGAATTGAAAACAACTTATAATAAACCCTCGCATAACTATGTATCTCCTTGCCTTATGTTGGATTCCAATTGGACCACATTACAATGTAGAACCTAGTAACCTACTCCATATTTGAAAGTAGTACAGTTAAACTGAAACATGCAAGTAAATTTTCCACAGTTTGTGTGCTTTACTAATTTGTTCAATGCTTCCACTAAACACTTCATCCACTCACTTGTACAAAAATGTTCTACACATAATGGCAAAGGGATAGCAGAATCGCGGTAGCGAAGTGTGGCGTGAATTCTAGTCATAGAATATGTTTAACCATTTCATATGTCACCAGTATCTCTTGAGTGAGCATTCCACTTTTAGTGCGGGCAGCAGCTGGGGGAAACAGCGGCGGAGATTCAAAAAAACTGTTTGAATGTATCTTCCTCTTTTGTTCGAAGGGTTCTTTTTTTTATTGTTCGAAAGATCTCTTCTTTTCATTGATACTTGAGAATATTTTCCACCAACACAGGATATTAATTTTGTTTTTTGGTATTATTACATTTACAATGTATAACTTATGGCATATGCATAGAATTGACCTGAATTATTTGGCACATTGTTCTAACAGCATCTCTCGCAGAATGAATTCAAGAGCTGAATTATCTTTGTTATTCATCTCACTCTGCTTATACACTGGAGTGAAAATAACGAAATAATTTACTTTTGCAGTCCCTGAAAAACTCCCTGCACTTCATCATCGATACTGCCTCTGGTAACCACCCATTTGACCCTTATCTAGCGCTTCTGAAAGTTGGTGGCGTAATGGCCCTGCTCAGCTTCCCAGGAGAAATCAGAGTGCATCCTGCGACGCTTCACCTTGGTAAAATACCTCTTTATTATCGATGCAGTCGAAATTGTTGCTGAGTGAAAAGTTTGGTTCATCAACAAGTAGTTAGGTTCGTTTTCTCTGGTTGTATATCTTATAGAGTATCTTATAGGCCATAAAACAGGCCACCAGTTGGTTTCCTGGTTCAAAACTTGGTGACGAGCCGAGTGTCTATCAGCATATGTTACCTATGTTCCAGTTTAATGAAACCAGGTTTTGGCCTTCCATTGAAAAATAATTAATTTGAACTTCTGCAGGTGCGCGGAGTTTATCTGGCAGTGTAACCGGAGGCACAGAGGACACCCAGGAGATGATAAACTTCTGTGCAGCAAACAAAATCTATCCAGATATCGAGTTGATAAAGATAGACTACATCAACGAGGCTCTCGAGAGGCTTGTCAACCGGGATGTCAGGTACCGATTTGTAATCGACATAGAGAGCTCCTTCAAGTAATATCTTCGTTGTTGGCACATTTGAAATCCTTATTAAAGTATATGTAGAATAAGTTGAATCTGGACTACTCAGACTGGTTTATAATAAAGGGTTTCCTATGTAATATTCTCGAATACGTTTCCTTTCATGCATTTCTGTACCGCATATTTATCAGAGGAACAGCAGTACAAGTGGATGGGCAGCTCGCCGTGCGCCAGGCATCTTTTTTGAACTGTGCGCCAGGCATCCTTAGAAGCGGGCCATGTGTCTCAAATTTGATAATAATTACTTTAAACTATGTAATTACTTACAAATATCAAGAAGTTGTATATCTTATAGAGTATATTGCACTGGTGAAAGAAGTTGCGCCAGAGTAGAATCGGGCTTGATGCCCAGAAAGAGTCCACGGAAGCACGAGATGTGAATATTGAATTTGGGATTGAGGTGATGGAGCTCAACCCTGTAGATGTCAAGCATGTTGCGGAGGAAAGGATCGACAGGGAAAGAGTTCATGTCGGAAGAAGGTGACGAGGATGATAACCTTGTTTTCAACTAGCTTGGGGGCATCGTTGCCTATATTCCTTCACCAGCGGATGACCGATCGAGGGGTGGAGGGGCTCACCGCCATATTTTCCAGCTACTAATATCGTGGGACTTCAACCACTTTAGCACCGGAACTTCTTCCGACTCATCGCTGCTTGGATTCGCCCTCTCATCTGAGGCAGTCATTTGGGTATTTTTTTTTTTGTGTGCCAAATTTAGCCCTTTGACAAAACTAATGCTACATTTGGCCTTCCGGTGAAACTATTTTCAAACCTGTCCCTAAAGTTAGGGCCAATGAAGATGGAGGCGAACATGTGCAGTTTTGGCGCCAACCCATGAGTGTCAAAAAAAATGTTGGCGCTGACTTGCACACGTTCGGCTCCCACATTGGCATTGATCTCAGATGCCAAATTAGAAATAGTGCTGGCTTCTAGCCAAACCCAAAGGGTCAGATTTGACAAAAAAAATATGACAGTTGGGAGGCAGGCAGGCAGCAACGGTTGAACTAGGGCGACACAAAGCTGGGGGTGGACTATCCTCGATGGCACATGCTTGGAGAGGGCTAGAAGCCTAGAACAGCTATTAAGTTCTGGTGGGGAAATAGGGATCGATGAATGGAGTAATGTGGGAAAAAATTGTTGAACCCATGTATAATGGTGATATCATAGCCTCCTCATGTAGTATAATTGCTGAGTTGGAAGTAATAACTCTGGTGGGGAAATAGGGATCGATGAATGGAGTAATGTGGGAAAAAATTGTTGAACCCATGTATAATGGTGATATCATAGCCTCGTCATGTAGGATAACTGCTGAGTTGGAAGAGAGAAACGAAAAAAATATGTTTGCTTTCTCTTATCAACATTTCTCCCACCACATATTGAGATTCTGGTTACTGAAGATAAGACAAAAAAAACCTATTATACAACATGTTAATTAGTGTTTTATCTAAATTACGTGACGCGATTAAGATAAGACTGTCTTATCAACTATTGTACATTTCATACGATGCAAGACATTTTGCATTCTACATTGGATTGAACAGTCTTTATTGCGGTTGACTCCCCATTCGTCGACTTTCCCGTCATACAAGATAATGGATTTCTGGTCGCCAACGGCCAACTATGTGAAATTACGTTCTACAAAATATGAGGAAGTTGCGAAATAAGTGTGTGGTTTTAATTCAATTTTAAACTAAAAGCACGACACTTATTTTGTAATGGTGAGAATACTAGCTTGTAAATTGGTTAAACCGCAACCCCATTTTGGGTGACCTCGATTCCTACCGGGAGCTGGTACAATCCTACCACTGGCGTTAGTCACTCAGGCTAAAAAATACCCTCTTCAACAAAGAAATCTTGAAAAGTCCTTCACAATCTCCCTACAAGCTATAAGACGAAGGCATGCATGGCGGGGCGTCACTCGGCGAACCTGCCTATGGAAATAACCTCTTCACTCAGCCACGCCGAGTTGCATCCAAGACGCTAGCCTTTTTATGATACTAGAAAGATGCATGAGCGTTGCAGAGGGAACAAAAGAAATTATATATAAAAGAAAGGATATTTGATGCATGAAATGAAAAGCATTATTGTGAATATGGAGAAATTTTATTAGCCCTAAATTTTAATCAATATGAAATGCTTGTATATTAGAACCACTAAACATTGATGATGTCGAATTGCATGGCTAAAAGAACTTAAAATGTGAATAACTTACCTTTTATGGATAAATATGTGATGACATGGATAAATGATCGAATGTCTTAAATAGTGGATGATGTGGTAATGACATGGATAAATGAATGGCTAAAATAGTGTATGATGTGGACACGTTGCATGTAGAGATAGACTAATTTAATGCATGTTAGTGGGGTTTTATCTTATAAAAAGTATAAATAGATAGAAGGACTCGAAGCCTCGAGGGCAACTGACGAGGTCATGAGACCCGGATACTCCCATGGATGACAAAGGTGGACCATAGGCGTAGAGTAGCCTAGCCCAATGACTCGACGTCCGACTGAAACCCAGGGTGCCGCATCATCTTGGAGTGCAAGATAAGTCAAGATAACCAACCCGAAATCCCGGAATATGATTGTAATCGACTACAATCGAAATCTAGGTTAGTCCTTAGGGTTACCCTCTTATCTTTCTACACGTGAACGGACCCGGCCCATCTGTAACCCTACACTCGACCAAGTATATAAGTCGAGGTAGGGGCCTGTCGAGCGGTACATCTCTCTAACTTCGAAACCCTAGAAGTATAACCTCACAACATCCACCATAGAGTGATCGATACTCCTCTCGAGATCACATCTAAGAACACAACGATAATAAATAAGAAGCCACAAACAAGGTAGAGTATTTACTGGACGTGTTTCCCCGGGCTTGGACTAGTTTAAATGTGCTCTCCGAGTGCTACTATCGAGTTCTGCTAGATACTCCACCCTCGAACAAATAATGTTGGGAAATAACTACGTCACAAGCCCTCATTCGCTCTCAACGAAATTCTCTTCTGATAACTACCACAAAACATCATAATCTGATTCTGCAATACTAGGGCCTAGTTTGGGAGCTCAGGCTCCATTTGGCATCAAAGTATTTTTAAAGTATATAGAGAATAGTTTGGTTTTTGAAAATACTGAAGTATTGAGTATCTTAAGGTCTTTGGATCCAATAAAAAATGTGGTTTTAAAACTGAAGTATTGTCTGAAACTATAGTTTTTTTGAAGTATTGGAGAAAGAGGTCTAACCCTCTTTTCAAAACTGAGAAAAAAGAGAAAACTGAAGTATTGTTTTGCCAGGCGTTGGAATACTTTGGTTTTGAAATACTTCAGTTTAGAAAATACCGTGCTACGAAACATAACCTCAGTATTTTTAAAATCACAATATTCCAATAACGAAGTATTGGAGTGCCTGGGCAACGAATACTTCAGTTTTGTGCAATACTTCAGTTTATAAAAAAAGTGGTTGCGACTGAAGTTTCCATTATGGCAAAAAAAATTGCAGTTATGTACAATACTTCAGTTTATAACACTAGATCCAAACACGTTAATACTTCATTGTTTTTAGAAACCGAAGTATTATCAAAATACTTAGAAGAAACGGAACTCCCAAACGGACCGTAAACTTTATTATTGCAGTCTCTGCCGTGGTATCAATTTCTCTTCCAAATATCTGAAAAAATAGCGTTCTGCTGACATACGGACACTGCGATGGCTTTCCAAATTGGAAGCAAGAATCTGTAATGGTTATTACATTTTGTTTCCTCGGCAAACAAGCCATGCATAAATGAAGAGCTTACTGAACTGTGCCTTAAAAGTTTAATGAACTATACCACATCATACTACATGTACATGAAGTGAAGTGCTTAAAGGCTTAAACCAGTAGGTGAATCAGAAGCTGCTTTCAACAGGGAAAAGGCTTCAAGTTACGATAGGGTCTTCCAACACAAGATTATGCAACTTCCCCGTTATTTCTGCAGCTTCTCAAGCTTCTGCACTTTTATCTCCACTTCAAAAGTTGCGGCAAGCAAAGGTTCAGCGACCTGACTGGGATCAGAACAAGAACAATACAGGGATAAACGTGATGCAGATGACGGACAAGGTTGCAACTATAGCTCCACGATCGAAGGCCTTCCTCACGCCTCCTGCCCCTGTGAAATGCTGGATCGCGAGATAAACGGCAATCACCAAGGACAATACCGCAGAGTCTTGAGTCCCCTGTCCAGAAATTACACAAAATCTATGTAAGAAACCGTGAACTGCCATACACTAGAAATACTATCACTACAGTCGTTCTTCCGATGTACTAGTACAATCTCTCGTGCCTTGAGTTCATAAACTGCTGAGGAGCTATGCTAACGAACAACATCGTCGACAATGGAAGCTCCAGTTTTTTTTTTTATAGATAAAAAGGGCACCCTTGCCCCAGTTTCATTGCAAACAACGAAACCCCAGGATCCGATACAAGTCTGGTGAACGAAAAGTAAACGAAACTACCCTGAAACTAACCTGCTATGAAAAGCAGAGAGTCTGAGGAGCTAGTCTGCGAGAGTTTTAGTGATACAGCAAACGAAAACGAGAGCAACACAAGGTCGACAGCCAGGGGGGAGAGACTACAGCAGCTAGACCATCAGGTCAACTACGATCTCCTCAAGAGCATGCGACGAGTGCTTGAGCTTCTTCAGCGGCATGTTTCCCGGAGCCGGTGACCAGCAGCCTATCTTCAGAGAGTGAGGCAGGGCTGAGCACCGAGAGCTTCTTGGCGATGTCATGCTTCTCGCTGGGAGGAGGAGAGCTTGGCGCAGCGTCTCCCGGAGAAATGTGCAGACCACGGATGAGATCCATGGGCCCAGCTGGGATCAGCCATTCTCCAGGCAGAGAGGATCTCTCAGTCTCTTCGCAATCCTGAGGCAGAAAGCCTCGATCTGGGGCAGGGACTGACTTCTGAAGATCACTTTCCAGTTCTGGACCGAGTGGTAGATCCTCCTTAGGGCCTGCTTTGTATCCATCCAACAAACACCATTAAAGGTTAGATCATTTCTGACTTTCCAAATGTTCCACAAGACAGCAGCACATATGGAATTCAAAGCAGCATTTTTAGTGTTGGAAACCCAAAATCTAGCTACAGATTCAAAAGAGCCCCCAATGTTAACTGCAAAGAAATCAGAAACAATCTCCCAGGTGTTTTTTGCTACTATACAATCAAAGAAAAGATGATGAACAGTTTCTGTCTCCAAACAGAAGGAACACTGTTCAGGTTTAATGATTTGCCGTTTCTTGAGGTTGTCTCTAGTAAGGATCCTATTGTGTGAGAGCAGCCAGAGAAACACATGAACTCTAGGTGGAACAACAAGATCCCAGATAGCAGGAATGTAAACCGGCGTGACACCTCGAAAGTTAATCACGTGGTAAAGAGAGCTTGTTGAGTAGACCCCCTTATTTTCTAGACGCCAAATTAGGGAGTCCATATCATCCGAGAACCTAATACTTTTAGCAATCTCAATGAGGTCACTCCACTGTTCCATCAGACGAGGGCTAAATTGCGTCTGAAAGTTAATTTCAGACAGTCATCAGCCCAAGCTTCAGAAACAGTGATCGTCTGCTCATTACAAATTGTGTAAATTTCCCAAAAGTGGGTTGCAAGAGGGGCATTACCGAACCAGGTATCTTCCCAGAAGCGGATTTTTTCCCCATCTCCGACTACCCATCTAAAACCAAATTTTATTGCCTTAACCACTTCCATCACCCCTTTCCAGAATCTAGAGGTCTGAGGGGAGTCGCAGGCAAAAATGTTCGGTGAAGCTGTCTTGTACTTATGATCTACTATAGTTTTCCAGATTTTACCATCATCTGAAAGGTACCTCTTAAGCCAGGAGCCTAGAAGGCAAAAGTTTACTTCCCTAAGGTTTGGAATACCTAGTCACCCAAAGTCCTTTTTCAGGCAGATTAGACCCCAGTTTGCTAAGTGAATTTTCCTATGTCCCTCAAAATCACTCCAAAGACAATGAGCCATCTGGGTATTAATTAAATCTAGGGCCCATTTGGGGAATTTAAAAAAGGAAAGGAGATACACAGGTATACTAGCAAGACAAGTTTTAATCGGTAGGATTCTGCCAGCATAGGACAACAGCTTGCCCCTCCACCCTGCAATCCTTTTGATGATTTTATCTATAAGAGGTTGAATATCCTCTTTTCTAAGCTTATCATAATGCAACGGAATTCCTAAGTATTTTATGGGGAAATTTCCCACACTACAGCCTAAGATATTGGCGAAAGGGGAGAATTCCTCTTCCTCCATCCCAATGGGGATCAATTCACTTTTAGAGTAATTGATTTTCATGCCTGAGATTTGTTCAAAACAAGTAAGAACATGTTTCAGGTTAGCGGCTTTCTCTATGTCATTTTGCACGAATAGGATAGTGTCGTCTGCATACTGGAGGCAGACCACACCACCTGGAAGTGCATCTGGACAGAGCCCCTGGATTAAGTCTAGAGATCACTAGTACAGAAACGTACATTAGAGCCGGCCTCAGAGAGTCATCTCGGCCGGTTAAATTGTCCGTCTCTGCGCGGGGGTCTCTAATGTACGCTCCATTAGAGCCGGTCCTCTGGGACCGGCT
Organism: Poa pratensis; assembly: GCA_947311845.1. Taxonomy (NCBI): domain Eukaryota; kingdom Viridiplantae; phylum Streptophyta; class Magnoliopsida; order Poales; family Poaceae; genus Poa; species Poa pratensis. The sequence continues at coordinate 11,341,161 of CAMZMU010000061.1, read as the reverse complement.
GTAATGAGCTCGTCCCTAAGACGGCCGGGAGAATCAGCCGTCTCCAGTATAGAGACGGCCAACAGAAACACCCGTCGGTGATCGTGACTAATCAGCGACGTATATAATGGCTGGCCGTCGCATGGTACCCGTGCGGTCCGACATAGCCCTCCATGCGTAATATACGTTGCCTCCGGGTATAAATCGGGGGGGGGGGGGGGGGGTCCAACTTTGTGAAGCAAAACAGAATAATTGACAGATCATCACCACCAGGGGAATCAGCCCCCTGTTCCATTCATAGAAAGCAATTCACATAAAGAAACTTCAACCCAAGGTACCTACAACAACATAATTAATATTTCAATTTCACCAAACCCACATGCATATAACTAAACAAGTACTACTACTAGATGATCTGCATCTCAATGATAACTTCCAAGCTGAGGTCATTGGGTTTTATAAGAATGATCAGCACAGGTTGATCAATCTTAAAGTTCTTGCCTTCGAGAAAATTCTCCCACCCCGGCTTGCCAAAGACAATGCGGTCGTCAGTTTTCGTTGTGTACGTTATGGTGGTGACAACCCCTGCTGTTCCAAGTCGTAGTCCAGCATTGCCTTTAGTCGGTAGGCCAGCCTCTTCTGCTATCGTCTTAGGTAGTTTCTGCGCATGTAAAGAGACAACATAACTATATATGTAGACATATGTACATTGTAGAGGTAAAGAGGCATGATAGTGTTTGTTACCATATCATGTTGGTTCAGATTTGTGGTCGTCAAACGAGTGACAAAAGGAAACCCAACATATTTAACTCTTTAGGGTAGAAGCAGAAGGAGGCGGTACTTCTCATGGTTCTTGAGATGGACTCTTTGGGCAACTATGTAACTATCCTCTTCTTCACACTCTGAATCCTCATCAGAATTACTGTAAGAAAAATTCTCGTCAGTGTCCTCTGCGTTTTTGCCAAAGTCCATAATGATAACAGAGATCTTTGGGTTTGGTCCGGTCATGCTAAAAACTAGCATGTCTTCTACCCTGAGATTGTTCAGCTTGATCAACTATTCCCATCCTTTGCCGTACAAGCGAGTCTTGCTATGTTTTTGTTTCACATGAATTTTGTATGTGCCCCGAAGACAACGAAAATACAAACTTTTGCATACTAACTCGAAGTCTTGCCTGGCATAGCATGGTACAATCTGTGCAGCAGCAAAAACAAAACATAAATTAGGTATATCCTGATATGAACACAAAGACATTACAAATATTTGATGTGGAACAAGACTTTCTCTCTTACCACTGACTTCCGGTGGCTCTCTTGCAGATAAACACTGAAGGATCCAGTGTAGTTCATGCCTGCGCAATCATTTTTGCATACTTGGCATGCCATATGTATCCTGCACATTGATTAGTTAAAATAAACAGGAATTACAACATGTGCATACAAATTCAAAAATGCATATTACTGCATATTCAAACAACATGGTTCATACTGAAATAATAAATTCGGTTAGTTGATGTTCAGCCCGAGCGGCCATAATTTAACATTTCAGATAACGAAACTAAACATAATCGAAACAGATCCTTGGCGGCAACTCGTCGTAGTTCATGTAGCTAATACTCTTCACGCCAGCTTAATTGTTGTCGTCCAGAGCAGCGCCGCTGGTCTCCACACCTTGCTCGGCTTGAAGCATTGTCTTGTCAGCCCGAGCGGCGAGGACATCAGCTCGAGCGACCGCGGCATCAACCCGATCTGCCGCGACATCTGCCCGAGCGAACGCGCCAGCCGCGGCTTCAGACCTTCGGTCACCTGCCGCGACATCAGCCCGAGCGGCCGCGACATCAGCCCGAGCGGCCGAGATATCATTTCGAGCGGCCGCGATATCATTCCGAGCGGCATGGATATCAGCCCGAGCGGACGCAATATCAAGCCGAGCGGCCGCAATATCAGCCCGAGCGGACGAGACGCCAAGAGCAGCCTTGGCTTCAGCAGCCCGAATCTCCGATGCATCGGCCCGAGCGACCGCGACGACATGAGCAGCCTTGGCTTCAGCAACACGAACCTCCGCGCCATTGGCCCGAGCGAACGAGACGACATAAGCAGCCCTAGCTTCAGCAGCCTGAAGCTCCGCGGCATCGGCCCGAGCGGAGAGGACATCAGCCCGAGCATCCACTGCATCCACCCGTGCCGCAACTCTGCCCGCCTGGGAGCCGCGCTGGCCACCTCTGTCGCGCATGTGGCTGACCATCGATCTGAAGTAAAGAGGAAGGTCTAAGCTAGAGGAGGCGGCTCGATCGGAGAAGATCTAAGCTACCAGAGTGGTGGAGCGGATATCTATCAATAAGATCTAAGAAACCAGAGAGCAGCGGAGCGGAGCGGGTCAGAAGAAGAACGCACCTGAGCTGTGGATTGAGAGCGACGAGGGACAGCGGCCGGCGGTGAGCAGAAGGGCACCGATGGGGAACTGTGAGGGGCGGGGAAATGGGGAATAGGGCGGCGGCGGGAGGGTCAGGGTCGAGATAGGGTTTGAGTAACTGAGTTGCGTGGCGGCAATGCGAAAATATCCCCCTCCCCCTTAATTTTGAGCAAAAAAAATTGGCCTTTGCTGCCAATATTCCCTCTTCGGACCTTACGTATATGTTCGGTCACTCCGGATTTTGCTCTAATCATATAAATGATCAAACAAATAAAAAAATGTTATAAATTTAAAAGAAGGTTTACATACACTTTGCACTGTTCATTTAAGTTGATACACAATAAATTTAGAATATAATGAAGAGATTATATGATGTAGTATACAAGCATTGGAGTTATACTCAAAGATGTGATGAACCGGCATGGACATTGTACTCGTCACATATAACTTCGGTTCATTTTTTTTTTGGAATGACGTAACAGAGTTACCACATCCTGTAGGTATCATGTGATAAACACATAGGGAGTTTCATGATTTTCTGACATGTTTTACGTATTATAAAATTAAAAAATACATTAAAATGCCAAAAAAATCAATTAATTAAATGCAAAACAATAGATATTCAATTTTACAAAATCCCCAAGAAATCACAGTACCAACATTTTGTGATGAGTAGCATTATAAAATTCAATATTAACATTTTAATATTAACATTGTTTTGGGGCAAACTCGGAGTGTGTCCGGACCCTCCGGATATTGGTCTATCAAAATATGACCTAGTTAGCTACAAATATTTTATAATTACGTACTTACTACATGTCTACAACACATGTACTGATATCATTTAGTGAAAATATGGAAATTTTCATACATATTTTTTTAGGTAAAAAAATGGCATATGATTTAATTCAAAATTTTGCGTATATGTAAATGGAAAAAAAAATTGATTCCAATGCAGCATTTCAATGATGGGACAACTTATTATTATCGATCAGACCCACAGGACTACTGGATCAGAACCAACAATTATATATATGCAACACTTAAATTGCAAGCATGGGGACTTGAACTTGGGTGGGCAAGGAAGAAATCAACATCTTCATGCCACTAGGCTAAGCCTATGTTTGCGACAAAACTCCAACCGGTAGATATGAACACTAAAGTTAAAATGCACAGAGCCATTCATTTTTTTTAAACTTCGTAATACAATTACCACAGCCTGTAGGGTATCATATGATAAACACATAGCAAGTTTCAAGATTTTCAATAATAACATTTTAAAGAACTATTAATACACGAACATCGTTTTCGGGCAAACTCAGAGTGTGTCCGGAGTCCGGACCCTCCAGATATTTGTCTATCAAATATGAGCTATAACTAGCTACAAATATTTTATATCTAAGTACTTACTACAACACATTAATATAGGTAAAAAATGGCATGTAAATTGAAAATAATTAATAATTAAAAAGGTAAAATTTTGTATATATATACCTGGAAAACAAAAAAAAATTGGTTGCAATGCAACAGTTCGATGGATGCGACAACCCACTATCATCGACTACTAATTAATCGATAATAGTGAATTGCCGGAGCCACAGCACGGCAGGATAACAACTTTTTTATATGCAACACCGAAATTGCGAGCGTGGGGACTCGAACTTGGGTGGCAAGGAAGGTATCAACGTCCCCTTGCCACTAGGCTAAGCCTATGTTTGCGACAAAACTCACACCGTTAGATATATATTATATTAGAATGCACGCGAGACATGAATTCCATTAGCAGGGCTAGAACGGCGCGCAGGCGCACAGCTTAGGGCTAGCTAGCTCTGCATCGATGCCGGACGGTTCACGCGCGTCGCTCCCGTGTATGCAGGATGTGCAGCGTGCGCATGCCTGGCGCGCCGGTGTGCTCTGCATCGATGCCGGCCGGTACACGCGTGCCGCTCCCGTGTATGCAGGCTGTGTGCAGCGTGCGCATGCCGGCCTGGCGCGCCGGTGTACTCGCCACGCGCGCGCACTCGTCTGCCCATTGGGTTGAAGCGTGGCGCCCTGCCGTTCATGTCCGGTCAAGCTGCGCGTGCTGTCGTGCGCCCCGTGCATGCGCACCGTGGCGCGCTCTGCGTTGCGGTCTCTACAGCCGCGCGCGCAGTCTCAGGTCGTCGAAGAGCGAGCTTAATTAATGGCCGGCTCGATCACCGCGCTCGCCAGAGGATGGTTAATTATGACTGCACGCCGCGCCGCCGCGCCTATACGTCTCCCCCCCCCCCCCTCGCGCCGCTATAAATTTCGATCCCGCGGCCGGCAGCGCGCTCAACACTCTTATCCACGCGCCTCCTCTCTGCTTTCGGTCGATCTCTCTCCCACATCCAAAACGAGATCTAGAGATCGAGCTCGACGCCGCAAAAAATGGCCTGGACCACCATCGAGGTTGTCGGCGAGACTCCTCTACAGGTTGCGCACCCGGTGGAGTTCCTCGGCCCCGCTGCCTATGGCCGTGGGAACGTGCTCCAGTTCTTCGCCATCGGTGGATATGTCACCGCATGACGCGCGGCTCACATGATCATGTAATCGGTGTACATCGATCATCGCATGTACAAGGTCGACCCTGGCGCGGATGGCAGCGGGGTCTACGTCCGTCTCTACGATTCACCCATGGCGGCGAAGATGCACGGCGACATCTTCTGGATGAGGGACACCCTTGTCTGCTGTGTCCAGGTCAACCCGGTGCTCCTCCATGACGCGAGACTCCCACCGGTGTACCCGATTGTCCGTGTCCTACATCGTGGCGCCTAGAGCTAGATCGATCTCTGGCCGGCCGGCATGATCTCTCTGCTTTAATTTATTCTGTTTCTTCCTATCTATCTGAACTGATGTGTGTAGCGCTTTGCTGTCAACATCGCTCGTTTGTACTGCGCCGTGTAGGCCCTCGATCGATCTGTAGCTGCTTTATGACTATGTTTCTGCTATATGTAATGGTGTCGATCGAAACTGAACTCTTCTAAATTCAGCCACAAACTGTTTATTGGCGACGGACGCCCATCACGACCGCCTAAGAAGTACTCTGCGCCGGTCAGGTATCCAAGCCGTCGCAAATGGAAATACATTGGCGACGGTCAGAAATATTAACCGACGCAGGTGTTATCAGAGACGAACAAAAAATTACAGCCGTCTGAGGTGTTTTATCCCAAACGGCCCTTTTTCTTTTTTGCCTTGACCGGCTCTAGGTCCCGTCTTCCATTCAAGGTTTTGTACTAGTGGATGTAGCTTTACGCATCATTTTGGTTACTACATCGACAACTAGATTGAACAGAATGGGAGAAAGGGGGTCCCTTGTCGCAGGCCTTTCCCAGTTTTAAAGAAAGGGCCTTCAACTTGGTTAATCTTAACCCCCACCGAGCCGTCATGGACTATCTGAAGGATCATTTTAATCCACATAGGCCCAAAACCTCTAATCCTGAGCAACTCCTCAAGAAAGTCTAAATCTACTCTATCAAAAGCTTTTTCATAATCGAGTTTAAGAACCAAGCCTTTTTCTTTAGAGTTATGCACTGAGTGGAGCACCTCGTGTGCTGTAACTACACTCTCTAAATGTATCTACCTTTGATAAAGGCAGACTGGTTCGTAGCAATAAGTCTATTTAAGATCAAGGCAAGCCTATTGGTAAGAACTTTAGTGAAAGTTTTAAAACTGCAGTTTAAAAGGCTAATGGGCCTGAACTTCTTCATCGAAGAGGCATCCTGTTCTTTAGGAACTAAAGTAAGGATGGCATAATTCAGTCTAGAGATGTCTAGGGTGCCTTTGTGAAAATCCTCAAAAAGCGCCATAAGGTCGTTTTTGATGACTCCCCAAAATTGTTGATAAAAAATTGGTGATAAAAAATAAAGGAAAGACCATCTGGTCCTGGAGCCCCATCCGAGTAGGAATCAAAAACAGCTTTTTTGACTTCCACTTCCGTAAAGGGGGCTTGCAGGATGTCATTCTCAGCCTCTGTGACTTTTTCCTCAGGGAGGAAAAAATGTGGGTTAAGAGTGCAGCCGTCTCTGTTCTCTTTCTTAAACAGATCTTTATAAAAATCCGTGGCTATCTTAATCATGTCCTTAGTTTCATGCACTTCTCCATCAGGGCCTTCCAGAGTATGGATGAAGGTTTTCCTCCTTCTCTGGTTTGCCACTGCATGGAAATAGGCAGTGTTTCTATTCCCCTCCTTAATATCTCTATCACGGGATCTTTGCTTCGCTTTAGTTTCTTCCTTAAGCCAAATTCTCTGCATTTCAACACTGATTTGCTTAAGTCTACTTTTTCTAAATCTGAGAGGTCCTCAGTTTCGGACTTAACATCAAGATTGTCATGCTCAGCTAACAGATCAGCCTTGCACTTCCTAATCTCTGATTCTATGTTACGACTCCATCCTTTAGTTTCCCGGCGGAATCTTCTTAGCTTATTTTGCCATCTATCGAGAGGAGTAGCTCTTTTTACAGGAGCATTCCAAGACTTCTCAACTAGGGGTCTAAAATCCTCTCTAAGCAGCCACCACTTCTCAAACTTATAGCTTGGTGTTGACAGCTTAAAGGTGATGCCCGAATCCCAGAAAATTGGAGTATGATCACTACCAATTTTGTCGAACCAATAGGAAACTCCAGTTTACCTGCAATAGGAAAGATGCAGATAGTATAACAAAGTCATGCATCTAGATTTTGTCGAACCAATGCTGATGAAAGGCAATAACAATATCATCGAGAACACATGATAGGAAGGGAAATTTCAAATAATATCTGCATTACCAACTTTCTTACTCTACTCCTATACCTGGAATGAAGTATAGCAGACGCAGAAGAAGCCCAAGAAAAGCAGTCCATTGACCATAATCACCTCTGACAATGAACGTTGATATCACAAATTTAGCACGTCTCAACAGATAGTAGGATACGACGAATGTGTAGTGAAAATCTTCTGCCAAATGCTGGCACCTTACTTGATCCACTTGATGACGTTAGAAGGTGCTTGTAGAGCGACGAAAGGGACAAGGAAGGATTTGTGTACGGCTGTACCCTTAGCAAGCATCAATAAACTGTACATGACACCAAAAACACATCTCGGAACTACTCCCTCGTTCCACAACAATATAAGATGTTCTAACTACCTCACATGTTCTCACATGTTGGTTAGGTGCAAATCTAAATGAGTATACATACACATTAAAACATGTCCACACATTTAGATACATGTGTATGTGGACAAAATCTAAAATATCTTATATTTAGAAATGGAGGGGGTAGAACTGTAAGATTACAGTTTTGCAGTCAGAGTTAATGGAGCCATGCTTAAAACTGAGATCTAAATTAACACATAATTTTCATGTGACACTAACATTTTTGTTGGTTCAGCAACAAGTTGAATTAATTGCATAGTCTGAAGTTCTGAACCCATAGCATCAATAATTAACTTTTATAAGCTGCAACTCTGTCCACACACAGATATACTCGTGATCGTAGTTACTACAGTATTTGTACACATAGTAGAAAGAAAGGCTTAAAACAGTATTTGTACATGTTTTTAGAGCATCTCCAATAGGTGATGTAAAATAGGAGGCCAACTATACATCACCAAAAACACGTTTTTTAGGGCACCGAAAGTGTCCAACTCCAATAGGTGATGTAAAATAGGGCACGAGGTTCCCAATACGTGATGTAAAATAAAAGGCAGCCGCGCGACAGCCGCACCCATTTTGTACTAAACTTTGTCAAACAAATATATAATTGAACACAAAATACATATTTCAACCACAAATAAAGTGCATGACACCAAAATAATCCACAGAAACATAGTGCTCGAAAGTATTTCAAAGAAAAGTCCGTATTTAAACGATAAAATAGATAAATAAAAGGCACTCAAACTTCAGCTTCTTGTTCGTCGGTTTTCTCCTTGTCACCATTGCTATCTTTCTCTTCTTCCACGGTCCCCGAACCATTCATTGTCGTAGCAACATTGGGAATGGTTTCCCTTTCTCTTGTTTGCAATTTCATACAAATCCATGTTCTTCCACTTCTCATTTTCAAGCTCACTCCAACAATGATGTAATGTAAATGGTTTCCCTTTCTTCCCTTTTCCTTGGAATAAACCTTGAGCAATTCTTACATACATGAATTATAAATCAAATTGTGTTAGACATAAAATAGAAAGCAAGTGCAATACTTACATTAAATAGAAAGCAAGCAAGTAAATTTCACCTTATCTTCATAGTTACAACCACTTGGCTTCATTTTTTCCACATTTGCCAAACAAGCAGACCACTTTTCACATTCACTATTAATAGTGTTCCATCGGTGACGGAGGGAAACAGACGATCGTACAACCCCACTAGTGTTTCGCTCATCAAAAAATTCCTTCATCCTCAACCAATATGTGTTGGACGCTTGATCGGTTCCAACAACCGCATCAAGAGAAACTCTCTTCCATGTCGTGCAAATCAACACATCTTCTTCATTGCTATAATTCCCATCTCTACCCTTCGGGTTAACAAAACCCTCATCTTCTATGTCAAGATTATCTTCATCATCACGTGCTTCAAAATCTTGACTAGGAAAATCTTGAGGTGGAAACTCTTGATTGCCAACATTTGTATATTGTAAAACTGATTCATCATCAACACTACATTATGAACATGAACACAAATTAAACGATGAACAACTAAATCATATAAACTACGTGCTAATGAAAAACATGAACACAAATTTACCCTTCTGTAGCAAAGAAGGGATCAATTGTCGGCGGTTTCGGCGTGGCTGTCACCTCCGGCGGCGTTGGAGTTGCTGTCACCTCCGGCGGCGTTGGAGTACTCTCCATGATCAGAGGAGGCTGACCAGCCGCCGTGGACGGTGCCACGGCCACAGCCGCCGTAAAAGCCACCACTGCAGCAGCCGCCGCGATCACCTTCTTTGACCTAGATGGTGGTTTCTGAACGACGGCTCCTCCACGTTCACGACCGTCGGCGGCGCCTCCACATCCATGACCGGCCGTGGATTTCTTCTTCGTCTCAGCGACGGCGGCGGCAGGTCGGGGAGGAGCAAATCCGCCGCCTCTACCACGGCCGGCGGGGGGAATGGGGGCGGCGGAAAGTGCCGGAGCGGCCGCGCCGACGGCGGGAATTGAACCGGCGGTGGGCGCCGCACCCACAGGGAGGATCGGAGGCGTCGACATCACGGCGGATCGCGGGAGGCGAGGGGGCGGGATGAACCTTCCGAGCGGCGGTTGGAGTCGCGCGCGCAACTTTCGCGTTTTACATCACCGCTTGTGGTGATGTATATTTGGATCACTGAAGCTATTTTTTACATCGTGCCCTAAATTTTTTGACCAAATTTACATCACGGGCTGCTGTTAGGACCACTTTTTGGCCCCTGGTGATGCAAAAAGCTGTTATTTGTTGGTTTGCATCACCTATTGGAGATGCTCTAAGAGTGGTTTCATTTGCGTACTCACGCGGCAGCCCTGACAGACACCCATTGCATCCTCTCAGGGCTGACGTGCGCCAACGCGCTGCACATGGTGGCGTCTCCCCTGCGACGCCACCACGCGCCGGACGGTCGAGGCGCCGCTCCCCTGCAGATCGCTAGGAAACCCATGAATCCTCAAGTCTAGTCTTCTTGACTTCTTGTGATCCAGCAAAAGCCCCCGACGATGCGAGCTATGCAGTGTTTTGTTGGCGAGCTACCCGAGATAGACGAAACCGTGCGCGTGGCGGCTGTAACGCGACCAGCGCAATGGCGAGAGAGACGACATTGCTACAGGCTCTCCGGTTCAATTGCCGGCGGCTTAGCTGTGCCGACGGCGGGACGGCGAGCCGGAGGGAGATGGACATTTCGAAGGTGGATTTTTTTTGCTAAACGCGCGAAGGTGGATTAGATGGATGGATCGGAGGTGAACACTCGGGTCATACTGTACTGTCGACCTACCAACCTACCGGCGTAGGGTGCGTTTTGGTGGGCTGCATGGGACCAGGCCAGGCCCGCCAGCTGCAACCACACGGGTTGCCTGTGCAAGCTCTCGATGCAGCCCAGCACGCCCATTAAAGCAGTCTCGGGTTAGGCCAGGAGGCACGATCGACCATGCCCGTGGAACAGGCCGGCCAGTTGCAAAACCGAGCGCTCTCTCGTACTAGCTCATAGGTGACTTTGCTTCCCCTCACCCTCTTAATGTTACTCCTTCTTCTTCCTTCCAACTAAGATAGAGTCCTCGAATTAAAATAAGCTCTACATGAAAATGATGCGCGTTAATGATTTGGTTCCATTCTGACAATCGGTTCCGACTTTCCTTAATTGTTAACTGCTAATTTCGTGTTTATGTTTGAATCTTTTTGATAAATTTCGCCAAATTAATCCCACACGCTCGACCGTTTGAAGTTTCCTTTGAGTAGCTTTATCTCGTCATTTCACACAACTCTTGTGTTGCAAGTTTTTCGTTTCGGCGATCGTAAATGAATAGATCTTGTGCTACTATTCTTGTTGTAGTATCTTCTTCAACCTCCGTATGGATGCTCCCGCCGCTGCCGCATACTCCGTCGTCTGCGTCCAACTCCGTTGTCGCCTTGCCGCATCGTGTCCTTCGAGCTACGCCGCTGTCATGCCACGTCGCCGTCATCGACCTCCGCCATCGGCATGGCGTGTCGTCTCCGTCGAGCTCTACCGCATCCATGTCGCGTCGTCGTCGCTCCATTGATATTCATGTCCAAGCGTGGTGATGGATGGTAACTTCACGCGTGTGAAAATAGGTGAGACTAACCAAGAATTGCATCCAACCAAACAAAAACAAAAACAAAAACAAAGAGAGGCTGTTGACCCAGCTGATGCCACGTTCTTTGATACAGGCTACCAAACGACATACACAATATGACTAGGAGATTGGTTTTGTGAGACCTGACTCTGACGGGCCTAGTCTGATGAGGCGCAAACGGGACTACCAAATGTCAGTAGTGATCCGTGTGCGGCGGGACCCAGGTTGCGCGGTCAAAGGTAACGTGGTGAGTGTGGAGACTTGCCGCGTGGCCGCATAGTACGGCCGTGCGAAATCTGATGCGATGGACTGGGTGAGGCCTCATGGGCTGTGGGCTTCTGCATGGACTTCTTGTTTATCGTTGATCTTTAGTGTTGAGGAATCAGGATAGGGGTTCTCAAAAAAAAATCAGGATAGGGAAAGAGAAAAATATTTCCCTTAAAAAAAGGTGGGATCTACAGGGTGAAGATGTAATTAACCTCCTGACTAACACCAACCACTCTTTTATTTTCGAAACCGCACCCTTCTTTGTTCTTGAAACCTCCATAAGGAAGAACTATTCATGTTAATAGCCGCTCTGTCAATAATTACCCTGCATTTTAGGTTTGATCAAGGTCAAACTTTCTAATTTTGCCAAACATAGAGCACAAATATCAACATATTCTACAATATCAAATACATATAATACAAAAATATATTTATGATTATTATAATAATATTATTTAGATTTTGGTATTTTTTCTACATGCTTAGTTAAAGTTTAGAAAGTTTGATTTTGACTAAACCAGAATGCGGGTAGTTATGGACAGAGGGAGTATATACTTGGATGCATGCTATCCCAGTTAACCATTTTTAAATTTCCACAGCAAGATTAAGTAGCAAGTGATCAAGTTAGAAAAGGAGTAGCTAGTATTCTAATTGAGGTTTAGACCTTTTTGTTCGGAACTCACTCAAGTTGGACAGGTCAAGTGGTGCATAAACAATGCAACTCCAACCAACTAAAACTAGTGCATGACATGTGAAGAAGAGATCGATGATCTGATGCCGCTGTAAGACGCAGGCCAGCAGCGACAAGACGAAAAATTCCACCGGCACATGCCGAAAAAGCTCCAACACATAAAACAACGGGACACGGGTGTTAACTGGCTCCCAGTCCATGTTACTGTGATGAAACTGTCAGCTGGCTGCAAACTGTTTCTGATCTTGGCGGCAAGTTAATATTTTCAATTGTTGCACAATCGAAAATTTGACAAAAACTAAGCATGCACCTAACCGAACCTAGCATGCTTGCCAGTCCTCGTCTTTCCTTGCCTAAACAATGCTAGCTTGGGAAGACTTTGCTAGTAGTATAGTTGCTCAACCGTCGGCGGATAAGCTACCGAAGTACACACCTCTAAAGATATAAAAATATACGGAACTTAAATTATGTGTTTGGCGTCGGTTGTGCATCAAAATTAGCTAACGATCGACGCGACGCGAGGTCCACGAAGAAGTGAAAAACTCCCAGCTATGTGCTGTATGAATTCTGCTGTAATATGCCTTGCAATGCGCATATGTGTGCATTCAGCATTCTGGCTGTAACGTTGTTGACGACTTTTGTTTGATAAGGGGATGCGAATCCCCGGCCTTTGTTGATGACTTGAGGTATCGATCCCTGCTGCAAGCAGATGGTCGAGGACGGCCGTCCATCTCATAGATCCAGGTTGGAGTACATAACTACAGAGGTTGTGATCTCCAAGTCCAAGCCAAGATTCATGGGTGAGATCGAGGTGCATATGCGAGGCACGATGAACGCGGATCGCGTGCGACATGTCGCCCACATCTGGTTAATCTGCTCGCCTGCCATCGATGCACACAGCCCACATTTTCTATGTGTGTTGGAAACTTGGAATCCATTTCGTGATTTCTGTCGGTCGTTCGCATAAACAAATGAAACGGCGATCATAATGCAGGTGGCCAACTCCCGCAATCCATGGCCAGCCCACATTTTCCATAACGGAAACGGGGGGAACAACAAACGCGCGGGGAAGTACGAGTCCAGCTCAAGGACCTGGTCCTGATATGTGTGCCCCCCGCATTACCATCAACCATGTGAATCAGATGAGCAGAATAAGTGATTATCTCTGGGCTGGATTTTACTAACTGCTAGTACTAATATAATTCTCTTTCTAGGCGATGATGATTAGGCTAGCTAGCCAGAAAGGCGAGGCGCCATATGGGCCATCCCCGTGATCTGCGGTGTTCCCTTTTTATCAGGATTATCATTGCATTTGGGACTATGGCACTGCAAGTTATCGCCATGATTAAGCATCATGATGGGAATAGTAAGTAACTAACTCTAAGCAAGCATGCATGAATAGTCTGGCTAGACTCTAGAATAAAGTGATCGAGGGCAGGTAGCATACGAGCGTGAGGTGCCTATGAATGCGACCAACCTTAACCGAACTTTCCATGCGACGGCGACATTTGTCGACCGCCTCTTGGATGCGCCGAGACAGAAAAAAGGTGGTGATCCGAAGCATCTGGCGGTGGCCGGCGCCGCCGAGCTTGAGCGAGCTGGTCGTGATTTGAGTTGTGATCCATGGCATGGCAGAGAAGGCCGGGGTGGTGATGTGAAAGAAGTGCTGAGGCGTATTGAAGCCCGCACCGAAAGCTGCCTACTAACCGCCAGTACGTATCATGAGAGCACAGTGCCCTACGTACTCCATCACCGGAACTAGCGGTACAAGTACGCATGCGTCGACGAGACGAGACGCGCGTACTCAAACTCGATCCCTCACTCGGCCTTTCGCAAAAGAGGAATTTGCACAAACCACTACACTTTGGTGATACGTATGCTAGAACAGCAAGTGAACTTCAGTAGTTTTCCTTTTGTCCTTAATTAACTTGTCTAAGTTGTCTATTTTTTCCCAGAATAATTAGCGTCTATTTTTACAATTACCGACATTTGTTTACATTATACTAGAAAGATACCCCGCGCGTTGCAGCGGGAACTTTTTATAAAAAAATGTAATATAAATAAAAAGGACACATGACACATGCAACGGGAAAATTTCTCGGGAATATTCAAAAATCGATTGGGCACCATAATCGAGAGTCTAGATTTAATCAATGTAAAATCTTTGTATATTTAACAACTAAAATTGATGATGTATTGTATGGATAAAATAGTTTATGATGCGAATAATTTTCATGGATGGATAGAAAATCATTAATAAATGTCTGATGACATGGATAAATAATGGATCAAATAGTAGATGATGTGACTTAAGGAATAGATGATGTGTGATTAATAAGTATTAGTGGAGATGACATGGACAATTTTTTTATTTTTTTTAAGTTGAGATGACATGGACAATTGATTGATTGGGTAAGAGAATGGATGATGTGGATAGCTTGCATGTTGAGATAGAAAATATTAATTACACTTAGTGGGATTTTGCTTTATAAGAAGTATAGATTTGAGATGTATGAAATTTTGGCTGAATTTGGCAAAAAAACACCAAATATTTAAAAGGCTAGTCGAAATTGTCTCAAGCTTTCCTAGAATAACTAGTGTCTATTGTTTCAAGTACTAGAATTTGTTCACGAGTTCTGTAAATTTGACCAAAAGTTGGTGGATTTAACAGAAAGTGACAAAAGTTTTAAACAGATGATAAAAAATGCCTTAAGATTTATCATATTAGGTAGCGTAATATGTTGGCATGTTATAATAGATAGTGTGCACAACACTAGTACCAAAGAGTAATGGTTTGTTGAGTTTTCTCGAAAGACCAATGCAACTATGCAAGTAGTAGGTTTAATCGAACCGGTAATACCAGCATATGCCACGTTACCAAGTGCTGTATAGTTTGCCGAGTACTATTTAGGACATTATGGTGCTCAGTGTCCCTACAAAGCATAAGAAGTACGTGGTAACAAATATATTTTTTAAATAAGGAAACTTATGACACTTTTTGACAAAAAGTAAAAATAGAATCTAACTCTTGATTCCCTAAAAAAAAGAGTTTACTCTTAATTAGTTGTAACTCATGGCATTCAGACACATTGGAGTGTTCCATCGACCAACAAGACTTGCATGAACCATGACATCACAACAGCACAAAGAAAAGACGTCATAAATAAGAAAAATACATACAAATCACAATAGCTTGTTGCATTGGTCAAACTGACGTAAGAGCTCATGAACCCATGCGCCAGAAAAGAAACAAATAGCAAACCAAAGCCACGAGTACCATCAACCAAACATGAACTATAACATCATAATATCGCATGATACCTAGCGAAATACAAGTGTTACATCAACAAGATAGACATCCTCTACGTCATCATGGAATGGGTCATATCCAAGCGGTTGCTTGAGCACTACATCATAATAATAGTGATATGACGACATCAATCTATTACATATACACGTACACACTGAAATGTTTTAATTGACATGTCTAACAGAACTAAAGGAGTGTAAATATATGCCACAATAGCACACATGGTCAATGATGAATAGTGCATTTTTCACTAGCAACTACTCCCTCCGTTTTTTAATATAAGATGTTTTAGGTGTTCTACATGTTGTCTACATACACACCAAAATGAATGAACATGCACACTAAAATGTGTCTACATACATTTATATACATGTGCATGTGGACAAATGGTAAAACATCTTATATTGAAAAACGGAGGGAGTAGTACTTGTGTGAGTCTTCACATACTTTTTTTTGGTTGCGTGAATCTATACTTGACTACGTCATGTGACAACTACATGTTGAAAGGATCGAACAGATCGACTAGACGGGGTAAATAAGTGATACAAATTTTAGTCTTTTCTTTAGCAAATTAGGGATTAACAAGAATCTAGGTTTTCTAGGTAATGCAACTAGATGAGAAATCTAGATGACAACAAGATACTATCTAGCTTAACAATATAAACAAAGTAATAAGCTAGATAGAAGTAAATGGTCAAAAATTAGCCACACAATGGGCGTGAGGATTTGTCCCGAAGCTCACTTCCAAGAGAAGTTAGTCTTCCTTGAAGAGGTGTTGATAGACCATGCTTACCATAGCCATAAAATCCTTCTCGAGCCTCCACATGATGAGGAGAGCCTCGGTCCACTAAGTGTTGTGTGTAAAACCGACAAATGAACCTTTACAATCAAAATTGGAGAAATCTATTGGGTTGCGGGTAAAACTTTAAAATTTTCCGTAACCTTGCCGCCAAGATCTATCTATGAAGATATGCTGCACCCCATAATGCTAGATCCAGAATACTTAAAACACCGTTGCGGAAGATCTTGTGTTTGTCGAAGTAGATGTCGGTGAAGCCTGATGAAGAATCTCACGTCCACGCCGGGAGGTGAGATTGTTGCCGGTCCGTCGTCGAGGAACTACTTGCGCAGCCCCGCTCTAACAGTATCCACACATACAGCGCGCCAACCCGCCGAGCACGTTCGCCGCCTAGAGCTACTAGCATCGACGAAGAGAGACAGCCTTCGGCGTAGTTTAGGTGGTAGATCTAATCAACTAGATTAGATCTATATGAGAGGATTAGAGACGTCTAATTCTCAACACATGAGATCTACTAGAAAGAGAGAGAACTTGGATTGTCTCAACCCATGGGGGTTGGGGTGTTTATATAGTAGACCAAAGGGGAGGGGTGCTTGGGGAAGGGGCAAGCCCCTCCCCTTGGTGCGCCGGCCCTAGGGGAGGAGTCCTCCCCTAGCCCAACTCGGATTGGGAGTTGGAGTAGGACTCCTCCTCCCAAAACTCCCTCCACCAAAGTAGGAAGGGGGGAGGAGTCCTTCCCCACCCCAATTCGGATTGGGAGTTGGAGGTGGACTCCTCCTCCCAACCCGCCTCCACCTAGTGGGCCTAGCCCACTAGGGTTTCGGCCAAGGGGGAGTCCCCCCCCCCCCCCCTCCCCAACTCGGGTTGCCCACCCGCCCCACTAGGGGTGCGGCAGCCCTGTGGGCCCCATGGGCCCACTCGGCAGCCCCCTGGTGGTGGGCTCCAAATAAAATCTTTTATTTAATATTTTCCATAATTAATTAAATAATATTTTGTCTAATTAATTCTTTATTTGAATATTTCCTTTTACAGAATATTTCACTGAATTAATTACTTATCATATAAAACACTTTCATATGATCTAGGACACCCAGTGTCCGCTCAAAAAATACTCCGGATAAATATTTCCCTCTTATATAAACCTTCGGATTAAATCCGCTGGTGACAGAAACCATTCCCATCACCCCGGGACATTAGATGTCCGCCTTCTCTCTAATTCAAACCACTATCTCATTACCACATAGACAACAACTTTATTCTCTCAATAAAATGTTGACTCACAGCTTAAGTGTGTGACCCGAAAGGTTCAGTAAACACAAAGACATGTCCGGGAGCTTACCAGACAATAACCAGCATTGGGACCTAGACGGCCGTACTGGCTCCCGTGTGTTTATGAGTGAACGACAGAACCTTTGTGTTACTCATTACGCTAATCCCCTTACGTACACGATACCAATGATATCTCGAGATAAAGACAATGTGCTCTAGTGTGATCAAACCATTCGATCATAACACATATAATTCTCGTACCAATATCATTCTCTTTTCTCATTCCGTATTTATATTGTCCCGTGATAAATCACGCTGTGTCTGGCCAGATGATTGGGTGACAATAATAATACTGAGATGGCCTAGATGATGTATCTCTCCATCGTCTGGAGGAGTAAGTGTCATTCTTGAATAATCTCGCTCCAATACATTACTCTAGTTCAAGCCCAAAAACCACCGTTATGGTCCCCAGTTACGGCCAGACGTTAGGTGACAATCAAAGCATGAGTGTCGAATAAGCGGTCACCAGATATTCTCATAGCAAAGGAATACAGCTAATGATAACTAGACATATGATCAATTGCTACCTTCATCGTTGACGATTAGTCTCTTAGCAAGATCATACAATGAGTCGGTTCAGTACTATTATCATTCCGATAATAAACTCCTATAGTTGTGTGACTTATACAAAGTCCATGATCAGGAAAACATGATCATCAAACAACAAGATAGGCTAGTCTTAGAGACAAGAACAGAACTCTTTTACTTGTTCGTATCTCTACACCTGTATTGGAGGTTTTCCTCTTGAACACATTGTATTTGCTATCCAAGTGCCCAATACAGTTATAGCATAAAGATATAAACATTAATAATAAACTTGGATATAAATAATAACTAAATTATTATTGTCTCTAGGGCATATCTCCAACAAAATCTTCACAACTTAATTGAAGAGTCCCAAGAATATTCCAAAGCTTTACACCACCAAATTAGCTTGGAAACAAATCTTATGTCTATGTCACCTAAGCACCTAAGAGTAAATAATATCCACAACTGATTAGTAGAGGGGAATAAATGTCCTTTGGTGAAACTCAAGATCTGGATCTTCTTAAGCAAGCCCTATAGTATCAACAGAGTTGGAGCCCTACGGTGGGAGATCTTGGAATAGTTGAGCTCAAGAACAATGGAGGAGACAAGTTGAAGTCGTGTCGTCCACTTGGGAAAGAAGGGGGTTTATATGGGTCCCAAAAATCCAACCGTTGTGTGCTGAAAACCCGCAGGACGAACTATACAAGCCAGGGCCGGACATTCCAGGGGACGGGATCCGGACAACATTCGGCCTTTGATCCGGGGTATCCACGGCTGTGCGCCACAAAGCGAACTTGGAAAATACCGCACGGAAAAAGTTTGCAATGGGCCGACTTAGTGGGGCCCCCACATTATTCGGGGCTTGATCTGATAACCGAGCCCCGGAATATTTGGGCCTTGATCGAAGCAACTGCCTGGGGGTACCAGGGCAATATACCACTTTTCGTGGCCCTGGCTGTTACCCTCCGAGAATAAATTTCGGTACAACTGGGACCCAGATTATTAGGCCCTTGATCCGCTCAAATGTCCAAGAGTACCAGAGCGATGTGCCACTTCTCGTAGCCCTGGCTATTACCCCCCGGCATAAACAACTAGTGACTGCATTTTCACGTTATGGAACTTCAGCACACAAGTGATGCCAATTGAGGGCGAATTCTCTCATCCAGGATTGATTCTACCCATTCCTTTCTGATTGATTCCACCTATATCTTTTTTTATGCGGAACCCCTCTTGACGATAGTACGGATTTTGTACTACTCAAAGAAATAAGTATTGTCAGGAAAACCATTCTATTCTCTTTCACTCTGAGGGGGGGGGGGGTCTCGAACCATCTTGTGCCATCTTCAAATATGCTTATGGTGCTCGAACACATGGTTGCGGGTTAATGTGAGCTTATCCATGCGGTTAGGCGCTCTTCAAATAGGGATCCATTTTCTAACTGAAAGGATCGTATGACACCTAGAGGGGGGTGAATAGGTGCTACTTCAAATTTTAGCTCTTTTTCAATTTAGGCTTTACACAAAAGGTAAATTCTCTAGATATGCAACTACGGTGAATTTACCTATATGACAAGCTAGCAACTAAGCAAGATACACTAGGTAAAGGTGGTAAACAAGGATAGAGGTAACCGAAGTGAAAGCACGCGGAGACACGGATGCATTCCCGAGTTCCTCCTTTTTAGGGGAGTACGTCTCGTTTGAGAGGTGTGAACCTACACAATGGTTCAACAGCCACAAAGGCTTCACCTTCTTCTCCGATGAACTGCACCACAAAGGATTGGTTCACCTTCAACTATCGAAAACCTTCAAGGCGGAGTCCGGAGCCTTTACAACAACAATCCGAGGCACAACCCACAACTGGATTGGGGGCTCCCGAACGGCTACAATCTGTCACAAGAACAATCAAGTGAGTACAACAAGGGGCTAGGTTTTTCCAATGGAAACCCTAGCAAATGGCCCCTCAAGGAAATGAGGGGGAAATGTAAATCGGCTTGGTGAAGATGTAGATCCGGGCCTTCTTCTTCAATCCTCCAAAGATCAACGAGTTTGGGTGGAGGGATTGGGAGAACTAGTGATTCTTGAGCTTGCAATAATGGTGTTCTTCAATGTGGGCGAGCTACTTGTCCAAAGGTAGGTGGAGGGGTATTTATAGCCCCTCCAAAAATCTGGCCGTTAAGTGGATCTGGGAGCCCGGCCTGGGGCCGGCCTCGAAATTCAAAGGCTGGGTGAATCCCGGCCTGGGCTCGGCCTGAGGGGAGGCCGGTTGGCCATTCGAGAGACCCGGCCTAGGGGTCGGCCATGGACCTGAGGCTGTCGGCCTGAGCCCGGCCTGGACCCCGGCCTGGGATGGGGAGGCCGGCCAGCTAGCTGAGGCACCCGGCCTGAGGAGAGGCCAGGCCGGCCTGAGGCCGGCTTGCCTGAGACATTTCTTCCCTTTTTGAACAACTTTTCTCCATTCCCTTTTTGCACTTAGAGAGATCTTCTCTTATAGTTTTCTCTCAAGTTTTTCTGTACGCACTTAACAAAGGGTTAAACACTCCAAGTGTTGTGATCAAACACCAAAACAAAGATTAGAGGACACATGTCCTTTCACTAACTAGCTTTTGTGCTTGGTGAGTTGTTCGAGATCTATTTGATGACCTATGTTGTGTTGAAGGAATATCTATATGATCCAATCGATTGCATAAGACCTGCAATAGCAATAGAAGGGGGAAAGTATACAACCGCTAATCATGGTGTTACTAACACCAATACCATTTAGAGAGTGACACTAGTACAGAAAAGGCTATCAGTGGCGCATCCTTTTTTGATTCTGTGGCGCACCCCCAGATTTGCTGGGTGCGCCATAGAATTCTCGCCACTAAATTTTTTTCTGTGGCGCACCAGGCTTGGTGCGCCACAGAATTCTCACATTTCAGTGGCGCACCTGGCGTGGTGCGCCACAGAATTCTCAAAAAATTGAAAAAATTCAAAAAATGCAAAAAAATATAAAAAGTTTCAAAAAAATCAGAAAAATCAAAAATATGAAATAATATGAAAAATCCTAATTATTGGAATTATTTTCAGATTTTTTGAATTTTTTGAATTGATACCTTCCCGCTAGGTCACCCATCCTCAAATTGCTCCAACCTAGCACGCTTAACTTCTAATTTCCACCCAGTTCACCTACCCTTGTGCTACTCAAGTTCTTATTGATATATATATCATATGAACCCTCTTAAGTCTTGTATGTGTGGTATGTGTTATAAATGTGTGTTTTTAAATTTCAGATTTTTAAAAAATTCTAAAGTTTCAAAAGGAGATTCAAAAGTTTCAAAAGATCCAAAAAAAAATCAAAAAACTTAAAAAAATTCAAAAAATTCAAAAATCGTCTGTTTGAAATAACTTTTTTTTCCTTTTTTTTTATTTTGCTGCGAAAAATCGTCTGTTTGAAATAACTTTTTTTTTCTTTTGGAATTAGAGGAATCTGTGAATTGCGGACCGGGTAAACCCGGGTGGATTTGAACTCGGATTTTTCTCTAGTTTTTTTTTGACATATTTTTTGCATTATTTCGACGTCGTATGCAAAAGTTATGGCCGTTACAAGTTTTTTTTCCTATTTGTTACAGAAAAGGTCAAAATTCATATTTCAAAATTTCTATACCTACTAGACACTCAAACCTAACTACATGTCAAAGGATTCTATTTATTGAAATTTTTATCATTTTCTTTTACTTCCTGCAAGAATGTCACCTTTCTGTGGCGCACCTGCAGATTTTTTTTTTCAAATTTTAACCGCCCCCCAGATAACTTTCTGTGGCGCACCTGGCTTGGTGCGCCACAAAAAATAATTTCTGTGGCGCATGTGATTTAGTGCGCCACAGAAATATGACTTTCTGTGGCGCACCGGGCTTGGTGCGCCACAAAAAATAATTCTGTGGCGCACCAATTAGGGGTGCGCCACAGAATGCCAACCTACCTATATAGCATTTCCCTACTAGTGTGAAATGCCCTTTCATATGTTCCTTCAAACGAGTTATGGATGTTTCCTACATTCTAGAGTACTTGATGGCCAATCCTAATGACATGTCTACTAGAAGGACGACAGAGAACCACACGTCATAGTAGCAATACACATAAACCAGACGAATCCAGAGCATCACAAATCCAAGTGCTACCATATGTCATGAACCTACGTCACACGCATGTTGAATGGTCAAATTCGAGTATATCTTTTTGATAGAGTAACGCACTAATAACTGGATTCGGTGAGGCGCCCCTCGTGACCATTTCTCCTCTAAACCATACGGCTTTAAGATTTGTTAAATTCAGTATCTCAAAAATAATATACGGCCTTATCAAAGTGACGACTTAATAAATTCATAGGTAGAGAAAAAAACGAGTCTTGTGACGGTGTTCTAACCAGGGTCTAAGAAAGTACTGCATCCTTTCGGGATTATAAGGCCTCCTCAAAGTTTGATTCGAACTTTGTTCATAAATTAACTAACGAATCATGTTTTGTTTGTCAGAAATTTCATCGATGGAAATTCAATATGAGTCCAATGGTATAAAAGGAAATTCAAATATGAATCTAATGGTATCGCTTTTAGGAATATACTTTATAGTATTTTGTTTGTTAAATTTGGACTAACGATCAAAGAGGAATAGGGAGTAGTCAATTAATGTCATAGTGTGATTTTGCCAATAGGATTTGCATTTCCATCAAGATCCAGCGAAGCAAAGTCCCTGGACGTTTGACTTCCCTTCTCTAATCTCCTCGCCTCACCGGCCACATGCAGTCCTCAACCAGAGCCAGCATTAATTTCCTCCTTCCTCCCATTCTTATTTTCCTTAATAACTACCCCCTCCCTTTTAATGGATTCCATCTTTTTTCCTCACCCCACCTCACCTTTAACTCCAAACACTGCAACCTCTTCTTCTCCTCCTCCTTCAGTCCTTCCCCCCTTCGCCTTTGCTTCCCCTTTACTCTCTCTTCCTCCCTCTTCATGTGTGCATGTGTGCGCTGTGTTCGTCTGTCCGGCTTCCTCTCTCTCGCCAAGAAGCAAAGGTCACTTACCCTTTCTCCCGACTCAGCATTTTGGTGCCACTCCACACAAGCGTGAGTAGCGCCCAGCAAGCACCAGGCTCTGAGGGGGGACGGAGCTGGAGCTCTTGATGGAATCCGTGTCCAATGGCGCTGGATTGGACCTCCTGTGAAGGTAACCTCTTTTCCCCCTTCACGTTTCTTGGGCCCATCCGCATCTGTAAGGATTTGACTTGTTCGTCTGAAATTCTGAATCCTGTTGGGTCTTGCGATTTATGCTATGCTGTGATGTCCGAGGAATCGAAATTCCCTGTGCATTGTCCGGATTGCTTCAGGCGCTCTGCGCTTTGTTTGATCTATTTTTGAAAAATTCTGCTATGCGCGGTTGGTGGATTAACAGTCCAGACTTCAGAGTTCATCTCGAGTACTTGATGGTCTCCCATCTTGCGATGACCATTCATGTTGCTGTTTGATTGGCTTGCATGTTAGAAACCTTCTGCTCTGCAGTAATATGCAAGCGATAATTATCTCCCCAGATTGGCAGAATTGTGCCATCATGTGCCGCACCTTTTGTTGCAGAGACAGATTGACCCTTTGCTTTTGTAGTTTTGTGCATGTGCTGCTTTGGCTAATGTACCTTTTATTATACAGATAACTCTCTAGGATAAGTTTGTAAATTCTTCTGGTAAACTGTCACAAGATTCTGAATTACGGAAACATTGCATCCAACTGTTAATCGACCGTCTGAAGAGAATATGTCGTCATCAGACATCAGTGCAGCATTGTCACGGACAACACCTGTGTTTAATTTGAGAGTATGGGTCTTAATCGCCATTGGCATTGGGATCCTGATGGCAATTCTGTTCATCTTAGTGTTGTGGCTTTCCATCCGAAGGAAAAATAAGACAGAGAAGGGATTTGACAGTATATCGCAAACAGAGATACCTGTTGTGTCCAAGGAAATCAACATTGACAAAGGGGTTGGCGCACAGAGTATGAATGACAGTGAAGTGCCCTTCATGCCAGTGCATGATAAGTATACACAGATGAAGAACGTAGCACATTTGGCGGAGACTAGGTCTGTCGATGTCGATGCATTCAGCCAATGCAGCTCATTGTACAACATAGAGAAGGCCGGAAGCTCATACTCTGAAGATTACAACAGCTCAGGTCCGAAGAGGGCAGGCAGTTCCCCATATGGATTTGCATCAGCTTCACCGCTGGTTGGCCTACCTGAGCTATCACATTTGGGCTGGGGACACTGGTTCACCTTGAGGGACCTGGAGTTTGCAACAAATCGGTTTGCGAAGAGTAATATCCTTGGAGAGGGTGGCTATGGAGTTGTCTACAAAGGTCGACTCATGAATGGGACCGAGGTTGCTGTGAAGAAGATCCTTAACAATGTGTAAGTGTATGTTTTCTCATTGAATTTACTGTGATGTTAACTTAGAACTAAGATTTGTTAATTGTGTTTGCAGAGGGCAGGCAGAGAAGGAATTTAGAGTTGAAGTTGAAGCCATTGGTCATGTTCGACATAAGAATCTGGTGCGGCTTCTGGGATACTGTGTTGAAGGGATACATAGGTGAGACATTTCTTCCTTTTATTTTTGTTTTCACTTCATGTATTATAGAAGCTACTAGAACTAGCTTGTATGCATAATGCATCCATGTGCAAGTTTTATCATCATATCTTTACTAGACTTTCTGTTCTGAAGAATCACAGTGATAAATGGATAATCAACACCATGAGAAAGAAATTGTGTGGTTCCTTTCATTTGCCTAATGCTATAGTTCGTGTTCTCCCTGTCGCCTGTTTCATGGATGATTATTATTCTTTACCATATAAATGACTCTAAACAACAATAAGCATAATTCTTCTCACCTGCAGGATGCTTGTCTATGAGTATGTAAACAATGGCAACCTAGAACAATGGCTTCATGGGGCCATGAGTCAACATGGTATCCTTAGCTGGGAAAGCCGTATGAAGATTCTCCTTGGGACAGCGAAAGCGTAAGTTCCCGAGTTTGGGCATCTTTCATCTCTATTCCTGATATCATGTTAAACAAATAGCACGAGACAATTTCACGCAGGACTGTTGAATGTTACATGCTAATGCACACCATTTCATGATTTTTCAGGCTTGCATACCTTCATGAAGCCATAGACCCCAAAGTCGTACACCGAGATATTAAGTCAAGTAACATCTTAATAGACACTGAATTTAATAGCAAGGTTTCTGATTTTGGGTTAGCGAAACTTCTAGATTCCGACGCAAGCCATATTAATACAAGAGTGATGGGAACATACGGGTATGTAGCTCTCTTTCTTCCCCCTTCATGTTTGCTCCACTCTAATATTTCTGTTCATTTGGAAACACATCTCCTAATTTTATTCTTAACCTGATGATAGATATGTTGCACCTGAATACGCGAATAGTGGGATGCTGAATGAAAAGAGTGATATTTACAGTTTTGGAGTTGTGTTGTTGGAATGTGTGACAGCTAGGGATCCAGTTGACTACAGTAAGCCTCAAGATGAGGTAGAGCTTAGAGATTTTCCCATTTCAAGCAATTTGATCCAATCGTTCTTTCTGGTAGTCCTTACACCTCTTTTTCTGTTGCTTCAGTCAAATCTTGTAGAGTGGCTTAAAATGATGGTTAGCACTAAGAGGGCGGAGGAGGTCGTGGACCCAAGCCTCGAGATTAAACCACCTAAACGTGCTCTTAAGCGGGCAATTTTGGTTGGCCTGAAGTGTGTTGATCCTGATGCGGACAAGAGGCCAAAGATGAGCCATGTCGTCCAAATGCTTGAAGCGGTTCAGAAAGCATATCAAGAAGTACATTTCCTATCTGTGTTCTCATGTGTCTTCTACTATCTAAATTATGATCCTTCTTGGAGCTTTTACTTTTACTGCATAACTAACTATGTGGTTATGTTGTTATGAAAGGATCTGAAGAAGCACAGCCAGATGGGAAGCGTGGATCTAGAGTCACAGCAGTCATTAGAGGAGCTATCAAACGGTGCTGATGCCTGAAGCTCTACTTCTGAACAAGCACAGAGGAAATAGGACACCTTAAGTCATTTCATAGTAAAAGCTGATTGCATCAATGTTGATTTGTTGAATACTTTGAATAGAGTGAGTGAGACAGGTTTACAATTCGGTTGCAAAATATTGGAGGCGCTAAATCCAGTTAGGAGCAAGCTGCTCATTTCCGCGTTTTTTGTTTCTGCTTTTCAACGGTCACTTCTATGCTCCCCTAAAATAGTTGTCTTGCTTTTTGTTTTCTGTGGATGAGTCCTTAAACTCATTTACTTTGGTATTGTTTAGCCTACTTTAGGGGAGCATAGAAGCACTCTCTTGGTCTTTATTTAGAGGAAATGACAAAAACCACCACAATTGCGCACAAGACGACGATGAACCACCACCTTTGGACTTTTTGACACATAAATACCTCTATTGAGGCTATGCTGTGACAACGAGCACTAATCTCTTGTCATTAGCCTTCTAACCATGTTTCTGGCAGGTGGGACCCACCTATCGGGCCTACGTGGCAAAAAAGAAAAGAAAAAAAAGGACGTCAACGCACGCAGGGTGACGTCAGCCGGCGGCGGCCATGCCCGGCTCTGCCGAGCTCGCGCTCGAGCAGAGGAGCCGGCGCGCGGGCCTGGGGCCACGCGGATCCGCGCGAACGCGTCGTGGGGAGCCGGTCGGGCGGCGCTGGGGACCAAATGGTCGCCGGAGCTGCCGGCGGCGACCAAAACGCGGCGGCGGACGACACAGGGCACGAGAAGGACGAGGAGAAGGCCCATCCGGACCCAGAGCTCACCAGGAAGTCGATGGAGGGGTCGAGGAGGTCAGAGGTGGTCGGGGCGGAGCGAATCGAGCGCCGACGACCGGCGGCCGACCACGGGGAAGACGACCACGGCGGCAGTGATTCCGGCGCGCCTCGGGCGTCCCAGCACTCGGGGCTTGACGGGGACGTAGAGGAGACAATGACGGAGCTTCTGGTGGTCTTCGATCCATCGGGGGCGGCCCAGTCGTCCCCGGCGAGCGCGTAGCGGAGGCACGGCCTGGCGGTGGCCGCGGCCTCGTCGGTCCCAGCACGGCGGGCGTGGAGGGGATGCAGCCCGCAGCGAGCGCGGCGTCGACGAGCACGGCGCTCGCGAGCGCGGCGGTCCGTGTCGACGAGATGCGACCTGCACTCGGAGGAGACCTTCATTGGCTCGAGCGGCGGCCATGGCTGCTCCTCGCCTCCAAGCAGCCAGCAGACGGCAGCAGCACTAGCTTAGAGATAGAGTTGACTTTTTTTGCCACGTAGATCTGACGCGTGGGTCCAAACTGTCAGAAAATGTGTTAACGGGTCTAATTAGACAAATTAGTGCTTGTTGTCACGACCTAGCCCCAATAGTGGTATTTATGTGTCACAAAGTCCTAAGGTGGTGGTTTAGCGTCGTCTTGTGCGCAATGGTGGTGGTTTTTTGTCATTTCCTCCTTTATTTATCATTTGAGCTACCAGGAGGAACTGATTTGAAATGCATGACTATAGATACCGGATTCCGTTGCCCATGTACAGAAGAAGCCTTGTGAATCTTCAGTTCTATCATAAAAGCATAGCCTTGTTAGTGTGCCTTGTCAGATTACTTGTGATCGAAGGTGTTCACGCTGAGTAACCTAGGAAATCAGTTGACGTCAGTGACTAATCATGGGCATCTTTCACTCCTTGAAACTTCCCATCTTGATTGCCGAAATTCAAAGACATCTGTTTGGTCATTGCACTTGGTGAGATTACAATCTTTGTTTCATGCACATGATTACAGGGTGCCAACGTTCAGTACCTGCTTGTTTTGCAAGTTTCGCCAGCTTCTCCCTCCTTTTCAAAAGGGCCATTAATCATTGGTGCCATTGTTGCTGCACTATTCAGCAAGGCTCCTAGTTTTAGGCGCACAATTCTTTTATGGTACAAACATAAAACTTGTGAGTTGTGATGTGCCTTTGAGAGCCGCTTTAGCCGGCAGCTAGGTTCAAGCCTATCACGCACCATCCTTGCTCTGTCAGCCGGCCAGGGCATTCAGCTTCGACAATGCTCGCTCCAATTGGAGGCTGGATAACAAACTTAATTCCTAGGCCGCCGTCCCAATCCAGTTCCAGACTGGATGTTCCGATCCACCAGTCGCATCAACAATAATAAGCAAGAGAAACGCCAGCCACACAAAGAAAAAGAAACCAACCTGTACTTAGATAGTGTTAATCATTTATATTTATTTTTTTGTCCCAAGTTCCTCAGTGACCATCTTCTCAGAACATTGTGCAAGTACATTGAGTATGTTTCTCTACCTGACGCCCTATTAGGAATGCCGAAATCTTGCGGTAATCAGTTTACTAGTTGCTGTTACAGGGAAAAGAAATCCCTGGTTCCATACATGACCTAGTTAAGCTTCCTTTTTAGAGTATGAAGCGCAGCTATCCCCAGGCAATATACGTTCCCTCAGGGAATTATAGGCTTCGTCGGAGGAGGTGGAGGAGGAGCTAGATGCATTTGACGACAAGCCAGTCCGGCTGATACCTTCCCTGACCTTGCCGTGCTGTTCGGCTTCATGCTGGAACATTGAAACAAGCTGCTGGAACTCCAGCTTCCTCACCTGTACCTTCTCATTGGTTACTGGATTTGTCAACCCAAGATACATCAGTCCGACGCCAACAAGGATGATTCCAATCAGGAAAAGAAGTCCCAAACAGCCCAAAAGCATAAGGCGTATTCTGAGCTCCCGGTATACCGTCGACGTTAATTCCAAAAAGGCCAGTGATTATGGATAGAACTATGCCGCCGCCTCCAAAAATAGCCAAATTGTGGGTAATACGAAGGCTTCTGTCCTATAGAGGGAAATTTTTGGCACTGTATTAATTTAGACCCCCTGAAGAACACATGAATGCATAAGCTGTACTTTTCTGAAGTATGGCAGGTACCTGTAACCATGCACGAACAGTGCTCTGCATAACATCCTGAATAGTGAACAAGCGACCACGGACAGCTTCCTGCTCCTCGAGCATCTCACGTGCAGACTTCCTCTCTCGCTCTAAAATAGCTCTTGTGGCATTTCCCCGTAAATGTCGGAGAAGCTCAATTATGATTTCTTCCCTTGCGTGCAGTGACCATTTAACCCTGATCACCTGTAGCAGCGTTGTTTATGGTCTTGTACGTTCCAAATCATGAAAATTAGCAAATGGAGAATAGCATGCATGAATGCAGTGTGTTAAAGCTTTATCATGTTAAATATGCTAACCATATGTTAGATTTACTTACAATATCCATTCAGAGGTCATCCTGTTTCTAATTTGGATTTATCTGGTCCAACAGTTGTACTACCTCGTTCCGAAATATAAAATGTTTTAGCATTTTCTGATACGGATGTACCTAGACGCGTATTAGTGTGTAGATTCGCTCATGTCAGTCCGTATGTACTCCCTATTGAAATATTTAAAACACCTTATATTTTGGAACGAGGGAGTATTATTTTTCAACAAAACAGTTTAGGCACCTCCAATAAATTGGTGAGAAAATATTCAGCGAGTATATTTCATGATAGAGGAATATAGAAAAAAACAAATTAGGGTAATATTTCTACCTGTGTTGCTAACCTTCTGATTTCTTGATTCAATATGATGCTGACTAGGTTCATATCTTCACTATTTCTCCTGTCAATTGGATTTTTGAACATGTAATCATTAAGATGGCAGTTCATTGCAATGTATCAAATCACTGCCGCATATGCTCAAATAAATTTTCTGGCAGTTGAACATGTTCGTTTGGATTTCTTACCTATTCACAAACTTCAATTCAATTTCATCTGCTTCCCCAAAGACATATTTACGGAATAATCTGAGAAACACCATAAACACAATGGACCAATGAGTATGTAGCCACTACTATCTAATAGTATATATTAAAAGAACAATACAGTAGAAAAAAGGGAGGTTGCTAAAATTCTCACAGAAAAGTAAAACATCCATCCGTTTATCTAGTAGATCAATCTAATATAATCGTTAGATCTTCGTAACTACACATGTGGATCCGTACATTTGAAACATGGCTCGTGGGTTTTTCTTTGTCCAGGAGAGAGAGATGTGCTTGGCAGATTGAGAACTGATGCCTGCGTTGGAATTTGATAGGGCATAGGGTAGTAAGGAAGAAGATAATTCAGGGATAGGTCTTCATTTGTTTCTTGGAATAAGATGCATGACATGCATGACACTTATTTTTATAGCAAGATGCATGACAACTGATTGGGTGTCATTCATACTTGTTTTTTGAGCAAGAGAGTCATTCAAACAAATGTGTAACGAAAAAACGCAAACGCTTGGGCTGGACTAGAAGATGTATGGTCAGGAGAGCACCTACTTAAAAATCTTGTGAATACTTTTTAAGAAAACGCATGAAACTTAATCTCAATATTGCCCAACCTGTAAATTTTGGTGCAAAAGCTGACCATATGCTCCCTGCACCAAAATTACTTGGTAATAACCTGAGTTGTGAATTGTATGCTATTCAGAAGTGCAAATTTTGACCTTTTATACAAAGCATATGCGGCCATATTTTTGCACCAGGTTTTACAAGTTTATATCTGATATCAAGATAACCGTCCACAAATTTTTTTTAAGTACATTTTTTGAAGTGGGCAAAGATGAGGAATATAAGTTCCGCATGCAACCATTACGTTTTGAAATTACCCCGATTATTATGGTGTTTTTGCCATCAATCAAGGATGATAAAAGGCATAAAAAATGGGACAAAAAAGCAAAACATCTAGCAATAAATTTTGTAGAACCTATTTTGTTAGTCGACAGCAGGTTGCATATTAATATAGCAAGAAGTTAAAGACATACTCGCACTTGGTCTGATGTTCTTGCAAATAACCTAATAACATATGTCTATGTTGTGCCAACAAATAAAGATGGCTATGACTGTTCCCGCACAAATGTGGTGCTAGTATATAAGAACAAGTACAGTTGCAGCCTTGCAGGTACGGAACAAGGAAGATCCATGACCAATTTTGTTCCAAATACACACATGATTACACTTACGGATGGAAGTATATAGAGCTCGTTGATAAGTTTAATCGTACAACCTAACACAATGATAAAAGAAGTGATGTTACAATATCAAAAGTACCTGTCATCCCACCGCGAAAGGCGACTGACCAAATGTGCAATTACTTCATGAACTGATTTGGGTGTTTGACTTCCACCAGCAATAAGCAATTCCTGAAAAGATTTCCATAAGCATCTTAAAATTAAAAAAAATAAGTAAAAAACTTTCAATTGATACCTGCACTTCAGTCAATCCTAAAACATTGATGTTGGTTGAAGGACCTTTGACATGCATTGCAGTTAAAAGGAAATTTGTGTCTGCCAAGACCGAATTACAATGGGTATGTCTTCCTCTTCATGATTTGGATCTCCGACTGACTGACCAAGAAGCTCAAATAACAGTCCTCCTGCAACTCTAACTGGGACCTGCATAGATAACATAAATTTATATAATAGATCTGATACGCAGAGCATATCAACACAGGATATACTAGGCACTGAACTATTGAAACGATCACCATCAGAGTAATTCTCTTCTTCTAACAAAGGAGGAGGCAAATCAAATATATGGAAACAGTCATTACCGATATATTTTGACAAAAAACTATTTTCTAAATCAGCCATTACAATTTGGAGAGAAACCAATTTGGAACAGTTTGACGAAAACATGCGGATTTACCTACTTCTCCAAGCACTGTTTTCAGAAAAGATATGTATTCTTCATAATCGAAAATCTTTCGGCAATATTTTCCAAATATAGAACTATAGTTCAACAGAACCTACCAAGAAATGGAGACGCTAAAAATGATTGAATTCGAGTTCTACTATATATATTTTTTTTATCATGAAAGCCGCTCAATGCAAATGATATGTACAGACTGGTGTTGGATATACTAGATAGGAGTCAATGCAATCTTTACTGCAATCTCATCCGATGTATCCCAACTTTTTTTTTACTTATCTACTGAGGTGCAACACCAATGAAAGATCTTCAGCTTTAAAAAATCTCGGATGTGGGCAGTTATATCAGACCATAGCGTGATTCTTATTATCTTATATCACCAAAAAAAAGGGAGAAAGGTGGCTATGATGATAATTGTTATGCAAACAGGGTCTGAACCAATCAGATAGATGAAAAAACAGGTCATCAAAAGATCAGGTGCTCTCATGAGAATCAGTAGCGTAGTTATAAAATTGCAGGTACAAAATGTGCATACACTACAGGTTACAGGCAGCAGGGTATTCCATTGTAAGCAATTAAGAAGCTACTGTGTCACACACAGATTGCAGCTAGACATAACCATCATACAATTATTAATTATAGCTATCTGAAACAAAGGAGAATGAGAAAGATAACCTCGTAGAGAAGGTACTTCATCCGGTCACTTATCAGTCGGTTTTCATCTCTCAGCGCAGTTCTGATAGCCGGATGCATCCAGTGAGCACTACTCAACCATGCGTCGACTGCAGGATTGCCTGCAGTGACATGGATCCACCAAGTAGGACCCCCAGGACGCTGCCAGTAAGGAGCCGCAACATCGGCCACCGTGTAATCGTCCTCGCTATCGCTTATCAGCGCCTGCTCATTCTCCCAGCTGGCATCTGACTGAACCCTCTGGACCAGCTCGGCAATCCTAGACCACCCAATCGGCACCCATTTGTGCTCCAGAATCTCACCAACATGCGGTGGTCTATCTTTGACCACAAAAGGATCAGCACCAAACTCCGTCTGGAAGGGGATTTCCACTACATTGCTCTCATTTGGTGTCGGGCTCACGACGTGATGCCCGCTCCTACCAATGTGCTTCCTCGTATGCACAGCAGCCCCTATGTCATGCAACGATTTGTGACGAACCAGCTTCCTGTGACCCTTGACGAGCTCAAAGGCACAGATGAGCCCATCGGTCCAGAGCTCATTCCCAGGGACGTGTTCCTTCCCCAAATCTGGCTTGGCACTGCTGTCTTGCACCTTGGACATGCTGTTGACCTGAGGTGGCTGCTGCACCTCTACATCAGTCATACTCCTTCAAATTCCGCCTGCATGTTCAGCAGGAGATATGTGACATAGTACTGACTTTCTCAAAACATGGAGTACAATACAGCGCAATCAGTGGACAGACACTAGTATTCCTCTCATATGTATAGACTGTACAAGAGATGGAATATGTGTACTGCACAAAGGATTGAATACGTATAAGACTATGAAACATATACATCAATACATGTGAGTAGAGATTTGTTGTACCCGAGCTCCGGTGCTCCCGCTAATTTAAAAAATTCGAAAAATATATTTAAAGTTCAAAAAAACCTGAAAAAAATCATGCATGTTCTTGATGCTGTATCCTATAGACGTGCCAAATCACAATGCGAAATACTTTGTATTCCGACCTACACAAAAATGACAAATTTACAGATCTGATTATAGTTAACAATGTATAGTTTCAAATCTCCAAACAGT
Source organism: Poa pratensis (assembly GCA_947311845.1). NCBI lineage: Eukaryota > Viridiplantae > Streptophyta > Magnoliopsida > Poales > Poaceae > Poa > Poa pratensis. The sequence goes on along the minus strand of CAMZMU010000061.1, from coordinate 11,307,510 downwards.
TTCATTTTTGTGTAGACTATAACAGAAAGATTTTTGCATTGAGATTTTGCACGCTCCTAGTATACATCATTGAGAACTTGCATGATTCTTTTCAGATTTTTTTGACTCTTAAATACTCCCTCCGATCCGTAAAATGTGCCGGAAAAATGCCAATGCGAGGTACAGAGCGACATTTATTTAGGATCACAGGGATTATATTTTTTGAATTTTAAAAAAACAGAGGGATCACTGGAGCTCGGGAGCAAAAACCACTTTCCAATTCCAATACCCTAACGATTAGAGAGTTAGATTAGATACTAATGTATAACAATTAAACTGCAGTCATCACACAGTAATCCAATGACAATCACGATGATGCAAAGCAGCGTGCGTGAGAGATTCGGGGTATAAACGGAAGCACGTGTAAGCAGTCGGTAAAGCAAAAAAAAAAAATATCGAGTAGCTTAGGGCTGCAAAATATGCCGGAACCAGATCCCGCCGCCGCCGATCGATACCAGAATCGAAGCTTACCTTTCAAGCTCGGCGGCCGGACGCCGACGATAGCCGCATGCCAAGCTTCCTCCACCCCCCCGCGCGAGTCAGCCTAGGGAGCTCCGTTCTGCTGATGGGAGGAGCAAAACGAACTAGTCTCGAAACGAGGAGCGGGGAAGTGAAGGGGGCGAGGGAATCGCGGAGGAGCGGCCGAGTGGAGTTCGGTGCTTCCAGAAGCCTACGCTGGATTCGCTTTGCCGCGGCCACCGCCCCTTTTTGCCCACCAGGCCACCACTACCCAAGATCTTGCCACCTAGCACTATCAAAAATCTTGGAGCCGTCAACCCCTGTCGCTGGGCAAGCACAATGGCAGTATGGCACTTGGCGACTCGCAGAGGGCACCGAAATCCACCGGAACCGTCCGTGGGCGTGGGGTCATCGGCGTCCGTGACGAACATTGATCTCACTCGGGGAATAACTGTTATATTGGATCCAAATTCAATTGACGAGGCTATCTTCTGACGAGCGGAGTGAGGCCCGTCGCCGGAGGCTTGGGCCGAAGCGGAGGGAGTCTGAAGATAGCCCACACCGTGCCCAACAGGGACGCCTGCGGGGGGTGCGGAGGGCGGCAGCCCCCCGCGGTATGAATCGTTGCCACCGACTATAAATACCTCTTGTAAGCCGCCGCTAGGGTTTATCGCGTCTTTACGATAACCCACGGCGTTTGTAAACACCCACCGATATAGTGAAATTGTTGCTGGCTGGCGCCCGTGGTTTTTTCCCTTGTCTGTATACAAGGGTTTTCCACGTTAAATCTCGTGTCCTCTGCAGTGTTTATTTTTCGTTCTTTCGTTATTGTTCATCTCGTATTATAACAATAACTGGAGACCGGGGCGCACTTTATTTATGTTTGTAACAGAAGGGGAGCACGGGTTTACTTCGATCTCTTCACGAAAAGACCGGAGCCGTGCAAATAACTGGAGACCGGGTTACTCCGATCTCTTCACGTAAATCTGAGTTGGCGCTCCTGCCGAAGTGGTGACGATACAAGCTGGACAAAGTCCTGAAACAAGCGCCCCGTGCCAGCGCCAAATTACTTGCTGGTCAGGCTAGAAAGAGGACATCGCTCCGTATGAACAACCTGGTGCCAGCGCCAAATTACTTGCTAGAAAGAGGACATCGCTCCGTATGAACAACCTGGTGTGCAACGCAGTCACGCTAATATACGGTCTTAACAAAATGCTTGAACTCGAGTTACTATTGCATTATTTCAGTAACGAATGTCAAGATCACAAGTTATCTACAGATTGGTGCTAGGTATATTCAGCAGGTGCCGTGCGGCTTGGAGGAATCCAAGTGTTCTCCAGAGAATTTACAAGTTTTCTCTACGGTCTTGCTGTAGAAGCTTGTATTGATGCTTCCATGCAGATCTTATGACCTCCGCTCACCACGGAGTTAGCATTATTCAGTACTCCTAGGCATAACGCTCCGTTCCACAATTGGTAAGTGTTCCCTGCAAGAGAGGGAAGTTCAAAGCACTGTGATACCTAGCTGCATTGATCATTAGGTCCAGAAACAGAGATTTGTTGAGATGGAAACCTATGCTGAAAAGTCAGTAAATAAACATTTATCTATGCATCACTGTACGGCATGTTCGACCTCTATGATTCACCCATTAACAAATTTTAGATAATGTTTCTGAAACTAACCGAGATATAAAGTCAGAACAGAAACTGACGTGCAATAATGCAACTACGCAAGTAGTCAAACTGAATTAGCATCTATTGCCAGTTTTCTCTCTTTATTATATACGGAGTAGGGAAGTAACACAAAGGACCAACTATGCAAGGATAAATAGTGTTTTCTTACTATGCGAGAAGCTTTAGAATGACGCACTTGACTCAACTTAATTTCTTGCTTTGGCAACGCGAAAGGTAATCCCTGGCTTCACTGAGATCTGTCACAAAGGTAAAGTTAATTCAACCAAGCTGTCAACCACATTGCATGATGAGAGTAACAAAAGGAAATCTGGTGAATGTGAGTAGCACCAGGAAGACGGACGTAGTCTGGTTCTATTCCATCTCCATTGATGTCTTTGTGATCTGGCGTCACATATTTGCCAACTGTGACGACAATACCAGAACCATCATGAAGTTCAAACACTGATTGGATTAAGCCCTGCAATATAAGTCAATTGAGCTGCGTATGAAAAGGACATAATATAAGCCTGTTGATCACAGCAGGCATTGCCATAGGATCCGCTACTTAGGTGGTTCGAGCTTCAAACCTTGCCATAAGTCCTTTCACCGACAAGAACAGCTTTGCAATTGTCATGAAGTGCTGAAGCAACCTACAAAATCATTAGTATCTAGGTGAGCTCTTACTGATATGAATTTTAATACTACCAACCAGTGAGACAACGTATTTACTTACTATTTCACTGGCACTTGCTGTCCTATTATTTACCAATACCTGTGTCAGAAGGTGTGGATGGACAGGTGAGATACAAATGAGTCTGAACTCTGAGATTTGACTAGCATAATCAAATATGGGCATGATCTGCTAAATTTCAGTAAACAACAAATACATGGTTAACTAGGGGATTTTGCTAGAACAGAAAAACTGAATCTGCAATTCTGCGTTATGCCATTATAGTATCGATCTGATTAAGAAGTATGAAATAAGATCTATGGAGTATGGGACTATGAGTACAACTAAATCAAGAAATAATCCACACCTCGAGGGTGTCAAGTTTATAGTACAGAGAAGTGTCAAAATTTCATCAGTCAGCTGGAAACTACTGAACATCTTTAGTGTGGTAAGGACTAAGGAGCATATGGGTAAATGCAGGTATTCACAATTCCAGGGTTCAACACAACCGTGGAAAAGTGGTATCTGCTTGAGACAACTGTTGAAGCATTTCGAAAAAGGTATATCACCATAACTACAACTTACCATCACAGGAGTTGTAACCGAAGGTCCACTGTCAGCAACAATTGTATTTTGGACTTGACGATCTCGGCCAGTAGTATAAATGACCTGAAAAAAATTCCATCAGGGCATAAATCCTTGACCATCAAAGTTGAGTTAACAGCATGAAACTAAAAATAGGAATGTTTACTGCAATTAAACACCTGAAGCTCTCAAACTTCTAACAAGCACAGAAAGATTAATGAATCCTAACAGACTTAATCAAAAGCATATGATAAGGTAACAAGAATATTTTAATAACTAGTACTTCCGATCCTAAAAATAAGGCGTACAAATTTTTTCTGAAGTCAAACAATGTAAAATTTGACCAAGTTTATAGAAAAATATCAACAATTATAATATTCTATAGACATTATGAAAATATATTTAATGATGTATCTAATAAGATTGATTTGACGTTAGAGGTTGGTAGTTTTCCTAGAAATTTGGTCAAATTGTTTGACAAAATTTACATGCTTTCTTTTACGGAACGGAGGTATTATTCAAGAATGAGGGGATTTTAATGGTGACCTTTGCTTAGAGGAGTTAAGCTGGTGACCCGGGGGAAAAAACCACCGCCTAAAACCAGCGGTAACCGCTTGTTACAGGATTTACCATGGCTACTGGTTGCTATGGAGATGGCTGATTCATGGGCCAAATGACACCATTCAATTCCCTTTTCGGGTAGAATAGATGTGTTTACACAATCCAAACATTGAGTGAAAAGGATTACACCATTTTCGGAAGTAAAAATATGAACCGGTTGTATAAGGATTACAGAAAATCAACCACAAGTTGAAAAGAAAGAAGGGTCCATACCGTGTCACCTTTGTTCAAGAAGAGCTTTGCAATCTCTATCCCAGCCTTCAAGATAAACATAAATATCAGACCGTGTAACTAGAACACATCCTAAAAGATTATATCTTGACAGTTTCTTTCTGAATCCATGTGATGAGCCTCAAACCATTTCGAGAAATTTATGTCAACGAAAAAACCTACTCTAAATAAGAGTAGGATACCCCAACCCATCAAACACCATTTAGTTCTAGCAGATTAAAGACACATCATTCTAGCATTCAAATGTGGTTCCCATACACCATCCAAGAGCAATAAATGACCCAATGAAGGGCAGTAATAGTCCTCTGTATACATGCCTTAGATATTGCACATTATCCTAAAATCACAATCTTTTGAGGGCAGAATACGACAGGAAAAAAATCATACTTGCACTAATCCACCAAGATTGTCCCTCAGATCCAAAACAAAATAGGAGGCACCTGAATTCTGCAGACGTTTCAGTGCTGCAAGAGACAAGTCATGTTAGGACATAGCTTGTTGTGAATTAATAACAACAAACTACGATTGATAACATTGTAGTGTCAAAAAAATTACATGTGAGCCAAAGACACACAATAAACAAAAGCCATCGTTAGTACACATTCAGTTTGCAAAAGGGGAAACAAAATTCTAAACTGTCACAATCTTCTCTACTTGAATTTTCAATAAGAATTTATATGTTAGATGTATGTGTATAAGCTCATAACAATCAGAAACTAGATTGCCATTTGCAAAAAAATAGCATATTAATAATATGCTAAAAAATAATGCCAACAGATTTATAAATGACAGAGGATAAGTTAACAAACCAGCAACACACCACTGACCAAATCTTTTTTGGCCACAGCATTGAACTCTTTAATGCGAATATATCCCACAGATGAATTATCATTATCTCTTTTTTCCAAACGATAGAAAACTGGAGTGCGAGCAGCCATTTGCCTTTGCACCTTCATTGACTCAACAGGACCACAGTTGCTGTGCTTAACCTAGATATAATATTAAAAAGGTAAGATAATTGGAAAATAAGGAGCACAAAGAGATGTCAGATGACTCTAAATACATTGTTTGTCAGATTATTCAGAACCTTAATTGTAACAAATGTTTCCTTTGGGCCTTGCAGCATGGATGACACGTCAAATGCAGATTTACCGCTTACGTCCATATCATTGACCGACAAAAGCTCATCACCCTGATAAAAGATAAAACAACCTGAAAGGATTACGTAATCTGTCCATTTGTCCAAACAAGACAAAGGACTGCCAAAGTTCATACCCAACCAGGTTGTGGAATAGTTGCAAGCGCCCAATAACCAGAAAAAAAAACATTGTTCTCTGATAAGCATACAAAAAAGTGTATTTCCAAAAGAGATGTTGAGACTGACAGAAGTCAAAACAAAACTCCCCATTTTTTAAATATCTTAACACATGTAAGTTTTAGCAGTGAAACAAAAAGGCTAAAACTAGAAATACCATGTTTGAAAGTGAAGCTCTTAGCAAAAGTTCCCGTTAACCGTTTCTAACTTAATTAAAGCTACTAGTCATTTTTAGGACAAAAAATGCATTCCTGATCTTTTTACTCCATAAGGTATAAGCACAGACATGTTTCAACAAGTCAACATTAATTCACCAATTCAGCATCTTAAATTGGGAATATATAGTCAAATACTGCCCATATGTAACTGCTCATACAGATTCAGTTTGACTATCTGCTACGAAATAAGTTTGTACAGGAAGTACATAACGGAAAATGGAACATAATCAGGCTTTAAACGTTGTTGTAAAAGCAAGATTCCTACCGAAAAACAAAACAAACTATCAATTCAAAGGTATAAATGCCTAGCAGTTGATACCTGTCTAACACCAGCAGAGTGAGCAGGCCCATCTAGTATCAGTCCTAATACCATCAGCCTTAAAGAACCATTGTCATCAGGAATCTCTCTTAAGTTCATCCCAATCCCCGTCATGTCATATTTCGACATCTTCGAGAACTTTAGCAGATGGATTGAATATATGCAGAATAAAACAAAGAAAGACAAACGAAGATCAGCAATAAATAAAACCACTAAAGCAAAGAAAGGCAACAAATATTGTTTTCTACTATGTGAAAGCAAAGGAAAATAGGAACATAAGATGGTGTTGCATTTGCTAGAGTGGCTAAATAGAGGTATGCTAGCCCAGAGGGTGTACCAAGTACCAACTATACAAAACAATAACTGACAGTAAAGGTCTGATTCACATGGTACTGTAAAACATTGTCTGACTAGCAATGTGATCTAGAAAACTCTTTGAAGATCAGCATGCCTGGCACCATGACTTTCTGAGTAGAAATAACTGAATCACAACATGATGAAATTGCATGCTCATTTTAATTAATAGGGTTTTTCCAGATAATCTCGAAACAAAAAATAAGGTATACATTATCTTTTACCACTTGCAATTGATAATATCATGGAACTCGGGTGCTAGTGGCAATGGAAAATCACTCCAGGAGAACTTCTCTTCCGTTACTAAAAAAATGTAAAAATGGCTACTATGGATCATGAAGGGCAAAAGGAATGAACTTAGTGGATTGGGGAGACAAAATAGCGAGCTCATCTGAATTTAGCGTTTAACATTACACCAAATTATTCGAGCCTTGACTTTAAGACGACGTTTTCTAGCCATGTTGCTTCTCTCATTCAAGTCAATAGCATAGCATATATATAGCCCACTTGTAAATAACTTACGTCTGAGGGCGATAGGAATCTTGTATATGGATCACCCAGGCTAGCTAGCATTTTCGTAATGGTGTCATGGGCTCTAGAGCGGGATTTGATTGATCCTTGAAGAATATCTTGCTTACGTTGCTGCATCAGATTAAAATTAACAGGTTAACTATCACTAATCAGGAAATCAAGAGAGAAGGGCAACGAAATCTAAGAAGGATAACAGTACACGAACTAAAGCATTTCCACTGCGATGTGCATTGGGATTTTATGACGTTGAACCACTGATAAATACATCCATCCTTCGTCGCATTGCCACAGGACAAACTTACCATCCACAGCTCAGGCGACCATGGGCGGTTGCCAGCATCGGGGAGGAAGCCCTCGTTGACCACCTCCCAGGCCTCCTCCACGAGCTGCTCGTTGGTCACCGCCTCGGCCTTCACCTCTGATTCCCCTCCTCCGTCCCCGCCACGGCATATCTCCGGGGGCTGCTCCACTGCCGCCGCTACACCCGCGGCGTTGCCAGCGAGGAGGGAGAGGGAGATGGCGGCCGCCGCCGCTGCCGCACGGAGGGCGTCGGGGAAGGAGAGCGCGCAGGGAAAGGGCTGCGGCTTGGGCTTGTGGCTACGGCAGCGGTTCGGCCGCTGGTGTGGCGGCGCATAGGAAAGCGGTAGCATGGCGGTACTGGCTCCACCTCCACAGCTTCGTGCTTGGAGGGCAGGAGGAAGAACAGCACTTCGGTTTGGTTTAGTGGTAGGGGTTTGAAGTGGATGTGGGGATATGGGGATGGGACCTGGCCGTTGCCCAGTGGCCCAGAACAGGGGCGGAGGGACAGAACTAGGCGGCCCGGGATCTTTCCATCCGATCCCGGGTCGACAGCCGTACCATGGAGTTATCTGTGGCCATCTGATTACCCTACACTGCACGTCCCTTCTTCCGCACAAAAAGACCACGAAAGGTCGCTTTCCCAAACCACATGGTGGACCCGTCTTTTTGGACTATTTTCTCCTGCTTCGTCTCCGCGGTGTGCTCGAGAGAGACAACGCCACTTCCCCACTTTCATGCGACGCCGCCGGTTACTTGAGCAACCGCCGCTGCGCCACCGCGAGCTTCGGCCGCCGCGTCGCACCCGTGAGATTCCTCCGCCACCTTGCCCCGATCTCCTCTCTCCTCCGATAGCTCCCAGCATACCCACTCGCCGTCGTTCGACGACAGCCGCCGGCGAGGAAAATCCTTCGTGCTCCGACCGCCGCAGGTGACAAAACTGCTTCGTCTCCGACCACCGGTGAGGAAACTCTGGCTCCAGCTTGCAGCAGCAGCGGGGCCTTCTCACTACTACCCCTTGAACCCATCCCCGCATAAAGCTGGGCGGCGACACCTCTACTCCGAGAGCCACGCCCGTCGCCGGAGAAGACGCCCGTGCAGCGTCGCCTGTAGCAACGCTACTTGCCGTTTGTAGCAATGCCGGAGGTGATTGTAGCAACGCCGGTGGGAGCGTGTAGCACCACAACTCGCCGTAGGTAGCAACGCCGGCGGGCGCGTGTAGCACCGCAGCTCGCCATACGTAGCAACGCCGCTCGCCGCATGTAGCAAAGCCGCCGGGTGCGTGTAGCAACGCCCCTCGCCGTACGTAGCAACTCCGGCGGCGCGTGTAGCACCGCCGCTCGCCGTATGTAGCAACTCCGACGGGCACGTGTAGCACCGCCGCTCGCCATACGTAGCAACGCCGGCGGGCGCGTGTAGCACCGCCGCTCGCCGTACGTAGCCTTGCAGCTCGGGTGCCTTCCATCTGCAGCTCCGGCGCACGCCCTCTGCAGCGCGGCGGCGACACCACAGCATGAGGGCAAGGAGACGGGCCGCCATGGTAGCACCGCGCCTGTGGATGGCAGCGGCGCCACCGAGCGCTGGCAGCAACGCCGTGCCGCCATGGTAGCATCGAGCATGTGCGCTGGCAGCGCCGCCGTGCTGCCACGGTAGCATCGCGCCTGTGCGCTGGCAGCGCCGCCGTGCCACCATGGTAATACCAGCCAGGTGCCCGGAGAGGAGCGGACAGGGCGGCGCCAGTCAGGCACGAGACGCGGCGGCGGTGAGCTCCGTTGCGAGCTAGAGGCAGGGCTGGGAGGCGGGAGAGAGAGGCTAGGCGGAGGTCGGCTCGCTGGCCGGCGTGGGCGCCGCGGGCGCGTCGCGCGGGGCTGTGCGGCGCTTGTGCGGAGGAGGAGACGGTCGAGCTTTCCGCGCGGGGCGAGCTCGAGCTGTGGAGACGGGAGCAGCGAGCGATGTGGAAAGGAAGAGATAAGAAATGGGGAATTTCTACCGAGAGGATGGGGACAATGGGGCGGTGGTGTGTGGGTCCACGTGGGACACGTGTCGTGCTTAGCAACCGGAGGACGCGAGCGTTCCGATTCCCCGGGTGATTACAAGACTTTTCCTTTTGGAATGCTTCTTGGCTGTTTTATTTTGAGTAAACACTATACAACTTGCATAATTCTTTCTTTTAACTCTTTGCAGTCTGCAAGTTGATGTTTGACATGTTTATGTTCATCAAGTTTGTGCATTAAGCTAGTTGTGAAGAAAATGTACTCCAAAATCTAATTTAGGGCATCAATCTTGTGAGGCAGTACGACTGTACGAGTCCACTCGCCCCTTCGGCATACTGGACCGTCTGATAAACCCTACGGACCTTTCTAGCTATCAGATCAACCTCTTAGCGCAACACTTTCACGACTGAGTTGAATCTCCCATGGGTTCATTCTCCCGAACAAAATCCGTCATTTCTAGTTGACTAGGCCAACTTGAGCCTTTCGGTGTGGTCCGTGGAGAAAACACCTTGTTAGCAACACAAAAGGATAGGGCGTGAAGACAACCCTAATGACATTGCAAATCGTCTGGAGCTGGTACAACTTTTGCACGCTGCTATATATACAAGACGGTTGCAACTGTTTCTCTCTATCACTGCCGCTGAACACCTAATAATTGACTGACGCTTAAACCCTTTCACTAACGGCTTTAACGTTCACAATGTGCCTCATCGGTAGTGTGGCTGCACCGCTGAAGGGCGTGCGGAAAGAGCCGGTTAGCAGCGAGCCCCCATAACAAGCATGGTGCTTGAAATATGACCTATAGACAATCATGTGATGATGAAATTTTCAATGTATTCATGTTATTATATTGTTTTGAACATCATCAATGATATGTGTCATCAACTATGTGACATCGATGTGAGACTATATATTGTATGATGATTGTTCTGATTCCTAGTCGATAAGGTTATGCGACACGTATCCTTGACCAGTATACGACTCGACTGGTGAATATGTTTTATAAGTCATAGGCATGGTGATGTCAATCAGATAATATTAACTTGGATAAAGGAGTTCATCAAACCAGAACACCTACTTTGAGACTCAAGAAGCTATTGATATTTATCAGTCTAAAGTACACTGTATATGCCATGACTCGAGTAGTTGATTGACTTCTTTAGGGTCTATCAAATTGTCATGGTAATTTCTCGGCAGCAATAGAGATGGATGAAGCATCTAGCATAACTCGATGGTAACACTTGAAGAAAAGATATATTCATGATGATCTTATCAATGTGGTCAAATATGTGCAACCTCTACAGAGTGTTAAAATCTAATTGATTAACCGTGCCGACTGTCATGGGCGAACAATTGCGTAAATGGATTTGACAACGTTTTTTCTCAACCTTGCTTTAAAAATCAAATATGTTTGTAGAAAAACCTCCAAACTCTCGTGATCCTCTAGGGCTCTCACGTGTGGATATAGGAGAAACTTTCGTGATCCTATACAACTCTCGTAAGTTTTTTTTTTAGACAAACGACTCTCGGTAAGTGAGTTTGAGGAATCCTCACTCATGGGAGATAGGTTAGGTGCAGAAAAGTTATCTTATACGACTCTTGTAATTAAGCCTTCATCTAAAGTGAATGACTCGAACACTGTCCAGTGGTACCAAGTGAAGAAAGAACAAAGTTTCGGGAATGGAGTTAGGAATTTCTTACCGTTTGTTGCTTTTTGTAGGGATGATGTTAGTGGGTCCCACCAGCTTGGCCAGAAGTTCCAAATTTTATTATCTGTAAGTTCCAGGACTGCAGTTAAAATATCCATTATGTAGGAATAGATTTGAGATAAGTTTCAGCATAGATAGGATCCAAAAGATATTTCAAGATTCTTAGCATATCGAATTGATCAAATATCCAATCAATTAAAGTAATAATGGGGATAGATTCATAATAAAGATTATGCATTCATATATTGTGTAGTCCTAGCGTCGCAAAGATTATTTGGTTTTCGTAGTGAACTCGTCACCTTGTATGAACTATATTGACCTTTTCAATATAACAAAAAGTATATTAACCTAGAACTACATGTCCAAAAATGACATGGACTATTACTGTCGTCCCAATTTTGTTTGATACTTCCAATTCCTCCCCCCCCCCCCCCCCCCCCCCCCCCACCACGACCACCACCACGACCACCAATTTCATCATAGTTGATGGTTGCAGTGAACACACATGTAGTTGTCAAATCATAAACCCCCCCTTGATATGCTGATCTAACACTATAAAGGTTGTTGATTCGGTGTTATTATACGTGATACAACAAGCAAGTATATAACCATAAACCCCCTTGGTATGCTGATCTAAACACACAAATATCATGAGTGGTTTGGATATGAAATCATGTTATCGGGCCCTAGTTACAAGAATTAGCATAAAAAGGTTGCACCAATATACTCCAAAAACAATATAAGAACTAGTATATAACCATAAATCTCCAAATAAAGCATCACTGATATATCTGATTTCCATGCATTCCATTCCCCGTGTCTACAACAAACTAATCACAATCGCTATTACAAAAAGCGGTAGGCGTAGACGAGGCGGTTGGCATTCGCCTAGTTGATGTGGTTTCGATGATGGTTCAGAAGGGCCATCTGCGGCGGCAAAGACGATAGTCGAATCAACAAGCATCAAGACGGCTGCAACCCATATATCATTTCTACTAATAATTCATTCTGGATTCTCTATTGTTTCGACCGTGTAACTCATTGTAATTAGAGGGGAAAAGGATAAAAATGATCTCTAAATGAAATTTAACACAAAATGACTCTATATAAAAACAATGATCGAATCTAACCTTTTTGCATGACGCCCTACATGTCGATGGTTGAATTGCACGGTTCTCAATGCCACACTCGGGGCGTTATCGTAGGAAAAGGGAGCAAGACAACTAAATACCCGATTCCTACAAAGTCTACTTGGGCCGTAACATCGAGAATCGAGGCATTAGACAATTCAACCATATCACCACTGCGTAGGGCGTTATGCAAGATGGTCAGATCAAAAAATCTTTCGAGATTACAAAAGCAAGATGGTCAGATCCAAAAATGCAAGATGATCATTTTTATGCTGAACTTTGTCTTAAGGGTTAATTTTATCATTTTCAGAGAGCAGCTATTACATTTTTTATGGCATTGGACTTTTCTATAGAACATTGAAAAGCAAGCGCCAAAAAGGGAGAAGTAGTTCCCCTACGCACTACTGCTAGCTAGTCTGCTACCGGAAAAAGCTACGAAAAATCAACAAAGCTCAGACTACAGAGGCGTCTTGACCTTGCCCTCCGTGGCGACTATGGCGATATGCCGGCGACTGGCTTGATGCCGATCTGTTCTTCCTCCTTAATCCTTCTCAGGTATCCATGCCTGCTCTTTCTCCAGATCTGATTGCCTTTGAAGCTTCTCGCCTTGTTCACTCCTCCATCCCTAAGTCCTGCTCCTCATAATCCCTCTTTCCCCTTTCTGTTTCGAGCCCTACGATCCCCAAACGACAATCTCCTTTCTCAGCCTTAATTATTCAGTCATCAATCAGCTCCCCAAGTTCTTGCCAATCCGGATTCGTAGCCATCCCCTAGAAATCTTCATCCATACATATTCTTCCCTAAACTGACCAGAGATAATTCCGGCTGTCCGGGAAGAAGAAGAAGAGAAGTGGACGCTGCTGATCTCAAAAAGCTGCCCACAATTATTTAGAACCAGCTCCTCTTTGATCGCAAGACAAGCTCAGATCAGGCGACATCAGCATCTTGCTCCAAGACCAAGTGGTGCCATGAAGTTCATTGGATGGAATTGTCAAGGACCTGGAAGAAATCTCGACAAATCGACGAAAATGTGCTACCTTGCCAATCTGATGTCCTCAACCAAGGCTCAGGTGACTTTTATCTCTGAAACTAGGAGATCCAAAATTACCTCTTCGCATTTGAATTCCCGTTTTAATTCTGCCAATAGTTTTGTTGTCCCTTCTGAGGGTCTCTCCGGAGGCCTCTGGTTGCTTTGGACTGAAGATGTTGAAGTGCAAGTCAAGTCTTTCAACCACTACCTGATTCTAGCAATAGTTGTAGATAGAACTACTAAGATGAATTTTGTGTTGGCTTGTGTCTATGGAGACCCTCATCATCGCTTCACCAAAATGATTTGGGACCATATTTCTAACTTTGTTCATGAAAATCTTGGCAAGCCGGTAGTTTGCTTAGGGGACTTGAATGACATCATGTGTGATACGGACACCACCTCTATCAATATAAATAAGCATCGTATGCGTGCTTTTAATACTTTTGTGAAACAGTGTGGCCTTTTTGACTTGGGTTATAGTGGCCCGGCTTATACGTGGACAAACAAGAGATTTTCTTCAACCCCTATTTTCGAGAGACTTGATCGTTGTCTTGCTAATGCTGAATGGTGTACGCTTTATCCTAACACAAATGTCTTCAATTTACCAATCATGCTTAGTGATCATGCTCCTATACTTGTCTCCACTGAATCAAAATTCCACAAACCTAAGCTTACTTTCAAATTCGAAAATTGGTGGACATTTGAAGATGACTTCCAAAGTGTTGCAAAAAATGCTTGGGAAGCTACTATGAATAAGTCTTTCCATGCCAGATCGACTAACCTTGCAGGCACTTTGAAGAAGTGGTGTAAAAAGAAAAGACCGATCCAACAGCAGCTTGAAAACTTGCAAAGCGAAATCAACGCCATACAGCTACAACCATTGCAGCAACGAGATCACAATTTGGAATCTCAACTTGTGGCCCAATACGAGGTAAATCTGACCAAACTTACTGAATATTATCGACAGCGTGCAAAAAAACATTGGGCAACTCATGGCGATAGAAACACTGCTTTCTTTCACAATGCGGTACAAAAACGTAAGCGCAGGAATCGTATTGTATCCATCCGCGACGCCCATGGAAATGATTTATTTGATCCAAATGAAATTGCAAATGAATTTGTTCACTACTTTCGGTCCATCTTTACTTCTTCGTCTACTAATGGTGCTATATACATTCCAAACATGAATATACAGAATCATGCAGATGACTTCACCAATTCTGTGCCAGACAAGCAGGAAATTTTGGAAATACTCAAGACCATGAGGAAAAATGCATCTCCAGGTCCGGATGGGTTTAATGTTGCTTTTTATGTTTCAGCTTGGGCCTGGATTGGTGACGATGTAACAAAAGTGGTAACGGATTTCTACACCTCTGGTTTCCTCCCACCACATTTGAATGACACCCAGATTGCTCTCATTCCAAAAAAACTATCATGCTACCTACCTTCTGACTTTAGGCCCATAAGCTTATGCAATGTAGTCTATAAGATTATTGCTAAATCTTTAGCTAACAGACTAAAAATGCATCTCCCTGATTATATTCACCCTTCTCAACAAGCTTTCGTTGAAGGTAGGCGTATCAGCAATAATATTATTGTAGCACAAGAAATTGCTCACTCCTTCTCCCTTACTTCTTGGAAAAGCCATGATTTCATGTTAAAGATTGACCTTGCTAAAGCTTTTGATCGAATAGAGTGGCACTGTATTGTTTCAGCACTCACACGAAAAGGGCTTCCAAGTCATTTCATAAAACTCGTGTATGCTTGTATCTCTTCTCCTACATTTTCTGTTATTATCAACGGTCAGTCTTATGCAAAATTTAATAGTACTAGAGGCATCAGACAGGGATGCCCTTTGTCGCCTTCTCTATTTGTCCTTGCAGTCAATGAACTATCTTTAAAGCTACAGGACGCTCTGCAAGCTAATCATCTCACAGGTGTTTTACTTGGACCAAATTGCCCTCCAATACACTCTTTGATGTTTGCAGATGATCTAATTGTTTGCGGCAAAGCAAATATGCAGGAAGTACAAACCGTATCTAATATCTTAAACCAATTCTGCCACGACTCGGGTCAAATTCCCAATTGGAGCAAATCTGGGATTCTATTTAGTAAGAATGTTCCTTTGCAGGATAAAGAAAACATTAAAAGAATTTTTCCAGCACCCAATATTGACAACTCTTTTGTTCATTTGGGGCATCCTCTTATTCTGCCTTCTAAAGACAGATCGGCGGCCTATGCTTTCATTTATGACAAGTTTAAATCGAAACTCGCCAACTATAAAGCTAATCGACTCTCTCATGCGGCTAGGCTTACTCTTATTAAATCAGTTTTCGCCTCTATACCTGTCTACTACATGTCTAATATTCTTTTTTCAAAAAAATTCCTAGCTAAGCTCACGGCTATCATTAGAAATTTCTGGTGGACAGGTGTTCAAGAAGATCAAACGACAAGAAGTCTTTGTCTCAGGGCATGGGCTGATGTTTGCACAGATAAAAAACTTGGTGGTTTAGGTATTAGAAACTTGCAGGCAATCAACCAAGGACTCATACTCTCAGCTGCATGGAGACTTGCAAAGGAACCAGACAGCCAGCTTGCTCAAATTCTCAAGGCCAAGTACCATCATGACACAACCATCTGGCGAGCAAGACCTAATACAACAAAGTCGGCTTTCTGGGCTGCAATTTTAAAGGTAAAACCACTCCTTGTTTCAGCAACTGCTTATCAAATCGTAGATGGAAACAGTTCAGTTTGGACTACGCCTTGGTTTGAGGGCTGGGAAGCTATTTACGATAACCTCATAATTCAACAGCAGCCTTTTAATTACCCTGCTCAAGTGAAGGACCTTTGGATTCCTGGGCAAAAACTTTGGAATACTAATTTGATAAACTCCTTGTTTACTCCCGCAACAGCTGAATCGATTCTCCGAACACCGATTATTTGTACTTCTGGCCATGATATTTTGGTATGGAAGCTAACTCCTGCAGGTCTTTTCTCTCCCAAAAGTGCATATAGGCATAGTTATAACAACCTTCAGCTTCCTCCAAGGCAGAGACCGAAAATTGTTCCCCCACAGGTTATTGCATTACTCAATCAAGTGTGGCAGCACAAGCAAATAGCACCAAGAGTGCAAACATTCGCTTGGAGACTACTCAGAAATGCTCTAGCTACAGGTAAGAGGGCAGGTACATACTCTAAACACATTAGCGAAAATTGCTCTACATGTGGAAACTGTGAAGATGATATGCATCTCTTTTTCCTATGCCCATTTGCAAAGGCAGCTTGGTATAGTTTTCCGTGGTTTATTAAAACTGAACTAATTGCTCAGCAAAATCATTCAGTCCCACAAATGATCCATGCTCTACTTGCTTTCAATCACCCACACATAAATATAGGTTCGCTATATACCTTTTTGTGGTGTATTTGGAAATCGCGGAATGATGCACGTTTTTGCAGAAAGCTATGGTCACCTTCCCAGGTATATGCATCTACTATGGCCATCATGCAGGGAACTAAACTGGAGGTTGCTACTCCTTCTCTGGCTAGTACCGCAATCAATTCGGTGGAACCTAAGGTGCTTGCGACCCCGGATCCTCCTGTGCAAAGTCAGGATCACTTGACACGACAGGCTTTGTCGTCTCCAGGGAAGACAATCAAGCATATCTCTAACATTTCAGGTCCCAAAGTTTATTCGGATGCAGCTTGGACTCCAGGACAAGAAGGTCAACCAGAGATTGCAGGTATAGGTATATTTATACAGTTCGGAGGTGATCGTCAGTGCTCACAGCTATGCATCTCAGCCATCTCCCCACCAGCGACATCAGCTCTACAGGCCGAAGCTTTCAGCATGATGCTTGCATCCAAGATAGCGGAGTTACTTCATATTCAGCAGGCCACTTTTCTTACGGACAGTGCGACTTTGGCGACGGCGTTAGCGGCTAACAGCCCCATTCTTGTTCCAGGTCACTGGACCATCAGACCTCAGCTTGCTCTCATTACAGCCTCCTCGGCCTTCCATGCTACTAGAATCTATCATATCAACAGGGGTTTCAACTTCCGAGCACACCACCAAGCTAGACTTGCACTGAAAATGCAAAATTCTGTTTCCAGATTCAGGTGTTTAGGCTCAGGCAATGTATCTTGCCTCAATGTACAAGTAGCAGCTCTTTCATCTGTGCTTCCGTGCACCATTGTACATGTACGTTGTTGTTGATCAATGAAATTGTTCTGTGTTCAAAAAAAAAAAAGGGAGAAGTGGAATCTAACCAAATTTGGAAACTCTAACTACCTTTGCCACTGCAGGGCTGTGCAGATCTACGTCTACCACCTACCAATATTCGTTCTGGTAAAAGACTTCCCGGAAAACTAGAGAGGAAGAATCTTGCTGACTCCCCACTCGTGCACTGAACCCAGAAACGAGCCCAAATGTTTCGCTAGTTTCGTACATGGGTCTGACACTGACAGGACGGTCCGATCATCATATTATGCTCGAGAGTAACGCACAGCCAGGCTAATGGCACGCCTCAGTGACAGGTGGGGACACCGACATGCCTGTCCCACATGCTAGCCTCAGTGACACGTAGGCTGCAGGTGGGTCCGACGAATATTGTCCCCACTTGTCAGACTTAGATATTCATTTTGTAAAGCCTCATCATCCACACCTCTGCGACAAGTGTACGCGGCGACGGATAGAGATTAGAGAGGTGGAGGCGCGGACAAGAAATGGGAAATTGAAAACTAATCCCATTTCTTTCTTCTTCCCGCATCGCATCGAGCTATATAAAGGTAGGCGAGAGGGGGGAAGCACGGAGGGTTTTGGAATTTGGCCGCCGTTGCGTCGTCGAAGCAGAGACCCCAGACCCGGACCCAGCCGACGCGAGCGGAGGAGGCGCTCCTGCTGCTGCTACGAGCCCCCGGCGGCCCACGACCACTCGCGCGCGCGGCGCCGCGTCTCGTGGGAGGAGCTAGCTAACTTTGGCGGCGGTTCCCGGCGCCGAGGATGAGCGGCGGCGGCGGAGGGGGAGGGAGGGGCGCGTCCGCGGCGGCGGGGCCGGTGCCGGCGTCCGCGAGGAAGCTAGTGCAGGGGCTGAAGGAGATCGTGAGCCGCCCAGACGCGGAGATCTACGCGGCGCTGCGGGACTGCGGCATGGACCCTGACGAAGCGGTCAGCCGCCTCCTCTCCCAAGGTCTCGTCTCCTCTCCTCTGCGGCGCCTCGCACCCAATCTTTTCCTGCACCCCACGTTTTGGTTCCGTTGGTTAGTCTCTACTCTCTAGGTCGCGTTTGTGCCAACGGGTTGGAGGAACGTGTTCTTTGTTTCCCGTTGTATCCCAGGGATTTATCGTGATCTGTTGCTGCGCTGATGGAGTTCGTCACCGGATGTGCCGCAGGCTAGTATAGTAGCAGTGGAGGCCGGTGCCTCCCTTTTGGGTTCAGGCCGCTCGTTTAGGATGGGGTTGTACGCTGTTTCTGATTTGTTTGTGCGTAAATATTTTTTTGCTACTTTTAGCTATTATACTACATTTCCGAGTTCACCAAGGTTGATTCATTTAGTATGTCAACATTAAGCTTCTGGTTTTGATGAGAGAAGCAGTTTCACAGGGAGCTTTTCTCTGCACCGATTTGGAATAATTTGGACAATTTCTTCTTGCTGTAGGCTTTAATCCACTTTGTGTTTGACAGTGGATGAAATTATTTTTCAACATTTAACTGGTAGGTGCCTATTCAAGGAAATAGTAGAAATGTCTAGTTTGTGTGTATGCCGCGATGCTAATTTCATCGGAAAACAAATGCCGCAATGCTAATGGATTACGACTTTGGTTTGCAGTTGTTGGAATGTGCTATGCTTACCTATAGATTTTTTTTAGAGCAACAGGGATCACCAACCTCGGTTCCATTGATACAGTCAACGAAACCATACCAGCACTGACCTGTAGAATGTAGTTAGCTAAGGGACATTTTACTAATTCCAGTAAGATTTTTCTGCTACATCGAAATAAAAGTCTTTCAACTAACTGAAGTACCCGAAGAGACAAATAGTTAAGTGCTTTTGAAAAGCCAATTGCAGCCTAGATTGATGGGAAGAACGGAGTTGACCTTTAAGGCAAGGAAACAAACAAAATGGTGAGAAAAAATATGAAGGCAAAGCTTTCAAGCAAAATGCGATGGAGCGCCCGAGTGCTAGGGCTGTTTTGGATCATAATTTCTTTCGTGATACACAGGTTTCATTGAACTGGATTTAGGGCCTAATAATTTAAGCTCTTGTTTGATGAGGAATTTAGGATAAGAGAAAACCATCCATGATATAAAAAACACGTTAAGTGCATCAGAGATCCATATTACCACGCAGGTTGCGGAACTTGGATCTTCTTGAATGATGGCAGTCTGAAAACTTTGATTCTTTCATTTGAATTTTCAAATGATCGAAGCTATGTGGTTTTTATTGAGTGTATAAGTGGATTGGCTGACCACTATTCAAAAGACCGATCTTATGGAAAGGGCCAGTCAATCCACTTATACACTCAACACCCCTCCTCACATGTGATGGGAAGAGACAGGCCAACATGTGTAAACTCAGAGGTAGGCGCATGAAGAGAAAGGGGCCTTGTACGCGGACGGAGGGGGCATCAGCAATTTTTAGGAAAATTGCACCACACAGGACTCAAACTCGAGACCTTGGCTCTGATACCATGTCAAGCTTCATGCGCTGACCACTATTCGAAAAGACCGATCTTATGGAAAGGGCCAGTCAATCCACTTATA
Source organism: Poa pratensis (assembly GCA_947311845.1). Taxonomy (NCBI): domain Eukaryota; kingdom Viridiplantae; phylum Streptophyta; class Magnoliopsida; order Poales; family Poaceae; genus Poa; species Poa pratensis. Next base: position 11,287,574 of record CAMZMU010000061.1, on the reverse strand, counting down.
CACTCAATAGTTTTGTCCCTCTGATCTTTGCTGTTCCTTACTTTCTTATCTTTTATGCGATGCAGAATTTAGATGAACTTGCACAGGTCTTGCTGACTCAATTTGCTCTTGGAACGAGGCTTAATGTGGGTCTGCTTGGAAGTGGGTTAATCTTGTGCTTGAACTCTCCATGAGTATAAGTTCAGAATTCACTAAGATATTCAACGTCAAGTTGTCTCCTCTGGCTATGTGCTTATGAAGCTTATACAAGAGCTTTACCTGACCAAGACACCCCTTGAATGATGAACTAATATTTCTGTGCCTTGCTTGCTTCCTTGGTTTGGTTTTCTGTCTTGTTGTTCGCTGCTGAGAGGCTAAAGTGATGTTTATGTTTATGGTTCTGTTTTTCCTTTGTTTGTCTTCAACAGAATACTTAATTCCCCCTGTTGATTAGTACTTTTTTTTTCTTTCTACCGTTATTTACTGTTTACTATTGGCTGCCGTCCATTTTCTTTGTTTGTGATTAGCCGGAGTTCTCATTATGTACCAGAGTGATCCTTCTTTTCATCCCTTGTCATTTGTTGTAAGAGCTACCGTGAGTTCATAATTTTGTAAAATTACCAAGTTTATGAGGAAAGATGAGACTTGGGCGTGTGGGAGCTTGAATCTCATTAACTCATTTAATTGAATGTAGTTAAATGAGCCTTTGTTATGTTGCACTTTGTCCATTGGCATATTTCCGTGCAAGGAACTGGGAGCTTATTGTTTGGTGCATCACATGTCATTGTTGATATGACAGACTAATTGCTACCGCAATTTCTTTTATTTTGTAAAAAAATCGTGTCACCAACCCTTTGCTAATCCAACGAGTGAACACTGTAATCTGTTGAGAATGAATTGTTGCCTCATCTGAATTACTGTTTAAATTACATGAGCGTCTTCTTTGATTTACTAGCATGTTTTGCATGGGTAATTTTGGGATGCAGGACTTGGAATTTAAAGAGTTTATCCTACTGTTCATTTTAGTATACAGTATTTTGTGAACAAGCGCTGAGATTGATATTTTATTTTATTTTATAGCCAGTAGTCCTTTTATGTATGGCATCTCATATATTTTCCATCTTTCTCTAGATACTTTTCAAGAGGTAAAGAACAAGCGCGATAAGAAAAAGGAGGTCAGTTAATTATGATATTGAACTTTCATTTGTCACACTTGCAAACTTGTAGCTAGGTGTATTTTGTGTACAGTCCTCCCAACTCTTCAAAATGAAAGGAAGGCTTGTAACTAACCTACTGTTCACCAATAATTTCATTTACTAGGATGAATGAAAGCAATAACAAATGGTCAATATATCAGACATTTAATTTTTGACTGATGGTAGACCTTTTTGTGTTACAAAAGTTTACATATCCAACTCATTCCCTAATTGTTGATTTATTATGCTGTGCTTTAGTCTTGAGAACTTACGTCAGTATGTATTGAATTTCACACAGGTGAATAAAGGCGGTCCTGAGCCTAGACCCCGAGGGGCAAATAACTCAAACAGTCGTGCCAGTAGAGGCGGCACCGATCGTACTAGCCGAAGCAGTTCAGTTCAGTCAGTATCCTGTGGAGCAGGTAAGATTAAAAAAAATCTGTATCCATAATTTACACATTTGTCTATGGTCTATTTCTCATATATATCTCTCCCAACCAGATAACATGGCTTCAAGGTCATCAATATTGGGACCTGGTGTTCCATCAAGCAATTCCACTCAGAAGCTAACAATTCCAAGGTAATGAAGGTTGAAGATGTGGAAGTTTCTGCTGGATATGTTGTTTTATTGGTAACTAATGTTTTTGTGTTCTATGTTGCAGTTCCTTTGTAAGCAAGGATGCAGTTCCCGATGGATCATTTGGGGCATTGCAATCGTCATCAGGGTTTCAGCAGAATTGGTGTGGGGTGTCCGGTCAGATGTCTATGGCTGATATAGTTAAAATGGGAAGACCACAAGGACGGACTTCTAGCAAGCCTACGACTACAACAGACAAATCATTTGCTGATCAAAACCCATCTTTGTCAAATGAAAACCTTAACTCAAAACAGTCTCCAAGCACAGACCTCCTCACAACGTTTGACCAGAGATTTCCAGCTCTTCCAGATCATGTTCCTCAAATTATGAATTCTAGTCATGCTTCTTCCAATAGCCACCAGACACATGAGAATGCTTGGTTTCCTCAAGATGAACTACCATCACGAAGTCAATTCATAGCCCCTGAGCCATCTGGCGACCAATTCTTATCTGTGGCATCATCGGAGTCATCAGTGTTGGTTGCTGATGCTGTTAACCTGCATGAAAACTCTCACACAGAAGATAACTCCTCAACTGTAATGCAAACAGTAATACCTTCTGAGAGACACTTGGAAGTTCTTCAGGACAATAGTCAATTCAGCGATGGATTATTGCAGAACTCAAGCACGTACCAATCTCAAATACATTCCTATGATGATGAAGGTTAGTATAAATCTCGTCACTGTAGTCCTCTTCTTCACAGTGAAAGTAGCTAATCTTGTGACCAATGCAACTCCTTTTTCTGGTTATGCGTCTTAAAAGTCAAATACCAGTGTGTTTCTCCTTTTCTGTCACAAAGTGGACGCTTATACTTTTTAGAGGATACTCCCTCCGTTTTTAAATATAAGATGTTTTAGCTTTTGTCTACATTTACATGTATCTAGATGTATTTAGACATGTTTTAGTGTGTATGTGCACTTATTTGGGTCCGCACCTAGTCAACATGTGAGAGACCTAAAACATCTTATATTAAAAAACGGAGGGAGTATATTATAAGTGAATGATCTCAGTATCTCTTTATGAGGAAACACTGCTCTGTTATCTGATAAGTGGTAGCTGTCCTTGGAGGGGTTGGAACATTCCTCCAACTGGATATTGTGATGCTCGGTACCCCACTCCTGACCAGCCAACCACCTTATGTGCTTTGAACACTAAGTGCATATTTCTGTTATAAGAAGACAATGCATAAACACGAACCGAAGCATACTATCTAGGAATATTTCTGTTAGTGGCTCCAAGGCTACCATTCAATATTTAATTGATTGCATTGCCTTTGCATAAGAAGCGAAGTCATCAACTCATTGGTCAATTTTGGACTTTTGGTTTGCTAATTCTAATGCTTTAAAGGGCTAGGGTATATGGCTGTAGGAATATTATGTTGAAGGAAATGTTTTAAACTTTGAAAATACATGAATAATGTCATACATTATAAAGAACATTATTTGTCATTTACCTTTGCAAACTTTCTTTTGCTTTGATTAACAAATGGAAGTTCGAATCTTGAATACTGAACAAGCATGAGTATATTTTATATGCTATGGGCACTTTTTTCCTCACCTCAAGATCAATTGTTTGGAGTAATGTTGGAATGCTATGAGATTGCGGGTTTACCACTGTGGCTACATGGAATGACTCTGTTTTTATGGGTCTCAAATAGTCAAATATATAGTAGTATATGTTTTGAAAGACCATATTTTTGAACAGTATCCAGGATCATAGTCGTATCAAGTGACTGAGCGTGGAGTCTTAAATAGGGATATATAAACCTTATCCCAACTCTTCTTTCGATGAACCTTATCCCAACTTTGCTGTGTTGTTAAGTATGAATTGATCAATATGCAACGTTGTTTTAACTTTCAACTGTACTGTTTAGGTGTTTTTATGGATTCAATTTCAAACTTAATAATTTACTATAGGATTACATATATTTCTTTCCCAAATATTACCAATTATACACATTTAGAGTAGATGACACAAGAACATTTATGTACCAATATAATTTGTAACTTGTTTGAAGATAATAGTTCAATCTTCAATTGAACACATATGTTTATACTTCTAAGTGTGTTAATATACTCTGACCTGTACACAAATGTTCGATATGTTGTGCTAACTCTTTCCCAGCAGTGAACATCTATGCACCAATAGAACTTGAACTAGTAACTGACTTCAGGATACTAGTCCAGTTTTCCCTTGCATACATAAGATTTGAACTTCTTCTTGTGTTAATTACTCCTACCTGTATATTCTATATGTTGTGCCAACATTTTACCAGCGGGATGAGCAATGAGCCTGTTAGGGGTAGTTTGAGAAGACCCGTATCTTTACCAGAGCTACTGATGCTTGTTCGTGGAGGCTGCGGTGTCTGCAGTTTTGCAAAACTGCTTTGCATAGTTATTACCTTGCTGGCTTTTAGTTTGCTCTATGTATGGCCTATGTGGCCATGTCTGTGTACTACCAATACAAGTGAAATATTGTTTGGTCCATGTCTATGTGTACTACCAATACAAGTGAAATATTGTTTGGTCCATGTCTATGTGTACTACCAATACAAGTGAAATATTTTTTGGTCTTTTTTTATGTCCATTCACTAAATACATCGTATACGCCATGTCCTTCTTGCCTTAAACACTGTTTTTAAGAACTTATGCCTAACATAATTATTAATATGAACTCTGACACCATCATTTGCAGTTGAGGTTGCTGATGTGGACGTGGAATCAGCTGCAGCAAACTTTCAGCATCTAAAGCTGCAAAATGAAGATCTAGCTGTAGCCAATTCTGTTGATGATAATCCAGCGGTTATAATCCCTGATCATCTACAACTTGAAAATACAGACTGCGCACATCTGAGCTTTGGTAGTTTTGAATCTGGTGCCTTCTCTGGGTTGCTTCCATCTAAGGTCCCTAAATACGGTGCGGAAGAGGTGCCTATCCCAGATGAAACCCAGTCAGCTGACCAAATAGATGAAAGGTGATTGTTTTCCCGTGCTATGTTCCCTATTCATGACACAAACTGCAATTTGTTGTATGACACCTTTCTTACAGGAATCAAGATTACTATGACAGTGGTGCCCTACAGTCATCAGCAAATGAGGAAGTTGAGACCAGAATTGGTAACAACATGGAGAATCTTGATGTCCCTTCAGTTTCACAGCCTGATATACTGATGCAAGGTGCTCTAGATGTGTCTGGTCTTCAGTATAACCCACCATCAGTTTCAGATCATGTGTATCCAACCACAACACAGCCAAGTATACTGGAGAGTCAACAAGCAAATGCACAAGCACAGTATCTTTCTCATTTTTCAAGCTTCCCGGTATAGTTCTCAACCACACTGTTTACCAGTTAAGAAACTGGTTAACGTTTACTGCGGAGGAGTTGCTCCCTTCTTTCTTAGATTTATTTCCTAATTTTCCTTTTGTTTCATTCTTACAGCAAGCGAATGCTATGCAGAACAACTTGTTGGGGTCAAATACTCCTCACCGAGATTTTGACTTTTCACCTTTTCTTTCGACACAGTCAGCTATGAAATATAACCCAGCTGTGCCAACTAACAGCTACCCAGTCTCCATGCAAGAGGTAATTCGAATCTTGGCACTGCTTCCTCTTTTATGATCGCGTGCTTGTTCTGAAGTAAGGCAGATTGTAAGAGTTCAGAAGTCTAGAAAGAGGTCATGCTCTTCATTATCGCAAAATTGAATGGATGCGGTAACGCTAAGAGGAATCTTTTTTGTGCGGAACTTAAATCATTCATGACTTAAAGAAAATGTTTTGGTAGGTATAAGCATAATATCCGGGTTGGTAAATTCCAAATGGACCTGCCTTGGATCATAACTGTAAGGCTGTCCATAGTATTTTGGATATTGTTCTCATCTTCTGCAGCATAAAGGAGCAGCTCCAAATTTCTAGTGAATAGAGGTGTTCAAGAATAGAGGAGAAATAACACTATGGACGTGATTGTCCGTCATGAGGCCTCCAATACAATTTGGAGAGTCCAGTCAAGTAATCGTAGACGTTCACATGACTATCAAGCACTAGTGGCCAATGTATAGACCCCTCTACTCCATGAAATGCATCATCTTTATAGAATATATATTGTGCTGGTGGGGAGTGTCGGTGACTAGTACATAATTTTTGTGTTAGTACGATGGATTATTCTGATTTTGATCATGGTGTTTAGTTGACATTGAGGTGCTACTGTTTCAACTTCTGTTCTTACTTCTGAGTTTCAGGTTTTCTTGAATATCTTTGCAGATTTTAAGTCAAGGGCGTTTCTCCAACACCCAGCCTACACAAAATCTTCCAAGTACAAGCATTCCATCAGGGCCACCTCACCCTCAGCAATTGCCTGTGCATCCATACTCTCAGCCAAGTCTACCCCTGGGGCCTTTTGCTAGTTTGGTTGGCTATCCGTACTTGCCTCAGAACTACTACGTACCGCCACCAGCCTTCCAGCAAGCGTACGCAAGTAATGGACCTTTCCACCAATCTGGTGGCGGTGATCCTGCCGTGCCTGAATCTGCTATGAAATACTCAATGCCGCAATACAAGAGCAGCCTTCCTGCTACAAGCCCACCACAACATTCATCAGGTTATGGAGGCTTTGGAAGCTCAAGTAATATTCCGAATTTTGGCCAAAACCAGAGTGCCTCCTCCCCTGCCGCATCTGTGGGGATTGATGAAGCTTTAAGCGCACAGTTCAAAGAGTCCAATCACTACATGGCCCTACAGCAGGTAAAGGGTGATACGATCTGTCATCCAGCTTTTGTAATTCTGGCGCACTTGTTTTTATACCATTGAGGATTTGCTCATTTCTTTCTGAGGTGTTCATCTATGACTCTTTTCAGAACGACAACTCTGCGATGTGGCTTCATGGAGCTGCTGGTTCAAGAGCTGTTCCACCTGGTAACTTTTACGGTTTCCAGGACCAGAGCACGCAGGGTGGCTTCCGCCAGGCGCAGCCCCTCTCAGTACGGGGGTCTTGGGTACCCTAGTTTCTACCAGTCGCAGGCTGGTATGCCGCAGGAGCACCCGCAGAACCCTGCCGAGGGACGCTTGAACAGCTCCCAGACTGCCCCGTCTCAGCCATCACACCAGATGTGGCAGCACAGCTACTAAGATTTAGGTCTGTGCTTCTGTGGAAGAAGCCTCTTTTACACTGCCAGGCTATCTGCACGCCTTGGCATGCGCCATGAAGCGAGCAGACCAGCTGTGCTGCTGTCTTGAGCGCCGAGAAGGGAAGGACAATGTGTTCTATAGTTTCTAAGTATCTTGGCTTTTCTTTCTTTCTTCATCTTTCACTTGTTCTGTGTGTTTCGGGGCTAGTTCCAGCTTGTCGCGAGTTCTACTCGACAGTAAGCTGCTGTGTTGTAACAGTAAATACTAACTCATCTAACAGAGCTGCTTTTTATACCATGTTTTCTTCTTGATGCCTGGCTCATTCTGGATGTTGCTACGCCCCTGCAAATCTCAAACGACATGCCAGCTGGAAGTTACGGAACGTGCTCACAGTTAAAAAAATTTTGTGAAGCGGCTGCAAAAGCTGAGCAATTTCAGGTTTTTAAGAAGAGGGAAGCAGCAATGGGGGTAATGAGCGCAGAAGATACAGAAAACAAAAATTGAGATTGAAGGAAGCCAGGCAGAGATTTAATATTAAAAAAACGAGTGAATCAACTAGATGGAGAACAAACCTAGTTACCTGTTTTTTCTTGTCTACCTGTGTTATTTCTAGGCGAAATTCTCAAATATTGTAAGCGTCCTAGATCGTTCTGGTCGTTTGGTCAATTTCAAAAGGGTGTTGCACAAAGTGGAACAATCGCATCGTAGAACATCAAATCCCCAAGAATCAAAACACTGCACGTGTACAGAAGCAGAGGCCAAAGCTTGAAACATCCCACAAGAATATTTGCAACACGAACACAACATTTTGCAGGAGATGTCCAAAGTTGTCGCAACACCTCTCATGTGTCAACAGAACACACACATCTGCCAAAGCTAGCAAACAGAGCTTAAATAGGCTAATTTTTTTTGGCAACATACTAGATCAGCCATTGCATACACAGATAAGCATGGCGCCTTCAAACTACTGAATACATTCTGAAGATAGATTAAGTATTCACGCAAGGCAAACAGAATTAACTTCGCCCAACAGAGCATTCGGAGAAAGACATTACCCAGGACAGTCTGATCACAGGTGAAACTCACAGTCGAAGTGCCTGAAATTTGATTTGCGAACGCCATATACAATTCTGACAGAGAATATAAACGAAAAATCTTGGGTCTCTACACTTATAAGTTCAAAGAGCATACACAAACAGGGGTTATTTGCTTGATTTCTCAGAGTTACTCCTGGGCAGGAGCTTTTTTCTTGCTCAAAAGGCCTTCTAGCTTCAGTTCATTGATCTTTGCAGCAAGGATGAAATCATTATCTGTCAAACCTCCTGCGATTACAAAAAAACAACAAATAAACAAGCATCATGGTGAGCCCTTTATTTTGCTCATCTCTTTTACCACGGTCTCACGATGATAAATCTGTAATAATTGATGTCTTCACTGAGTTTCTAATGGTTGGTTCCTATTAATTTTAAGTTGATCGGAGTTCCCAATAAGAAAATAAATTTTATCACGACGAAGGCCAACTGCCAATAGGCGGCAGGCACCTAAGTGCCTAACAATTTTGCGTGATCCGGAGACTTCTAATAAGGGTACAACAGACAATTTGGTTTTCCGGTACCAGAGATTTGATAAAGTACTATAACAATGCTTCTCCGTTTTCAAATTAACAGAGGTTACAGAGGTAGTTCTTTATAACGAGCTTTTGTACTCACAGTCGAAGCGAGATTTGACTAAAACATAATAAGTGAAATCCTAGGAGGGAAATGTGAAGCTTAATTTGACTAAATGACCGCATGGAAATAAAAAATAAATTAGCCCAAATAACCATACGAAACACTTACTGACTGAGTGAGTCCAAACATCAATTTTCACATTATTCCATCCGACAAGATGAAGATCTGGGTGGTGACCTGGGAAAACATACCCATTTAAACATATGTTCCAAAGAATGTTACCGAAACAAAAAAAACATGTGCCAAGAAATTTGTTGGATTCTGGGTGAACTACAAAATTTCATGACCAATTTCAGGAGTATTTCCCTTTAGAAATGTATAATAAAATCTCTCATCATGGTAAACATAACTGCAGCTTGTAACTGCCAAATGCAACACACATAGGTACTAATGTTTGAACAAAAATAGTTCACTGTGGCACCAGGGATATGAGGGGAAATATATCTTCTGAAATCTTGGGAGCCTTTTGTTGATGACATAACAAGTTAGGAGAATTTCCAGGTTTGGAGAGGTCTGGGTAGCTATGCTGTCTATTATGTGGAATTCAGTTAGGAACACAAATAGTTAATATCACTGGGAAGAACTGAAGATAATCGGAAATCCATATCGGCTCATAGGTCTAGATGGCATACTCAATATAGAATAGTTAGCAGTAAATCGACTTGATGTGGTCTGTCATGTGCCAACAATATTCTTAAATTTCAATACAGCGAGGACTGTATGACAGGAAGTCAATTGATCGTTACAGACTTTCCATTAGACCGTTAAAAAAATGCATATTGACCAATGAAACAGTGTGAAAATGTAGAACAGAGCAAGATAAAGGAGACCTTCTTCCTCAGCAATAGCAGCAACAAGTTGAAAGAACTCAAGCCCTTTTACAAAATTCTTCACCTTCCATGCTCTGTGCAATTTCAGAATGTCGCCTTCAGTTTTCAGTTCCCAACCAGTCACCTGTTTTTAAGGGGTCAGTCACTGGAATAGCACTTGTCTTAATCATGTTTTTTCCCCTACAACGAAGTATAAGAAAGAAACCTGTTCTAGCAACTTCTTAGCAGAATCTTCTGACATGGCATGTAAATCCTTTGAATTGCATGGGACACAACTCTTTTTTTGTAATTCTGAAACAATACAAATGCATACTTAGTATTTTTTTTACAGGACTACAGATTATCAGTGTCACGTGCAGTCATAGCAGTATGGATTAACTAGGCACACTGATCAAGGGCAGCAGTATAAGCGTGTACTTCTGCTCTTCTGGATTCACAAGTGGCCTGAAACTCAGAAGCGGACACCAGGAGATGGCATAATATGACAGAAGAGATGCAAATTCATAAGCAGGAATGTTTGAATTTGCTTAATGCACACAACCAGGAGCAAGGAGACCTAGGTCGATAGAATTTAAAACGAACGGGGCTACAGCTCACCAACTTTAGCAGCGGCCTCCTTCCCACTGGTGCTCATCTCCAGGTTCGCCTGCAACCATGGGGCACCGTGAGGAGGCATACATAAACTTCGTTTCTCCCTCTATTGGGGAAGCATATAGATGGAGGAAGCAAAAGTGAGGATAAACGGAGGCGAGTCGAGAGTAAGATCTCGTACGACGGTGGGGGACGACGAGGGACAGGAGGCGTAGAAGGACGCTGCTCCACCGGCGGCGGCGGCGGTCGTCGGCACAAGGCGCTGGAACCTGACGAACCTATGCAGCAGCAGACCCGCCATGTTGAGGCCTTGAGGCGTGTGGGCCTGCGGTGAAGACGGGAGCGAAGGAGGTGAAGCCGCAGCGACTATATATCGCCTTTTGCGAGCGTTATCGTCCTTTCGCCCGCAGAGATCGCCCTGCTGGGCCGGCCCATTAGTTCTTCTTTCTTTTTTTAGCTTTCTCATCTTTCATTTTTCTGTTTCTTTTTGTTTTTCATTTTTCCATGAGGAGATTTTTAGCTCACGGGATCCAGTGTTGCTGTCACTTAAAAAACTTCGAAATCCATATTTGAAAGATTCAAAAAATTCTGAATGTAGCCAACGGTGTATCCGACAAACGAGAAAAAAATAAATTGCAAATACTTTATACTCTGAGCTGCACAAAAAGATAAAAGGGTGGAACTTAGTATGCATTGTTAGTTTTAAGTATCTAAATTTCATTCGATTTTGTACTTTTTAGGTAGCCCATAATATAAAGTATTTGAAATTGATATTTTACACGTTCGTGGGATACACCATTATCTACATCCAGATTTTTCGCAGTTTTTTTTTAAGTTGGAAATATGATTTTTGATTTTTTAAATGGTAGGAGCACTGAGCAAAAGACACTTTCCTTTTTTTTCCTTTTCTATATTTTTTTGTTTATTTTCTGTTTTCTGTTTTTTTTTGTTTATTTTTCTTTCTTTCCTTCTTTATTTTTTCTTTTTTTGGTAACACATGAGTATATAAATATGAACCATTAAAATTATTTTAATCGACAACTTTATTTGAAACCGCTGACATTCAATATGTTTTCTTTAAACTATGTCACGCTTCTTAACCCATTGAATTTTTTTTTTTGTCTGTGAAGATTTTTTTGAACAATGTGGATATTGTTTTAAACACCTAAACTTTTTAACCCGTGAACATTTATTGATCCGTGAACATATTTTGAACAACGTGAACAATTTTTTAAACACCTTATATTTATAAACCCGTGATTTTTAAAAACCATAAATATTTTTTTAATACGTGAACATTTTTTGAACACCGAGAACAATTTTTTAAACATGTGAACATTCTTTTATCCGCGAACATTTTTTAAACACTTTGAACAGTTTTTGTAAACCATGTGAACATAACCCCTTGAATTTTTTTTTGATCCGTGACCACTTTTTTAATATTGTAAACAACTTTTTGAAACAAGTGCCTTTTTTTATCCCGTGAACATTTTTTACAGGTGAAATTTTTTGAACTATGTCAACAATTTTTAAACACGTGCACTTTTTAACCCCGTGAACATTTTTTTTGAACTCTTTAAACCTTTTTTTTGAAACATGAATATATATGTATGAAAAAAAAATCGTAGTTAAAAAATGTTCACCCTTGAAAAAAGTGTTTCACCTACAATGTAATAAATGTTCGTGTAGGTTTAAAAACGCTCAAGTTTTTGAAATGGTAGTGTTCTTGCATTTGACATTGTTCACACATCTTTAAAAAATCCATGTTTCGTAAACAGTTCACGAATTGAAAAAAATATGCATGCGGGGAAAGACAATATTTGAATTGGTAGTATTCCTTTTTATTTAGGGAAAGTTATTAAAATATTTATCTGGAAACAAGAAATGAAAGTGGAATACATATAAATAAAGTGATGGAAAAAAGAAAAGGAAAAAACAGAAGAAAATAAATCATCACCGAAACAAAACAAAAGAAACAAAAAAGAAAACGAAATAACCAAATTGTGTCGGCCTTGGTGACCAGCGTGGTCGTCGTGTCTCTGGGGAACATACGCCCAAGCGAGTCGAGCGATGGGACTCATTTCAAACGGTGCTTAGTGGAAGCTAGTGAAGCACTTTACCAAAGCGGTGTGTGGCAAAGAGTGGGAGGCGCAAGTAAACTTGGGCTAATGGATCATTATGGTGTTGACTATTGTGTCCTAGTAACTTGTCGTTTCCTGATGATGTTGAAAGTTGAAACAACCCATCACTTATTTATTTATTTACTCTTGATGCTTTGATGCTAATTTTTTGATAAAGCGTAATATATTAATATCAAGAGGATATCAATTACACTACCCTATTTTAAATGCTAATTAGAAAAGCTGCAATAAATTATAGGTAACCTATTGACCACATGGGTGTATAATATTTAGTCTTCAATAAAAAAAATGTTACAACACTTGCTACTTTCTCTTAAGTCTACACGATCATGCAATCTTTCAAGAGGAGAACCACATGGCAGACTATATCTCTATGTTCTCTTACCGCTTATAAATAGAACCTAATTTTGTAATCTCTTGAGCTAATATCGTGGTAGCGTTTTCGACCCCATATACCCCATAGTGTTTTCACACTATGCAAACTTCTCATCAATAGAATTTATGTCTACAAATGTTGCCTTCCTTTTCTCAAACCGTTACTACTCAATCTTTTCTCAACCCGTGGCGGTGTCACACTTTTAGGTAATTACGAGAAATATGCCACCACACCTTATCTCTCTCTCTCTCTTCTCACGCACGTATTACATCTATATTTTATCTTCTCCTTACTAATAAGCACTTACAACACCAAATAACCTCTCCCTTTTTATATTCTCATCTTTCTTTAGTCCCTTCTATTTGAATTAATGTTTATAAATTGGCAAGATGCATGCGCAGGGATGACAAATTGAAGGAGCTTGGTTTAAAGGTTTTGAACATATTGAATCGGTTCCTCAGATGGAAGTCTACACGATTAGCAAAGAGGAGCTGAGATTGATATGGTTGCAGATCCCCGACAACAACTACTCCCGCCTCCAAATCTTCTTTTAACACGTACTCGCTCCGTTCTAAATTTGATGATTCCGATTTGTTCAAATGTGAATGTATCTATACTTGTAACATGTCTACATTCATCCACATGTGGATAAATGGAAGTCACCTAATTTGGAATGGAGGGAGTATCTGATTACGTGCCAACTACTGCTCCCACTAATTAATCAACTATGTAATTTATTACAATAATACCAACATTATTTTCCGTCAAAAAACTAGCATAGGTCTTTCAATCTCTTCATGGAATAATCAACACTCCTTGGGAATGGTTGGGTTGTTCTTGGTGTTTAAGGATATCGAATCAAATTATGTAATTTGTGTTTTGGAGGCGTGGTTAGAGATGCACGAACGCCCTAGGGGAATGGTCGTCAAAGAGAAGAAAAAACTAGAATATTGTTTGCAATTCGACACAAATTTTTCAAAAAAAGTTGGAGACATACATTCTAAAATATAACTATTTGCTTATTTTTTATATATTTTATTATATTAACCGTAGCAACACATGGGCATTCAGCTAGTTGAATTGAATGTTTCAAACCTGGAAGGTGTGGCCCAATTGAATTAAATATTGATCACGACGTTAACCACTCGTGCAATATTAATTAAACATTCTAACCACCATATGTTTGGTCCCACCTCGGCTGTTTAGGATGGACACGACCAACTTAAATACGTGGAAGCACCCAATGCCACTGGCTTCGGCCGTACAACATAGATTAATTTTTCCAAAGCCTTGCTAACGATCTCTTCGAGTAAGCTGTGATGCAGGTACTACGGATAAAGAGGACAGGGAGGCGAGAAGACGTCGGGGTGCTTCCCCGGCTGCCGCGCTCCCGTCACAGATACTGCTGATGCTTATGGCTTGTGCGTGTGATTGAGCTTGCCCACGTGTGAGTATACTTACTATATCTTGATTTTATAATATTACAAGTATACTTATCTTTAGTTGGGCATAGTTTAGCAACATAGGAACGTTACTAAATATTAGTTGGTCCCTCTCTTGTTTGTACGGAATATCATGATCGATAGTAAAATGCATTTTGTAAAAAAAAATTGTTTAAGAAATATTTTTTCTAAAATATATAATTTATATGTATTTCTGGTAAATTTGCAAAGAGTACAATCTAACAAATATCTCAATAGCGGTTTCTAATGTATGATTAAGTCGGCATATGTATAGAAACTTTTAGAGTATAAACTGGACCAATGACATTATTTAGCAAGTCAAAATTTAACAAAATGTTCATGCCCTATAGTTTGTATTGAAACAACACTAGTGGCAAGACCGAGAAAATGTTCATGCCCTATATTTTTTCTTGGAAGTCATCAAGCTTGTAATGGGGTGATCGAAATATCAAGTCCATATAATATACTGCTATCCTAGCAGACTGCTTTCCGAAAGCGCATAGGATTGGCTTAGTCACCTTCACTCATTGTTGTAGGGAAGCAAATGGTTTGGCACATATGATGGCTAGATATAGTTTCGATTCCAACTCGCCATTGTAAACGATGTAAATTTTCTATGTTCTGAAATGTACCAAGGGGCTTTCCCCGACAATTTTTTATTTATATAAATTGCAGGGTTGCAATCTGAACTCTACGACAAATTTAGGGAGGTAAAGTGGATTTTTTTATTTGTTTTGGACTAACTTTTAGTTCCAAAATTGTTTCCTACTTGAATCTGTTTATTGAGGCGATTGTTTGGAACGATAATGTGCAGCTGTTAGCCGTGCACCGCGGCTCAAACCTTGCATGCAGCAGCACGCAGTTGCCGATCAGACTGAAGCACTTGTCCGATCTCCAAAAAAGAAGCTGAAGGCGTGATCGATTCAAGTATTTGTCTGATTTTCCATCTGTGACCGGAAGGCTCCGCGAGGATCCGATGAATGTCATTAAAAGGGTGTTTGTTCTCTTGGACATTTGCTCTTTTGCAAGAAACAGCACATAAACTGGCTTGTTATAGTATTGTCGTCTTCCATTTCTTCCCATGCTTCGTGATTAACGAGCCGTGTGGCACACTAGTTATACACCACTAACAAGCAATTTATTTTTGATTTATTCAGGCAATGGTACAAACTACAGAACCTTTTGTTGAGTGAACACAACTGTTATCTAGGTGTTCCTGCATTCACTTTCCCAATCGATCACGTGGTACTTGCACGGAGACATTGGCTTGGCTTACAACAATTTCCGGTACCCACGGTAAACCCCAGCAAAATCCACCGTATTTACAAAAGAGAAAAAATCGACCGTGGGATATGATCACCCCCGTCCTGATCTGACGGCTCACAGAAGGCCACTGGACGATCCAACAGTGAAAATGATCACCGGCAAAGTTTATAAATCGACCCAAGGCGCCCCCACTCATCGCAAGTTCGCCGTGCAGTCTGCTCCTTCCCCAGTAATGTTGATTGGTGCGTTCTCTCTCGCCGGGGAATTCTTGAAAATTTATCATCTAGTACATCTCTTGTTACTTGTTAGTTTGTTTTCTGAACCCAGGAGCAGTTTTGGTCGGTTTTCGATTTGATGGTGATCAAATTGAGCCACTGTTTCTTTTGATTTAGGGCTACTTCCGTGGTTCACTGATCTTAACATGTTTCCTATTTTTGTGGAGTAGTAGAACTTCATTTTTTTTTCCGATAAAGAGTAGTAGAACTTCATATCTGATTTCTCCAAAATTTTGTTATTAGTAATCCCTCTCCTACAACTTGCAGCTCGCAGCGCAACCATGGGAACTGCCCGCGTGGCGCTCCACCACTTCCTCCTCCTCTCTGCCGTGCTTCTCCTTGGCACGCCGGCGGAGGGCCTGGTCCGCGTCGGGCTGAAGAAGCTACCGGTCGACGAGAACCGCCTCGTCGCCGGAGATGACTACCAGAGCCTCCTCGCACGGCGCCATGACCTCGTGTTTAACGAGCAGCCGCCGGTAAAGGGCCACGTCGTAGCACTGAAGAACCACCTCAACGCCCAGTACTACGGCGAGGTTGGGATCGGAACGCCGCCTCAGAACTTCACCGTGATCTTCGACACAGGAAGCTCCAACCTCTGGGTGCCCTCCTCCAACTGCTACTTCTCGGTGCGGCGCCGTCCTTTCTTTTCCGGTGTTGTCTGCTGCCACTGCAACTCAAGTCTTTAAACAGTTTTGTTATTTATAGTACTGATCTGGATTCTGGAGGATGCGTTTTGTGCTGCAGATTGCATGCTACTTGCACCGGAGCTACAAGGCCAGCCGGTCGAGCACGTACAAGAAGGAAGGTTTGTGATTCATTCCTAGTAATCTCATTTCAAACTCGATAGTGTTTTTTTCTTGGTAATCAGTCGCTGCTACATAACTTACCCGCCAAATATCATGGGAGACGTTCGCACCCGCTGGAAGAAGAGGCCGGGAGATCACCAGAGGTCTTTAGTTTCAGAATAAAATAATTTTACCTAAC
Organism: Poa pratensis; assembly: GCA_947311845.1. NCBI lineage: Eukaryota > Viridiplantae > Streptophyta > Magnoliopsida > Poales > Poaceae > Poa > Poa pratensis. The sequence goes on along the minus strand of CAMZMU010000061.1, from coordinate 11,270,985 downwards.
ATCAGTTTAATTTTTCGAAAAAAAGGGTGCGGATCCCTGGCCAACCTCAGTTGTTTTGACGGTCACAAGGTATTTAAATGGATTTATTATTTCTTAGGCAACTGAGAAATAGTCATTATCTTTTTGAATTGGAATTCAACGAAAAGTACCATATGATCCAAACATGCAGATTCATGCAAGTACAAAAGGTTGAGAAGATATTAATCGACATCTATCAGTGCTGACTGAGAGATAGCTATATCGAAGTCGACTACATAATTAAATTTTAGTTTCACATACATGGGGACTAATTTAAATTTCTCGTGCATATAAACTATATAGTTGGTAAAGGCAGGAACAGAATATGTTTCCATCAATATATTTGATGTTGTATGTAAGAGTGAAACTTATTTGAAGTCGAAGTCGACTACATCCTAGCAAGAGTGAAACTTATTTGATGTTGTATGTAAGATCACAACAACAGAATATGTTTCCATCAATATAATTTCATTCCCTATTGGCAGGAAAACGTGTTGCAATCCATTACGGAACAGGTGCAATGATTGGCCATGTTAGCCAAGACAATGTGCAAGTTGGTGGTTTAGTTGTGAAAAATCAGGTTTGCACCTACAGTGGAAGTGCACACTTATTTATGCTATCTCATCATGTGCATTCCATTTAAGAGTGAAGTACTAATTTTATTATGCTACCTTGCTAGGATTTTATTGAAGCTACCCTCGAACCAAGTATTACTTTTATGGTTGCAAAGTTCGATGGCATTCTTGGTCTTGGGTTTAAAGAAATCTCGGCCGGTGGTGCTGAACCCGTCTGGTGAGCAAGACCGTGTGTCTAGTTTTCTTATTATTCCTATCTAATAATAATGTCAACATTCTTTATGTGTATTGTATAGTGTTACAGTGTATTATTAAGATCTAGATGTTGCACTAAGGGTTCTTCTAATTCACTGGCACATCGCATAGCGAAACCGAAGAATTGACACCCCTGAATGTGAAGATATAGCCATATTTGTTATCTCTAATATCACAAGAAAATTTGTAGGTATAACATGGTTAGCCAAGGTTTGGTTGGTAGCCCTGTTTTCTCATTCTGGTTCAACCGACGTGCTGGTGAAGGGCAGGGAGGAGAACTTGTGTTAGGAGGAATTGATCCTAAGCATCACAAGGGAACTCATACATACGTCCCTATTACTAAGAAAGGATACTGGCAGGTGAAACTCGTTTGGTTAGTTGAATGATCTTAAAACTGAAGCAGTGGTAACGAGTTTGTGCTGATAAGTTTTGACACACTTGATGCAGTTTGATATGGGTGATGTCTTGATTAGTGGAAAGTCCACAGGTACTGACTTGTCATTGTAAAAGAAATAACCACGCCAGTATATACCTATATATAAATACAAAAAATATAATTGTTTTTATACCCCTGTGTGTTTTTAGGAATATGCGCATCTCGATGTGCAGCAATAGCAGATTCGGGAACTTCGTTGCTTACTGGCCCCACGGTATGTTTGTGAGCTTTGTTTATGTTTATGTCCATATATATGCAAGGAAACGTTCTTTAACCGCATCTATCCTTGGTTATCAATAAAATCTCACAATCAATATTTCTGTTAACCCAAGTGACATATTGCTAGGATATTTAGGACATACCCCATATGCTTTTGGCGCGAGTAATATCTGGCTTTATAGATGTTCATGGATATAGAAAGCAACGTTCATAATGTGCAAACATTTTAGCAACGGAAATTTGCGGTTCACTGATAAGGAAGATAGAGTTGGCACTGTAAAAAATAAAAGCGATTTCTATGGTAGTTACACTTGAAGGGCAAGCACTAATTGAAGTATATAAATAAAGGCATATCTTTTTCCCAGTGACACAATCATTCCCCTGACCATTCTCTCTCTCGAAGCGTCCGTTGAGAGTCGTCCTTCGAGATCCACCGCCGCCCCTCTCCTTCCCACTCTCCGGCGGCGCTGCCGGCAGGCGAAAGGATGGAATAGGTGGTAGGCTTCCTCTGTATATAGTAGGAGTAGTCTTAGATGTAGGGATTGCCTCTAGGGTTATTGGCCATGTGCCGCCTTAGAGCATATTGCCGGAGCTGGTGAGCGGCAGTTGGCGATTAGCGATTCTATGTTTTTTGGCCATGACGGTGAGGTGTGTGGTGGTTGCCCAGGGAGTGTGGCATCGACGTCTTCATCAAGCTCTTCATCCTCTATCAGTTAGAGTCCGGCTGCGGGCATTGTCGTGCCTTCTTCCTCAAAGGGAGATGCTGGCTAAGGGAGAAAGCTTTAGGTGGCGTTGCACGACCTAGCCTCTGGCTGCTCTAGAAATGTGATGCGGCAAGATCTTGGCAAACACTATCGATGCCCTTTGGTTTGACGTCCGACCCTGGTGACCATCTGGTGGTCGCCGATGCTGGCGACGAAGGCCGACGTTTCTTCCACACCTCCAAGCGGAGGCCCCTTGTTGAGCTCGTGTTGGCCCTCCCCTTCTGCTTGGTACCATGTGGTCTTGTCCTCGGCACCGGCGAGGATTGCGGTGGTTTCAGCTTCTAGTTTTCCGGTGGAAGTTGAGGATCTGATTGTGTTTTTCATATTCATTTTAGGGTCTTTTCTGTAAGAATTTGGGGTTGTGTTGTAACTGTGTTTTTCTTTAGGGTGCATTTTATAATTTGTACATTCATCATTTTTTATTAAGAGGCATCTAGAACCTTCGGGGTTTCTCCAGCTTCAAAAATATATATAAATAAATAACTTTAGTAATTACCAGCTACGAGAAGCACACCCAATAGGTACATTACATAATGGGAATATTACTAAAATATAATAACCTAGTAGCCCATTTAAAGCACGACATGTTTTGAAGCATTTAAAGCATCGGCTGTGCAATATCTTTGTCCATGACTCATATTTTATCCTACTAGTAATCTTGCACGCGCAATGCGCGTTTAAGTTTTATGCCCTCCTAAAACTGGTTTGTGGTAATGTCTAATTTATGACTGTATTTTTATCCAAAGTTAAAACATCACATATCATCGCCATGATATTTCTTCTGTAAAATCGCTGCAATAGTTTTCACACTCTCCTACCCTCCAATAATATCCAAATTGATTGCCGCTATTATGACAAATTACTAACAGTTTCCAAAATAACAACACGGGTATGCAAAGCTGGAGGTTTTAATTCCTCTCAAAATCAGCGCCCCTAATTAATTTTCGGAATTACTCCCTTATTAACTCGGTTGTTGATTTGGCAAGAAAATAAGTGCTCGTTGGATCTAGCATCAGACTTTTCAAAAGAATGAAGGCTGACAATGTGTTTTAGCGGTGACTGGGTCCGTTGGATCTAGCGTTAGACGGATCAATGCCATTATTACTTTAATCCCCACACTCTGTGCCTTTTTATATTAGTGGTGATGCTCGGTGCAATGTTATTATTACTTTAATATTTGTGTGTCTAGTGAATCAGTATTGAAATATGCAGGCAATAATTACCGAGATAAATAAAAAAATTGGTGCACCTGGGATAGTGAGTCAAGCGTGCAAGACAGTTGTTTCTCAGTACGGGCCGTGGATTCTCGATCTTCTCCTAAAGCAGGTTTGCCCATTCCATATGTTGCTTTATAGTTTCATTAATCGTACTTAGGGTTATAATATCATTGCTTGTGGGCCCATAATGCAGACGGAGCCAAAAAAGGATATGTGGTTTAGTCGGTCTATGTCCCTTTGGTGGAGCTCATGGTGTAGGGTAAGAGTTGAGAATGCTTGTGCTTTCCGTACTTATGAAATTTTTACACAATATAACTGTTGCGAAATATACATTAACACATGAAACAAATATATTGTGCAAGTAAGAGGGTATTTAACGCGTGAGTAATTATAAAATTCAAGGGCCTAATTTATTTTCTCCATTGGCTCGATTTATTCAAAACAATCTGTGCTTTTCATAATTGTAATATTCAACATTTCACCTATAAACAGTATTCAACTGATTATGGGGTCCGCCATTACTTGCATAGGATATAAAGTTTGGAATACCTGAGACTTTCCTTCCAAATTCAAACTATAGGAAATTTAAGTTTGGAAAAAATAGTTCAAATAATTTCTTTTAGTGTGAGTGATTTGTTTTGGAAAAATCATATTTTCCAAGAGTTTTCAAATTAGAACGGATTTTAAACTGATACGGACCAGTCTGAACTGACATACGCTTAAACCCTTTGCTGATGAATTGGTCGCCTGCCAACGGTAGACCCGCCAGTGAGGGCTGGGAAGCCACTTGAAAGGGTCTCCACTAGGCGCGAGACAAGTATTTGACGAAAGCGTCCCAACTGACTTCCTAAAGAAATTGGCATAGAAGTTTCTACGTAAGACTAGGTTTCAGAAGACTTCGGTAACTCTTCGGCATGTTTCAAAGAAAGGGGAAGTTCGAGGCGGTGAAGAATTCGTTCCTTGGCCGAATAACTTTTTTTTTAGAGTATTGGCCGAATAACTTCATTATTGAGGAGTACGCAAACATTCGTCAAAAGCGGGTAAATTCTTTCTTCGTGTTATACTGCCCACTATAAACCTGTATACAAACAGTATGATCTGTAAGGGGAAATCTAACTCTAGATCTCTTGACCTAGCTGGAGGGAGGAGGAACATGGTTGGGAAATCGAGCAAAGGGCTCTAGGGAGAGAAGATTCTTACGATGACAGTGAGGGGCAGTGGCAACGGTACCAGCTCCCAGCTGGTCCGTGAACATAAGACTGGGCACAAAGCAGTTGTGTGCTCTTATGCTGTAGATATACTCCCTCCGTACCAAAATAACTGTCTTAGATTTATCAAAAAGTAGATGTATCTAGACATGAAACAAGTATAGATACATTCACTTTTGTACAACTTTGAGACACTTATTTTGGTACGGAGGGAGTAGAATGAGTAGCTAGAGTCAGTAGTGACCTACCGTTCACTGTGAAGGTAGAGCACCAGTTGACAGACGGACACTCACTTGTGCCCATTAGTGGAGATGACTAGTCCGTAACATTACCTGGTAAACGTTCATCACTGACAATCGCCTTTCCGGCCCGTTAGTGGCGGTGACACTTATGGGCCAAGGTCGTTACCCACTACTACTAGTGTGCGACCTAGTAAACGGATCGGATTTTGTCCCTACCATATTCTTTATCACATTTTTTCTCGGATTCGGATCGGATCGGATAATGACGGTCGCGAATTCGGCGGTGGATGTATATGATCACGGATTCGGAACTGAAACGGAGCGGTTTCGGGGCGAAAATAAAATTAATCGGATCGGTACGCGCAATGTACATTATCAACCCACGAAACTAAAATATTTGCTCTACAACTTATTAACTTAACAAACTTGTATTCAATAGTTTGTACAATGATCATGTAAGTGAGTTGTTGTTCAACAGATGAACTCCACAACTCACTAACTACAAATTATGCTCTATCAATTTAGACATTTCAGTAGAAAATCGAATTATTCAGATTATAACCATCGAATAATCCTAATTAATTTTCGGATAATTCATATTCGGATGTTATTTTTCATAACATATCCTATACCGTATACCGTATACGGGTGTTCAGTTCGGAATCAGATATCTTATCCGTCGGATTCTTTAAAACCGGATATGGATTCTTTAAAACGGATTCGGCGACGGATTCAGTGTGGAAATTATCCTATCCGTTTACACACCAACCAAAGACCTTGTAAGTCCTCTCACTACTACTCTCTCCGTTCCAAATTAGTTGACTTGACTTTATCCAAATACAGATGTATCTATACTTGTTTAGTGTCTAGATACATTCGTTTCTAGATAAATATGTGTCAATTAATTTGGAACGGATGGAGTAATAGATAGGCTTCACTACCGTTGGTGGAAGCACCATCAGGCTCCCGGCAGCCTATCTCTATTGACGAGGTCTGCGGCGAACGACACTACCGTTATGCAATAAAGAATAGACCATTTTAACAATGGTTTTAATTGCTGTATTTCGCAAACCAAAAAAAATTCTGTTGGGGAATTATTTTGATGGCACCCAAGAAAAATGACATATCGAGTGGAGTGCATGAAGTCGGCTTTGTGTCCTTAACCCTGTTCCCGTTGTTTTCTTATTTCACGACGAAGGCCGTCATTGTTATGTTGTTTCCTTCTGTAATGTAGTGGCAGCTCTGGTATTCGAAGTGTGTTAGATGATGAAGTTGGGACATCAAATGGTATTCTTTTGTGCCAAGCTTGTGAGATGGCCGTTGTATGGACGACGAACCAACTTGCACAGAATAACACTGAGGATTCTGTATTGAAGTACATTAGTGAGGCATGTTTCTTATCTTGTAGTAATACCATTGCAGGAATCACATTGTAACACAGTTTTACAAACTTTGTCAAACTTCTAAACTTTGCAGCTCTGTAACCATATTCCTAGCCCTATGGGAGAATCATCTGTGGACTGCGGAAAAGTTAATTCCATGCCCGACATCGCCTTCTCCATCGGGGGCAAACAGTTTGTGCTCAAACCAGAACAAGTACCGCTTATTCTCCCTGATTATTGACTCTCATATTTTAGCAAGTATCATTTTTTAAGATTCCAGATGTTCTTCCTACTAACTTTTGAATATTCAGTCCTTACACCTTAGACCATCGAAAAGTACTGAATGTTTCAGTACATCAGTTTTCGATTTTAAATTATACTTTCATATAAAAAGTTGAAGAGCCACACAAAGTTTATTAGGAGGGTCCGTTATTACTCTACTCATGGTTACAACTTCAGTTATTCAGCTGATGTACGACAACTGCATCTAAAAGTCTAGCACGGCTGAAAAGAACAAAACAAAATGCAGAGATTATAGTGCGTGGAAATGGTGTGAAAGTATACACTTGTAGGCAAAATTGTGAGCGCTTAATACAAATGATTCTCGTACATTCAGATTTAAAATCATGTAGCCACCGTTTCAATTGCAGTAAACCGATTAGGTTTCACGTTTGATTTCTGTTGTTCAGTACATCCTGAAGATCGGCGTGCGAGATGCTAAACAGTGCATCAGTGGATTCACAGCTATGGACGTCGCCCCTCCACGCGGTCCTCTCTGGTAAAATTATAGACGTCTTATGTCCTCACAAGTCACAACTCTTTTGGAATCAATAAAAAGATTTCTGTTATGCCTCTCTACAAAAAATAAATGTTTGCCAGTTTCAGAGTTTTAGGAATTACTAGAGTTTATTTCTTCATGTGAGACTTATCTGCAGTTTCTCGGAGTGCTAATAAGCACCTCTGAAATACTGAAAGCAAAACTCTGACAAATAGAACTTGATGCTGCAGGATCTTGGGCGATATATTCATGGGAGCCTACCACACCGTCTTTGACTATGGAAACATGAGGGTTGGGTTCGCTGAGGCGGCATAGCGTGGCCGGATCAGCTCTTCCAGTCGGTTTGATGTTCGATCGGCAAAGCATGTATGTGCGCATATGGGAGTACATGCTTAAATAATGCTCGTGTGATCTAATCTAAGATAATAAATCTGTCTGTTATCATCTGTCCAAGATACTGATGCAATGCAGACAGACTGTCATAACTGGTTTACACCATAACTTTGCCTCATGATGGCTATCTCGTGATCCACAATAACATTGGGAAAAAACATGTCCTCTTAAGTTAAGATACGAAGAAGGATGACAAATATTACTCCTTCTCTCCCGGATGAATAATGTTGAATCATCTCGAGGAGAACTTAACTCACGCACGTAAAACACACACACACAAGCATTCTTACTCCGTGATGACATCCCATCCTCGCTTCTTTAATTAGCTAGTGGCCTCCGTTGTTGCCCTTCCCGCTCGACCCTCGCGCCAACGCCTTGCCAAGCATCTTGAGCTTCCGGCTCTGCGACGTTATGACACCGATGGTGGACGCCGGCGTCTCCGCGAAGATGACCTCGTAGCCGTCCCCGTAGGAGTCCATGCCGTCGGCCAGGAGCTGCCAGAAGAGCCCGCCCACGGTCGGCCCCCCCGTCCGCGCCGACCGGTAGATCTTGGCGTACACCATGCCGAACTGCGCGTCCCGCTGGGCGCTGCTGTATCCGGGGCCCCTCTGCGACTTGCCGAACTCGGCGATGAGCAGCGGCTTCCGCAGCGTCCGCTGCGCGTCGGCGATGTGCGCGTCCAGCCACCTGCCGAGGAAGCTGAGCTGCGCCTGGTTGTCGGAGGTCGACAGCCACTGGTCCGGGTAGGAGTGCACGGTGGCGAAGTCGATGCCGGGGATCTGGTTGTTGGCGATGAAGTCGGTGCCCAGCAGGTAGCCGGAGGGTTCACCGCGCCGTGGGACGGCGACGAGGAAGGGCCGTAGAAGCCCTCCAGGCCGACCTCCAGCATGTGGTTGGCGTCGATGGACTTGACGTGCGCCGCCATCTCCGTGATCCACGACTGGATGGATCGCCCGGACAGGTCCGACTGGCACCGGGGCTCGTTCATCAGCTCCCACGCCATGATCGTCGGGTCGTTCTTGTATGCCACGCCGGTCACCGTGTTCACCCTCGTCAGCACGGTCTTCGATGATGCAAAGTTAAAGTTTGTCACGAGCGTGCCCGGAGACTCAATAAAGACTTCACAGAGCTACTACGATGCTATCGCCGCGACAGTAGAAACACTTTAAAGCACCTGACCCAACCGGGACCCAGTAACTACGATGTTTGACTCGTCCTCTGGTACTACACAGAAACGAGATCCCGAAGCATCCAACCAACAATGCTCCCAGAAATCAGGTAAAAAAAATGCTCCCAGAAGTACGAAAGAAATTTCTTTGGGTCCTACGTCCATGTTCTTCAAGAATGTGCAACTGATAATCGCTAGTTTTGCGGCGTGATACATGCATTCTGTTCAGTCTATCAAAACCGACACTGTCTGTCTCAGTATTCAGACAAAGATAAATCACTTCCGCATTGGAGTGTGCATAAGAAGCATCTTTCTCCATTTCGGAAAAAAAGAAGCATCTTTCTGATATTTTAATTGTGATACCACTGCTTAGCGGCGCATGCGCATCGCCCGCCATTTCACTCACCGGTTTTATCGGTTGTTGTCACCTCGAACATGTTACCTTGCTATTGACAATGGTGAAAAACTTTCCACAATGGATTCGACGACAGACCATAACAAACAAGATAAAATGTTCTCTCGAAGCATCCACCTTCATGTTTTCGAGTACTACTAATACGAAGTTACCGCAAGGCAACTAAGCATCTCTTGTAAAATGAGGAAGGGGAAGAGAGAACACTGACTTCAATCGTCCTAGAAATTAACAATTAAGTTCTTGTAAGAGGACGGTGGAAATTACTCGGGACTTACCTTGATATGGTTCTTGTAGAAGCCCTTGACGACAGAGTTGGTGAAGAACTCGTCATCAGATCCAATGGCCTGCCCCTGCCCTCTCGCCCAGTCCACATACTGCTTCTTCCCTCCAAAAGTCTCATAGTTGTTCACAAGGCCCAGTATCACCTTAACCCCATACTTCCTAGCCTCAGACAGCACGAAATCCAACCCCTGCAGTGCACGATGAACCGAGAAACAGTGCGAGCAAAAACAGTCAGACGAGCAAGCACCCCAAGAAACAGAGATCCATCGAAACAAACTATATAACTAGAGTACGATACGATCCAAGAAAACGAATGTTTCAATTATATACAAAGAAAAGAGGGGAATTGAGCAAAATGTGGGGCAAGGACCTTGAAGGTATTCTCGTTGTACTTGCCGGGTGAGTACTGCAGGGCATTGCTGCCGCCGTCGCTGAACGCCCAGGTCCTGGCCACGGTGAGGCCCCGGCCGGCGGCCTGGCTCAGCGCGGAGGTGACCTTGCCCTTCTGCGCGGGGTCGGCGGCCATGGTCATGAGCCAGTAGGCGTTGAACCCGTTGGCGTAGTACGGGCTGCCGTTCACCACGAACCGAGTGCCCTGCGCCCTCACGAACCCGCCTCCTCCGGCGGCCTCCGCTTCTCGGCCTCCATGGATGCACAGGAGCAGGAGCAGAGCAACTGGCGCTCCATGATGACGCCTCATTTCTTCTCGGTTTTTTGGTGCTAGGAAGGTTCCCTACCTCACCTCTCTTGGATGGCGATGGTGGCGAGCTGAAGCTCAGTGCGTGCTTAAATAGATCAAAGCTCATCACTAGTCACACACAGGGCTTCATTTCAGCCATTGAGTAACGCTGAGACTGTACAAAGTAGCATCAGTGACAAGAGGGTTCTGTGATGAGCCCCGCTTGTCAGGGAGTGTTCATTTTTGTGCAAGGACATAGCTTCACCGAATAATTGGGTTTAGTTTTTTTTAGCGACGGTTGAGGTTAGTTAAGTGGGTAGGGATGGAGAGGGAGACATCAACTTCGTCGGTACCGACGCATGGAAGGCAAAAGCATCTTGAGTTTATTGGCACCTCACATGGGGAGAGAGGACATGATGGTACGGTCTGCATCGGTAGGGTTTACAATATCCATCTCGAGCCCCATGAGACACTTAGGGTGTGTTCGGTTCTAGAACCAGGTGGAATGGAATAGAATGGTTCCGCACCTGGAACCCGTTTTCGTGTTCGGTTAGACAAAGGAATGGAACGAAGTGATTCCTCAGAACGGAATATTCCGTGTAGATGCGGAACGCACCCGTCCGGCCGAATCGGCCGGACGAGGTGGAACGCGTGCAATTAACTTTCTCCTCTCTCTCACCTCTCCCTAATCCTCTCCTCTCTCTGGTCAGCGGCGGGCGGACCAGCTCGAGGCGCGGCGGCCGGCGGAGGACGGCGCAGGAGGACATCGCGGAGGACGGCGCGGGAGGACGGCCTCGGCCTCGCCGACGAAGCAAGCAGCGCCCAGGCGCGGCGGCGGCCAGCAGGCGACGGCCTCTCCCATGCGCGGCGTCCTCGGCCAGCAGAGGCGCGACGGGGGCGGGGCCGGGCGGAGCAGGGAAGGTGGCGGCGGCCAGCAGGCGGCGGTGGCCAGCGAGGGGCCGGAGGTCGCCGGGCGCGGGATGGGGGCGGAGGTCGTCGGGCTGGGGCTGGTTTAGATTAATGAGGCTCTAATTAATAATATTTAGATTAATTAGGCTCTAATTAATTAAATTTTAGATTAACTCCATTGTGGTTCCATTCCCTCCTTTCCAGATCAACCGAACGGAAGGATGAATTGGTTGGGATGAAGTGGAATGGAATGGAGTGGAATGGTTCCATTCCATTCCACTTCATCCGAAAACCGAACACACCCTTAATGTGCGGGTTTTGCAGTAAGACATATATACTCATTTCACGTGCCGAGAAATAATACTCTCAATCAGCATTGTAAAACCTATCGTTACACCCATTCCCAAGTGTTGAGCTCCATCAAGACATAATTTTGTCGGCGTAACTAACTTAACGAACTACTCTTCGCTCTTTTCATTGAGCTAGCCGTCTAGGGTTAGACCTACGGTTGGTCGCCATCAACTGCCATGGCCACCGTCGGTCAGTAAATGCCTAGTGGTGTCGTTTAGCTTGGTACTCCTACTAACTAATGGTCAACTCTTCTGGTAACGAGCTTGTTACTGCATACACTTTGTGAAAAAAAAGGGTAGAAAGATGGATAGTTACTATTGTGGCTCTCGGGTGCCGTCGCCCCCTATATGCGTCACAAAATATAGTAATTCAAAAAAGTCAAAAAATTACAAATCTTTCGGGATCAAAGATGATCAAGTATTATAATCGTATACAAATATTTGGCCAAGAAACGGTTCTCATTGACTTCATGGCAAAAAGGACAATTTTACGATGAATATAATGTGAATAGTGCATTTGAGGACGGTTGGCAATGGTTCAACTCGTGCAAGGGAAAGATAAATTTTGATGGAATCTAAATCATAATGATGAATTCTTCGTGGATTCCATGTATAAAGCAATGATCCAACCTGAGTTGCTGATACGTCTCAAACGTATCTATAATTTCTGATGTTCCATGTAGATATTATACCAATTGTTACATGTTTTACATACACTTCATAGCATTTTTATACATTTTCTGGGACTAACCTATTAACAAGATGCAACAGTGTCAGTTCCTGTTTTCTGCTGTTTTTGTATTTCAGAAAAGTTGTTCTGGAAATATTCCCGGAATTGGACGAAACCTGGACAGGACCTCCTATTTTTTCCAACGCGTACACGAAGTCCGAAGGAGAGACGGAGGCGACCGAGGAGGGCGCCACACCCTAGGGCGGCGCGGCCCCCCTCCAACCGCGCCGTGGTGGGGTGTGGGCCCCTCGGGTCGCTCCAGCCGCTGCCCTTTCGCCTATTTATTCATCTTCACGGAAAACCCTAGACACCCAAGTCTCCATCCACGAAAAGTTCCGAAGCCGCCGCCGTCGTCAACCCTAGCTCGGGAGGGTTCTGAAGCTCTTCCCGGCACCCTGCCGGAGAGGGGAATCATCACCGGAGGGCTCTACATCACCATGCCTGCTGATGACCCACAAGTATAGGGAATCACAACAGTCTTCGAGGGAAGTAAAACCCAAATTTATTGATTCGACACAAGGGGAGCCAAAGAATATTTATAAGCCTTAACAGATGAATTGTCAGTTCAGCTGCACCTGGAAATAGACTTGCTCGACACAGTTTATCAGTAGCAACAGTTTTATAGCAGTAGCAGTAGTGAAATAATAGCAGCAGTAAAATAAAAACAGCAGTAATAATTGTAGTAGACAGCAGGATTAAAATATTGTAGGCATAGGGATAGATGAACGGGCGTTGCACGGATAAGATAATTCATATAATAGTCAAGACATGGGCAATTGCAGGTAGATAATAATAAAGTATCCAGGTAATAATCAATCATACGCATGTGTTCCGTATTTAGTCGTACGTGCTCGCAATGAGAAACTTGCGCAACATCTTCTGTCCTACCAGCCCGTTTGCAGCGGGGCCTCAAGGGAAACAAATAGTAATTAAGGTACCGATACCCTTTCTCGTAGTTCCCCCACAATGGCGCCACAAAACAGTTGCTAGCCCCTTCGCGTGGTACCTGCGTGAAAAGTAAATGGGTTAGGTTGAGACTCCAAGTGCAGAGTGTATGTAGTAGTGGAAGACAGTTTTCCCCACGAGGGGTGACTCGAGGGTTTAATATCGAACTCTCGGGGAACCAGTATTTCAGGTGTTATCTCCTTATCCTTCTCTTGAGAACCTGCAACAAAATAAATTGTTTTGTGCCCTCAACCTCACCAAGTGGTTGTCAAGCACAAGGTGTGAGAATGATAATAAAATAAATATGCAAACAGTAGTAAATATGCAATGATGGTAAATAAATATGCAAGGATGGTGGTAGTAATGATAAATGATATTTTTGGTTTTTTATATGAATGCAAGATGTAAAAGTGTTTTTGTATTTTCGGATTTAATAATGGCAGCAAACAAAAGTGGTGATAAAAGTGTTGGAAAGGTGTTTCTTATGATTAAAAATGGACCGGGGTTCATGGTTTCACAAATGCACTCTCTCTTGATAACGTGGTAGACAATGGAACACTAAAATTAACATGTAAGATGGCAAGACATGGTTTGACAAGTTATTAATAATATGGGCATCACGTCCTAACATAGAGATCTCAAGTATAAGTTGTTCTCTCTCTTATGCTCCACCAAGATGCGAACTAAATCATAACACCTTAGTAATTAAGATAAATCAGAGCATAGCAATAAGTTCAATGACATGAAGTTAAAATAAGAACATGCTAGATCTAGTCATGGAGATAGTGGCCAAGGTCACATCCACTCTCCGGTAGCATGGTATTTTTGTTTATCCCTAGTGAGGCAACAAAGTAAGGTAGAAAACCCAAGTGGATCGCAGAACTTTCTCTCACGTTCACTGCACTAGCCACCCCCCGTTACTCCAACTAATGCACACGTTCCCCCTCACATGCTCTCATAAACATGCTTGATCATGACAAGTAAATAAGAACGGGGTACATAATATGCATCTACTTTCATAACTGAAACAAAACCATTGCAATCTCAAACATGTATTAACTCATAATAAAGATCCACCACAAAGGAATTACATAGATGACCGTAATCATGTTCAGCAGCTCATACGGTACTAATTAGTGAAGCTCATAGAGAGGAGAGATACATAAGTTACTTCCACAAACCCATAGTCCAGGGTGGACTACTCCCTCTTCATCATGGTGTCGGTGGAGATGTTGTTGGAGGGAAGGAGACCACACCGGCAGCGCCCCGCCGGAGTTTTCCCCCTCCAATCTTCAGCTCCAGGTCTCTGTTTCGTGGTTTCTGTGTTTCGGCGGCGCTCCCTTTCGCGAAAGCCCTGGGGGGTCTATATATAGTCGTTTTTAGGTCAAGACGAAGCTTCGGGAAGAAAGATCGACGGCAGCGGAGGCCCGAGGGCCAGGATGGGGGACCCACGCGGTCAGGGAATCTGGCCGCGTGGGCCCACCCCTTTCGGCCTTCTGGTCTCCGTTTCTTCGATTCCTTTGCGCCTACGTTTCGTTCCTTCCAAAAAAGTGATCCCCGTAAAGTTTCAGGTCATTTGGACGTCGTTTGGGTCCCTGAAACATCAAAATATAGAAAAAGGGGTTTTCTGACAGCGCAGGGTTAATTCCAGAAAAATGGGGAAGTTGTTAATTATCCCCAAAACTCAATATAAATCATGAATATAACCCTTATATGATGCAAATAACATGTAATAAAATGTAAAGTTCATGTATGCATTTTACATGCATCAACATCCCCAAGCTTAACCCATGCTCGTCCCGAGTATGAAGGTGATAAAACTAACATGGACTTTGCATTTTAATACTATCAATGGATATCAAAGGTGATTACTATTGCTACATAGAGTCAAATGATTCATTCTTCAAAGGAATAACAATATGCAAGATAAATTATGAAGTGATATCAAATACTCAATGTAAAGATGTTCAATGATAAATTCACAAAGTGTAATATAGAAGAAAGTACTATGGACCAAATGTATGCATAATGAAAAGTAAAAACATCCTATGGTGGTCATAGAGTACTTCTTATGAAAACTGAATATAAAAGGTGGACACTTTGGATAGATAAATAAGTAGAGGTAAAGCATGAATAAGTTTCATCTAACTTCCAAACACTTCTACTTAAGTTAATGCTTGCAATGTGGTAGTCATTGGTGTGGAGCTCTCATTACCCCTATCATAGCATCTTGAATGATTAATGTTTAAAGTGAAAGCAAATATGAGTGGTGTGCTTGACAATGTATTGGTTGAATGTCTCATGTCCCTTGAATACAAGTACCTACACCATGTGTTACTCACTTTGGTCCACAAAGTAAATTCAAATAAAGGTCATTGCAAGTAATAATAGTATCATCAAGAACTGCACTGGGGTACCTCTTGCCCCTTGACATGAACAAGCCCATGTCAAAACAACAAGACAAACAGACAATGAACAATCTCAGCACTCTTTTATTTACTATGGGTATAGCTTTTTATTATGAGGTGCATCACTGAATGAACATTATGGTTATGCTGTAAATTTCCACCATGAATGATGCATGGCTTAGATTAGCGGCCCAGGCATTTCTCTAACCATTTATACAAACTCTTTGAACTTACTAAGTATCCACATTCATTTCACCCATGATAGGCATCCATAAACAAAAGTACATGACATCAACTAAATATAAATAAGTGCAATGTTGAAAGCTTGCCATGTGACAGCACATATGGGCTAACTCCCAACCAAAACAATTGTCAAGCCCACAACTTCATAATTTTAATCACAATGGTTCATGCTTATTAAATGCAATAAAAGTAAATTGTGCATCAAGTTCGTGAGAGCTTTTAACCAATTTTTCCCATGACAATCAATAACATAAGCATTTAAATTCAGAAATGTAGATAACACAATATAACATGATAAACATACTTGGAATAGCATAAAGCTAATAGGTAGATATGGTGGACTCACTGGAAAAACTTTGGTTGAAGGTGTTGGGAAACAAGCTTTTTACTTGTTGTAATTTTTGGGCTAGCAATAGGGAGAAAGTTGACCATCTAAATGCATGCATAAGTGTCCATAGAACTAATCAATCCATGTTAAACCAAGTAAAGTTAAAATTCAACATCTAAACATGGTAAAAGATAGCTCTTGACAACACACTTGCAAATTAACATTCATTCAAAGCACATGAATTATGCAACTATATGTATCTTTTAAAATCAACTCAAACATCCCTATCCCAATATATTTAATAGCATCCAACATAATTCAACCCAAACTTCCAGTAGCTCTCTATAAATGATAGTGGTGGTCTTATTAACAAACCGAAATAACAAAAGCAAAAAAAACAGACGCTCCAAGTTTATACGATAAAGTGCTTTGATCGAAAAACAGAAGTTAGACGTGTGCAAACCGAGAGTGTGTTGGTCTAGTGGGGTTGTCTTGACATCCCCAAGCTTATGGTCTTCACCATCCTTGGATAGCTCTTGGTGCAGCTCCTCTAATCCCTGTGAAAAAACTTCAAAACACCGTTTCTCCCATTTCTTTTCTGTGGGGTGATATTAGTAGTGATAAACAAATAGGTTCCTTGCTGCATAAAATCCTTAGGCAAAAATTCATATGAATGTCCAGAGAGTATATAATGTTGTATGCCTACTCATAAACTCAATTGAATCAAAAAGATTCAAGCAAAAAGCTCAAAGAATGCATCAAACAATATCAAGACAGAATCTGTCCAGAAAAACAGCAGCAGCAAAACGCATTTTTCTACCCTACTTAAACTCGTCAGAAAAATCTGCAAAAAATCACGTATACAGAGGATGAAAAGTTGAAGCTACAGTTCAAATTACAGCTCAATCGGAGTTACAGATAAAAAATGAAAAATCAAACCGTGCACAGACTTCGTGCAGGCAGAAAACTCTCCGAAAATGAATAGCAACTTTTCAAACCCAAAATAGGTAAAACTTGGTTCTTTATTAAAAATCCCAGAAACAAAACTAACAAACTACTCTCTTGTTACAGCAAGAGGACTCAAAGAAAATCTCAAACAAAAACAACCGGGTTGCCTCCCGTAAAGCGCTTTCTTTATAGCCATATAGCTAGGCTTACTTACTTGATAATCAAAGGGGACGTAGCTCATGAGGGAGCTTGAACCTTGGTGTGTCCCTCTTCCTTGGGAAGTGTTCCATGCTCTTCTTGTGTGGAAACTGAAACTTCACATTCCCTTCCTTTGAATCAATAATGGCACCTGTAGTACGAAGAAAAAATAATAGGACTAGAGGTTTTATTCCCCATGTCCATGATTAGAAAATCAACAGGCACAAAAGTCATGTGTAACTCTACCATAACATCACTTACTTTTCCTAGAGCATGTCTAATGGAATCATCAGCAAGTGCAAGTTCAATAGAGCATTTCTCAATATTTTTAAGTTCAAGGACTTCATATAGTTCTTTAGATAATATAGAGACACTAGATCCTAGATCTAAAATGGCATGGTGTGTCTCTTTTCCAATGGTTACTAGTACTTTGGGATCCAGATATCCCCAAGCTTAGGTGGTATCATAGCTTCTTGATTGTACCTAGCAATCTTTTCTTTTAAGACATGATTAGCAATATAGGAACCAAAACCAGCCTGGTTAATATTAACAGAAGGATCACTTGCAAATTTTTGTAAGATAGAAATTAATTCATGCAAGCTACACTTCTCTAAATCAACAAATGGTTCCTTAACTTCACTAAGCATTTTAACTTCCTCATACTCAAATAACAGAAGAGATTCATCATCATTTTCAATGTAATTCTTAATGTCCCTGTCTAGAGGCTCTAACATAGAAGATATCTTTTCATTCAAATTCTTAGTTATCCTTTTTTCAGACTTGGCATGGGTCAATACAGTTTGCAATTTCGAAGAAATGTCTAAAAGAGTGTTCTTTGTCTTCTTCATCCTAGATTCTGTGTGAAGGATAAATGAATGCATCTCATTTTTAGTAGGATACTCTTCCACATAGGTTTGTAGGTTTAATATTGACCTATCCATAGAAACTTGTAATTGTCTAATCCGGTTTCCTCTTTTGTTTCTATAGAATTCCCAAATAAATTTTCCATTAAATTATTAGCATGTGAGGGATTTCCTGAAGCAAAATTTCCATTAGTCAAGGAATCTAGAAAACATTTTGACCAGCCATTTAAACCATTATAAAAGTTTCTTATCAAGGCAGCAGGGGTATGTTTACCATTTTTACTAATGCCCTTAATTCTATACCAAGCTTCCATTAATGACTCTCCATAATATTGACTAAAATTGTTCATTTCAACACTAGAATTCATTTTGATAAAGTTTTTATGTGTTTTTAATTTTTTATGCAAAACTGAAAGTAAAATGACACTAATGCAACTCGAAATAACAAATGCAACACAAAAATGCAAAACTGAATATAAATATGCAAACCGAAATATAAAGATGATATGCAAGACAAGAACAAAACAAAATAAAATGATTGTAGGTAAAGATGGATAAGATGATGCTCACGTAGGTGCAACCTCCCCAAGCTTAGGTTGTTACACAAGTTGGTGATGAAGTTGACTTGATGTGAGTGATCCTTGGATAAACCTTTCAGCTATGGTTCCCCGGCAACGGCGCCAGAAAACGTCTTGATGGCCCTTCACGTAGTTACCCCACAATGGCGCCAGAAAACAGTTGCTAGCCCCTTCGCGTGGTACCTGCGTGAAAAGTAAATGGGTTAGGTTGAGACTCCAAGTGCAGAGTGTATGTAGTAGTGGAAGACAGTTTTCCCCACGAGGGGTGACTCGAGGGTTTAATATCGAACTCTCGGGGAACCAGTATTTCAGGTGTTATCTCCTTATCCTTCTCTTGAGAACCTGCAACAAAATAAATTGTTTTGTGCCCTCAACCTCACCAAGTGGTTGTCAAGCACAAGGTGTGAGAATGATAATAAAATAAATATGCAAACAGTAGTAAATATGCAATGATGGTAAAATAAATATGCAAGGATGATGGTAGTAATGATAAATGATATTTTTGGGTTTTTTATAATGAATGCAAGATGTAAAAGTGTTTTTGTATTTTCGGATTTAATAATGGCAGCAAACAAAAGTGGTGATAAAAGTGTTGGAAAGGTGTTTCTTATGATTAAAAATGGACCGGGGTTCATGGTTTCACAAATGCACTCTCTCTTGATAACGTGGTAGACAATGGAACACTAAAATTAACATGTAAGATGGCAAGACATGGTTTGACAAGTTATTAATAATATGGGCATCACGTCCTAACATAGAGATCTCAAGTATAAGTTGTTCTCTCTCTTATGCTCCACCAAGATGCGAACTAAATCATAACACCTTAGTAATTAAGATAAATCAGAGCATAGCAATAAGTTCAATGACATGAAGTTAAAATAAGAACATGCTAGATCTAGTCATGGAGATAGTGGCCAAGGTCACATCCACTCTCCGGTAGCATGGTATTTTTGTTTATCCCTAGTGAGGCAACAAAGTAAGGTAGAAAACCCAAGTGGATCGCAGAACTTTCTCTCACGTTCACTGCACTAGCCACCCCCCGTTACTCCAACTAATGCACACGTTCCCCCTCACATGCTCTCATAAACATGCTTGATCATGACAAGTAAATAAGAACGGGGTACATAATATGCATCTACTTTCATAACTGAAACAAAACCATTGCAATCTCAAACATGTATTAACTCATAATAAAGATCCACCACAAAGGAATTACATAGATGACCGTAATCATGTTCAGCAGCTCATACGGTACTAATTAGTGAAGCTCATAGAGAGGAGAGATACATAAGTTACTTCCACAAACCCATAGTCCAGGGTGGACTACTCCCTCTTCATCATGGTGTCGGTGGAGATGTTGTTGGAGGGGAAGGAGACCACACCGGCAGCGCCCCGCCGGAGTTTTCCCCCTCCAATCTTCAGCTCCAGGTCTCTGTTTCGTGGTTTCTGTGTTTCGGCGGCGCTCCCTTTCGCGAAAGCCCTGGGGGGTCTATATATAGTCGTTTTTAGGTCAAGACGAAGCTTCGGGAAGAAAGATCGACGGCAGCGGAGGCCCGAGGGCCAGGATGGGGGACCCCACGCGGTCAGGGAATCTGGCCGCGTGGGCCCACCCCTTTCTGCCTTCTGGTCTCCGTTTCTTCGATTCCTTTGCGCCTACGTTTCGTTCCTTCCAAAAAAGTGATCCCCGTAAAGTTTCAGGTCATTTGGACGTCGTTTGGGTCCCTGAAACATCAAAATATAGAAAAAGGGTTTTCTGACAGCGCAGGGTTAATTCCAGAAAAATGGGGAAGTTGTTAATTATCCCCAAAACTCAATATAAATCATGAATATAACCCTTATATGATGCAAATAACATGTAATAAAATGTAAAGTTCATGTACGCATTTTACATGCATCAACATCCCCAAGCTTAACCCATGCTCGTCCCGAGTATGAAGGTGATAAAACTAACATGGACTTTGCATTTTAATACTATCAATGGATATCAAAGGTGATTACTATTGCTACATAGAGTCAAATGATTCATTCTTCAAAGGAATAACAATATGCAAGATAAATTATGAAGTGGTATCAAATACTCAATGTAAAGATGTTCAATGATAAATTCACAAAGTGTAATATAGAAGAAAGTACTATGGACCAAATGTATGCATAATGAAAAGTAAAAACAACCTATGGTGGTCATAGAGTACTTCTTATGAAAATTGAATATAAAAGGTGGACACTTTGGATAGATAAATAAGCAGATATGATCTAAAGCAATAATTACCCTCATGATTCAATAACATGTTCAGATCTGAAATCATGGCACTCGGGCCCTAAGTGTCAAGCATTAAGCATAACAAGTTGCAACAATGACATAAAGTACTAACAACGGATACAAGGCACCATGCCCTAACAATCTGATATCTATTACATGAATGATCTCGTACAATCCCTACCATCCCCTTCAGCCTACAGCGGGGATTACTCAAACATGGATGGGGGAATCATGGATGGTTGATGGAGAGGCGTCGGTGATGATGATGGCGATGATCTCCTCCAATTCCCCGTCCCGGCAGGGTGCCAGAACGGAGTTTCTGGTCCCCGAAATAGGGTTTTCGGTGGCGGCGGAGCTCTGGAGTGTTTCGGGAAAAAACGTCGATCCTCCTGACGTTTTTAGGTCAAGGGCTTTAAGTTGTCGAAAGAGGGTCGCGAGGGGATGACCGAGGCGGCCACACCCCACCACGGCACGGCCCACCCCTTGGCTGCGCGGCCATGTGGTGTGGGGCCCCTATGGTCCGCCTCCGTCTCATCTTCTGGCTCCCGGTGTCTTTAGGAAAAATAGGAGCTCCTGGATGTTTTCCGGGGATTTTCCCGAAACTTGACTTTCTGCACAAAAACAAGACACCAGGGCAATTCTGCTGAAAACAGCGTTAGATCGTGTTAGTTGCATTCAAAACACACAAATTAGAGGTAAAACAACACAAAAGTGTTCGGGAAAGTAGATACGTTTTGGACGTATCAACTCCCCCAAGCTTAGCTTATTGCTTGTCCTCAAGCAATTCAGTTAACAACTGAGTGCGATAAAAGAAACTTTTACGAACACATTTGCTTCATATGATGTAAATATTCTCACTATATGATCAAGTACTTAGGCAATTCATAATAAGGAAATGTAGATAATGTCCTAGTAGCTATGTGAACTATGAAAAGATACCAACACACTAAGAATAAATAACATGAAATAAGTCTATCTGCAGGATTGCAATGTTCATAATAAGATATGATAAAGTGGTATCTCGCTTGCCTTTATTTGTAGAGCAAAACATAAATGCCAAGGCACCTCTGAAGTTCAAGTGAAGACTAGAAGTAAAAATATCAAAGATAAGAGCATCAAAGTTATACCACAGTTAACCGTATTCTGGGACAAGCACATTACACTAAGAATGACAGTTATGCTCTCGAGAGGGTGCTCAAAGAAAGGATGGTGACTCAACATAAAAATAAAAGATTGGCCCTTCGCAGAGGGAAGCAGGGATTAACATGTGCTAGAGATTTTTATTTATAAAACAGAGGTAAAAATATGTTTTGGGAGGTGGTTGTTCCTGTCAACGAATGGCAATAGAGTTTTTGTTATCTTCCATACTAAACAAGTTGAGAGCGGTTCCGAGTTATTGATATTAGGCATTTATAGCATGCACTTTTATATAGTATGACACTCCTCCCAACCTTTGCTTTTCACAAACCATGGCTAACCGAATCCTCGGGTGCCTGCCAACAATCACATACCATGGAGGAGTGCCTATTTTTATTTTACTTTTAGATGTTATAATGGTCTAACCAGCTCTTTGCAAAATTAGTGACGAGCAGATGAAGCATGCAAGTCGGTGAACTTAATTTAGTATGGAAGATAACAAATCCAACTACTACTTCCTCATGAGCTAAAAACAGTGTCACAAAATGAGAAGTATTTTGAAGGTTTTAAAGGTAGCACATGAAAATTTACTTGGAATGGTTCGAAATACCATGCATAGGAATTTTTGGTGGACTCTTTGGATAACTTGGTTTTAAAGGATTTGGAAGCACGAGCAGCATTCCCGCTCAGTACAAGTGAAGGCTAGCAATAGACTGGGAAGCGACAATCAAGAGAGCAATAACCGTCATAATCATACTTGCGACAGAATAAAATTAACGGAGGCATAAAAGTGATACTAGAACTCTGAGGCAAAATAAATCATCAAGGCTTAATTGACTTTTTGTTTTTCAGTCATGAGCATGCGTGAGCATGTGCCAAGTCAATTCAAGTGAATCATTCAGAGGAGGATACCACCATGTCATACCCTTTTATGAATAGAACAATGCAAGCAAATATCTATATGACATGTTATATACTATTAGTGAATTGGAACTGATCATATGAAAACATGAACTACTAAGCATCCATTAAATAACATTGCCCTCATACGAATCAGCTAAGCATGTCCACATGAGTGAGTATATGTACAAAAATGAAAACAAATAGAGTTCATACCAGCCTCTCACCACAACTCGAGTTGTCATAAATCGTCATTATTGCTTTTCACTTGTGTGGCTTGAATGATATGAAATGATAACCAAGCTCCAATGGAGTCACGGAAGATTGTTGAACTCTGCAACAACTATACAAAACCGAAGAAGAACAACAAATATTTTTGGGTTTTCGATTTGAAACGAACAAAGAAAGGAACAAACAAATAAAGCAAAATCTTTTTGGATTTTTGAATACTAAACCGAAGCTAAAAGATAAAGCAAACCAGTACTAAAAGTACACAAGAGGTAAACAAAGAGAAATAACAGAAATATTTTTGGTCTTTTTGGGTTTTGGATAAAATCAAAACAAGAAACAACAACGAAAAAGAAAGAAACTGAAACATGGATATACAAAGTACCACAGAATATGATATATAAGTGAGTGAGATGTCGGTGTACCTCCCCCCAAGCTTAGGCTTTTGGCCTAAGTGGAGATCAATCATCCCATGTGGGCCAAGCAGGGGCGCCTCCAGTGTATGACGAAGAAGGTTCCTCGTCCTGGTATGAGCTCGAGGATGCACCGGTGTAGTACACGGTATAATCCTCAGGGGGCGCCTCGTACGTGGGTTGCTGCTGCCCGGGGTAGTGCTGCGAGTGGAAAGCAAGCGTCCAATTCCTCCTTTGAAGTGACAGAGGCCTCCTGAAAATACTGAACAAACTAGGCTGCGGCAAAGGAACTTCCTTTTCGGACCCGTCAGTAAACAAAATTTATAAACTAGACATCCTGCACAAGAGTTAGTAGTGTAAAAAATGATGAAGCTTCATAGCAGCAAGGTCAAGCCTTTGAGGGGGTAACAACT
The DNA here is from genome assembly GCA_947311845.1 of Poa pratensis. Lineage (NCBI taxonomy): Eukaryota > Viridiplantae > Streptophyta > Magnoliopsida > Poales > Poaceae > Poa > Poa pratensis. The sequence continues at coordinate 11,247,103 of CAMZMU010000061.1, read as the reverse complement.
CATCAGTGGGATCAACAGGAAGGCCTAGATCAGCTAAAACACGTGCAGCAATAATTCCTCCAAAATTGGTCCTTTTGCGGCAAGGCGACGAGCAATCAAAGCACCGAGGTTATAAGTTTTATTATCCTTAAGTGCAGCAGCCAGAAAAGCTAAATGGTAGTTTGAAATGTTACTAGTGTTTTCTCTAGCAAGAACACTCGTGGCAAGATAATAAGTAAAATATCTAATGGCTGGGAGTTGAATGTTCCTTATCTTGCCACGCTGCGCTGTACGGTCATCATCATAAGTCACCTCCCGGTAAAGTTCCAGTAGATCGGGAGGTTGCCCCTGAATTCTTCTTGCTGTCCCAGATGGAGCAATACCTATGACTCTGCAAAATCTTTTCAGATCCATGGTGTAAGGTCTATCATAAATTTTAAATGCAACAGAGGGACTGAAATGAGTGTTATTGAAGGTAAAGCTCTCAACAAAAATCTTGGTGAGCCTTGCATATTGCTCACTCTCATCCTGCATAAACTCCATCAAACCAACTTTGTTAACAAGGAATAAGAAATCATCAAGGATCCCTGCATCTCTCAAAAAGTCAGTACAAGGGAAGATAGATGCATGTGCAACACCATCATCCCCCTCATCACCAATCCTCGGTGTCATAAGGTCCTCATTGTAGGATGGCCTACATCGAGCAGCAGACCTTGAAGGCCTTGTTGCTCTTGGTGCTTCCCTCTCAAAAATCTCTCCATAAGTGTGATTATGCATCTTCCTTTTCTGAAATTTTTAACAAAACCTCATAAAAAATGATTTTGGAGCAACTAAATCAAAGAAACTACTATAGAGACTTGCAAGAGGGCTAGACATGCATCAAAACTAATTAATCTAAGCATAGAACAAGCATGCAAACTCACTTAACATGTCACCTACAGTACCAAAATACTCAAGAAATACACAACTAAACAAAATTCTACTTGGATAAACGGAGGAGTCACATACCGGAGAGCAAATGGTCCAAATCTCAGCAACAAAGATGGGCTGAGCAAGGAGATCGAAAAACTCGAGCAAGAGCAGCAAGAACACGGGTTTGAACAATGGTGGTGTGTTGGTCGGGGAGAGAAAGAAATGAGAGGAAGATGGTGAGTGGAGGGCCAGGTGGGACCCACACCATGCCACGGCGCGGCCACACCCCTGCCGCGCGGTGGGGTGGTGGGAGGCATGGTGGGTCCCCCTGGTCAGCCCAGGCACTCCCACATTCCTCTTTAAAAACTAAGATTTATGGTATAATTTTCAGAAATTTTTGAAAACTTTCATTTTGCACATTTTCTGGTATTTAAATAATAAACTTTAGGCAGAAATAAATTTTATAAAGACCAATTTCAACTAAAACTTTGCAAGTTCAGTAACACAACAGTAGGTAAAACAAGGTTGAGAAATAAAATGTTGTTTAGTGCTTCTATGCATTTAAAACATATTTGTTAACAAGGTTGATCAAGTCTTGTCACCAAATAAATTTTATATGACATAAAAGAATTAAACCACATGAGACAATCATGTTACCTTGAATTGTATAGCAATAGATCCAATCATAATACTTTGAAATCCTTCTTGAGGTTCATAAATAGGGCAATCAATACTTCCCACTTTGATAGTTCTAAGATTGGCTATTGTATTTACTCCATATATCTTGTCCACTTTTTGGGAAAATAAACAGTATGCTCTTTGTCATTAACATTGAAGGTTACTTTTCCTTTGTTGCAATCAATAACAGCCCCTGCAGTGTTAAGAAAAGGTCTCCCAAGAATAATAGACATATTATCATCTTCAGGCATTTCCAACACAACAAAGTCAGTTAATATTAAACAATTATTAGCCACTTGAACAGGAACATCCTCACATATGCCAACAGGAACAGCAGTAGATTTATCAGCCATTTGCAAAGATATATCAGTTGGTATCAATTTTTCTAAATAGAGCTCTTATAAAGAGAGAAAGGCATAACACTAACTCCTGCTCCTAAATCACATAGAGCAGTTCTAACATAATTATTCTTAATAGAGCATGGGATAGTTGGTATACCTGGATCTCCAAGTTTCTTTGGAACCTTACCATTGAAAGAGTAATTAGCAAGCATAGTAGAAATTTCCTCATTAGGAATTTTCCTTTTGTTAGAGACAATATCTTTCATATATTTTGAATAAGGAGGCAATTTAATAGCATCAGTCAAAGGAATTTGCAAAAACAAGGGTTTCATCCATTCACAAAATTTATTATAGTGTTCCTCTTCCTTTGATTTATGTTTCTTATTAGGAAAAGGCATTTGCTTTTGCACCCAAGGTTCTCTCTCATTACCATGCTTTTTAGCAATGAAATCTTCTTTAGTATACTTTTTATTCTTAGTATGCTTTTCAGGTTCATCTTCACTCTCCTCTTTATCAGAAGCATCATTTTTATCCTTATCATTGTTATGTTCATTACCACTTTCAGTTTCAGCATCAGAGATAGATATACTATTTGGATCATTAACATGCTCATTTTCTTTAATTGATTCAGGAGATTCTTCAACATGTTTATGTTTCTTCTTCTTCTTTTTCTTAGAAGGGTACTAGTTTCATTAGCTAGTTGAGAATCTTGCTCAATTCTTTTAGGATGTCCTTCAGGATACAAGGGATCCTGAGTAGAAGCACCACCTCTAGTTCCTACTCCATAAGCATGTTTTTCATTTTCTCTAGAAGCATTAACTAGCAGATCTTTTTGTACCTTAGTGAGTTGATCTATTTGAGTTTGAACCATATGGAAATGTTTAATAAGCATTTTAACATCATTAGAAGTTCTTTCCACAATATCATGCAATTTACTCATAGCTCTAGAATTTTCCATCAGATGATTCTGCACTCTCATATTAAAGTTATCCTGCTTAACAATATAATTATCAAATTCATCTAAGCATTGATCAGGAGTTTTAGAATAAGGAATATCCCTATCATCAAAATGTTGGAGAGAGTGTACCTCAACTACTGATGGGTGAGGAATTGGCTTACATAATTCTTCTATTGGTGGTAGATTCTTCACATCTTCAGATTTAATACCCTTCTCTTTAAGAGATTTCTTGGCTTCTCTCATTTCTTCATCACTTAGTTCAAGAATTCCTCTCTTCTTTGGTGTGGGTATCGGGGTCGGCTCAGGTATAGTCCAATCATCATGATTTTGGCTTATTTTATCCATTAATTCCTCAGCTTCATCTGGAGTTCTTTTCCTGAAAACACAACCAGCACAACTATCTAGGTATGTCCTAGATTCAACAGTTAGTCCATTATAGAATATATCAAGAAGTTCATTTTTAGCTAATTGATGTCCAGGCCGAGCTCTGAGTAAAGAACAAAACCTTGCCCAAGATTTAGGCAATTTCTCGGCTTCCAATTGTTTGAAATTAAAGATTCTCTGTAAAGCAGCATGTTGAGCACTAGCAGGAAAATATTTCTGGAAGAAAGCATTAACCAAATCCATAGGACTTTTAATGGATCCAGGAGATAAACTATTAAACCAAGTTTTAGCTTCATCTTTTAATGAGAAAGGAAATATTTTAGTAACGAAGTAACTGCGTTTCTTAATGTCATCAGAAAACACACTACTTAAAGTAGAAAGAGTGTTCATATGTTCTACAGCACTTTCATTTTCAGTTCCTCGAAAAGGTTCTTTCTCAACAATAGATATATGTGACAAGTCCATAGAGAAATCATAATCTTTATCTTTTATATCAATGGGAGATGTAGCAAACTTAGCATCAGGAGACAGTTTGTAATTAACAGCACGTCTTGCAAGAAGATTTTTAATAGCACTAGCATCTTTAGAAGCATTGCATTCTTCAATAAATTCATCATCAAGTTCAACATAAGTTTCCTCGAAATCATCACTAGTATGATCTCTTAATTCAGGTGAACTAACAGGTGTAATGGGACTTTCATTAGGTGTTTCAGCATTTTCAGTTTGTTTTGACTTAGCAATTGTAGCATCTAGAAAAGGACCTAATGAACCACTCTCATCAAGCACAGTAGAAGCATCATCAAAACTTTCAGAAGTATTTTCAGATTCAGCAGAAGTAGCAGCACGTGAAGCATGTGTATGTGGTGGTGTGACAAGTTGACTTATAACAGACGGTGAATCAAGAGCAAGAAGTACTCAGAGTTGTACCTCTCCTTGTAGTGGATGGCAATATGCGAACCTTCTCATCACGAGGTTTACCCATGATGAATAATTGCAGCGAACAATATCACTCTCAGGTGAGCTTATAAATAGAGCTATGCTCCCCGGCAACGGCGCCAGAAAATAGTCTTGATGACCCACAAGTATAGGGGATCGCAACAGTCTTCGAGGGAAGTAAAACCCAAATTTATTGATTCGACACAAGGGGAGCCAAAGAATATTTATAAGCCTTAACAGATGAATTGTCAGTTCAGCTGCACCTGGAAATAGACTTGCTCGACACAGTTTATCAGTAGCAACAGTTTTATAGCAGTAGCAGTAGTGAAATAATAGCAGCAGTAAAATAAAAGCAGCAGTAATAATTGTAGTAGACAGCAGGATTAAAATACTGTAGGCATAGGGATGGATGAACGGGCGTTGCATGGATAAGATAATTCATATAATAGTCAAGCAGGGCATTTGCAGATAGATAATAATAAAGTATCCAGGTAATAATCAATCATAGGCATGTGTTCCGTATTTAGTCGTACGTGCTCGCAATGAGAAACTTGCACAACATCTTCTGTCCTACCAGCCCGTTTGCAGCGGGGCCTCAAGGGAAACTACTGGTAATTAAGGTGCTCCTTTTAATAAAGCACCGGAGCAAAGCATTAACACTCCGTGAACACATGTGATCCTCACATTACAGCCATCCCCTCCGGTTATCCCAATTGTTGTCACTTTGGGGCCTCGGGTTCCGGACAATTATATGTGTAAACAACTTGCAGATATGATCTAAACAATAATTATCCTCATGATTCAATAACATGTTCAGATCTGAAATCATGGCACTCGGGCCCTAAGTGTCAAGCATTAAGCATAACAAGTTGCAACAATGACATAAAGTACTAACAACGGATACTAGGCACCATGCCCTAACAATCTGATATCTATTACATGAATGATCTCATCCAATCCCTACCATCCCCTTCAGCCTACAGCGGGGATTACTCACACATGGATGGTTGATGGAGAGGCGTCGGTGATGATGATGGCGATGATCTCCTCCAATTCCCCGTCCCGGCAGGGTGCCAGAACGGAGTTTCTGGTCCCCGAAATAGGGTTTTCGGTGGCGGCGGAGCTCTGGAGTGTTTCGGAAAAACGTCGATCCTCCTGACGTTTTTAGGTCAAGGGCTTTAAGTAGTCGAAAGGGGGTCGCGAGGGGGTGACCGAGGCGGCCACACCCCACCACGGCGCGGCCCCACCCTTGGCCGCGCGGCCATGTGGTGTGGGGCCCTATGGTCCGCCTCCGTCTCATCTTCTGGCTCCGGTGTCTTCTGGAAAAATAGGAACTCCTGGATTTTTCCGGGGATTTTCCCGAAACTTGACTTTCTGCACAAAAACAAGACACCAGGGCAATTCTGCTGAAAACAGCGTTAGTCCGTGTTAGTTGCATTCAAAACACACAAATTAGAGGTAAAACAACAGCAAAAGTGTTCGGGAAAGTAGATACGTTTTGGACGTATCACCTGCCTCCGGAGTGATGCGTGAGTAGTTCATCTTTGGACTACGGGTCCATAGCAGTAGCTAGATGGTTGTCTCTCCACTTTATGCTATCATGTTTAGATCTTGTGAGCTGCCTATCATGATCAAGATCATCTATTGTAATGCTACATGTTGTGTTTGCTGGGATCCGATGAATATTGAATACTATGTCAAGTTGATTATCAATCTATCTTATATGTTATTTATGATCTTGCATGCTTTCCGTTACTAGTAGATGCTTTGGCCAAGTAGATGCTTGTAACTCTAAGAGTTAGTATTTATGCTAGATAGTGGGTTCATGCCTCCGGTAATCTGGGAGAGTGACAACAACTTTTAAGATTGTGGATGTGCTGTTGCCACTAGGGATAAAATAACCGATGCTTAGCTTAAGGGTGCGCCGTTAGGTCTAATGCATTTGTTTACATTACGCACATTACTTAATGCGATTATCCGTTGCTTGCAACTTAATACCAACGGGGAACTCGGTATGACAACCTGGAGGTGGATTATTAGTCATAGACGCTGTTGAATAACGGTCTATGTATTTTGTCGTAATGCCCACATGAATATCATAGTAATCATCATGTCATATATATGCATTGTCATGCGCTCAATATTTTGTCAATTGCCCAGCTGTACTTTGTTCACCCAGCATGCTAGTTATCTTTTATGGAGAGACACCACCAGTGAACCGTGGACCCCGGTCCATTCTTTTACACTGATAATACAACCAACTGCAATCATTGTTCCTTTTCATTCTCTGCAATTAAACACTATTTTCCACACCATACGTTTAATCCTTTGTTTTCAGCAAGCCAGGAAGATTGACACCCTTCCTGTTTCGTTGGGGCAAAGTGGTTTGATTGTGTTGTTTGCAGGTTCCACGTCAACAGCCGAACTCCCTTCCATACGCAAGTACTTTTCTGCCACCGTTGACAACCTTCAGAAGTGCTTCTTACTCCTACTGGATCTGATAACCTTGTATCTTACTGAGGGAAACTTGCTGCTGCACTGCTTCATACCTTCCTCTTGGTGTCTCCCAACGAACGTGTGTCCCACATCATCAGTTGCCAGTTGATAAAAATAATAAAATATGAAAATGAAGATACCCTCTAAAATAAAAATAAAACTTTATATCACTAGTACAAAACCTCACTTTGCAGACGGGACCTAGAGCCGGTCAAACCAAAAAAAAATTACATCCGTCTGGGACATATCTCCTCAAGCGATTCTTATTTCTGGCCGTCTCTAATATAACATGCGACGGCTGAAACTCTCCGCCGTCTCCCATACAAAACGATTCAAGACGGTTAGTAAACCTCGCCGTCTGAGATGGATTTCTCGCGCGTTGAATGAAAGGAACAGAACTGAAGACAAATGCGCGTGAAAATGTGTACAAAATCATAACCTGAAGACAAATGCGTGCGAATACGTGTACAAAATCATGAACTGAGAACTGGGAATTAAACATATCAATCAGAGTTCATAACTTATATTAGTAATATAATTAGTAGCAAAATATAGTGATTTTTGTACCAAATCATTACCGCACTGGCGGCCGGCCGGCCTAATCCTCGATTCGATCGCGATCTTTCTCTAGCTACGATCGATCTCCCCGACCGGCCTAGCTATCCTAGCAAAATATGTACCGCGCGCCCATGTCCAACTCGCGCGCGAATATGTTATCGATCAATGGATGATCGATCGATCGATCGATCCCGGCCCCCAGCCGGATCGATCAAATAGCTAACTATCCTAGCAAATTATGTAAGCCAGATCTCGAGATCTAATATACTACTAGCTAGATCGAGCTATACCTACTACAAGATCGACCGCGCGCGCGATCGATCGGTTGATCTAAACGATGAACTCGTCGTCATTCTCGATGGAGGAGCCCCAGGCCCCATGGTCGGGCATGTCCTCATCGAAGTCAGAGTAGTAGAAGGTCGCCGGCATGCCCTCGTCGTCTTCGTCGCCCGCCTCGCCACCATCGGCGTCCGGCATGTCCTCGTCGGAGTCGTCGTCCTCGCCGTCCATGCCCGCGCCCGCCGCGCGCGCCGCCGCCACGACCTCGAGTATTTCGCGGTTCTCCGCGATAAGGCCGGCGTCTGCCTTCATCTGCCCGATGAGTGCGGCGTCCACGCGCTCGGCCTAGATTTGCTGCCAGGCCGAGCGGTGCTCTTCCTCGACGGCCTCCAGACGGGCGAGTGCCCTGGGCGCCGGCGCGTAGCCGCCATCTGCTGCCGCGACGGCCTGGCCCTCGCCCTCGACGCCATTGCCAGCCGTCGAGGCCTGGCTCGACTCCACCACGACCTCGCCGCCAGCAGCCGCCGCCGAAGCCTATCTCTCCACGTCCTCGCCGCCATCTGCCGCCGCCGCCACCACGCCCTCGCCGCCATCTGTCGCCGCCGAGGCCACCACGCTCTCCCCGCCATCGGCCGCCGCCGCGGCCAGGCACGTCGGCACGCCTTTGCAGCCAGCGCGGCCCGCCAGGAGCTCCGCCACGGCCTTCACAATGGCGAAGACGATTGCCATCGCCCTGACATTGGCCGGCGGGCACATCTTCGACTGGGTCGTGGGCAGGCGGCGAGGCATGATGCGCGCGGAGGCGGGACTTGGATTCACCGGTGAGAGGTGGATGTGCGTGGCGGCAGCTAGGGTTAGCTCTAGATGGAGGAGAATCTCGGAGGGGATGGATTTCTACCGTCCGGCGACGTAGTTAATAAAGCTCTCACAAGTTAGGAGGGGAATCTCGGGCCACTGGAAAAAAAATGTGGTCAAAGCATGCGCATGCAGGCATGCATGTGATCTGGTCATACATGTTAAAAAGTCCGGAGGGTACGGATGTTTAAAAATATGGAAAGATCAAGTTTTCATATATTTTCTATATACGTGATAAATTCTGAGCTATATGTATGCATCCATATTGTCTTGTTGTCTTTATATTGGGAAAATACTGCGATATAATTAGGTACATAATATCCGGAGGGTCCGGCTATGATCCAAATTTTTGCTAATTTAATATATCGAACTAATCTTTATGCAAAATTTATACAATATTTTTTTAATGCAACGTACGAGTAAATCTGTATAACTATATTTTTTATAAATATATAGGGTTTACTTTCTGTATTTCGCGAGTTAATGTAATATATATAGTAAATTTCATATTAAAATGAAATATGAACAAAGGGCACACGTAAAAATTAATGTGCATGGATGAATAATTTGTATTATGGTACATCTATGAGTCCATTGTCTGAGACCGTAGAAATTACTCATATTTTGTGAAAAGTTCTTTCGTATGTCTGAAGTACAGCTGTAAAGAAGATATCGTTCTAAACACACCAGACCTTTTCGTGTAAGCTACAAGTTTTTTACTACCTAATAAATTATCTTCGGTGTATGAACATATATTTCCTTCTACAACTCAATGTAACACTAATTAACATGCATAAATCATTTATATTCCCTTTAGTTTGAATATTTTGTAATTATTTGGATTATGGTAAATCTCGGACGGAACGAACATATCCGGACGGTGCGGAATGTGATTAACTGGCGGCAAAGTGAAAAATCCGGCCCCAAATCGATAACACAAATTGAAATCTCGCCCACCGCCCCCTCCCCACCAAACCCTCACCCGCCTCCCTCACTGGCCGCCTCCCCACCGCCGCCCCCTCAGTACCCACCTCCCCGCCGCCGTTCCCTGTCGCTGCGCCGGTCCGCCGCCGTTCCCCGCGGCTGTGCCTCCCCGTCGCCGTTCCCCGTCGCCGCGCCGGTCCGCCCCCGTCGCTGCGCCTCCCCGCCGTCGTACGTGCCTCTGTCGGCCACCCTCCGCACCGGCCCGCCCCCACAGCACACCTTGGCCTCTCCTTGGTTTGCTGCATGTTCTAACCCCTAGCTAGTTCTCATTTCCTTATAGAAATTGTGTTACCCATTTTTAGGAATTTATGGTGCATGTTGATGCACCACCTTACGCAGATCTGTAGTTTTAATTTGTGATGCCCATTTGTACCACTTAAACTTCGTATATTTGCTTTAAAACTAGCTTGAATTGCTATGATATAGGATACGTGATGCACATGTTAACTTGATTAATTAACAGGAAATGACGTGCCCATTATGCAAGAACGAGTGCTTTAGGCTCCTCAGTGGATCCAATTTTAGTATTCATCTGCAAGAGAGTCATCACAGCACGACATTCGTAAGTAGCTAGGACTACAACTTCTAATTTTATAACGAGTTTCTGTTGCACAGATAGTACTGTAATACTGCTTATTATGTTTCTGTTGCACAGGTAGTACCGTGCAACGCTCGGAAAACGTTCAACCGGATAGTACGCAACATTCACCATTTATGTGACCAAAGAACGGAGGACGACCCGCTTGCACGGCTTGGGATGGGAACTGTTCGTCAAGCACACCAGTCTTCACGGGGGAGTAGTGCTGCATGTTTTTACTACGACAGGACCAAAACCTAGGATCTCTGTTGCCTTTACGGAACATGGCAACAATGAAGAGGACAGTGAGGAGGATTATGACTGTTCTGGCTATTATTCTGAAAGTTTTGTTGGGAATGATGAAGGGGCCAGTTACATAGTTTCCCCAAGAGTTCATCTGAAGTCACATGAGAACGACCGTCTGGTTCATCTTCTACCCGTAAAAGCCGTTGTTGGTGTTCCTTTTGTGACTCGTTTGACGACCACAAATTTAAAGAGACATGATATGGTATATATGTGCCTCTTTACAAAGTTAAAAATTCAAGAAGAACTGCCTCTTTACCCGGTATATATGCCTCTTTCCTAAGTTAATATACTATATGATGTCCTTTATGCGCAGAAACTACCTAAGCTGATAGTGGAAGACGCTGGCCTACCTAGTCATGGCAAAGCTGGACTACGACTTGGAGCAGTTGGGGTCGTCACAACCATTACCTACAACAAGAAAAATGATGGCCGCACTGAGTTCGACAAGTTTGGGTGGAAGAATTTCATTGAAGGCAAGCATTTTAAGATCAATCAACCTGTTTTGATCATTATGAGGAACACCAATCACCTAAGCTTGGATGTCATGATTGAGATGCAGATCATATAGGACAATATTTCATCAAGATTGTTGATCAATTTTCTTATTAGGTAGTTTGTTTGCACAAACATTGCAGTTTTCAACAATCTATCTATATGGTTTCCTGAACATTTTCTACATGTACGTTGTTGTATAACTGATTTGAATAATGATAGGTTCTACTTTGTATAACTAGTCGGGTATAAAAACCAGTCGGGTTGCTGTAATTATTCTGTTTTGCTTCACGAAGTTGGACCCCCCAGATATATTTCCGGAGGCAACGAAAATTACGCCCGAGTGATATGTCGGACCCCGGATATATGAGAAAGTTATTTGTGTTTTATTTAACATTACACAAAATCGATCTCAAAGCGAAAAGAAGGACTCAATATAATCTAGTAGGAAACCACGCTAGTACAGAACGACACTATGGAAATGGGTCAAAACCCTCATCAGATACGGAGAAAGGGTTCGTGTCCCAAGCCCCCTGTTGATGTGAACGAGCTCAATAGTAATGGATGTTTTTAACCGTTTCCAATGAGGCCGGGTCAAAATGGTCATTTACATTTGTCCGTTTCCGAAGTGAGAATAGCAATAGTAACGAAATTTTGTTTTTCATCTTTTGCAATGAGAATTTTTCATATTTCTAAAATAGATATTTCTTTCATAGATCAATTTGATATTTCACTGCACATTTCAATATTTCACATCACAAACATAGGCAATATATCCACAACACCAATTTCATTTATAGTAAAAAAATTGTGACATACACAATGTTATATGTACACATTTGAATCATGACGTCACTATCATATGCTGAAAAAGTCTAAACTTGTTTCATAAGGAGGAAGAGAAGGCAATAATATTTCCTGGTTGCATCGTTGCAGACAGTTCTTGTTATAGAGCACAATGCAAAACATAAATTCAGAAAATAATAAACAAAAACAATGAGAGATCGAACTTAGAGAGAAATATAAATGCAATAAAATTAGTAGTCTCTCATACACTACTCATTCTGAACAATTACAACAATAAATAAATTTATTTATGCAATGGCTATTTCATTCATAGAAGATCCCATGATGAAGCTGTGAGTGAAGAGATTCATTTTTGGATTATGTGTGGCTTCCACGGCAATGTCCTGGTTTAAAAAGAAATATTCTTACATAATACACCGAAGCTCCACTGAATGGATTTGTTCACCTTGTTCACCATGTCACGTGATAATTCTAAAGTGTCAAGCGATCCATTATTTGATTGTCTGCGGCTAGTCTGTACTAGTAGTCTGATTTCAAAATAAATATTATTACATAAGACGCAGAAGATCTAGTTAATGGATCTGTTCACCTTGTCCCATGTTCTCACAAGATGATCCTAATGAGTCAAGCTATCCATTATTTGGATTGTCTGTGGTTAGTCTCTGTACATATGACTAGAATGTACATACTTAATAGTTTAGTTTAACTAGTTTAATGATTGTCAACACAAATCTCAGTTGTTACATATGCATACAATATTTATATATTATCAAAAGAAAATGATATTCTAACTATTTACAATATTTGTATTATATTTATTCTATTTTCAATTGAAAACACTAAAAAATGTTAATTTTCAAACATAAATTTTCAATTCTAACAAAAGTGAATTGTTGTACTCGATCTAACACCTACGATTGTCGACTCCAAATCTAACCATACGCATCAATCTGTAAAGAAATTTCAGCCTTGGCAAAGAGATACTAAATGAGATGGTATCTATTACCTAGAGCTTACCGTAGATCTAGGCTCAGCCAAGCAACAAACACCACCGACTCGCTCGTGCTTGAAGGAGGCGCGAGAAGGAGGAGCCTGGCATCTAGATCAGAATCTCTTTTCTCCTAGGAGGGCGAGATATGGGCAACAGGGGACCTCCGAACGCAGGATGTATTTGTGACCATTGACGGAGGACGAGATCGAGTCGACAGAGGAATTTTGTCGACCCTGCTGAAAGTGCATGGTGTCCCCATGTATGGTTTTGGTAATTAATGACAATCCTTATGGACCATTGTTTGTGTTGAGTTATTCTTGTAGGTTTGTCCATTGGTATCGCTTGAACTCCATGTGTTGGATTCAAGGGTGTATGCCATCAAGATCATTGATTATAATGGACATATTTGATATGATCAAGAAGATGAAAAGATAGAAGGTTGATCAAGACTAAGTGCAGAGAATAGATTCAAGTTGATCAACACACAAAGCTAAATGATATACCTTGTGGGATCATGTGATCCAATGGTATGGTAAGAATTTGTCCATATAGCTTTGTGAACTAACTCATTATGTGTGTGTGGCATTCCTTTGTTGGGGTTAGGTATCTCTCCATGGGCTTGCATCAAAAGGAAGATTTCTTATAGCTCATGGAGGATGACGTCAAATGGTGATCGTCATCAAGATTGAGGTGTGCAAGTTCAAGATGGGCATCTAGAAGATTTCATGCTTGAATCTTGCAACCCATTTGGAGATAATGGTCGAGTGAAGATGTTCCTAAGAGAGGCACTCCCATCTTGATGTATGGGGGAGCGATATGCGAGTCTTCACCAAGCAAAGCGCAATCAAGAAAGGTGGTCTACTTGAAGAGATCAAGATCGTCATCATCTAGCTCAAGTGGAATGCGCAAAGCAAATGTATGATCTTGATAGGGTTTCTATTTTACCGGTCTCATGGTGTTAGTGGGAGACCGGGTTATAGGATAGTTGCCGTACTATCAAGAGGGGCTCTCAAGTGAGTAACTTGATCGCATCTTTGTGGAGAGCTCAAACCTTTGCATACTTGACATATCATCTTTCTTGGCTCTTACTTGGGTCTCCTTGTTGGGTTTTGGTGCTTGTTGTGATCTTCATGACAAGCCCAAGTTCTCCGAAAACGGATTTTGTATGGAAAACTTGTTGTGTTTTCGGGTTGAAAATATTATCGGTTTATCCTTTAGGAAAGTTCCACGCCTCCATGTGTGTCAACTTAACTCTATTTATGGTTTGTAGGAAAGCTCTTGTTGCTATCTTTCCAACAAAATTGGTTTCACCTCATTTGGATTTCGTACGTAAAAGTTATTGGGTTTGTAGTTTTCGCTCTGGAGGTTGTCGGAATATCCGATCCAGGTTGGCACGGATTATCCGATTCTCTAGGTTGCTCGAAATCGTCTAAGGACTTAAAGCAACCAGTTTTGTGGCGCTCTGGAGGTTGTCGGAATATCCGATCCAGGTTGGCTCGGATTATCCGATTCTCAAGGTTGCTCGAAATCGGCTAAGGACTTCAAGCAACCAATTTTGTGGCGCTCTGGAGGTTGTCGGAATATCCGATACAGGTTGACTCGGATTATCCGATCTTGAGTTGTGTCGGAATATCCGACTCCCGTGTCTGCAACGGCTACATTTTTGGGAGGGGTATAAAAACCCCTCCACCTACCTCCAGCCAGCCAGCTTTGCCCAGCATGTTTTTCTCTCTCTCCCCCTCCATTGTTGACCTTGGAAAGCTTGCCCCTCTCTCAATTCCTCCCATGATTCTTGCATATCTTTGATGGAAAAGAGAGAGGAGAACTAGATCTACATTTCCACCAATCCATCTCTCCTCTAAGTGAGGGGAACCCTTTCGATCTAGTTTTTGAAGTTCCATTTGTTGAGTTCTTCTTTGTTCTTCTCTCTTCTCCCCCATAAGTATTAGTTGTTTTTTGTGGGATTTGAGAGTGAAGGATTTGAGCACTTGTGCTCTTGCCATTGCTTTTGTGCATCGGTTTGCTCTCTCCACGAAGATTCGTGGAAGTGAAAGTTCGTGAACTTGTTACTCTTGGGTCGTTGGACCCTAGACGGTGATTGAGACCTTTTGTGGTCACCTGGGAGCTCCCAATCCTTTTGTGGGTTGTGCCTCAAGATTGTTGTAAGGGACTCGATTTCCGCCCAAAAGGAAATCAATAGTGGAAGGTGAACCGAGCTTTTCTGCGAGGTTCATCGGAGAATAGGGTGAGGCCATTTGTGGCTTATTGAGTTTGAAACTCACACCCCTCCAACGAGACGTACTCCCCTCAAAAGGAGGAACTCGAGAATACATCATCGTCTCCGCGTGTCTCGGTTATTTCTATACCTGAGCTCTTTACTTATGCAATTTACATTGTGATAGCCTTCGTGTTTGAAGTCTTTATCTTGCTATCTCCTTGTTACTTGTCTTGCTTAGCATAAGTTGTTGGTGCACATAGGTGAACCTAGTACATTTAGGTTGTGTGCTTGTTAAATTAAAACACCTAGTTTTATTCCGCATTTATCAAGCCTAAACCGGAAAAGTTTTAAATCGCCTATTCACCCCTCCGCCCCTCTAGGCGACATCCTTGTCCTTTCACCTGCATGAACGCGCGAGTGAAGGAGTCCCAACGGGATGGGCTGCGGCCGACGTTGGGAGGTTGCGGCCGGCAATGACAGTTGGCGGAGGAGGATGCGATTTCCTGGCTGCCGCCGGTGACGGTGGGGTTCGGCATTGGAGACCACAGGAGCAAATGAAATGAGTGGAGAGAGTGTTCGGCTAGGGTTGGGACTTGGGATAGACTCCAAGTGTGTGTGAGACGGGAGTAGGGGGTCTTATAGGTGCGCCACCTTGTGGGCTTATTGGGCTTTCACGTTGGCAGCGGACATCCGTCAAGCTTTGTTTACGATGAGGATTTTTTTGGCAACAGAGGTTTTTTCGGGACCGTTGGCAATATATTATCAACGGAGAAATATGCACAATCATTACCGATGTGTCGCTAATCGCGTGGCTCTTTTTCTATCGCCTAACTCGTGTCGTTTCCATAGAGGGGTGTACATAGTGTCCTTATGTACTATTGCCAACTCTTTCACTTTGTAATAACTATTTATCATAACTCTAAACATGTCCTAGGTGTGGTATCTAAGGAGAGGGTTTGAGTGTATTTTGGGCAGTTTATTGCGGAGTGGCGGCAACAACTTTAGAAATGTAATAAATAATGTTTTATGGTTATATTTTGTCTTTGTATATTTCATTGCTTAATTATTTTAATTGTATTAGCTCGGTCAATTTTTTTAATGGTGTGAGGTCATGCTTTTGCTGAATTGGAAATGATAGTTCTTATCCCCTTCTTGCAAGGTGACAATTTGCACATAAAATGACATCACAAAGCAAAATATGGATGAAATGGTAAGAAAATTGTCTTGATATTTGAAAGGCATATCATGTTTTTTTGCGGTTTATTGTCTAATTGAGCTGGCATTGCTTTTACCGATGGTAACAAAAACGGTTGAAAGTGGATTCCGGGCAACAAAGAAAATCAAGACTGAGTTACCTAGAAAGATGTATGTGATGGATTATTGATGACACTTGATGATGTGCTATCGAGCGAGGGATATTCAAAAGCCTTTATCAAGGAAATATGAAAGAAAATTATTTTAGTTTTTGAGTTCGTCCTACCTTATAAAAATTACGTCCTTCGCCACTGATTGGCTACATGGCATAGATCATAAGAGTAGAACTCTTATTAGGATGTGAGTGCTTGTCGTAATATGGTCATTGTGACTATGTAGAAATGATTAGCAATAAAATTTCTCTCCCGTCCAGGTCATATACCGTTGTACCCACTTAATTCTTTCATGGTCATTACGAAGGGTGGAGAATCGAAACCTATTTATGAATGTGTCTACACAGTTGGAGGACACGTGAGAGATATTTTTATCCCACATAAGTGACAACGTGATATTCGAATTGGGCCTACAGATCTCTTAGGCGATTCATGATCTATTTCGTTGCCATTTTTCTTACTATTTTGTTGGACTTGTTCAGCTGTGTGCATATTGTTTAGAGGCCGGGTGTAATAACTCAGATTGTACATATACTCTGTTTGCAGACCTACTGCTCTATGTGTACATACACTCTGCTCAAGGGCTCAGTGGTGCGCTTCTGATCAGAACTGTTATACACGCCGCCGGTTAAGAGTTAAGACGCAATTAAGCATGCAGTACTTAAAAGTCACCTTGTTCCTTGCCTATGGTTAGTGTCAGGGAAGGGATGGCCCTTTCATGTCGAGTTAGCAGTAAGTGGCGGTTCTTAACTGTGACATCTATGCATTGATCTCTTCTCTTATTTAGTACTCCCTCCGTTCCAAATTAATTGACTTTTATTTGTCCACATGTGGATGTATCTATACGTGTAACATGTCTAGATACATTCATGTGTGGACAAATGTAAGTCAATTAATTTGAAACGGAGGGAGTACTTTTTCCTTCTTTGTGCAAACGCTGAAATTGGCAGGTTTACGCTAGCAAGACTGAGATTGGCAACCGTATCGCGTGTACGTAATCGGCATCGTAAGTAGACGTCACACTCTGATATGAATTCCATATACGTGCGCGCGCAGAGTAATTGATTGCGGGGGCATGTGCATGCACATGGCAGATCGGAAAGGAAAGAGACGGCATGCAGTAGGAACGACGTGTCGACCTCGCAGACCATCAATCCAACCGTTGCGCACCCGGCACTCAGGTTTCAAGCGGCGGTCCCGAGTAGGCCCGCTTAGCACGTTTTTAGTTGTAAACGATCAAATCTGACCAGAAAAGTTAATACATACGTTTGCCTATTTTTAGATTATGCGGGCCGGGTTCGGGCGCCGCGTGACACTCTTACCCGGCACCCAACTCAAAGCGATAAACAGGCCTGGCCGCGAGAAAATGTATCGACTTCATTTCCGCGTGTGCAACGGCTGATCCAAGTTGAAAGGGCAGGCACCCAGATATTCTGCATACTATTCTGCCCCCAGGTCGTCCGTAATCCCGCTGTTAGGACTATGCACATCTATGATTGGATTGGATACGTTGCGTGCGTACGAATTAAGAAGGTGGTTAGAGCGTGTCCACTTCAGAGAACTTGCCTGTGGCAAGATGATTAGGAGGGTGGTTGTACCCCAGCCCATCAGAGTTCAAATTCCAGCTTTGACGCTGGTGTTTTTCATTTAAGGCGGAATAATCTTCAGTGGGAGGCGACGTTCCCGTCAACAGCAATGCGCCCGTGGTGAATTCGTCAATCTCAAGACTCGACCCGTCGACTCGGTGTCTCGGAGGTGCTCATAGGGGTAGGGTGTGCGTGCGTACGTTCATAGGGGTGTGAGTGTGTGCGTGTGTATATGAGCGCATGCGTTGTACTGTGTTTAGCAAAAAAAAAAAGCATGTCCACTCCACTCGTACTGCCCAAATGGCCGCCCAAAGCGTGTCCGGGCGGACGTTTTGGGGCGTGTCCAGATAGACAAACTAGTATAGTGTCTGCATGTTTCCACTCGCGCCGCTTTAATAAACCTGACAGCGTGTTCGGACGGACTTTTTTTTGGCTCTAGCATTTCTACAAACAGTTGCCATGCGTGTCCTCCCCATCCAGCCTCGGCCATGGATGACATGGTCGTGGCTTGGGAGCGTCGGAGAGAAGGGCAGCGTCGCAGGCCGCGCGCCGTGACCATTTGCGCGCTCGCCAGGCAGACCCGAGAGCGTCAAACGGCGGCGCCATCACCGTCGGTGCTTGAGACAGACGAGGATGCGGGGCTCGGGCGGGCGCGACGCGACGTCGGTGATGTTGAGCGTGGCCTCCTGGCTGTCGGGGCTCGACGGCGAGGACCATGGGTACTCGTCCGGGTCGGACGACTCGCTGGGGCACGGTGAGCAGGGTGACGCGCGGTGGCGCGATGAGCACGAGGGCGAGGTCGGCGCCCAGCGGGAGGTCGTCGGCCCCGGCGTCCGTGCCCGGGTTGCCTCGGCTTCTGCCGGCAACCGGCGGCGCTGGGCGAGATCGTGGTCGACGCGGGCAGCAGGAGCGAAGGAGAGACGCAGCCCGTGGGGCTCCGTCGTGCTCCGCCGCCGCAGGCCCCTAGCTGAGAGCGCTCCGGCAACCATGAGCTCGAGCAGGCAGGCGGGCTCGCCGCGGTTGCCGTGGAGGATGACGTGGTAGCGCACGACGTGCGGCGAGCCGCGCGCGCCTCGGCAGAGCACCTCATCGTGCTCCTTCCTGGCGTCGGAGTGGCGCGCCAACTCGGCGGCGCTGCCATGGAGGCGCACGTTGGTCAGCACGGAGTGGTGGGCGGCGGCGATGCTGGTGCCGACGTAGGTAGGAAAGGTGGGAGAGGATAGAGGAGAGAGGAGAGGGGAAAACGGAGAGAGTACGTGTAGGCTCGTGAGTGGGTCGCGTGGACGAAAGTTGATGTCCGGGGCCGCCCAAGGACTCCCCATGCAAGGGTTTGTTGTGGCGCTGCCGGACAGAAAAGTGGACGCTTCCGGATGAATTTGCTTTTGGGCACCCCGAGTGGAAGCGACTTTTGTCCGAAAAGCCCAAAACAGCTTTGGGCGGCCCTTTGGGCGCCACTCGGGGCGCCCAAACGGCCGCCCAAAGTCCTTTGGGGCATGCCGGACAGAATTTCACTCCCACTCGCGGTGACCAAACGTGATTTCGGTTCGGCGCGGCCCATTTTTCTGTCCGGCATGCCCAGCCCACGCCCTCATCTTGGGGAGTCCTCGGGCGGCCCCGGACGGAACGAAGCGCGGTGCCACGTATGCCTCCGACGCGTGGGCCATGCCTATCATTGACTAGGCAATACCAATATATGCCGGCTTCCCCCTAATTTCTTCCCCAAATCTCATTTCTCCCGCCACTCCTCCCGCCAAACAAAAACCCTGGCGCCGCGCCTCCTCGGGTTCCATGGCGCCGCTGTCTGTGCCCAAGGTACCCAAAGAGAAGGGGAAGACAGCGGCGAGGTCAAAGGCGGCGGGGATGACGCTGGGCATTCGCAAGCCGCGCAAGGCTCCACCGCCCGAGGAGAAGCCGGAGGGGATGTTGCAGCATGATTGGGACCTGGACGTCCTCCGGCATTGATTGGAGACGCAGAGCCGTGGCGGGCGTCGTGTGAAGCAGAAAGCTAGGAATCTGCTCGACCCACCGCCGCCATTGACAGCGAAGAGCATCGCCGCCATGAACAAGACCGTCGCCGCCTTGAACCAAGCCTTCGCCTTGGAAGCAAGTCAAGACAACAGCGCCCCTCTGCGATGCAAGATCAGCGATTCGCCGTCGAGTTCGTCCTTCTTCGCCGACAACGCCGCTGGCACGCCTCGCTCCAGGTTTTCCCCCGAGTACGGCAAAAGCCAGCATCAGTACGGCGGCTTCGACCCCAACTCCATCTTCCCTTCGTGTGGCCTTGATCTAAACCACGCCGTCGATCTGAATTCACCGGTGATGCGGAGACAACCTGCCGTCCAGATGCATGCCCAGACCGACCGTAGCCTTTTGTTCAACGCAGGCGCCTCCCATGTGATCGACGGAATGACCCCCGATCTGCCGGATCTCAGCCAGGTATGATGTCGTGTTCTGTATTCATGGTGTGTAGGCCAGACGTGTGCATAGGCGAGTCGTGACCGCCGGCATTGTTTTGTGTGCATAGGAGAACGCCCACATCATGGCCGACTTAATCAATGACGGTGCCCGGGCGGCGGAGGGCGGCGTAGACGACGAGTTCGACGAGGACAAGGTTTACTACGAGGAGGATGAGGACGACGACGAGGACGAGGAGGGGGCGGCGACCGATGTTGTGGCCGGCGAGGATGCACCGGCGAAGAAGAAGAAAAGGGGCAGCTGTGGCATAATTTGGACGACCAAGGAGGACGAGTGCATGGTCAAATCATGGAAGGCCATTACTACCGGCTGCTCGATCACCGGCGCAAACCAAACAAGCACCGACTACTGGTCGAGGAGCAAGACAGAGTTCGACGAGCATAGGTTCACCAAGGACTACTTCAAGGTGAACATGGAGCGTGGCCAAGGCGCCATCGAGCATAGGTGGTGCATCGTTTAACGCCTCGTCAACAAGTTCCACGGCTGCCATGAGAACATCCGCGATCGGGAAGAGAGCGGGAAGGGCCCGTCGGATCAGGTGACCGTCGGCTTGCGATCCGCTTGATGTGTTGCTTGTGTAGTATTATTTTGATCGTCATCGGCTTGCGATCAACCTTGTCTTCCTTTGTTGTAGCTCATGGACGCCCTTGTGTTGTACCGAACCCTCAACAAGGAGAAAGACTTCGGCTTGATGCATTGCTACAAGCTTGTCCAAAATTGTGAGAAATGGAAGGGCACCGAAATACTCTAAACAAGAACGGCCGCGCCAACCTCAACGCCGATCCGGAAAACTCAGAGGGGTGGCCAATCGGGAACAAGAAGGCGAAGGCAGCCTTGGCGGCGGCGGCAAAGATGGAAAGAGTGCACTCGTCCATCGACAAGGTCCTCGCCGATGTCTCCTCCAACTCGAGCTTGAGGCGTGAGGAGAACAACGCAAGGTGGGAGACCTTGATGCAAAAGGCCGACGTCAAGATCGACCTCGAGCAGAAGAAAGCCGCCGTCAAGAAGCGGAGCCAGGATTTCATGATCTTGATGGCCGACATCTCCAACATGGACCCGCTGGCGAGGGCGGCGCACAACATGTACCGCGCCGTGATCCTGCAAGAACTTGGGCTCATTCTGCCCGAGACCGGCGGCAACAAGGGCAACGGCCACGCCCACAATGCCGACGCCCACAATGCCGATGAGGACCCCGACATGACCCAGACGGGCCACGAGTACGTGCCTAGCCCGGCGACCACATCTAGACCGGCGGCGACAAGCAGTGGCTGGGCATCGACATCTCCCGGCGTATTTTGGCGTATTTTGATGGCCCAACCTTCGAGTTTGTGGCCGAGTGTGGCCGATCGTGGTCAAAACTCTGAATTTGTGGCCGGTTGTGGCCAAGTGTGGCCGATCGTGGCCGAAACTCTGAATTTGTGGCCGATCGTGGCCGATGGCGATTGAAACTTCAAATTCCCGCCATTATTTAAGGTTCCTCTTATTTCAATTTGTAAAAAAAAAACCTCGCCTGGCCGACTTTGGACGCCACGAGTGGGGAGCAACGGCCCCCAAAGCCAACGACTAGTTCGGACGGCGTACAAATGTCCTGTCCGGAAGGCCTTTGGGCGACCATTTGGGCGCCACGAGAGGCATCTCCACCGGCGCGCCCAACTCCGTTCCCAATAGACGTTTTGGGCGCGCCAGCACCAAACCGTCTCCCAGCGGCGCGCCCAATAGATGAAAATTTGCCGGCACGTCCCAATACAGCGTCCGGCAACCCCGCTTCGCACCCAGCTTCTAGGGACGCAACCGGGCGCGCCGGCAACCGCGGCAACGCGTGCCTCGTCCAATCCTGACAGGTGGGGACGGCGCGTCAGTGACACGGGACGCTCGATATCACTTTCCCCTCCTTCCCGTCCATTTTCATTCTCCCGCCATTTGCTTCCCCCGCGCTCCTCGTTCCCGTCTTTCCCACGTTGGGCGATCTACGTCCGCCGCCAATGTCGCCCAGCAAACGCAACCGTGGCGGCGCTCGCGGCGGAGGAGGACGACGGGGTGCTGCTCGCGGTGGCGGTCGCGGCTAAATCGCCCCTCGCAAATCACGCGCGTGGCCGCCGAACACGACGGATGAAGCCTGGGAACAGGAGCTGGCGCGTCGAGCGCGGCCACCGTAGACAGGAGAGGGCGGCGCATCAGTGCGGAGGCTAGACAGAAGGAGATCGATCTGCTGCGAGCGTCGATGGCGTACGCCGCTGCCGGCGGCGCAAGTCAAGGAAGCACGAACGCGGCGGGTGGCGCATTGCAAGTCAAGGCTGCCGACGGCAAGGATCCAGGCGATGTCCGAGGCGTCCCAATCCGTCACTCGGAAGATGAAGGAGGACTCCAGGATCTTGACCGCCGACCTCTCCGCCTACACGCCGGAGGTGAGGGCTTGGTTTGAACTCAGGCAGCAGCGCATCTTGTGTAAGATGGGGGTTCTTCCGCCGAAGCCGACGCCGACGGACACGGCGACGACCACCGCGCCGATGGACACGAGGGGGGAGCCTACGACGAGCACGACTTCCTCCGACGCAGACGCAGTGCCAACGCCACGCCCTGGCTGGGAAGACGCCGAGACGCAACCAGAGGTTGACGAGCCGGTGTTGATGATCAACTGATTTGCGATCGAGGTTTTGTAATATGATCGCCGGACATGAGGCGATGCTTTTGGGTTGTAATGCTTTTGGGTGTGAGAACTTGATGACCGACGCTATTTGAATTGTGCCGTCGTGCCGTTTATTTGAATCTGTGATCTGGAGGCGTCAATTGGGAGTGACCGGTGGGACGCGGCGCTTCCAATAGGCGGTAACGCTTGTCGGCGCGTCCAATAACACATGTTTGACAACTTTGACTCTATTGGCAATGGAGACGCTCTTACCACGCCTGTTTGAGGCGAGGCACGTAGCCGGAGGGACCGCACCGCATTCGGCAAGAGCAAACACATCACATGGGCCCTCCCGTTTCTGTACGCCCCATGTGCATGTGGGGAAGGGTCCCGTGACCTCGCCGCGTCCTCCGGTCGCGCGGTGCCTCCGCCTCTCGACTCTCCTCATCTGCACCCGCCCCGTCCGCCGCGCCGGTAAGTGGGGGCCGTGCTACATGCCCTGACCTCTCCACTCCACCGACGTCTTTCTTCTTTGGCCCATTTCCTGCACTATCTCACTCCCATGCTTGGTTTTCTATTGCCATTAGTCTGTCGTTCAACGCTTCGTGTCATTTTTTTTAGGGGATCAATGATTCGCACCAGGGGAGCGTCGTGCGGTACAGCGGTAGCCAAAGCCTGCTAAGTTTCGGTCTTTTCGTCAGTTACAGCGGAATGGGCCTTACTGGCGTGGAGCAGATCGTGGGTTTGTGCGCAGGCACTATATCTCGCTTGCTGCGAGACGTAGCACCACCTCACCGGTACATTATCTACCGTGGGCCAGCCAAGCAAGGAAGTAGGCATTTTCTCATCAGGATTTGCCCTCTCCTTTGCATGCAGGTTCGATCCAAGCAGTAGGTAATCATTCTTTCCCGTTTTGCTTGCTCCGGTTGTTTCGTGAGAGAGAATATCTTTCTAACTGTGACTGACTTGCTTTTTTCCTTTCTGTTTCTTCATTGTATTTAGTTCTTTCCTTTCCTTTTTTTGTTTTTTCCTTCTTTATTTTTTTTCCAGTTTGTAATACATGAAAAATAATTCCAAACCACGGAACAAATTTTCGAACCATTAAATGCTTTTATTACAGCTGAATACATTTTAATTTATCGTGATCCATTTTTCTATCGTGCACTATGTTTATTGTGAACAATTTTCTTATGATAGATGAACAATTTTTAATTCAACATGAACCATTTTATCGTGAACCATTTTTTTATCATAGGTGAACAATTTATAAATTATCTTAAACTATTATTTTATCATGACTAATTTTATTGTGAATCATTTTTATTATAGGTGAACAATTCTTAATTCATCGTGAGCCATTTTTATTATAGGTGCACAATTTTTAATTCACCAAGAATCATTTTTATTGTGAATCATTTTTTATTATAAGTGAACAATTTTAATTCATCGTGAACTATTTTTATTGAGAACCATTTTTATAGGTGAACAATTTTTAATTTATCGTGAACCATTTTTTTTATTGTCATACATTTTTATTGTGAACCATTTTTTTATCAGAGTTGAACACTTTTTAATTTCGGACATACATGAACACTTTTATTATCATGAACCATTTTTATTATAGGGGGGCACTTTTTAATTTATCGTGAACCAGTTTTATTGTATGTGAACACTTTTTAATAACATTTCTATGTTTTTAGTAATTCAAATCACATTCATGAATTCAAAAAATGGTTCATGTGAACATTTTTTGAAAAGTACATGAAAAATTGTTTTTTGAACCCGTGAACATTTTTAAATGTATGTGAATATTATTTCAGACCCACGAGCATTTTTTGAAAGTTCATGACCAATTGTTTTTCAAACCCGTGAACATTTTTGTACTAGTTTTCGTAAGAAGTATGAACTTTCTATAATAGCATAAACATTTTTGTGAAGTACATGAACATTTTTGTAGAATAGTGTGAACAATTTTTTTGTAAACAATGTGGACTCTTTTAATAGCATGACAATTTTATTTCGAGTGCATGAACACCTTTAGTAACTCTATAATTTGTTTTATTAACCTGATCACTTTCACTACCCATTCAATTTTTTTATATTAAAATTTCATCATTTTATAAACACACGATGAATATTTTCACGGAATACATGATAAAATAATATTTTCCAACATATAATTATTTTTAACGTTTCAAAAAGAAAATATAAAATAAATCCAAAAAGGAAGAAAAAAAGAAAATGAAAGTCGCGCGCTGAGTGTTGTGCTGGGCACTGATCTGTTTTATGCAGATCGCTTGCTTTTTTCTTTTGTTTGAGATCATGCAGGTCGCTTGTTTTTTTTTTTGGAGCAATACACAGGGGTCCGGTTTGTGATCTCTAGATTTTTTCGCTTTTCGTGTTTATTTTCTGTGTCATGTATGTTTTTCGTGCGGGCTTCTATGGTTAAGTGGTATATCCGTATATGAGACAACAAAAGAGACATAGCTAATTCTCAAAATACTCTAAAAGAAATCAAGCGTGGACTCTTTTTATGGCACGAAATTTTTATTTCGGGTGCATGAACACCTTTAGTAACTTGTACAATTTGTTTTAGTAACCTGATCACTTTCAATACACGTTCTACTTTTTATTAAAAATGTCATCATTTTGTAAACACACGATGAAGATTTTCATGGAATACACGATAAAAAATAGTTTCCAACATATATTTTTTAAACATTCGAAAAAAGGATAAATAAATCTGAAAAAAAAGAAGAGAAAAGAAACACCCGCACTGAGTGTTGTGCTAGGCGCTGATCTGTTTTATGCATGTCACTTGCTTTTCTTATTTCCTTTGTTTGAGATCCTGTAGGTTGCTTGCTAGGAGACTCGTGCCTGCATCACGCGCTGTCCCAGGCCCATGTTACACGATCGATGTGAGCAGTGCGCCGCTTTTCGCTCGCTTGGAGCGATACACAGGGGTTCCGGTTTGTGATCTTTGGATTTTTTCGCTTTTCATTTTTTTTGTGTGTCATGTATGTTTGTCGTGTGGGCTTCTGTGTTTAAGTGGTATATCCGTATATGAGATAACGTAAGAGACATAACTAATACTCAAAATACTATAGAAAATCAATTCTCAAAAGAAAAAAATGAGGGAGAGATGCCTAGAAGGCTATGTTTTGCTTGTTCCGGGTTGTATTTTTTTAACACAATAAAATTTCATATTTTTGCATTGACGTGGAACTATCTCATTTTGAAAAGTATAAGTAGGATGAGATATGCCTATTTTACTTGCTATAGTCTTGCCATTTTACATGTTGCACTTTTCAATATATTAAAGTTGCATAAGTGCAACTGATCCTTTTTTGTCTAGTTATTTATATGGGTTTACTAAATATCATGTAACCATTTTTCTCTGTCCGCGTCGTCAGCTGTCCGGTCCTCATCAAAATTCATGCGCTAGATTGGGTAGTCGAGGGATTTGTATTTTAAGCAAACGATGGATTCATATTTGTGTGCGCTTGAGGTGAGTAGGATATGGTGCCGGATTTGTCGACTATATTTGTTTTGACGCAAAAAATAGTAGGGAAGACGCCTATCACGCCATTTTAAATTTGTAAAATATGGAGAATGTAGAGATGATTGAGAGGGAGAGGAGTCACAAGAGGTTCACGGGTATCAAGCCACTAAGCCATTCCCTCTTCAAACTAGGCTTACCTCTATGCATAACAAGAGGAAATGATTTTTTAAAAATATCATACATTTTAGTTGATTCACCTGCCCATCAAAAATAGCCTTGTTCCTGTTATTCCAAATGCTCCAGCATACAACCATTATTAAAACTTTCTTTACAAGGGATGAATTTATATCTATTCATCTCTTCAATAAGCACATCAATAATATCATAATCAATGTTCCACTCAATCTTCAGGCTCCACAAGAAGCACTGGATAAAATCACACCTAAAGAACAAGGGCGTGAGATGCTCCAAAGCGCTATATGACACAGCTTGTGGATTCCACACTAAAAAAAACTTGTCAAATGATTTCTGTTATTTAACCTATCTGAAGAAGTAACCGGGAGAAGAACTAGTGCTTTTGTAGAGTGCATGATTTGAAGATCCATCTCATGCGAGTAGGGGGGGGGGGGGGGGGGGGGGGGGGGGGGGGGTGGTGTATTGGTTGACAAAGCTTCATAAACCTTTACGCTACAAAAGCTACCGCTGGATCCATGCAACTGCCATAGATCATTATCTCGGCCGATCTCTCTATTATGCAAAAGCTCTGCTAGTACATTAAGGTATTCTTTGGTTCACATGAATCCGTAAGACATGTATTGGAAAAGCTCAGAAATTTGAGAGCATTGTATGTGTAGAATAGAGGATTGCAAAATAGATGAAAATCGCGGGAATGTCATTTGGTTGAAACACAAGAAGTGTCTTGTCCCATTTAACAAGGCATTTTTCCCTCTCATTTCTTTACTACTCCATAGGAAGTTTCTGGAAAATCCATAAATGTTGTCTAGGAAGCCCAGTGATAATATGAAAGTACATATCTTCGTTGAGGATACGTGACATCTGGGCGATGAATTAATAGGATACTCATATCGACCGGTTGCATCTTGTTTTACGGAATCTCATCTCGTAAAAACTTTGCGTTAAACATGTTTGGCCCGGAGCAATTTCAGGATTGGTGACTTATCGGGAATTTCTTCCCGGTTACACGCACGAGTGAGAATAAAAAGCATAGGAAAAATAGTACTATTTGTGTGTGGCTAGTTTAGAGACAGAGAGCTGCCATCCGTTACAACCGCCATCCCAGGGCGGAGACGCATTAAAGCGGTAATCTTGGTAGTTTTCTTGGCGCAAATTTTACTTGTTTCTTTCTCCATTTCTCGCGCGTTGCATCGAGCCCTGCTATACCTACAACTTGCAGCAGAGAATCATGTATCTATAAGGTCGATCCTCCCTTTGCATTTCGATCATGTTGCGATAAGATTCAAAAGCGAGCAGGGTAGCCTATCCGGCCACTGCACCCGTCACTCCCGCCAACGTGGCGCGTTCCCGGCCGATGGGAAAACATGGCGATGAGTTTGTGACTAACGTCTACACACTCTCAAACTGTTCTATCTGATCGACGTGATAAGCGGATGCTCATGCCTGTTGGAGACGCAGTAGCCCGCGGCCACGTGCAGAATTCGCCTTTCTTGCAGGTTCCCGCGCTACGGATCGAGCTAGATAGATAGATAGATAGATAGGCTAGCTAGGGTGGCGGGTGGGTATATGATCGGCCGAGGGAATCTACTGCACATCAGGATTGGGATGCCCTTTTTGGCAGCGGAAAAGAAGCAAATATTCTGAATCCTGGCTGAACTGATGTAGAGACCGCCTGGATTCCAATTCCGCAAGTTGATGCCCGGAATCTGAAGGTTCCATTGGCAGATTTGGGATCCAGTTTGATGCAGACTGCACGTGGTGGCTGCCTATGCTAATCAAGACTCCAAACATCAACCGACGGGTAAGTGATATTTTTAGCATCATCGTAACCGCATTTAATCTCCGTGCTCCTAGGTTGCCACTTACACTGCAGGAGCGAGCTGAGGAAGCGAATCCAACACCTGAAGGAGCGAGCTTAATTACGTCGCTGACAGCCTAGTTTTAGCTTACTACAGAATGCCATGCCGGCAAACACATTTCAGCAAGATGGTTCAGAATATGACCGGGGGATCCTGAAACCGCGCTTTATGCAGATTATATTCCACGGAGATCGATCAGCGCCTCTCCGGTGGCTCGATCGGTCCATGCATCAGCCGGTGCAACTTGACCAAGATGCCTGGTTTCTTTGGTCCACGGCGAGCACCAGACGAACCCGAATGGCTCCACGTGATAAGCTTCTTCTCCCGTAAAAGATGCAACATGTGGAGGCTAAATCCTTGCGTGGCATTGGAAAAATCTCTCGTAATTCCATGCCCCCCGTGGCCAACCGAGGAACATGAGCAGTCACAGGACCAGGGCCTGGATAAAGGTATCGCAACCTGATCATGCCAAAAAGGTTAAATTCCTTCACCAGAGACATCGGAGTTGTCGGGGGAGAGGGAGATCCATTCTTCTTTTTGGTCCCAAGGCGATTTGCAACCTAGATATTGGAATAGATTCTCCCAATGCGCGGCTACACATTGGATGGACAGGATTGTGCCAAGCTGCAAGGTGCGTGGCCAAAAGAACCTTGCGCTTCAGAACGGTAATTTTGACGTCGAAGATGGAGTATGAATTAGTCGGGGCCAGCTTAAATTCTGTGACTGTGACCTGACTTTAGGAGTTGCAGAAGGTTGCTAAATTTGGGATTTTCTCTGATGCAACCTCAGAGTTGCCGGCGGTGGCTGATTTGGCCAAGCATGAGGTGTCTACCTTCCTGTTAGCAAATCGAGTGGGCTAGTTTGGTGGTGTTGTGTTGTCTTTTCCTTAGCTTAGTTCCTGGTGTGCGTGTTACAGGCGCTTTCGCTTGTTTGCCTGATGAGGCGCTGTAACAATCGTTGTCTTGTTTTACCCCTATCTTAATGCAAAGGCAGAGCTCCTGCCATTCAGCTCAAAAAAAATATATGCTCAATAACAGTGTTAAGCATTGTTTGCAAGCATTTTGGTAATTAGAAATTGGTAAGTAAAATGAAAGATTTACTAAGGTGAACTTGTTTTGAACTTCCATCTTACTTCTAGTTTCACGGGTATTGTAGCCGCATGATTCGTGCAAATAACCGGACAGCAACATATACTTGCATTGATCCTCTGGATCATAATAACGAGAGCCTACCGATCAAGCAGGTGTCTTTGCAGCCAGCCGGGGATACTTATTCGTTAACCGGTCCAGAAAGATCTCCAACCCATGCTATGGCACATCACAATATTCTACCAATCTCACGTGGTGCAATCCTGGTCAAGATATCTTCATAATGGAAGGAAAGAGAAATATCTTATCATAGTTGAAGAACTATATGTGTTCATCATTTTGATGTAGAGGTCGGAGTTTTCAATCTCATTTTCAAAATAAGACAAAAACTTACTAGGAACCGATAATGCTACTTTCAACGTTCCATAAAAATAAGATATGTAAATTTAGTCAAACAAAAATAAGGTGCTTTTCCTTCTAAGGTGAAAATTCTTTTAAGGTGCTTTTCCCTTGTAAGGCAGATTTAGCTTGTTTGTGCTTCACAGCACGTCGAGAGGGGGTGGGGATGCGGCCCCCCTTTCATGCTCATGGAGAAGATCTGGCCAGCCGTGGGAGGCTGCATCGCGGCCTGACCCCATCTATCCGGTTGGCGGTTCCCGGCCGCGAGGAAGAGGAGATACGATTCTCGGTGAAAACCGAGCCGACATTGGTCTTGGTGGACGATGGCTGTGTCTTGGCATCCTTAGCTTGTTGAAGACATCGTTGTTGTAGCTCTCTTCTCCTCGCTCGGGCTGCTCTGAAGAAAACCCTAGGTCTGGATCTCCCGGATCGAACGATGTTGACACTCATCGTCGCTCTCCCTCTCGGGCATCGTTTGGAGCAGCTACCAAATGGAGGGGTCATGAGGTGGAGCGGCGTGATATGTACCGCGTCGATGACGGCGGTCTAGGCGACGTGGAGTTGTGGGTCTCGACTGCAAACACATGATGATGGACGCACGCAGGGTTGCGGCGTTGTCTGGCGTCGTGACGACGTCGATGGCTGGCCTGACATGGCCAATGCATTGATCGCTCCTAGAGATGGGTTGGCGAAAGACGGAGACGGCGGATTCTGGAGCATGCGCATATAGTACGTGTTGTGTGTCTGTTGTACTGGTTGTGCTCCTGACTCGTTGTTGGGTTGCTTGGTGAGGCCTACGGATTTAGATGATTTGCGTAGGTTTGAGGTATGGGCATATGGTTTCGATCATGATCACCCCCTTCATCATTCTTATAGGTGTTGCCACAAGCGTCACGGGAAAAGTGGCTTCGGGTTGATCGATTTATTCATTTGTAAGACTGTTAAATTATTTAATATAAAATTATCTGTACATCATTTTAATACAGAGACTGTGGGTTTCGACCTCCATTTCGGTAAAAAAAGATTTGACTCGTTTGTGGAAAATCGTGGACATTAAAATTCAAAAAACGTCATTTACCTTTTGATTTTGAGCAGTAGTCTTCTAAAACCATCGATAAATGAATTCTTGTTGATGGGTGGGTAAGGGTTAATTCTCTATCCTATCAGGGCTTTATTATTTCATAAAGTTAGAAAGATCCCTGACGTTGTGGCAGAAATCTCTTTAAAAAAATTGAATAAATAAAAGCATATAAGACCCATGAAATATGAAGTTCTATAGAAATATGGAAGATTCAATTTATCACAATTGTCGAAAGTATAAATTTAATTGATGTGATTTCTTTTTGTATTTGATGATTAAAAATTGGTAACATGGACAATTTGATAGATGAAAAGTAGATGAACTGAATATGCTGCATGCAAGAAAATATTGGCTTTAATAAATATTAGTGGGATGACATGGACATATGGTTGGCTAAGAGAATGAATGATGTGGATAACTTGCATACTGAGATAGAAAAATAATAATTAATACATGTTAGCTGGGTTTGGCTTTATAAGAGGTATAAATAGATAGGTAAATTGGCATTTTGAGCCTTTTCTCTATAAAAAAAATGATCCCAAAGTGTATCTTTTAATATCTTGCGTAGTGGAACTCACACATGGAATTGGTGTTTAACGCGATAATAATTTCGGTTTTGCTAGTCCTCGGTCGGCCGAGAATTAGCTTTAAGATCTCGACCACCTCCAAAATGTCTCCGACCATTCAATTTGTATGATGATTCATGATAGATGTGAGCTGCAAGTGAGTTAACTGACCCGGAAAGTGCTTTTTGATCTCGGGCTCGAGTGCACCCTCCTATTTACAAAATTCGAAAATCATATTAGGAGTTTCAAAACATTCCGAAAAAATAGGGATGTAGTCAATCATATATCCCACGATCGTGTAAATTTCCACTTCGAGATACGTTATATTTTAAGCTACACAAAAATAACAAATACGACAAAACTTTGAGATTTGAAAATATGCATACTTACATCAACATTTTTGTCATTTTTATATAACTCCAAATACAACGTATTTGAACTTGATATTTTGCACGTGCCTAGGATGTAGCATTAGCTACCTTCGGATTTTTTTCAGAATGTTTTAAAACTTATAAATATGATTTTGGAATTTTTTAAACAGAAGGGATCACTGGAGCTCGGGATCAAAAAAAATCTCCACCGCTGACTGACCGATAATTTGAAGCTTCTTCGCCTGCAAATTAACAAGTCGACAGGCGTCCCTAACCTGTGGATGCAGTGCCATGCATTTGAGATGTTGACATCGATCGATCGTCCGCCTTTGTGCGCGCGCGTGGTTGTGCAGGATCTACCAATCTATGCATATGTGTCAGCCCAAGCGTATCGCAGCACTGGAATCTACATTCCAATGGGAGCAAAAATGTTTAGAATCCCTTAGCCTCACTGACCTTTCAATCTCCAAGCCAATGGCAATCCCGATACCATAGGAGCGCTGGCGGCGCCCCAAAGGCCAAAGGTTCTATAAATAGCAGACACCGAAGCAGCACAGTGATCATCAAAACCATCGGAGCTTCTGAAGATCAAAAATACTTCAGTGCGCTAACTAGCTAGTTAATTACTCAGTTAGTTTCCGAGAAAGGTACTAATTCCGATCCAGGTCGAGATGTCTTCTGGGTCAAGGAGCTCCTCCCGCAGCGGCGCCAACGCGGCGTGGAGCAAGAAGGAGAATAAGCTGTTCGAGGAGGCCCTCGCCTACTACGGCGAGGGCACGCCCGACCGCTGGACCAAGGTGTCCCGCGCCATGGGCGGGACCAAGACGGCCGACGAGGTGCGCCGCTGGTACGAGATCCTCGTCGACGACGTCAACCTGATCGAGTCCGGCAGGGTCCCGTACCCCATGTACAACACACAGGCGGCTTGGAACTGATTGATCAAGGTAAGCAAAACTCCACCTGATCCCTGTTTCGTGTTTATACATATACAAGTGCCAGAAAACAAAGTAATCGTGATTTCAGTCACTAAGATGAACCGCGCCCTAGTTAGGGCTGATGTTGTCAATTGGCAACGAAACAGTAAAGAGATGCCGCTCGTGAATGTTGTTGGTTCCTTTGTTGTTTCTGCTCCAAATCAACTGCAATTAGTTTGTCGCTGCACTATTACACAAGCAAATGGACAGTATAGTGCACGCACAATCTGCTTTCATGCATGCATGCGCCAATCTGCCATATACTCATAGTCATATGTCGGTTTGCACGACGACACAGGGCCTGGCTGTCTGTCCTCTAGTGCAGGTGTGTAGCTTCACTTCCGGGCCTGTCACCTACATGCACTTTAGCTCCCCCTTTCATGTCTGTATGCATAAAGGTTTTGTTCTTCCTAGAGATGCATGTGTCTTTTGCAAAAGGCTCTGAATTGAAGTCTGTCTTGCGCTCTCTTTGGGGACAAAACCATGGTACCCCTTGAAGAGGAAGCTCTGCATCCCAATTTCACAGCCTAAATAAGCAACCAACGGAGCCCATTTTGCCAAATCTGCAGATACCATGCAATCGAATATGATCGGGCTGCAATTGCACGCCTCGGTTGTTCTCATTGATTGGTATATATACAGGGTACAAACTTGTAGTCCAAGTTGATTACAAGTCGGTTTGAAAACCGATTATACAGAATCAATTACAACTCGTGGTCGATCAGGTTTGGAATATGTATGATCATCTAACAATGCGCACAGAACTACCGACTGGGGCATGTTTCTCCTATTACAATGCAATATCAATTGCCCAGTTTTAAATTTGAGAACTTGAGATAAGTTAACTTAGAGAGTATATCTTTCGGTTCTTTTTTCAGGAGCGAAGCATCTGAAGGTCCTGCAAACATGAAACCTGTTCATAATCTGGAGTCCTTACCTGGGACTATGTTATTGAAGGAAGCATACTACTATGCTGTCACTGTACTAAAAAGATTGTTGGCTCTTGGTAGGAATAAAATTAAGAAATCATATCCGTGTGTACATATAAATTTAGGCTTGTAAGAAAATCAAGTGCCCTAGTTCTTGCACAAACTAGCCTATATTTTCCATTCAGTATACCTTTTAGTCTTTCCCAATACTCTATGAAGTGTAAACATCAATGTAAATCCCCTGTACTTGTGTGTAGTGTACTGTAGTAGTGTTTATAAAATCGTGGTTGGTAGAATATTCGTGCTATGCCTCCCTTTCTCGATGAAGGAAACATTTTACTAACTCAAAAGTTTGCATCAAACTGATACAAGCAATAGAGATTACACCCAACCTCTCCCTAACAAGATGCACAGAGTTCAAAGTAAAATCAACACTCTTATTCATGTGACAACATGAAAAAAACTGCCTAAGGTGTTGAGGATTGATGCGTAAACTACGCCTCCAGCCATGCTGGCTAAAATCTTCATTAACTGGCCTCTTCACCTACACACATGCCAGCATGAAGAACTCCTTGTACTTCGATTGCTGCAAATGAGACCATTGAAGAAACCAATGGGCAGACGAGTAATTAACTTTTAACAGGGATGAAACTTTCTTTTGAAACACAGCTTTGTTCCTGCACAGCCATAAGGGCCAACACAGGGCAACCACTTCAACGAGGATGTGCTTTTTAAATTTTGAAGAAATGCCCCGTAGCCAGTTGCCAAAAATATTAGCAACAATTTATGGCTCATAAAAATTTCATACCACATGAATGATAGGACCATGTAGCCTCGGCGAATTTGCATTTAAAGAACAAATATCTATTTATCTCATCTCGATGGCAAAAACAAGAATGCTTACTTACAAGCCAATTCAGTTTTGCAAGATTAACTTTTATGAAAATGACTTCCGGTACCGCATAAATGTATTAATCTTTAATGAGGGCTTCTAAATTGTCATGTTACTAACTTATGCATCAACATGGACTAACGTCTATACAAGGAGTTAGCCTTCAAACTGCCAGTATGATGCAGATTTCAGTGGAACAGCTCATGACCAAGTGTTGTGTCAAAATCTTTGTCATTCTCGTGCTTGATTATCATATTGTGAAATATCACACAAGTCGGAACGATCAGGGACGGAGCTGCCCTGAAGCCACTAGTGTCAGCTAGCCAATGAAAATTACAAAAAACTTTAATTATTATTACTAGCTATTGTTTGTTATAGAGGATGATCCCACTGGTAATAGAAAGATTATTGATGACCCACGGGCATTTTTTCTTAGCTTTGTTTGATGGGCATGATCCTCCAAAAGTGTCTTT
This sequence comes from Poa pratensis, assembly GCA_947311845.1. Lineage (NCBI taxonomy): Eukaryota > Viridiplantae > Streptophyta > Magnoliopsida > Poales > Poaceae > Poa > Poa pratensis. The sequence continues at coordinate 11,211,969 of CAMZMU010000061.1, read as the reverse complement.
TGGTGTAAAAACCGAGCTCGACCACACACAATAGCAAAATGTGCTTGCAGAATCTAAATTCCCTCTTGACAAATTTCCTAGCAGCTGCTTGACCACTATGAAAACATGAGTGTTTGTTACCTTGGGGGATGCAAATTGGTTTGACAAACTGATGGCCCTTAACGTAGTTACCTGCGTTAAAAGAAAATGGGTTAGGTTGAGACTCCAAGTGCAGAGTGTATAGTATAGGAAAGACAGTTTTCCCCACGAGCGGTGACTCGAGGGTTTAATATCGAACTCTCGGGGAACCAGTAGTGTAGGTTTTATCTTCTTATCCTTCTCTTGAGAACCTGCAAACAAAGTAAATTGTTTTGTGCCCTCAACCTCACCAAGTGGTTGTCAAGCATAAGGTGTGAGAATGATATGATAAAGGTAAATGCAAAACAGTAAATAAATATGCAGTGATGGTAAATAAATATGCAAGGATGGTGGAAACAATGATAAATGATATTTTTGGGTTTTATAATGTGAATGCAAGATGTAAAAGTGTTTTTGTATTTTCGGATTTAATAATAGCAGAAAATATAAAATGGATAAAAGTTGTTGGAAAGGTGTTTCTTATGATAAAAAATGGACCGGGTTCATGGTTTCACAAATGTACTCTCTCTTTAGTAAAGTGGCAGATAATGGAACACTAGAATTAACATATGAGATTGCTACAAAAAGTTCATGACAAGTTACTAATTATATGTGCATCACGTCCTAACATAGAGATCTTTTGTTTATTAATCTCTCTTATACTCCACCAAGATGGTAATTAAATCTAGTCATCATAGTATTAAGATAAATCAGAGCATAGCAATAAGTTCAATGACATGAAGTTAAAATAAGAACATGCTAGATCTAGTCATGGAGTAGTGGCAATGGTCACAACCACATCTCCGGTAGCAAGGTATTTTTCTTTATCCCTAGTGAGGTAACAAAGTAAGGTAAATTATCCAAGTGGATCACGGAACAACTGTCACATTCACCGTACTAGCCACTCCCCGTTACTCCATCAAATGCACACGTTCCCCTCACAAGCTCTCATAACAAGTTTGATCAGAACAAGTAAATAAGAACGGGGTACATAATATGCATCTACTTTCATAACTGAAACAAAACCATTGCAATCTCAAACATATATTAACTCATAAAAAGATCCACCACAAAGGTATTACATAGATGACCGTAATCATGTTCAGCAGCTCATACGGTACTAATTAGTGAAGCTCAAGAGAGGAGAGATACATAAGTTACTTCCACAAACCCATAGTCCAGGGGTGGACTACTCCCTCTTCATCATGGAGATGGTGGAGAAGTCATTGGAGAAGATGGAGACCACACCGGCAGCGCCCCGCCGGAGTTTTCCCCCTCCAATCTGCAGCTCCAGGTCTCTGTTTCGTGGTTTCTGTGTTTTGCGGCGCTCCTTTCCGAAGTGTCGGGGACTTTTTTATAGTCGTTTTTAGGTCAAGACGGAGGCTCGGGAAAAAAGATCGACGGCAACGGAGCCACGAGGGCCAAGTTGGTGGGTCCCACGCGGCCAAGGAATCTGGCCGCGTGGGCCCCCTCTTCTGGCCCTCGGGCCTCCATTTGTTCGCTTCCTTCGCTCCCACGCTTTGTTCCTTCCAAAAAATGATCCCCGTAAAATTCAGGTCATTTGGACGTGTTTGGGTCCCTGAAACATCAAAATATAGAAAATAGGGTTTTCTGCCTGTGCAGGGTTAATTCCAGAAAAATAGGGAAACAATGAAATATTCCCAAAATCAATATAAAACAATGATATAACCCTTATATGATGCAAATATGATTGAAATATAAGTAATATAATGCAAAGTTCATGTATGCATTTTACATGCATCAACATCCCCAAGCTTAACCTATACTCGTCCTCGAGTATGAAGGTGATAAAACTAACATGGACTTTGCAATTTAATACTATAAGGATATCAAAGATGATTACTATTGCTACATAGAGTCAAATGATTCATTCTTCAAAGGAGTAGCAATATACAAGATAGATTATGAAGTGATATCAAATATTCAATGTAAGGATGTTCAATGATAATTCACAAAGTGTAACATAGAAGAAAGTACTATGGACCAAATGTATGCATAATAAAAAGTAAAAACATCCTATAGTGGTCATAGAGTACTTCTTATGAAATCTGAATATAAAAGGTGGACACTTTGGATAGATAAATAAGTAGAGGTAAAACATGAATAAGTTTCATCTAACTTCCAAATGCTTCTACTTAAGTTAATGTTTGCAATGTGGTATTCATTGGTGTGGAGCTCTCATTACCCCTATCATAGCATCTTGAATGATTAAAGTTTAAAGTGAAAGCAAATATGAGTAATGTGCTTGACAAAGTATGGTTGAATGCCTCATGCCCCGTGAATACAACCTACACCATGGTGTTACTCAACTCGGTCCACAAAGTAAGTTCAAGTTAAGGTCATTGTAAGTAATATAATAGCATCATTAAGAGTGTCAACTGGGGTACCTCTTGCCTCAGGACATGGAACAAGCCCATGTCAAAATGACAAGACAAACAGACAATGAACAATCTCAGCACTCTTTTATTTACTATTGGTATAGCTTTTTATTATGAGGTGCATCATGGAAGGTTCATTATGGCTGTAAATTTCCACCATGAATGATGCATGGCTTAGATTAGCGGCCCAGGCATCTCTCTAGCCATTTATACAAACTCTTTAAACTTACTAAGTTTCCACACTTATTTGGCACCATGATAAGCATCCATAAACAAAAGTACATGATATCAACTGAATATAAATAAGTGCAATGTTGAAAGCTTGCCATGTGACAGCACATATGGCTAACTCCCAACCAAGACTTTGTCAAGCTCACAACTTCATAATTTTAATCACAATGGTTCATGTTTATTAAGTGCAATAAAAGTAAAGTGTGCATCAAGTTCGTGAGAGCTTTTAACCAACTTTTCCCATAACAATCAATAACATAAGCATTTTAATTCAGAAGTATAGATAACACAATATAACATGATAAACATACTTGGAATAGCATAAAGCTAATAGGTAGATATGGTGGACTCACTGGAAAAACTTTGGTTGAAGGTGTTGGAAAACAAGTTTTTACTTGTTGGAATTTTTGGGCTAGCAATAGGGAGAAAGTTGACCATCTAAATGCATGCATAAGTGTCCATAGAACTAATCAATCCATGTTAAACAAAGTAAAGTAACATTCAACATCTAAACATGATAAAAGATAGCTCTTGATAAAACACTTGCAAATTAATACTCATTAAAAGCACATGAATAATGCAACTATATGTATCTTTTTGAATCAACTCAAACATCCCTATCCCAATATATTTAATAGCATCCAACTTAATTCAACCCAAATTTCCAGTAGCTCTCTCATATATAAATGATAGTGGTGGTCTCAAGAAAATAAAAATCAAACCGAAATAACAAAAAGCAAATAAAAGACGCTCCAAGTTTATGCGATAAAGTGCATTGATCGAAAAACAGAAGTTAGACGTGTGCAAACCGAGAGTGTGTTGGTCCAGTGGGGTTGTCTTCACATCCCCAAGCTTATGGTCTTCACCATCCTTGGATAGCTCTTGGTGCATCTCCTCTAATCCCTGTGAAAAAACTTCAAAACACCGTTTCTCCCATTTCTTTTCTGTGGGGTGACATTAGTAGTGATAGACAAATAGATTTCTTGCTGCATAAAATCCTTAACAAAAATTCATATGAATGTCCAGAAAGTGTATAATGTTGTATGCCTACTCATAAACTCAATTGGATCAAAAAGATTCAAGTTAAAAGTTCAAAGATGCATCAAACAAAATGGGACAGAATCTGTCCAGAAAAAAGCAGCAGCAAAACGTATTTTTCTACCCTACTTAAACACGTCAGAAAAATCTGAAAAAATTCACGTATACAGAGGATGAAAAGTTGCAACTACAGTTCAAATTACAGCTCATCGGAGTTACAGAATAAAATGAAAAATCAACCGTGCACAGATTCGTGCAGGAATAAAATCTCCGAATATAAATAGCAACTTTTTCAAACCAAAATAGGTAAAACTTGGCACTTTATTAAAAATTCCAGAAACAAAACTAAAAACTAAGTCTCTTGTTACAGCAAGAGGACTCAAAGAAAATCAAAAATAAAAACAACCGGGTTGCCTCCCGTAAAGCGCTTTCTTTATAGCCATATAGCTAGGCTTACTTACTTGATATTTATTGTGGACGAAGCTCATGAGGGAGCTTGAACTTTGGTGTGTCCCTCTTCCTTGGGAAGTGTTCCATGCACTTCTTGTGTGGAAACTGAAACTTCACATTCCCTTCTTTTGAATCAATGATAGCACCTGTGGTACGAAGAAAAGGTCTTCCAAGAATAATTGGACTAGAGGTTTTATTCCCCATATCCATGATTAGAAAATCAACAGGTACAAATGTCATATGCAACTCTACCATAACATCACTTACTTTTCCTAAAGCATGTTTAATGGAATCATCAGCAAGTGCAAGTTCAATAGAGCATTTTTCAAGATTCTTTAATTCAAGAACTTCATATAATTCTTTAGATAAAACAGAGACACTAGATCCTAGATCTAATATAGCATGGTGTGTCTCTTTTCCAATGGTTACTAGTACTTTGGGAATCCATATATCCCCAAGCTTAGGTGGTATCATAGCTTCTTGGTTGTACCTAGCAATCTTTTCTTTTAAAACATGATTAGCAATATAAGAACCAAAACCAGCTTGGTTAACATTAATGGAAGGATCACTTGCAAATTGTTGTAAGATAGATATAATTCATGCAAGCTACACTTCTCTAAATCAACAAATGGTTCCTGACTTCACTAAGCATTTTAACTTCCTCAACTTTTCTCTCATTCATTATCGTAATAGATTCCTTAGCAATTCTCTCTTTAACTTTTCCTCTAAGTGAGAAAGGAAATAACTTCAGTTTTAGAATATTACTTTCCACATTTTAAATTTTTGCATGTCACAAATTTCAACAAAATCATGAAGATATATAGAGGCATCCTCAATAGAACTACCACCAAATTGTTCCCTAGTTATCAAGTTCAACAAACTAGGACTAACTTCATAACTATCAGCTGTTATCTCATGTGTGGTAATAGGCTTAGCAATAAATTGATAATTTGGAGTGTTTGTGTAGTCACACAACTTAGTTCTGTCTCCCATTTAGCAAGTTTTTATGTGTTTTTAATTTTTTATGCAAAACTGAAAATAAATGACACTAAACAATGCAAAACCGAAATAACAAATGCAACACAAAATGCAAAACTGAAAATAAAATATGCAAACCAAAATATAAATATGATATGCAAGACAAAAACAAAACAAAATAAAATGATTTGAAGGTAAAGATGGATAAGATGATGCTCACGTAGGTGCAACCTCCCCAAGCTTAGGTGTTTGCACAAGTTGGTGATGAAGTTGACTTGTTGTGAGATATCCTTGGATAAACCTTTCAGCTATGGTTCCCCGGCAACGGCGCCAGAAAACAGTCTTGATGGCCCTTAACGTAGTTAACTGCGTTAAAAGAAAATGGGTTAGGTTGAGACTCCAAGTGCAGAGTGTATAGTATAGGAAAGACAGTTTTCCCTACGAGGGGTGACTCGAGGGTTTAATTCGAACTCTCGGGGAACCAGTAGTGTAGGTTTTATCTTCTTATCCTTCTCTTGAGAACCTGCAAACAAAGTAAATTGTTTTGTGCCCTCAACCTCACCAAGTGGTTGTCAAGCACAAGGTGTGAGAATGATATGATAAAGGTAAATGCAAAACAGTAAATAAATATGTAATGATGGTAAATAAATATGCAAGGATGGTGGAAACAATGATAAATGATATTTTTGGTTTTTATAATGTGAATGCAAGATGTAAAAGTGTTTTTGTATTTTCGAATTTAATAATAGAAGAAAATGTAAAATGGATAAAAGTTGTTGGAAAGGTGTTTCTTATGATAAAAAATGGACCGGGTTCATGGTTTCATAAATGTACTCTCTCTTTAGTAAAGTGGTACATAATGGAACACTAGAATTAACATATGAGATTGCAACAACAAAGTTTATGACAAGTTACTAATTATATGGGCATCACGTCCTAACATAGAGATCTTTTGTTTATTAATCTCTCTTATACTCCACCAAGATGGGAATTAAATCTAGTCATCTTAGTATTAAGATAAATCAGAGCATAGCAATAAGTTCAATGACATGAAGTTAAAATAAGAACATGCTAGATCTAGTCATGGAGTAGTGGCAATGGTCACAACCACATCTCCGGTAGCAAGGTATTTTTCTTTATCCCTAGTGAGGTAACAAAGTAAGGTAAATTATCCAAGTGGATCACGGAACAACTGTCACATTCACCGTACTAGCCACTCCCCGTTACTCCATCTAATGCACACGTTCCCCCTCACAAGCTCTCATAACAAGTTTAATTAGAACAAGTAAATAAGAACGGGGTACATAATATGCATCTACTTTTATAACTGAAACAAAACAATGCAATCTCAAACATCTATTAACTCATAAAAAGATCCACCACAAAGGAATTACATAGATGACCGTAATCATGTCAGCAGCTTATACGGTACTAATTAGTGAAGCTCAAAGAGAGAGAGATACATAAGTTACTTCCACAAACCCATAGTCCAGGGTGGACTACTCCCTCTTCATCATGGAGATGGTGGAGAAGTCGTTGGAGAAGATGAAGACCACACCGGCAGCGCCCCGCCGGAGTTTTCCCCCTCCAATCTGCAGCTCCAGGTCTCTGTTTCGTGGTTTCTGTGTTTCGGCGGCGCTCCTTTCCGAAATGCGTCGGGGACTATTTTTATAGTCGTTTTTAGGTCAAGACGGAGGCTCGGGAAAAAAGATCGACGGCAACGGAGCCACGAGGGCCAAGTTGGTGGGTCCCACGCGGCCAAGGAATCTGGCCGCGTGGGCCCCCCTCTTCTGGCCCTCGGGCCTCCGTTTGTTCGCTTCCTTCGCTCCCATGCTTTGTTCCTTCCAAAAAATGATCCCCGTAAAATCTCATGTCATTATGACGTGATTTGGGTCCCTGAAACATCAAAATATAGAAAATAGAGTTTTCTGCCTGTGCAGGGTTAATTCCAGAAAAATAGGGAAACAATGAAATATTCTCAAAATCAATATAAAACAATGATATAACCCTCATATGATGCAAATATGATTGAAATATAAGTAATATAATGCAAAGTTCATGTATGCATTTTACATGCATCACAAACATATCCCAATGTGAGTATATCCCTTGCCCAAGTAAGTTGCTCATGTTTTATTTTGTGGCCAGTTTCCTCAAACTCACTTGTGGTGCTTTTCCCATGGCTAAGCTTGCAAAGAGTGATGATCAGTTGAGCACACTGTTGCCAATGCAAGATCTAGGCATTCTAAAAACATGTATCTTAATATGCAATGTCCGCAAGGATGATGGTTCGGTCTTTGACATGGACGATGAACTATCCATCCATGCAACATGACGATTCTTCCAGCACTAGTGCATGCAACCGAGCCAAGCATCCCCAGAAACTCCCCATGTGTTTTTCGTCGCCAAAATCCTCTAGGTGTCGTGAGCACTGGGTGCTCTCACGTACTGTGCGCAAAGCACTTGACAATTTCCTTTACAAAGTGTTCAAGAGAAAATAGGTGTGCTCTCCCCCACTACAAAATGATCATCGATCAAATTGGCAGGTATTCCGTAAGATATCATGCACAAAGCCGTGGTCATCTTCAGCAAAGTGCTACGACCAAGAAAGCCTCGGAATTCATTCTATGCATGAAAAAAGGTGTCATACTCTTTAGTCACCGAGAAAATGTGGAGGAAGAAATCCATGCCCATCCACAAATGACGACAAAAGTACCACTTTGGATACCTTGGAGGAGAACTAGGCATTCCAAAATAATCCAACAAGAGCCGATGGTGGACTTTATGTCTCCTTAGACAGATCACCTAACGTCCGACGCCATCTCCATCATAATGAGAATGACGAGATCCTCCTTTTAATCCCATTCAGCCTCCTCCCGTGTCGATGGATCATCGTACAAATTAGTGCCAAACCAACTCATCAATACTAGTTAATATTGATCATCCATCAATAATAGTGCACCTATAAACTAAGTTGAAAAAATAGAAAAATAGAGTATTATAGACCTTGTCGGAATGGTGTCGAATGTGCGCCCCTACCTCAAGTCCAACTAAAATCAGCGAAGGCGGCGTAGACCAATGGCAGAAGGGTCACTTGACGAGAAGAAAGGGTAACGGGTTGAAACAATGGTGCGCGGTGTTTCTGGTGGCTACAGACACGACTACGGAGGATAACGAGTTCAAACCGCTCATTTTAGGCGTCACGACGGCTACCGGCTCCGAATTGGTGTGGCAGACAGCTTAGGGGACCCGCCGGGCGGGGGGGCTCTCTCGAGGGTAGCAGCGACGATCCTCCCTGGGCCGTGAACTTTGGTGGGAGGGGCAGGGTAGGCGCGCTTGGGCCAGCGACAACGGTTGCAGGGCGACAGAGATGAGGGAGGCGTGCAGGTGCTTCAACAGCTACGTCCGGTCGCCTAATGCGGCGGGAAGGTCGGCGACACGAGCATGAAATTTCCACGTGTGGCCGTGATAACCCAGTGACTAGATTGCCAAATTTGATTATTTATGAACACACATCCTATTGTTGTTGGACCTGTTTACTTACTCCTAATAGCTGAAAAAAATACAACTTTTGAGTTTCGGAGATGTTGTGACTTCGGTAACCAGGGCCTTGATGACGTGGATCACACGTTCGTTGGGAGACCCCAAGAGGAAGGTATGAAGCAGTGTAGCAGCAGTTTCCCTCAGTATGAAACCAAGATTTAATCGAACCAGTAGGAGTAAGAAATCACTTCTGAAGATTGTCAATGGTGCGCTGACGTGGAACCTGCACACAACACAATCAAACTACTTTGCCCCAACGAAACAGTGAGGTTGTCAATCTCACCGGCTTGCTGAAAACAAAGGATTAAACGTATGGTGTGGAAAACAGTAGTAAATTGCAGAGAATGAAAAGGAACAATGATTGCAGTAGGTTGTATTATCAGTGTAAAAGAATGGACCGGGGTCCACAGTTCACTAGTGGTGTCTCTCCATAAAAGATAACTAACATGCTGGGTGAACAAATTACAACTGGGAAATTAATAAAATATTGAGCGCATAACAATGCATATATATAACAAGATGTGTACTATGATATTCAATTGGGCATCACGACATAATACATAGACCGTTATCCAACTGCATCTATGACTAATAATCCACCGCCAGGTTAACATCCGTGTCCCCCGTTGGTATTAAGTTGCAAGCAACAGATTATTGCATTAAGTAAAGTGCGTAATGTAAACAAATGCATTAGACCTAACGGCGCACCCTTATGCTAAGCATCGGTTATTTTATCCCTAGTGGCAACAGCACATCCACAACCTTAGAAGTTGTTGTCACTCTCCCAGATTACTGGAGACTGAACCCACTATCTAGCATAAATACTCCTCTTGGAGTTAAAAGCATCTACTTGGCCAAAGCATCTACTAGTAACGGAGAGCATGCAAGATCATAAATAACATATAAGATAGATTGATAATCAAGTTGACATAGTATTCAATTCATCAGATCCCGGCAAACATAACATGTAGCATTACAAATAGATGATCTTGATCATGATAGGCAGCTCACAAGATCTAAACATGATAGCATAAAGTGGAGAGACAACCATCTAGCTACTGCTATGGACCCGTAGTCCAAAGATGAACTACTCACGCATCACTCCAGAGGCAGGCTTGGTGATGTAGAGCCCTCCGGTGATGATTCCCCTCTCCGGCAGGGTGCCGGGAGGAGCTTCTGAACCCTCCCGAGCTAGGGTTGACGGCGGCGGCGTCTCTGGAACTTTTCGTGGATAATGGCTCGGGAGTCTAGGGTTTTCCCGTGAAGATGAATAAATAGGCGAAAGGGCGGCGGCTGGAGCGACTCGAGGGCCCACACCACACCGCGGCGTGGTTGGAGGTGGGGCCGCGCTGCCCTATGGTGTGGCCGCCTCCTCGGTCGCCACCGTCTCTCCTTTGGACTCCGTGTACGTGTTGGAAAATAGGAGGTCCTGTCCAGGTTTCGCCAATTCCGAGAATATTTCCAGAATAGCTTTTCTGAAATACAAAAACAGCAGAAAACAGGAACTGGCACTGTGGCATCTTGTTAATAGGTTAGTCCCAGAAAATACATAAAAATGCTATGAAGTGTATGTAAAACATGTAACAATTGGTATAATATCAACATGGAACATCAGAAATTATAGATACGTTTGAGACATATCAAGCACCCCCAAGCTTAGTTCTACTCGTCCTCGAGCAGGTAAAACGATAAAAACAAAATAATTTCTGAGGTGACATGCTACAATCATAATCTTGATCAAATAGTATTGTAAAGCACATGTTATGAATGAAGTGATCCAGGTCAATGGTCTATAGTTTGCTAGCAAGTAGATAATGAGCAAACAACTGAATCATATAAGCAAAAACTTTTCATGAATAGCACTTTCGAGACAAGCATCAAAGAGTTTTGCATAAGAGTTAACTCATAAAGCAATAAATTCTAAGTAAAAGGTATTTAACCAACACAAAGGAAGATTTAAGCTTCAGCAATTGCTTTCGACATTCAACATATATATCTCATGGATATTTGTCAACACAAAGCAATATAATAAGTGCAATTACAAGCATATAAAAATTATTGCACCAAAGTTGACACTAGTGTTTGCTTCTGAGATAGAAAGAAGTAGAAAAACTGACTCAACATAAAAGTAAAAGAAAGACCCTTCGCAGAGGGAAGCAGGGATTAAATCATGTGCTAGAGCTTTTTAAGTTTTTGAAATCATATAGAGTAAAAATAAGTTTTGGGAGGTGTTTGTTAATTGTCAACGAATCAGAAAATGGAAAGTGCAATATGACCCCTGCCAACCAGACTTTTAAGAGTGGCTCCCATGAAGGACGTTATTTCTACCAGCAAGGCAGATCATCCCTCTCCTCTTTTGTTTACACATGCAGATATTTCGCTGTTTGTCATTGTTTGACTGATAAATCAGGGAAAAATGTGAAGAGAATTAAACGGTTAAAGTTGTAATTAATTGGGACTGTGATACGTCCAAAACGTATCTACTTTTCCGAACACTTTTGCTATTGTTTTTCCTCTAATTTGTGTGATTTGAATGCAACTAACACGGACTAACGCTGTTTTCAGCAGAATTGCCTTGGTGTCTCGTTTTTGTGCAGAAAGTCAAAGTTTCAGGAAAATTCCAGAAATTCTATTTTTCCAGAAGACCCACGGAGCCAGAAGACGAAGCGAAGAGGCCGCACAGGGGCACCACACGCACCTAGGCGCGGTTGGCCCTTGGCCGCGCCCAGGGGTGGTGTGGCCACCCTGTGTGGCCCCCGACGCTCCCTTTGGACTATTTAAAGCCTCTGACCTAAAAACTTCGGGGGGATCGACGCTTTTTCCAGAAACCTTCCAGAGCTCCGCCGCCATCGAAAACCCTATTTCGGGGATCAGAAACTCCGTTCTGGCACCCTGCCGGGATGGGGAATTGGAGGAGATCATCGCCATCATCATCACCGCCACCTCTCCATCGACCATCCATTGACTCCCCCATCCATGTGTGAGTAATTCCCCGCTGTAGCTGAGGGGATGGTAGGGATTTGATACGTCTCAAACGTATCTATAATTTTTGATGTTCCATGCTTGTTTTATACCAATTGCTACATGTTTTGCATCTACTTTATATCACTTTTATACATTTTTTGGGACTAACCTATTAACAAGATGCCGAAGTGCCAGTTCCTGTTTTCTGCTGTTTTTGTATTCCAGAAAAGCTAGTCTGGAAATATTCTCGGAATTGGACGAAACTACAGGGGGTCCCTATTTTTCCAGAACACCTGACGGAGCGAAGAGCACAGAGGAGGGCCACCAGGCCCCACACGCCACTAGGGCGCGGCCCCCCTCTGCCGCGCCCTAGGGTGGTGTGGGCCCCTCGGGGGTCTCCAGCCGCCGCCCTTTCGCCTACTTATTCCCCCCGACGCGAAAACCCTAAGCCTGAGCAAATATCCACGAAAAGTTCCAGAGACGCCGCCGTCAACCCTAGCTCGGGAGGGTTCAGAACCTCTTCCCGGCACCCTGCCGGAGAGGGGAATCGTCACCGGAGGCTTCTACATCGCCATGCCTGCCTCCGGAGTGATGCGTGAGTAGTTCATCCTTGGACTACGGGTCCATAGCAGTAGCTAGATGGTTGTCTCTCCACTTTGTGCCATCATGTTTAGATCTTGTGAGCTGCCCTACATGATCAAGATCATATTATTGTAATGCTACATGTTGTGTTTGCTGGGATCCGATGAATATTGAATATTATGTCAAGTTGATTATCAATCTATCTTATATGTTATTTAAGATCTTGCATGCTTTCCGTTACTCGTAGATGCTTTGGCCAAGTAGATGCTTGTAACTCCAAGAGAGAGTATTTATGCTAGATAGTGGGTTCATGTCTCCGTTTAACCTGGGACAGTGACAGAAAGTTCTAAGGTTGTGGATGTGCTGTTGCCACTAGGGATAACCTAACGATGCTATGTCCACGGGCATATGTGTTTGTTTACATTACGCACTTTACTTAATGCAATTATCCGTTGCTTGCAACTTAATACCAACGGGGGACTCGGATGACAACCCGGCGGTGGATTATTAGTCATAGATGCTGTTGGATAACGGTCTATGTATTATGTCGTAATGCCCAATTAAATATCATAGTAGTCAACATGTCATGTATATGCATTGTCATGCGCTCACTATTGTCAATTGCCCAGCTGTAATTTGTTCACCCAACATGTTAGTTATCTTTTATGGAGAGACACCACTAGTGAACTGTGGACCCCGGTCCATTCTTTTACACTGATTAAACAACCACAAACTGCAAACTGTTCCTTTTTCATTCTCTGCAATTTAATACTCATTTTCCACACCATACGTTTAATCCTTTGTTTTCAGCAAGCCAGTGAGATTGACAACCTCACTGTTTCGTTGGGGCAAAGTAGTTTGATTGTGTTGTGTGCAGATTCCACGTTGGTGATCGAGTACGGCGCCAACAACCTTCTGAAGAGTTGCTGCTCCTACTGGTTCGATAACCTTGGTTTCTTTCTGAGGGAAAACTTGCTGCTGACTACATCATACCTTCCTCTTGGGGTCTCCCAACGAGTGTGTTTCACGTCATCAAGCTTTTTCTGGCGCCGTTGCCGGGGAGACAGCAGTCTTCTGCAAGGGGAGTTTCACGCTTCCAATCTCTTTACTTTGTTTTTGTCTTGCTTAGTTTATTTTATTTTATCTTGTTTGCTTTCAATTATCAAAAACACAAAAAAATTAGTTACTTGCATTTAGTTTATTTTCAGTTTTGTTTTCTGTTAGTTATCATGTCTAGCTCTGCTCCTTTTCCGTAGTGCCACCTGTGGGAGAAATTATTACTTTTAGGCAGAAAGGTGGGGAATCCTTTAGGAATGCCTGGGCGAGAATTTTGGAATTGCACAAGAAGGTGCAACCTAAGATGGATTTGAGAGTTCTTATAAAAATTTTCTACCATGGTTTATTTTCTGTCTATCAACTTGCTCTAGATACCATGGTAGGGGAAACCTTTTCTGAGATTGATTCAATGAAAGCTCATAATATTTTGAGTGGTTTGGCAATTTTTCCAATGGTGGATGAAACTGGGTATTCGCTAAGCTAGATAAAATAGAAAAGTCAATTGATGATTTAACTCTGAGCCATAATCTTAAAGAACAACCTTTAGTTGAGTTAAAAAATGATTGGGAACCATTCATTGAGATTAATATTGGTAATGAAAAGTTCCGTGCCTACTGTGATCTTGGTTCTACAATGTCCATCATGCCAAAAATGGTTTATGATTTATTAAAATATGATAATATGGTTAGTTACCCTGTTTTTCATTTTCATGCGGATGGAACAATCATAAAAAGTATAGGGATTATTAACGATGTTAAGGTTACTATTCAGAATAAGACTGTCCCTGTTAATTTTATGATTCTTGCAAAATCTCCTGGTAATATTGTCCTTGGAAGGCCCTTTTTAAAGAACAATGGAGTATTTATTAATGCAAAGTATGGGTTTATGAAATTCAATACTCCTATTAATCGAAGGTTCTTCTTTCCAATTAAGAAGGACGATCCCACCGAAAGGTTGGAGATTTCAATGTCTTTGGTAATACTTGATGCATGCTTTGTGCCTAGCTAAAAGGCGTTAAAGAAAAGCGCTTATGGGAGGCAACCCATTTTTTTTTCTGCAATTTTTCTTTTATTGAGTCAAGGAGTGTTTACTTCTGTAGCAACTCCTTTGTATCTTTATTTTCTCGCATTGTTGTGCCAAGAGTAGCCTCTAATGTTAAGATGATGCTTAATTTTGATTGCTGCGCAGAAACAGATTTTTGCTGTTCACTGTACGAAATTCCTAAAATCACCAGATTGTTAATTAAATCTGAAATTTTTGTGCGTAATCTTTATGAATGTCTGAAACTTTCATTAGTTCAGAGTTTTCGATCTGAGCGTCGTAAGTGCCTCGAAAAAATTCGTCTTTGCGGACTGTTCTGTTTTAGACAGATTATGCCTTTTTATTTTGCATTCTCTCTTTTACTAGTGTTGAGTGAAATTCTTTTTTGGGTGGAAGAGCTTCACATAACATCAGTGGCTGTAGCTAATGTTTAAAGTAACAAATCATATTGCGTCTTTATAGAACATGTGAATTTTTGATTATGCACTAACCCTCTAATGAGATCTACTTTGAGTTTGGTGTGACGGAAGTTTTCAAGGGTCAAGAGAGAAGGATGATATAATAGGATCAAGAAGAGTGAAGAGCTTAAGCTTGGGGAGGCTCCCATGGATCTCCCCAGCATATTTCAAGAAGACTCAAGCGTCTAAGCTTGGGGATGCCCAAGGCATCCCCTTCTTCATCGTCAAAATTATCAGGTCATCTCTAGTGAAACTATATTTTAATTCTTTCACATCATATGTGCTTTTCTTGGAGCGTCTGTGTGCTTTTATTTTCAGTATTGCACTTTTATTTTCAATAAAGCTTGACTGGACCCTAGCATTCTTGATTGGGAGAGAGACACGCTCCGCTTTTTCATGAGAATACTCCTATTCTTCACTTATATTTGTTGAGTATTCATATCTAGCGCTGTTCAGCTTTTAGCTCTTGTTTTCATGTATCTCTTGTCAGAGCTATTAGCTTTCTTTTGTAGAAAGTACTCTCTTGCTTCACTTATATTTGTTTGGAGAGTTGATGAAATAAATTGATTGGTGTTTGGTTGGTTCAGAAAATGTTGCATGTGGTAATTGGTATAAGGAAAAACTTGCTTAATCTTGTAGATCACTAATGGATAACTTGATGCTTGTCAATTGTTTTGAGTTAACAAGTAGATCATGATTAAATTGTGCATCACATGAGTTAAGCCTATTAGTGAAGAACTACCGTAAAGCTTGTTGAAAATTTGGTTTGCATCGGTGGTATCTCTAAGGTCTAGATATTTTCTAATAACAGGGTTTGGTTAACAAGGAAGACGGTATGAAGTCTTATAACGTTTGCAATATGTTTGTCATATAAAACTTGGTGTACGGGTTGATATTCTTGTTTGCTTACATAACCTTGCTAGCCTAAACTCTGTACTGAGAGGGAATGCTTCTCGTGCATCCAAATCCTTGAGCCAAAATCCATGCCATTTGTGTCCACCATAACTACCTATATGTGGTATTTCCTTGCCACTCCAAGTAAATTTTTCATGTGCTACCTTTAAATTATTCAAAATGTTATTATTCCCTTTTTGTGTCAATGTTTACTAGCTCATGAGGAATTAGTGTGGTTATTCTTTATTCTATTTGTGATGGACTTTTACACCTGGACTAGTGGCATATACATCCGCTTATCCAATAACTTGCAAAAAGAGCTGGCAACGGGGTGCCCAGTCCCAATTAATTACAACTTTAACCAATTAATTCTCTTCACACTTTTGCCCTGATTCATCAGTAAGCAATGACAAACAGTGAAATACCTGAATGTGTGTAAACCAAAGAGAAAGAGGGATGATCTGCCTTGCTGGTAGAAATAACGTCCTTCATGGGAGCCGCTCTTAAAAGTCCGTTCGACAGGTAGAATACTGTTCTCACCCGCTACCATTCGTTGACAATTAACAAACACCTCTCAAAAATAGATACTCCTCCATGGTATGTGATTGATGGAAGGCACCCGAGGATTCGGTTAGCCATGGCTTGTGTTAGCAAGGTTGGGAGGAGTATCAAATATTTTATGCAATCTCTATATGCTTTCAAAAACCTAAAAGCTCTAGCACATGATTTAATCCCTGCTTCCCTCTGCGAAGGGCCTTTCTTTTACTTTTATGTTGAGTCAGTTTTCCTATTCTTTCTGTCTTCCACAAGCAAACACTAGTGTCAACTTTGTTACAACATGCGTTATATGCAATGTATTGGACTTGTTATACTACTTTGTGTTGACAATATCCATGAGATAAATATGTTGAAAGTTGAAGCAAATGCTGAAACTAATTCTTCCTTTGTGTTGATTAAATACCTTTTATTAGAAACTATTGCTTTATGAGTTAACACTTATGCAAAACTGTTTGATGCTTGTCTCGAAAGTACTATTCATGAAAACGTTTAGCTTGTGTGATTCATTGTTTACTCATTATCTATTTGGTAGCAAATTATAGACCATTGACTTGGATCACTTCATTCATTTACATGTGCCTTGCAATATTATATGATCAAGATTATGATGTAGCATGTCACCTCAAAAATTATTTTGTTTTTATCGTTTACCTACTCGAGGACGAGTAGGAACTAAGCTTGGGGATGCTGATACGTCTCAAACGTATCTATAATTTTTGATGTTCCATGCTTGTTTTATACCAATTGCTACATGTTTTGCATCTACTTTATATCACTTTTATACATTTTTTGGGACTAACCTATTAACAAGATGCCGAAGTGCCAGTTCCTGTTTTCTGCTGTTTTTGTATTCCAGAAAAGCTAGTCTGGAAATATTCTCGGAATTGGACGAAACTACACGGGGGTCCCTATTTTTCCAGAACACCTGACGGAGCGAAGAGCAGCAGAGGAGGGCCACCAGGGCCACACGCCACCTAGGGCGCGGGCCCCCCTCTGCCGCGCCCTAGGGTGGTGTGGGCCCCTCGGGGGTCCCAGCCGCCGCCCTTTCGCCTACTTATTCCCCCCGACGCGAAAACCCTAAGCCTGAGCAAATATCCACGAAAAGTTCCAGAGACGCCGCCGCCGTCAACCCTAGCTCGGGAGGGTTCAGAACCTCTTCCCGGCACCCTGCCGGAGAGGGGAATCGTCACCGGAGGCTTCTACATCGCCATGCCTGCCTCCGGAGTGATGCGTGAGTAGTTCATCCTTGGACTACGGGTCCATAGCAGTAGCTAGATGGTTGTCTCTCCACTTTGTGCCATCATGTTTAGATCTTGTGAGCTGCCCTACATGATCAAGATCATATTATTGTAATGCTACATGTTGTGTTTGCTGGGATCCGATGAATATTGAATATTATGTCAAGTTGATTATCAATCTATCTTATATGTTATTTAAGATCTTGCATGCTTTCCGTTACTCGTAGATGCTTTGGCCAAGTAGATGCTTGTAACTCCAAGAGAGAGTATTTATGCTAGATAGTGGGTTCATGCCTCCGTTTAACCTGGGACAGTGACAGAAAGTTCTAAGGTTGTGGATGTGCTGTTGCCACTAGGGATAACCTAACGATGCTATGTCCACGGGCATATGTGTTTGTTTACATTACGCACTTTACTTAATGCAATTATCCGTTGCTTGCAACTTAATACCAACGGGGGACTCGGATGACAACCCGGCGGTGGATTATTAGTCATAGATGCTGTTGGATAACGGTCTATGTATTTGTCGTAATGCCCAATTAAATATCATAGTAGTCAACATGTCATGTATATGCATTGTCATGCGCTCACTATTTGTCAATTGCCCAGCTGTAATTTGTTCACCCAACATGTTAGTTATCTTTTATGGAGAGACACCACTAGTGAACTGTGGACCCCGGTCCATTCTTTTACACTGATTAAACAACCACAAACTGCAAACTGTTCCTTTTTCATTCTCTGCAATTTAATACTCATTTTCCACACCATACGTTTAATCCTTTGTTTTCAGCAAGCCGGTGAGATTGACAACCTCACTGTTTCGTTGGGGCAAAGTAGTTTGATTGTGTTGTGTGCAGGTTCCGCGTTGGTGATCGAGTAACGGCGCCACAACAACCTTCTGAAGAGTTGCTGCTGCTACTAGTTCGATAACCTTGGTTTCTTTTGAGGGAAAACTTGCTGCTGGACTGCATCATACCTTCCTCTGGGGGTCTCCCAACGAGCGTGTGATTCACGCCATCAGGATTGGATGAGATCATTCATGTAATAGTTGTGAGATTTGTTAGGGCATGGTGCCTAGTATCCATCGGTAGTGCTTATTGTCATTGTTGCAACTTATTATGCTTAATGCTTGTCACTTAGGGCCCGAGTGCCATGATCTCAGATCTGAACATGTTATTGAATCATGATGATAATTATTGTTTTGGATCATATCTATAAGTTGTATACACACGTCACTGTCCGGAACCCGAGGCCCCAAAGTGACAGAAATTGGGATAACCGGAGGGGATGGTTGCGACGTGAGGATCACATGTGTTCACGGAGTGTTAATGCTTTGCTCCGGTGCTTTATTAAAAGGAGCACCTTAATTACCAGTAGTTTCCCTTGAGGCCCCGCTGCAAACGGGCTGGTAGGACAAAAGATGTTGTGCAAGTTTCTCATTGCGAGCACGTACGACTAAATACGGAACACATGCCTATGATTGATTATTACTTGGATACCTTATTATTTATCTGCAATTGCCCTATGTATGACTATTTCATGAATTATCTTATCCATGCAACGCCCGTTCATCCATCCCTATGCCTACAGTATTTTAATCCTGCTGTCTACTGCAATTATTACTGCTGTCTTTATTTTACTGCTGCTATTATTTCACTACTGCTACTGTCATAAAACTGTTGCTACTGATAAACTGTGTCGAGCAAGTCTACTTCCAGGTGCAGCTGAACTGACAAATCATCTGTCAAGGCTTATAAATATTCTTTGGCTCCCCTTGTGTCGAATCAATAAATTTGGGTTTTACTTCCCTCGAAGACTGTTGCGATCCCCTATACTTGTGGGTCATCAAGACTATTTTCTGGCGCCGTTGCCGGGGAGCATAGCTCTATTTATAAGCTCACCAGGGAGTCATACTGCTCGCTGCAATTCATTCATCATGGGTAAACCTCGTGATGATAAGGTTCGCATATTGCCATCCACTACAAGGAGAGGTACAACTCTGAACACTTCTGCTGCTCTTGATTCACCGTCTGTTATAAGTCAACTTGTCACACCACCACATGCACATGCTTCACGTGCTGCTACTTCTGCTGAATCTGAGAATGTTTCTGATGAATTTGATGATGCTTCTACTGTGCTTGATGAAAGAGGTTCACTAGGTCCTTTTCTAGATGCTACAATTGCTAAATCTAAACAACTTGAAAATACTGAAACACCTAATGAAACTCCTGTTACACCTGCTTATTCACCTGAAACGAGAGAAACTACTAGTGATGATCTTGAGGAAACTTATGTTGAACTTGATGATGACTTTATTGATGAATGCATGAATTGTGATACCTCTAAAGATGTTAATGCTATTAAAAATCTTCTTCAAAGACGTGCTGTCAACTATAAACTTTCTCCTGATGCTAAATTCGCTACATCTCCCATAAATATAAAAGATAAAGATTATGATTTCTCTGTGGACTTGTCTTTTATAACTATTGCTGAGAAAGAACCTTTTCGAGGAACTGAAAATGAAAGTGCTGTAGAACATATGAACACTCTCTCTACTCTGAGTAGTTTGTTTTCTGATGATATTAAGAAACGCAGTTACTTTGTTACTAAAATTTTCCCTTTCTCATTGAAAGATGAAGCTAAAACTTGGTTTAATGATTTATCTCCTGGATCTATTGAGAGCCCGATGGGTTTAGTCAATGCTTTCTTTCAGAAATATTTTCCTGCTAGTGCTCAACATGCTGCTTTACAGAAAATCTTTAACTTTAAGCAAAATGAGGGAGAGAAAATGCCTGAATCTTGGGCAAGGTTTTGTTCTTTACTTAGAGCTCGGCCTGGACATCAACTAGCTAAAAATGAACTTCTTGATATATTTTATAATGGACTAACTGTTGAATCTAGGACATACCTGGATAGTTGTGCTGGTTGTGTTTTCAGGAAAAGAACTCCAGATGAAGCCGAGGAATTATTGGCTAAGATAAGCCAAAATCATGATGATTGGACCCTGCCTGAACCAACTCCGGTACCTACGCCGAGGAAAAGAGGAGTAATTGAATTGAATGATGAAGAAATGAGAGAAGCCAAGAAATCTCTTAAGGAGAAAGGTATTAAATCTGAAGATGTGAAAAATCTTCCACCTATAGAAGAATTGTGTAAGCCAATTCCTCACTCATCTACAGTTGAGGTACACTCTCTCCAACGCTTTGATGATAGAGATATCCCTTATTCTAAACCTCCTGATCAATGCTTAGATGAGTTTGATAATTTCATTGTTAAGCAAAACAATTTCAATAGGAGAATAGAAAATAGCTTCATAAAGAATTCTCATGTCATTAATCATTTGCATGATGTTTTGGAAAGAACTTCTAATGATGTTAAAATACTCATTAAACATTTTCGTATGGTTCAAACTCAAATTGAGCAATTGACTAAAGTGCAAAAAGATTTGCTAGATAATGCTTCTAGAGAAAATGATAAACATGCTTTTGGTATAGCAACTAGAGGTGGTGCTTCCACTCAGGATCCTTTGTATCCTGAGGGACATCCTAAAAGAATTGAGCAAGATTCTCAACTAGTTAATGAAACTACTACTCCTTCTAAGAAAAAGAAGAAGAAGAAACATAAACATGTTGAGGAATCTCCTGAACCTATTAAAGACAATGAGCATGTTAATAATCCAAATAGTATATCTATCTCTGATGCTGAAACTGAGAGTGGTAATGAACATGCTAATGATAAAGATAAGAATGATGCTTCTGATAAAGAGGAAAGTGAAGAGGAACCTGAAAAGCATTCTAAAAACAAAAAGTACACTAAAGAAGATTTTCTTGCTAAGAAACATGGTAATGAAAGAGAACCTTGGGTGCAAAAACAAATGCCTTTTCCTACTAAGAAACTCAAATCTAAGGAAGAAGAACATTATAACAAATTTTGTGAATGGATGAAACCTTTGTTTTTGCAAATTCCTTTGACTGATGCTATTAAGTTACCTCCCTATTCAAAGTACATGAAAGATATTGTCTCTAACAAGAGAAAGATTCCTAATGAAGAGATTTCTACCATGCTTGCTAATTATTCTTTCAATGGTAAGGTTCCAAAGAAGCTTGGAGATCCAGGTATACCAACTATTCCTTGCTCAATCAAAAATAACTATGTTAGAACTGCCTTATGTGATTTAGGTGCAGGGGTGAGTGTTATGCCTTTTTCTCTTTACAAGAGACTTTACTTGGAAAAATTGATACCAACTGATATATCTTTGCAAATGGCTGATAAATCTACTGCTGTTCCTGTTGGTATATGTGAAGATGTTCCTGTTCAAGTGGCTAATAATTGCTTGATATTAACTGATTTTGTTGTGCTTGAAATGCCTGAAGATGATAATATGTCTATTATTCTTGGAAGACCTTTTCTTAACACTGCAGGGGCTGTTATTGATTGCAACAAAGGAAAAGTAACTTTCCATGTTAATGACAAAGAGCATACTGTTTATTTTCCCAAGAAGCTGGACAAGATATTTGGAGTTAATACAATTACCAATATTAAAAGTATCAAAGTGGGAAGTATTGATTGCCCTATATATGAACCTCATGAAGAACTTCAATATCTTATGATTGGATCTATAGCTATACCATTTAAGGTAACATGATTGTTCAATGTGGTTTAATTCTTTTATGTCATATAAAATGTATTTGGTGGCAAGACTTGATCAACCTTGTTAACAAATATGTTTTACATGCATAAAATTGCTAAACAACATTTTTCTTTCTCACCTTTGTTTTTACCTACTGTTTTGCTACTGTAATTTGCAAAGTTAAGTAATGCTTGGTCTTTACATAAATTCATTTTGTCTAGTTTTCATTGTTTAAAGCACCCAGAAAATGTCAGAAATAAAAGTTTTCAAAAAATTCTGAAAAAATTCTACAAGTCCTAGTTTTTAAAAGGAACGTGGGAGTACCAGAGGATGACCAGGGGGACCCACCAGGCCACCACACGCCCCACGGCGCGGTGGAGGGCAGGCCGCGCCCTGCCCTGGTGTGGGGTCCACCTGGCCCTCCACTCACTCATCTCTCTCCCACTCCTTTCTCTCTCCCGACCAAACACACCACCATTGCTCAAACTCGTGTTCTTGCTGCTCTTGCTCGAGATTTTTCGATCTACTTGCTCAGCCCATCTTTGCTGCTGAAATTTGGATCAATTGCTCTCCGGTATGTGACTCCTCCGATTATCCAAATAGAATTTTGTTTAGTTGCTTATATCTTTGGCATTTTGGTACTGTAGGTGACATGTTATTAGAGCTTGCATGCTTGTTCTTGTTTAGATTAACTAGTTTTGATGCATGTTTAGTCCTCTAGCAAGTCTCCCTAGTGTTTCCCTTGAATTAATCACTCTAAAATCATTTTTTATGAGGTTTGTTTAAAATTTCAGAAAAGGAAGATGGATGGAAACCAACTTAATTATGAAGAATTGGAAGTATCAGAGGTCATGGGAGTCAACCGTGAAGACTCTGTGTTTCCCTCTATTTATCCATGCCATGAGTTTATGAATGCTGCAGGATCTTGCAAGATTTCAACACTCTAATCTCTAATGCAGGGTTGGAATACTTTGTTGCTGATGAACCACATCAATATGTAAAGCTGACTATGTCGGTGGTTCAAAGTTTTAGATTTAGTTGGAATTTGCCTACTCCCATGGTTCATTATAATATCTACAATAAAGCTGTAGATTTGTCTCTTCATGATTTTTGTGCAGCTATTAAGGTACCACATTGGGGATCTCATGAGAGGATTAGAGGTCAACCAAAGTATTTACAAGACCTCTACTCAGAGATTTGCCAAGGGAGAGTTTTACAGCCGAGGATGGTAAAATTCGAAACATCCAACTCCCATCTATTCGATATTTTGCCTACTACATTAGCAAATGTGTTCTAGCTAGGAAGAATGCAAGTAAATTATCTGTTTATGATTTGGCATTTCTTTCTGCTGCCTTAAGATGTGATAGAACTTATAACTTGGGAGCTATGATTGCATTTCGTCTCTCCACTAACCGTGAAAAAGGAGGGGTTTGTGGTGGTCTCATTGCTTCTCGTTTATTAGCCATGCATGGTGTAGGACCACATCATTTTGATATTCAGCTTCCCATTGAAAGACTTGATCTTAACTCTATGATTAGCCACCAATTTGTTTCCGCTGGTCCACCATTGATAATCTATCCTATGAATTGGTTTTTGTTAAGAAGACAGGTGGAGAACTAAAATCTATGAACGCATAGTCTGTTTGCCTGCGCCTCTTTTGTTTAACCTTGATGTCAGGCAAGGATGGTCATTCTCGGAGGGAGACCTTGATGCATATATGGAGGAGCATGGCCTTCATGCGGATAGTGAGGGAAGAGGTCCTGAGGAGGACTTCATTCAGCCCTTCGACACTACGAGCTCTTCATACCAGTATCCTGATTATGGAGCTTCAGGCCCTTCTTCTTCACAGGATCCTGATTATGATCACGCTAGGTATGATCCGCCTGGATGGAGTTCTGGGCCATGTGGATGATTGTCTCCCACTTAGGCCAAAAGCCTAAGCTTGGGGGGAGGTATGCCGACAAGTTCACTCATTTTATCATATTCATATCATGTCGGTACTTTGTATATCCATGTTTTAGTTTGTTTCTTTTCTTTTCTTTTGTTTCTTGTATCCATTTCATTTTCGCAAAACACCAAAAGACCAAAAATATTTCCTTTATTTCTCTTGCTTTTGAATTTGTAGTGCTAGTTTACTTTATTTTTCATTTCGGTTTGTTATTCAAAAATCCAAAAAGATTTTGCTTTGTTTGCTTGTTTCTTTCTATGCTTGCTTTAATTCGAAAACCCAAAAATATTTGTTGTTCTTCTGCGTTTTGTATAGTTGTTTCAGGAGTTCAAAAATTTCGTGGTTCCACTTGGGCTTGGTTATCATTTCACATCATTCAAGCCACACAAGTGAAAAGCAATAATGACGATCTACGACAATTCGGATGTGGTAAAAGGCTGGTATGAACTCTATTTGTTTTTCATTTTTGTAAATATACCTACTCATGTGAACATGCTTAGCTATCATGGTAGTGGTTATGTTATTTAATGATTGCTTAGTAGTTCATGTCTTCTTATGGTCAGTACCAAATTGCTAATAGTGAATAACATGTCATATAGATATTACATGCATTGTTCTATTCGTAAAACGGTATGGCAGGATGGTATCCTCCTCTGAATAATTCACTTGATTCGACTTGGCACATGCTCACACATGTTATGACTGAAAAATAAAAGTCAATTAAGCCTTGATGATCTATTTTGCCTCAGAGTTTTAGTATCATCTTTATGCCTCCGTTAATTTTATTTTGTCGCAAGCATGATTATGACCGTTATCGCTCTCGTGGTTGTCGCTTCCCAGTCTATTGCTAGCCTTCACTTGTACTGAGCGGGAATGCTGCTCGTGCATCCAAATCCTTTAAACCAAGTTATCCCAAAGAGTCCACCAAAAATTCCTATGCATGGTATTTCAGCCATTCCAAGTAAATTTGCATGTGCTACCTTTAAAACTTTCAAAATATTTCCCTTTTTGTGTCAATGTTTACTAGCTCATGAGGAATTAGTGTGGTTATTCTTTATTCTATTTGTCAAATGGACTTTTACACCTGGACTAGCGGCATATACATCCGCTTATCCAATAATTTTGCAAAAAGAGCTGGCAACGGGGTGCCCAGTCCCAATTAATTACAACTTTAACGCTTAATTCTCTTCACACTTTTGCCCTGATTCATCAGTAAGCAATGACAAACAGTGAAATACCTGCATGTGTGTAAACCAAAGAGAAAGAGGGATGATCTGCCTTGCTGGTAGAAATAACGTCCTTCATGGGAGCCGCTCTTAAAAGTCCGTTTGACAGGTAGAATACTGTTCTCACCCGCTACCATTCGTTGACAATTAACAAACACCTCTCAAAACATTTTTACCTCTGTTTTTAAAATAAAAAGCTCTAGCACGTGTTAATCCCTGCTTCCCTCTGCGAAGGGCCAATCTTTTATTTTTATGTTGAGTCACCATCCTTTCTTTGAGCACTTCTTCGAGAGCATAACTGTCGTTCTTAGTGTAATGTGCTTGTCCCAGATACGATTAATTGAGGCATAACTATGATACTCTTATCTTTGATATCTTTATATCTAGTCTTCACTTGAACTTCAGAGGTGCCTTGGCATTTATGTTTTGCCCTTCAAACAAAGGCAAGCGAGATACCACTTTGTCATATCTTTTTACGAACATTGCAATTCTTGTGGATAGATGTATGCTATGTTATTCATTCTTAGTACTTTGGTATCTTTTCATGATTTGCATAACTACTAGGTGTCATTATTTGCATGGTTCCTATTATGAATTGCCTAAGTAATTGATCATATAGTAGGTATGTATACATCATATGAAGCAAATGTGTTCGTAAAAGTTTCTTTTATCGCACTCAGTTGTTAACTGAATTGCTTGAGGACAAGCAATAAGCTAAGCTTGGGGGGAGTTGATACGTCCAAAACGTATCTACTTTTCCGAACACTTTTGCTATTGTTTTTCCTCTAATTTGTGTGATTTGAATGCAACTAACACGGACTAACGCTGTTTTCAGCAGAATTGCCTTGGTGTCTGTTTTTGTGCAGAAAGTCAAAGTTTCAGGAAAATTCCAGAAAAATTCCAGAAATTCTATTTTTCCAGAAGACCCACGGAGCCAGAAGACGAAGCGAAGAGGGGCACAGGGGCACCACACGCACCCAGGGCGCGGTTGGCCCTTGCCGCGCCCAGGGGTGGTGTGGCCACCCTGTGTGGCCCCCGACGCTCCCCTTTGGACTACTTAAAGCCTCTGACCTAAAAACTTCGGGGGATCGACGCTTTTTCCAGAAACCTTCCAGAGCTCCGCCGCCATCGAAAACCCTATTTCGGGGATCAGAAACTCCGTTCTGGCACCCTGCCGGGACGGGGAATTGGAGGAGATCATCGCCATCATCATCACCGCCACCTCTCCATCGACCATCCATGACTCCCCCATCCATGTGTGAGTAATTCCCCGCTGTAGGCTGAGGGGATGGTAGGGATTGGATGAGATCATTCATGTAATAGTTGTGAGATTTGTTAGGGCATGGTGCCTAGTATCCATCGGTAGTGCTTATTTGTCATTGTTGCAACTTATTATGCTTAATGCTTGTCACTTAGGGCCCGAGTGCCATGATCTCAGATCTGAACATGTTATTGAATCATGATGATAATTATTGTTTTGGATCATATCTATAAGTTGTATACACACGTCACTGTCCGGAACCCGAGGCCCCAAAGTGACAGAAATTGGGATAACCGGAGGGGATGGTTGCGACGTGAGGATCACATGTGTTCACGGAGTGTTAATGCTTTGCTCCGGTGCTTTATTAAAAGGAGCACCTTAATTACCAGTAGTTTCCCTTGAGGCCCCGCTGCAAACGGGCTGGTAGGACAAAAGATGTTGTGCAAGTTTCTCATTGCGAGCACGTACGACTAAATACGGAACACATGCTATGATTGATTATTACTTGGATACCTTATTATTTATCTGCAATTGCCCTATGTATGACTATTTCATGAATTATCTTATCCATGCAACGCCCGTTCATCCATCCCTATGCCTACAGTATTTTAATCCTGCTGTCTACTGCAATTATTACTGCTGTCTTTATTTTACTGCTGCTATTATTTCACTACTGCTACTGTCATAAAACTGTTGCTACTGATAAACTGTGTCGAGCAAGTCTACTTCCAGGTGCAGCTGAACTGACAAATCATCTGTCAAGGCTTATAAATATTCTTTGGCTCCCCTTGTGTCGAATCAATAAATTTGGGTTTTACTTCCCTCGAAGACTGTTGCGATCCCCTATACTTGTGGGTCATCAGACTGGGCACCCCATTTGCCAGCTCTTTTTGCAAAATTAATGGATAAGCGGATGTATATGCCGCTAGTCCGGTGGTAAAGTCTGTTTGACAGTTGACATAAAGACATCCACCCCGTCCTCATGAGCTTGGTAAACATTGACACAAAAAGGAGTAATAGTTTTTGAATAGTTTAAAGGTAGCACATGAAAAATTTACTTGGAGTGGCAAGGAAATACCACATATAGGTAGTTATGGTGGACACAAATGGCATAGATTTTGGCTCAGGGTTTTGGATGCACGAGAAGTATTCCCTCTCAGTACAGAGTTTAGGCTAGCAAGGTTATTTGAAGCAAACACAGAATATCAACCGACACAGCAAGACTTATCTGAAAACATATTGCAAGCATTATAAGACTCTACACTGTCTTCCTTGTTAACCAAACCCTTTTACTAGAAAATATCTAGACCTTAGAGATACCAATCATGCAACCAAATTTCAACGAGCTTTACGGTAGTTCTGCATTAATAGATTTTAACTACATGATACAAAAGCTTAAACATGAACTACTTGATAGCTCAAAACAATTGACAAGTATCAAATTATCCAATACAGTGATCTACAAGAATATGTAAGCTTTTTCCATTATACCATCTACCACATGCAGCATTTTCTGTTCCAACCAAACACCAATCAATTTATTTCAACATAAACTCTCCAAACAATTATAAGTGAAGCAAGAGAGTACTTTCTTTAAAAGAACTAACAACTCTGAATAAGAGATGCATGCAAAACAGGAGCTAAAAGCATAGCAATAGCTAGATAAGAATACTCAACAAGTATAAATGAAGAATAGGAGTATTCATATGAAAAAGCGGAGCGTGTCTCTCTCCCAATCAAGAATGCTAGGGTCCAATCAAGTTGACCATAAGAAAAATAAAATACTGAAAATAAAAGCACACAGACGCTCCAAGTAAAGCACATATGATGTGAAAGAATTAAAATATAGTTTCACTAGAGATGACCAGATAAGTTGCTGATGAAGAAGGGGATGCCTTGGGCATCCCAAGCTTAGACGCTTGAGTCTTCTTGAAATATGATGGGGTGATCCATGGGAGCATCCCAAGCTTAAGCTCTTCACTCTTCTTGATCACATTATATCATCCTTCTCTCTTGACCCTTGAAAACTTCCGCCACATCAAACTCAGAGTAATTCTCATTAGAGGGTTAGTGCACAATCAAAAACTCACATGTTCTATCAGGACACAAACATGACCGTTACTTTTAACATTAACTACTGTCACTGATGTTATGTGAAGCTCTTCATCCTAAAAAAAAAGAATTCCTCTCAACACTAGTAAAAGAGAGAATGCGAAAAATAAAAGACAGAATATGTCTAAACAGAATAGTCTGTAAAGACGAATTGTTTCGAGTCACTTACATTGCTCAGATCGAAAAATGCAAAACTAACTAAAGATGCGTACATATCTGAGGATCACTCACAAAAATTTGCAGATTTAAATAATTTTTCTGTGATTTTACAGAAGTAAAACGGTGAACAACAGAAATCTGTTTCTGCGCAGAAATCCAAATCTAGCATCATCTTCCTATTAGAGGCTCCACTTGGCAAAACAATGCGATAAAATAAAGATACAAAGGAATTGTTACAGAAGTAAACAACTCCTTGACTCAAAAAGAAAAGAAAAATTGCAGAAATAAAATAATGGGTTGTCTCCCATAAGCGCTTTTCTTTAACGCCTTTCAGCTAGGCACATAAAGTAAGAATCAAGTGATTCCAAGTGTAGTAGCATCAACAATCTTACGCTTACCTCTCTTACCTTTACTCTTATCTTTAGGGAATACATGGTCACAACAAGGTGAAGAGGCGAATTTCATAGTGCTTTGGCCCACGTCTATTATTGCTCCAAAGCGTTTCAACAGAGATCTTCCAAGCGTAATTTGTCCTACTCCTGCACATTCAATGACAAGATAATCAATAGATATTGTTATCCCAAGAGTTTTGTAAATACTCCTTCGGTTACTCCTCTTGGTAATTTAGTAGTATTATCACCCAAAATTATACAATCTTCGCATTTGGAAAGCTCCCAAAGATTTAAGGAATCATAAATATCCTTGGGCATTAAACAGAATTCAGACATAACATCACAGCGAGCATGGAAAGTTTCACCATTGATAACAACTTTTACTAAGGGAACCCATCCCGATGGTTCAAAATTTACTGGCACATTATCATAGTGTTCACGAATCTGATTATACCCTTCTTTTAGACCAGATATGTTTGTTTCAAGAGTATTTAATCTGTCATTTATGCTTATGAGAGCCGAATCAATTTTACTGATTGGAGGGCTAGAAATTGTAATCAATTTTTTTATAGCGTTAAAAGCTTGATCCCATCATGACGAAGGAAATCTCCTCCTACCACAACATCTAAAGCATATCTGTAGCAAAGAATAAGACCGAAATAAAAGCTACTAAGGAGCAGGCTTAAAGTCATTCTTGGTTCGGTTTTAGCATAGGACTCAAAAATTCTAGACCAAGCATCTTTAAAACTCTCTTCACTCCCTTTATTGAAAGTGAAAATCTCTTCCTCAGGTGACATGACTACGGGAACAGGGCTAGACATGATAACAAGACTGAAAGTAACAATTCGAAATAGGCAACTAATTTTTTTGTGTTTTTGATAAATAAAGCAAACAAGACTAGATAAAAATAAACTAAGCAAGACAAGAACAAAGTAAAGAGATTGGAAGCGTGAAACTCCCCTTGCAGAAATCCTCTTACTCCCTAGCAACGGCGCCAGAAAATGTTGCTTGATGACGTGGATCACACATTCGTTGGGAGACCCCAAGAGGAAGGTATGAAGCAGTGTAGCAGCAGTTTCCCTCAGTATGAAACCAATGTTTAATCAAACCAGCAGGAGTAAGAAATCACTTCTGAAGGTTGTCAGTGGCGCGCTGACGTGGAACCTGCACACAACACAATCAAACTACTTTGCCCCAACGAAACAGTGAGGTTGTCAATCTCACCGGCTTGCTGAAAACAAAGGATTAAACGTATGGTGTGGAAGACAATAGTAAATTGCAGAGAATGAAAAGGAACAATGATTGCAGTAGGTTGTATTATCAGTGTAAAAGAATGGACCGGGGTCCACAGTTCACTAGTGGTGTCTCTCCATAAAAGATAACTAACATGCTGGGTGAACAAATTACAGCTGGGCAATTGATAAAATATTGAGCGCATAACAATGCATATATATAACAAGATGAGTACTATGATATTCATTGGGCATCACGACATAATACATAGACCGTTATCCAACTGCATCTATGACTAATAATCCACCGCCAGGTTAACATCCGTGTCCCCGTTGGTATTAAGTTGCAAGCAACAGATTATTGCATTAAGTAAAGTGCGTAATGTAAACAAATGCATTAGACCTAACGGCGCACCCTTAAGCTAAGCATCGGTTATTTTATCCCTAGTGGCAACAGCACATCCACAACCTTAGAAGTTGCTGTCACTCTCCCAGATTACTGGAGACTGAACCCACTATCTAGCATAAATACTCCTCTTGGAGTTAAAAGCATCTACTTGGCCAAAGCATCTACTAGTAACGGAGAGCATGCAAGATCATAAATAACATATAAGATAGATTGATAATTAACTTGACATAGTATTCAATATTCATCGGATCCCAGCAAACATAACATGTAGCATTACAAATAGATGATCTTGATCATGATAGGCAGCTCATAAGATCTAAACATGATAGCATAAAGTGGAGAGACAACCATCTAGCTACTGCTATGGACCCGTAGTCCAAAGATGAACTACTCACGCATCACTCTGGAGGCAGGCATGGTGATGTAGATCCCTCCGGTGATGATTCCTCTCTCCGACAGGGTGCCAGGAAGAGCTTCTGAACCCTCCCGAGCTAGGGTTGACGGCGGCGGCGTCTCTGGAACTTTTTGTGGATAATGGCTCGGGTGTCTAGGGTTTTCCCGTGAAGATGAATAAATAGGCGAAAGGGCGGCGGCTGGAGCGACCCGAGGGGCCCACACCACACCGCGGCGCGGTTGGAGGTGGGGCCGCGCCGCCCTATGGTGTGGCCGCCTCCTCGATCGCCTCCGTCTCTCCTTTGGACTCCATGTACGTGTTGGAAAAATAGGAGGTCCTGTCCAGGTTTCGTCCAATTCCGAGAATATTTCCAGAATAGCTTTTCTGGAATACAAAAATAGCAGAAAACAGGAACTGACACTGTGGCATCTTGTTAATAGGTTAGTCCCAGAAAATGCTATGAAGTGTATGTAAAACATGTAACAATTGGTATAATATCAACATGGAACATCAGAAATTATAGATACGTTTGAGACGTATCAGGCCTCCTGGCGGTAGGTAGTCGCTGGTGCCCAAGACTAACGATTGTGCATTTTGTACTGGGCTTTTTTTTTTTGAACTAACGACCCCAGCCGTCGATTTCATATAAAGAAACCGCCCAAGTTTACAGAGATAATCCCTAATATTTAAAATTCAAAAAACAAACAGAAAGAAAGGAACTACCACCTCACGCAGGAGGGGAAAGAGTACAGCTTGTTACAGCCACAGGAGGCAAACCACCGAAGGCAAAACACTAAAAATCATCCAGTAATACGCCCGACCGTAGGCGCCCACCCGTGACTCCTGGCTAAAGCTCCTCGGATCACCAACTTAAGCTTCTCCACTCCTTCTTCAAGCATGCTTTTGTCTTGGCTTTTCTGCAACAATGTCCACATGTTTAGAATGTTACATAATCTAAGCACCACTGCAGCAGGATCATCGGGGAACTTTGAGTTAAAGCAAGCATCGTTTCGTGTTTTCCAAATTGTCCAGCACACTGCAGCTCCTCCGCTAAGCACCAGTTTCCTGAATGTTGTTGGGAAGGAATCAGCCCATGCGCCAAACATGTCCTCCACCCCATCAGGGGGCCGGACCAAGTCAAACGCACACATCACAACCTGCCATATCATCTTGGCAAGGCAGCATCTAAACAGCAGGTGATCTACAGTCTCATCTTGACTACAGAAATGACACTGCTTATTTCCTGTCCACCCCCTCCTAGCCAAATTGTTTTTTGTCAGGATACTGTTCTTCAGTGTCAACCAGATGAAGATCTTCACTTTTAGAGGGATTTTCAGCTTCCAGAGAAACTTTTGCGGGAAAGTCCCAGCTGCTCTCAAACTGAGGTATAGCCCTTTTACTTGGAATTTCCCTGTACTTCCTATTTTCCAACTGACCCTGTCCGGCTCATCATTAAGCTGCACTGCATCTACCAAAGTCTGAAGGGATGCAAATTGCACTGCATAGTCTCCCCACAGAGTCCTTCTGAATCTTAGGCATCCCATCCTTCTTTCACTCTCGCCACTGTTATCCCTTTTGAAAAGGTGATGTTGTAGAGCCGTGGGAATTGAGAAGCAAGAGGGATATTGTTAATCCATCTATCTTCCCAAAACAAGGTTCTCTCCCCATTATTCATAATCTTCTACGAATACTGTCGGAAGGTGTTGTTCACCCCCATCAAGCATTGCCAGAAGTGAGACGTCCCCGGGCCTGCTTGAGCTTGAGAGAGAACTTGATTATGAAGGTATTTTCTCCTTAGCAATTGTTGCCAGGTACCCTCGGTGTTCTCCAATTTCCACAGCCATTTAAACAGAAGGCTTTTATTCATGGTGCTCAGATCCAGGACACCCAGTCCACCGCTTTCCTTCAGCAAGCAGACTGTGTCCCAATTCACTAAGTGATATTTTTTTGCATCTTCATTCTCATTCCATACCATTCTCTTCCTGTGGATATCCCACTTTTTGAGGACCCCCTTCGGTGCCTCAAGGAAGGATAACATGAAAAGAGGTATACTTGACAGACAAGCATTCACCAAGGTTAATCTATCACCGGCAGACATGATTTTTCCTTTCCAACCAGCCAATTTCTTGACGAATTTTTCGTCAATTGGCCCCCATTTGGATTTTGCCAGTCTTTTATCATCTATGGGCATCCCTAGATATTTCATTGGCAAGTTCGCCACCGGGCACGTGAAAATATTGCTATACATTTCTGCTCTGTCTGAGGCCGCTCCTAGTGAAAGTGCATGTGTTGCCCCATGCGTGGTTTTGGTAATTAATGACAATCCTTATGAACTAATGTTTGCATTGAGATATTCTTGTAGATCTTGTCCATAGGAAAAGATTGGAGTTCATGTGTTGGACTCTAGAATATTATATGATGACCAAGATTCTATCCAAGGATTTATATGAAGAATGGTCATCTAGAGTTGAGCTTATTGCAAGCATGGCTTGGAAAAGAAGATTGAGTGAACATTCATGATTGTCTCCAAGCCATCATCTATATGAAGAAGATGAAGTGCAAGTGGATATATGAAGACGGAGCTAAGCGAGGTTCTCCCATAATGGAGTATGGGGGAGCATCTGGAGAAGTCTTCATCAAGCATGTGCTAGCAAGCACAATCAAGAAAGGTGTTCCAACTTGAGGGAGTCAAGATCGTCATCATCTAGCTCAAGTGGAATGCGCAAGGCAAAGGTATGATCTTGATAGGGTTTCTATTTTACCGATCTCATGTTTTAGTGGGATACCGGGTTATAGGATAGACGGCGTACTATCAAGAGGGGCTCTCAAGTGAGTAACTTGATCGCATCTTTGTGGAGAGCTCAAACCTTTGCATACTTGGCATCATCATCTTTCTTGGTTCTTATTTGGCTTTTATCCATGTGAGAATTTAGAGCTTGTGTTCATCTCCACACCAAGCTCTAGTTCACCGAAAACGGATTTCGTATGGAAAACTTGTTGCGTTTTCGGTTTTGGAGGTTTTACCGATTTGTCTTTTCTAAGAGAGGTCAAACTCTCTACTTGTGGTTTCCTCCTCACATGATGGACTATGATGTGTATATGCATAATCTTGTAGTGCTTGTGAGTATCTTCTAACAAGCCCAAGATCATAGAAAACGGAGTCCGGATAAGAAACATATTGCGGTTTTGGTTTGGAGGCTTTATCGGTTATTCTTTTATCGAGAGGTCTAACCTTTCCCCATTTGGTTTTATTCTCCATTGTTGGAATATGATGTTTCTCTGCATTATATTATTGTGCTCTTCGCTACGATTCCAACGAGACCAAGATCATTGAAAACAGAGTCCGGATTTTGTATCTCTGTTTCTGTCAACCGGAATATCCGGGGGGCGGAATATCCGGGGTCGGGGGCCGGATATTCCGGCCCTAAAAAGTGTTTTTACCTCGTTTCGAGCCCCGAGTGCGAGCCTCTGGTAAGACCAGACATTTGGGCCGGACCTTTTGGTTTCCAGGCCGGATATTCTGGGGTGTGGATATTCCGGCCCCAACTTGGACTGGAATATCCGGTCCCCTGTTTCTCCAACGGACAGATTTTTGGGAGGGGTTTATACCCCTCCACCTTCCTCCAGCTCTTCAGCTCGCCCAGATTTTCTTTCCCTCCATTGTTGCAAGCTCATTTCTTCGATTACTCCCAATCCCTCCACCCAAACTCGTTGATCTTTGGAGGATTGAAGGAGGAGACCTAGATCTACATTTCCACCAAGCCGTTTCTCCTCTAATTGAGGGGAACCCTTTCGATCTAGTTCCTGAAGTTCCATTTGTTGTGTACTTCGTTGTTCTTCCTCTCTTCTCCCCCCATAAGCATTAGTTGCTTGTGGTGGGATTTGAGAGTGAAGGATTTGAGCACTTGTGATCTTGCCATTGCTTTGTGCATCGGTTTGTGCTCTCCACGAGGATTCGTGGAAGTTGAAAGCTTGTGTGGTGGTTTAGACCCTTGGTGGTCACTTGTAGCCGTTCGGGAGCCCCTAATCCTGTTGTGGGTTGTGCCCCGGATTGTTGTTGAAAGGCTCCTGATTCCGCCTCGAAGGAATTACGATAGTGGAAGGTGAACCAAACCTTTGTGGTGCGGTTCATCGGAGAATAGGGTGAGCCTTTGTGGCGTTGAGATCGACCTTTGTGGTGCCTCACACCTCTCCAACGAGACGTACTCCCCTAAGAAGGAGGAACTCGGGATTACATCATCGTCTCCGTGTGCCTCGGTTATTCCTATACCCGAGCTCTCTACTTATGCAATTTACATTGTGATAGCCTTCGTGCTTGAAGTATTATATCTTGCTATCACCTTGTTGCTTGTCTTGCTTAGCATAAGTTGTTGGTGCACATAGGTGAACCTAGTTTATTTAGGTTGTTGGCTTGT
Source organism: Poa pratensis (assembly GCA_947311845.1). Lineage (NCBI taxonomy): Eukaryota > Viridiplantae > Streptophyta > Magnoliopsida > Poales > Poaceae > Poa > Poa pratensis. The sequence goes on along the minus strand of CAMZMU010000061.1, from coordinate 11,176,244 downwards.
TAATTTAAACACCTAGTTTTATTCCGCAATTATCAAGCCAAGTTTTAATCGCCTATTCACCCCTCCTCTAGGCGACATCCTTGTCCTTTCAATTGGTATCAGAGCCTGGGCTCTCTTTTTGGGCTTTACCGCCTAGAGAGTAAAGATGTCGTTTAGAGAATTAGTGCACGATCTCACTTTCATATTCAATGGCACAAATTATGATGTTTGGAAAATTCGCATGCTTAATCTTTTTAGGGCCATTGGTCTAAATTATATTAAGAGGATTATAGATGTGGGTTTTTCTCCTCCAAAGGATTCCCAAGAATTATCTTTAGAGGATGAGGAAAACTCTCATCTCGAAACTCTAGTTTGTAATGGCCTTATATGTGTTTTGAGCGATGTAGTTCTTGCTTCAATCATGCCTTTTCGGAACGCTCATGAGCTTTGGACCAAGCTTCAAGATATATTTGAAGGGTCCAACATTATTGAGGATGATTGTTCTCCCTCCACCTCCGGCCGTGATGAGTTCACATCTTCTTCCACTTCACCAACATGTGTTTTGACACAAGGTAATGATGTGGTGAGTGGTGATAGAAATTGCTTTGTTGATGGTGAATATTCTATTGACTATACTTCATCTCTATCTCATTGCAATGTTCTATCTTTGGACTTAAACTCGTCTAGCACTTCAAATGTCATACATGCTAGAGTTGATAGTCCTTGCATATCATGTAATAGTTGCTTAACTAAATCTCATGATGATATGCTCTCTATGTCTTGTTGTCATGAAAATAATGCTTCCATATCCTCTAGTACTTGCATGACTAACAATGTAGAGGAACCCCAACATTTGTTGGAACAAGACATGGACCTCAATTGTGCTTCAACTAATTTTTCATCCTCTTCACCCATTCATCACGTTTGCCTTATGGCTAAGGATTAAAAGGAATCTATCTCGAATCCCGATATATCTTGTGATGATGTTGATGCATGTAAAATGCATACATGAACTTTACATTTTATTACTTGATATTCCAACTTATTTGCATCATATATGGGTTATATTTATGTTTTATAATGATTTTTGGGGATAATTCACAATTTCCCTATTTTTCTGGAATTAACCCTGCACAGGCAGAAAACCCTATTTTCTATATTTTGATGTTTCAGTGACCCAAACGATGTCCAAATGACCTGAAAATTTACGAGCATCAGTTATTGGAAGGAACAAAGCGTGGGAGCGAAGGAAGCGAACAAACGGAGGCCCGAGGGCCAAGATGAGTGGGCCCACGTGGCCAGATTCCTTGGCCGCGTGGGACCCTTCATCTGGGGCCTCGTGGCTCCGTTGCCGTTGATCTTTTTTCCCGAGCCTCCGTCTTGACCTAAAAACGACTATAAAAATAGTCCCCGACGCACTTCGGAAAGGGAGCGCCGCAGAAACACAGAAACCATGAAACAGAGACCTAAAGTTGCAGATTGGAGGGGGAAAACTCCGGCGGGGCGCTGCCGGTGTGGTCTCCATCTCCTCCAACAACTTCTCCACCGTCTTCATGATGTAGAGGGAGTAGTCCACCCCTGGACTATGGGTTTGTGGAAGTAACTTATGTATCTCTCCTCTCTTTGAGCTTCACTAATTAGGACTGTATGAGCTGCTGAACATGATTACGGTCATCTATGTAATACCTTTGTGGTGGATCTTTTTATGAGTTAATATATGTTTGAGATTGCAATAGTTTTGTTTCAGTTATGAAAGTAGATGCATATTATGTACCCCGTTCTTGTTTACTTGTTTTGATCAAGCATGTGTATGAGAGCGTGTGAGGGGGAACGTGTGCATTAGTTGGAGTAATGGGGAGTGGCTAGTACGGTGAATGTGACAGTTGTTTCGTGATCCACTTGGGTAATTTACCTTAATTTGTTACCTCACTAGGGATAAAGAAAAATACCTTGCTACCGGAGATGTGGTTGTGACCATTGCCACTACTCCATGACTAGATCTAGCATGTTCTTATTTTAACTTTATGTCATTGAACTTATTGCTATGCTCTGATTTATCTTAATTACTAAGGTGTTATGATTTAGTTCGCATCTTGGTGGAGTATAAGAGAGATTAATAAACAAAAGATCTCTATGTTAGGACGTGATGCCCATATAATTAGTAACTTGTCAAACCTTGTTGTTGCAATCTCATATGTTAATTCTAGTGTTCCATTATCTACCACTTTACTAAAGAGAGAGTACATTTGTGAAACCATGAACCCCGGTCCATTTTTAATCATAAGAAACACCTTTCCAACAACTTTTATCCATTTTACATTTTCTGCCATTATTAAATCCGAAAATACAAAAATACTTTTACATCTTGCATTCACATTATAAAACCCGAAAATATCATTTATCATTGTTTCCACCATCCTTACATATTTATTTACCATCATTGCATATTTATTTACTGTTTTGCATTTATCTTTATCATATCATTCTCACACCTTGTGCTTGACAACCACTTGGTGAGGTTGGGGGCACAGAACAATTTACTTTGTTTGCAGGTTCTCAAGAGAAGGATAAGAAGATAAAACCTACACTACTGGTTCCCCGAGAGATCGATATTAAACCCTCGAGTCACCCCTCGTGGGGAAAACTGTCTTTCCTATACTATACACTCTGCACTTGGAGTCTCAACCTGACCCATTTTCTTTTGACGCAGGTAACTACGTCAAGGGCCATCAGATGTGGTTGAGGATCCTCATGAAGAACTTTTTGATTTTGAATCCTTTACAAAGAAGGGAGAGATGGTTTTTGGTGCTCTCCCCAAAGGTAGTAAAGCTATCCCTCCTCTATGTGAAATCATTGCTTATGTTATTAAGAGTAGGGAAATCATTGAGGATTTGGAAACTCAATTTCTCGAGAAATGTCAAATTGAGAGAGAGGATGCCAATGAAAAGGCTTCTTTAGTGAATGCCCTTGAGGAAGAGCAAGAGCTTCGAGTGTCTCTTGAGGAGAAACTTGAATCTCTTGATGAAACAAATGATCTTATTATTGCTAAAATTATTAAGGAAATAGATCATGCTATTGCTAAATATAAAGTGCTTAAAAAGGAAAAAGTTGAATTTGGTGTTGGCAATGCTAGACTAAGTGAGGACATAAAGAGACTTGACAAAGCTGACAAGGCTTTAGAAAGTGATCACTCTCTCCTCATCAAGTCTCATGATCAACTCCAAACTCAACTATCTAAAAATGATAAGCTTGCCAAGTTGTCTTCTTCCAATTCTAATGTTAATGATGCCTGTGCTACTAACTCCATTTCTTGTGAAGCATCTATTTTGAAGGAGAATGTTGAGCTAAGGGCTCAACTTGAATTGCTAACTAGAAGTATGGGATATTGGAAGAAATTCATGAAAAGCTCTCTAGCTCTAATGAGGATCTTCTAGCATCCCATGCAAGGCTAAAGTTAGCTCATGAGGCTATCGCTACAAAGGTAACATCTTGTGAGCCTCATGTGGACAATGGCACAACTTCTACTAGAAATGCTATATTGCCATGTGCTAGTCCTAGTAATTCATCCACTCACAATGTTGCTACATCTTGTGATGAATTACTTTCCATGCCTTGTTGCTCTAACAATGAAGTTTCTACTTCCTCTAATATTTGTGTTGATACTAACCATGTAGAAGAATTAAATGAGCTCAAAGCCCAAGTCACTTCTTTGAAGAAAGACTTGGAAAAGCGTCATGTTGGGGATTCCACACTTGACAATATGTTGAGTGTTCAAAGACGCCCCAATGACAAGAGTGGACTTGGATTCAACTCCAATATTAAGATCAAGTCCAAGTATAACAAGAAGAACAAGGGCCAAGAACAAGTCAAGGATTCGGCCAAGATTGTTTGCTTCAAGTGCAAAGTTGAAGGGCACCATGTTAGATCTTGCCTTTTGAAGAAGAAGGCTCTTAGTGAGAAGCAACAAGGGAAGATGCCTCAAGTCCAAACTCAAGTTCCTCAAGTTGAAGAACGGCCTCTTCCCAAGAAGAATCAAGCTACCCCTCCTCAAGTCAAGATTCTAACTAAGAAGAAAGGAGGAAGCAAATGTTGCTACTTATGCCGTGAGAAGGGTCACTTTGCTTCTTCATGCACAAATGGTACCTTATCCAACCCCATTATTATTGATGATGATTATTCTCTTCGGAAGGATAATGTTGGCAATGTGTTTGCCAAATATGTTGGGACTCAAAGTGGTGTCAAGAAAAGAACCATTTGGGTTGCCAAACCTATTGTGACTAACCTCTTAGGACCCAACTTGGTTGGGGACCAACAAGGTAAAACTTGATCAATAGGTGTTGTTGGAGGGCATTGGAGACCTGGCTACATCATGAAGAATTAAGGGATCTTCATCAATTATATTCTCTCAAGCCAAGTCATTTGGGTTATATCCTTCTATCTTATATCCAATGTTCCTCCTTGCGGTAACTTGTGCTTATATCATATATATACATTGAAAGTTGCTTGCACCCTTGCATGTGTTAGGTTTTGTACCTTGCTAGTGTTGGTATGTGTTGTGCTCTCTACTTACTTATCTTGAGAAATCAAGTATGTGTATTTTGGTTTGCACATCATTTACTTGTTTTGAGCCTTATTGCTTTTATTTGCTATCTTATCTTGTTGGCTCTCTTTGAGAGATTAATGGACTATTCCATTTTGGGAGAGTGATATGCTTCATGCACTTCACAATCCTAAAAATGTGTGTACATGAGGAATACCACTTAGTGATGATACATCTATATTATCTATTCTCTATGTGGTATGTCTTGCTCATGAGAAATTCAAATTCTATTATGTCCATTAGTTTCTCGAGTTGGTTTTGTTTGCCTCTTGTTTTAAAAGAAATGGATTACCACATTATGGGGGAGTAATAAGCTATGTGCATATTACAAGCCTAGAAAATGTGAACATGTGAGGTTTTGCCACCTAGAATTGATATTGCTAGTTATCTTGTTCCTATGTGGCATGTTTCTCAAACAAGTTCCATACTTGCTTAAATGCCTTTGTCTCTCATCTTTTGGATCTTGTGTGTGAGAGAGTTTCTTGGTGCTTTGCATGATCGTTGATCAATTGAAGTTATCAAGAAAATCTATCTATCTAAGCATGGCTTTTAATTCCTATCCTTTGCCATATGCTTATTTGTTTGTGAAGTCGGTCTCGTGTTTCATTCCTATACCACCGAGAAATATCTCTATACTCCTTGTTCATGACAAGTGATACTCATAATTGTGGTGGAATTTGTACACCATCTTCACTTTGGTTCTTGCTTTGAATTACCTTTATCTTATTGCCAAGGATTTGATTTGATCTTACTCCTCTTGTCTTTCTTGTATCCATTGGATTCTTGTTGCTCTACTCAAAATTTGTTTTGTGCTTTCTTGAGTTGGGAAAAGCAATGATCCAATTCTTGTGCATTGACATTAAAAAATCATACTTCTTGATAATGCACTATTTTTTGGGAAGCTATCCTACTTTGAGTAGAACACCGTTCTTTAAATTGGTATTGCAATTTCTTACCTTTCTTGAACATGACTAGTGTTTGAATAATATATATATATATTCCAGCTATTCAAGAACCAGTTTCTGAATAACTATTCAGAGCACCTTTTCTGAACTTCCGTGTCTATACTATGTTAACTTCCGGACGGAACTCTCAGATTTTCTGTTTTGCGGACAGTATATTCAACGCCATTTTCTAACCGTTTATCGGAATGACGCATGCGATATACCGTTGGAAAGGTATGGAAAATGCGCACCTTTTTCACTTCTACAAAATTTTGAAATTAGTTACGGTTTTAAAATAATTTTAAATATACGAAACACTGTTTTTCACGTACTTTCCTCGTTTTCGTACTGTTTTGGACGCCATTTTCAAACCGTATGTCGGATCGAAGCAAATGATACGCCGTTGGAAAGATATGAAAAATTAGCACCTTTTTCACTTCTACAAGATTTTGAAATTAGTTACGGTTGTAAAGTAATTTTAAATATACGAAACACTGATTTTCGCGTATTTTCTTCGTTTTCGTACTGTTTTGGACGCCATTTTCAAACCGTTTGTCGGATCGAAGCAAATGATGCGGCGTTGGAAAGGTATGGAAAAACCGCATCTTGACTATCTCAGGTCAATTTTCGTAATTCATAACGGAATAGGAGCAGTTTGAAAAATTAACAATTCTGTTTTTCTGAATGTTTATGTCCAGCGGACAGTATTTTTAAAATTACTTTCAAACCGCTTATCGAAACGTAACAAATGATATGGCGTTGGAAAGATATTGACTAGGCGCAATTTTTTCATGTAGAAATATTTTCCAAATTCATTACGATTTTTGATTAATTTTTAAAATACGGAAAACAGAGAAATGAGACATGGGAACGATTCAAAATTGGCACTTTTGTGGTGTTCGAATTGGATGACTCGGCATGAGAGTGTCAAAATAGACTCATATCCTTGCTAATTGCACGCGGCGGCGGTCGATTTGGACAAACGGAGCTCATAGCGATGATTTCTATGCGTAGGATTTCCGCCCCACAAAAACAGAGTATCCGAACTTCCTATTACACGTTTGTGAACTTCTGTGTGTGCCATAGTGAACTTCCGATCGCGATTTTCTGTTCTGTGGTGCGCACTGTTTTTGTTGTCGTTTTTAAACCGTTTGTTCAAACGATGCAAATGATATACCGTTGGAAAGGTGTGAAAATTGCGCATCCTACAGTGTTGACCATTTTACAAAATTATTCGTGGTTTAAAAGCAGTTTTAAATATACGAACTGCTGTATTTTTAGATGTTTCCCTATTTTCATGTTGTTATTCGGACTGAATTTCGAGTTTGTATACTTTTGAACTTCGCAATTTTCTGAGAGTGAACTTTTTTTCCAGTCTCTAGATTTGAATTTTTTTTCAGTTAACTTCCGATGCATTTAAAGTTAACTTCTCAAAAATTAAGAACGAACTTCCTTTTTATATTTCGGTGAACTTCTGATAAAACAGTAATAATCCGATGTGGCCGAGAATAACTTCTGATGTATTTTTAGGAGAACTCCCAATATAGATGTAGATAAACTTCCAATACCTATAATGTGAACTCCGAACATGGTTAACATGAACTTCAGGCGGTGTTCAAAGCGAACTCCTGATAAAGTAGTAAACGTCAAACGCATTTTAATATGATTTTTCTGACGCGTTCATGTTGAACTCCTGCTCGGTACAAAGCGAACCTCTTGAAAATTAAGTATGAACTTGCTTCTATGATCCGGATGAACTTCCGATAAAAGAGTAGTTATCCGACGCGGTCTAAGAGAACTGAACTCCCGATCTAAAAATAGCGAACCTCCGAGATGGACGATCTGAACTCCTGATTTCGAAATAGTGAACCTCCGAGATGGAAAAGATTTGAAAATAGTGTCACGTGGATATTTGTATCGGAATAAAGTGAACCAATGATATTTGTTCTATGTTTATTTTTACAGAACATGAACTTTTATTTGGGCTAGTCGAACTAACCAAGAGAACTGCTCGATCGGGTCAAATAAGAAAAAGGATAGAGTAACATCACTACATGTAGTCTGTCAAAAATGCAAACAATAGTAGCCCAAACACCGTTTTTTCTACACCATTCGTTGGAGCCTTTATCTTTCTGCCACCGCATGTTTCAATACAAACAATAACATGAAGTAGCAACATCAAGCATCAAGTGGTTCTGAAAAGAAGACAAAAGGAAGAACTAAAGCGAGCAACAACCAGCAGTAGTTTTCTTCTAAACTTCACACACCATGACGGATTGGATCGAGCTGCAGTTCGTCAGTTCGATTTTTTTAGGAAGTCCATGCTCGCGCCCGGGAGTCAAGACGGGGAAGTGCTGCACTGCTGCTGTTGTCTACTGCCTGCAAATGAGCAGAAGACGGGGCAGGAGCAAACACGTTCAGAAACAAATACATGCATCTTCCGAGAGAGATAGCATCAGTGCATGAACTAATCAACAGCAAATTTCATTGTTTATGGTGGACTCCAGGACCGGTGCATGGTGGACTCCAGAGGCGGCGTGGGGTGGACTCCAGGACCGGTGCATGGTGGACTTCCGTCGGGGCGCCCGCTCCGGCCAGCGACGCCGTGGTCTCCGTCTGTCGATCTTGCGGCAGGTAGCTAGGGGTTCAGAGCAGGGCCGGGCGGTGCGTCGCCCGAAGAGGTGGAGCAGCGCCACCGATGTGGGGAGCAGGGCCAGCGCGATGGCCTCCCGACGGCGGCCCATGGGAAGATCCATGGGGCCGCGCACGGATCCTGCCGGCGACGGCGCGCGGGATCCTCCCTGTCGCGGTGCACGGGATCCTCCCGGTGAGCGGAGATCGAGGGACCTCCGGGAGGGGCACGGCGATAGGATCCACGCGGTGCAGGGCGTCGCCGATCGTCGGGGTCGCCGGAAAAGGCGGCGGATCGAGGCGGGTGGGTGGTTGGAGGTGGATTAGGAGGTCGAGGATGGCGCCTGGGTGGTTCGCCGGCCGGCGGTGCGCAGGGTGGCCGGATGCACGAGCTATAGAGCCGACGGCGGCGCGCAGGATTGGAGGCGGTGGCATGCAGGTGGTCGGCGCGCGGTGCAGGAGGTGGAGCTGGGTCCAGGCGCGGTGGCCTCCTGCCGGTGGGGGAAGAGCAGGAGCGGCGGGGTGGCCTCCCGCCGGTGGGGGAGGATGGAGAGGAAGACTCGAGGAAGTTCTGTACGGGTGCGGTAGTAGGTAGGTGGCTCGGGTCGGGATGGAGAGGAAGCGTGGGGGTTGGGGGATCAGGATGGGATCGTGGCCTCCTGGGGTAGGTGGGGCGTCAGTGTGTTGAGTTTTCGGTCTGGTCGGTTCGGGACGAGAAACCACCTTAGTGTTGAAAAGGTGCTCTGAATAGTTATTTAGAGCATCTCTTAAGGGGGGTTTCTAAATAGTCTTGTCATATATATATATATATATGGAGAGTGATGATCTCATTTGTGTGCATTTTGTATTCAAATGCAAGATCATAAATAATGCACACATCTTGGGGGAGCAATCCTATATGCTTTATGAACATTAGTTGTCTTCGTTTGGTATTCGATCCCGATGACGTGTCTCTTTGGAAGACAAACATTTTTCGTATTGGTACTTTGTGCCATCATGAAAAGTGTAGAGGGTTTGGTTTATTCTTTGATGGAAGTTTCATCAATTGGTATCTTGCTTTCATTTGGTATCTTTTCAAAGTGGTATCTTCAATCATATGTTGATTTGGATCTTTGATATAATTTAGGCAATTTGTTTTCTTGTCACACTTGTGTGTGCTTTGTTGGTTTAATTGGTGTTTTGTCCAAATTGTATCTCGTTTGGTTCTTGAAAGTCTTGTGCATGCATATTTACTATATGTATATCTTATGGCATGCTTACTTTCGTTGATCCAACATATAGGATAAACTCCATCAAATCCTAAATGGCTAAGATGTGCATGAAATTCAATTTCATATCAATATGCACATATTTATGTGGAGTTTGTCCTATGTATTGTAGTTGCTCTAACTACTTTGGACCCAATTAGTTTGGGTACCATGTTGTACTTAAATTTGTTTTAGGTACACTTGAGATGCATTGGAAGCTTGTCTCATCTACAAGGAAGGTGGTATCACCATGTGCTTTTTGGAGCCAAGCTTGGATGATCATTAACTCTTATCTTCTACATCATCAATGCTATCTCGGTAACAAGTATCTACCCCATGCATGTTTTTCTAGCTTTCAACCTTGTGTAGGTTGTTTCTTGGCATGATTTGCCTTTTGTGATACTTGTTATCTTTCTCGGAGCATCCCATTTATCACCTTATCCCTTATGGGTATTTTTTTGTTGATGCTATGATGAGTATGTGTTGGAAGTTCATCTATATCCCTTTAAGATAAAATTGAGCTTTGTGCTATGCTTTTAAGCAAAGATCTTATTCGTATATATGACTTCCACTTGGATATCATGTTCTTCACCGTAGTATCTATTTTGTGTGTGCATGTTTCTTTGTGGACCTATATCTTCATGATTGATGTCTACTTAGAAACTTATACACATGAGAGTAGTTACATCTTTATTTGGTATTCCTTTTTGTTAGTGACCACCTTTTATTACTTTTAATTCTTTGGTGGTTCCTAAAAGGCACAAGCTTTGTTTTTCACTTGATATTTCATGTGCATCTTAATAAGCTTCTGGATCTATTCTTTGGGTTGTGTTTATTGGAAAGACATGATATGCACTATGTGCCTCTTATGTTGAAAGACTATGATAATGCTATTGATTATCCTTGCATTAGTCTCCTAAAATGTCGCTACTTATCACACCCATCTCTTGTCGGTTGAGCAAGTCTTTATTTGTCACTTCTTGTTCTTATTGCTCAACATTCTTTATTGCAAATTGTTTTGCTTCTTTTCTATCTTTATGCCTTCTTGCACTTGTTTGTGTTCAACATCATATAAGAGGGAGTGAGGATTCCATGTTGTGCACACTATATTGAAATACAAATCCTTATTGTGCACGTACCTTGGGGAGTTCCCTCTTGATTATTAGAACACTTGGTCGATCTTATCATAATATCTTCTTATGTTCTATTGGTTTTTCGGATCCTTTGATTGGTTACTTCTCTTGTCGAAGTATCTTTCAATTTGTTTTTCTTTTGCAATCTTTGGATCCTCGATATTGTTTGATCTCCTTCCCAACTATTCGTCATTGGATTCGTGCATTTGATTTCACTCATATTATGAGAAATGCACACATTATGGGGAGCTCTTCCTATATTGGCCTTCTAATTTTTTCCTCCCATTTCGACAATCGATGCCAATGGGGGAGAAGTTTAGAGGGTTTAAGGGAATATGGTTTTGTTCTTTGTTCTCTCGCATCCTTGCTTTTTGTGCTACATGGTTGCTTAATTCATTATATAAACCCTCGTAAAAGGGATTGTCATCAATTACCAAAATGGGGGAGATTGAAAGTGCATGTGTTGCCCCATGGGTGGTTTTGGTAATTAATGAAAATCCTTATGGACTAATGTTTGCATTGAGATATTCTTGTATATCTTGTCCATAGGAAAAGATTGGAGTTCATGTGTTGGACTCTAGAAGATTATATGATGACCAAGATTCTATCCAAGGATTTATATGAAGAATGGTCATCTAGAGTTGAGCTTATTGCAAGCATGGCTTGGAAAAGAAGATTGAGTGCACATGTTTATCTCCAAGCCATCATCTATATCAAGATAAGAAGATGAAGTGCAAGTGGATATATGAAGACGGAGCTAAGCGAGGCTCTCCCATAATGGAGTATGGGGGGAGCATTTGGAGAAGTCTTCATCAAGCATGTGCTAGCAAGCACAATCAAGAAAGGTGTTCCAACTTGAGGGAATCAAGAAAGGTATGATCTTGATAGGGTTTCTATTTTACCGATCTCATGTTTTAGTGGGAGACCGGGTTATAGGATAGACGGCGTACTATCAAGAGGGGCTCTCAAGTGAGTAACTTGATCGCATCTTTGTGGAGAGCTCAAACCTTTGCATACTTGGCATCATCATCTTTCTTGGTTCTTATTTGTCTTTTATCCATGTGAGAATTTAGAGCTTTTGTTCATCTGCACACCAAGCTCTAGTTCACCGAAAACGGATTTCGTATGGAAAACTTGTTGCGTTTTCGGTTTTGGAGGTTTTACCGGTTTGTCTTTTCTAAGAGAGGTCAAACTCTCTACTTGTGGTTTTCTCCTCACATGATGGACTATGATGTGTATATGCATAATCTTGTAGTGCTTGTGAGTATCTTCTAACAAGCCCAAGATCATAGAAAACGGAGTCCGGATAAGAAACATATTGCGGTTTTGGTTTGGAGGCTTTATCGGTTATTCTTTTATCGAGAGGTCTAACCTTTCCCCATTTGGTTTTATCCTCCATTGTTGGACTATGATTTTTCTCTGCATGATCTTATTGTGCTCTTCGTTACGATTCCAACGAGCCCAAGATCATCGAAAACGGAGTCCGGATGAAAAATATATTGTTGTTTTCGTATCTCTATTTCTATCAACCGGAATATCCGGGGGGCGGAATATCCAGGGTCGGGGGCCGGATATTCCGGCCCTAAAAAGTGTTTTTACCTCGTTTCGAGCCCCGAGTGCGAGCCTCTGGTAAAACCGAACATTTGGACCGGACCTTTTGGTTTCCAGGCCGGATATTCCGGGGGGCGGATATTCCGGCCCCAACTTGGACCGGAATATCCGGTCCCCTGTTTCTCCAACGGCCAGATTTTTGGGAGGGGTATAAATACCCCTCCACCTTCCTCCAGCTCTTCAGCTCGCCCAGATTTTCTTCCCCTCCATTGTTGCAAGCTCATTTCTTCGATTACTCCCAATCCCTCCACCCAAACTCGTTGATCTTTGGAGGATTGAAGGAGGAGACCTAGATCTACATTTCCACCAAGCCGTTTCTCCTCTAAGTGAGGGGAACCGATCTAGTTCTTGAAGTTCCATTTGTTGTGTTCTTTGTTGTTCTTCCTCTCTTCTCCCCCCATAAGCTTTAGTTGCTTGTGGTGGGATTTGAGAGTGAAGGATTTGAGCACTTGTGCTCTTACCATTGCTTTGTGCATCGGTTTGTGCTCTCCACGAGGATTCGTGGAAGTGGAAAGCTTGTGAACTTGTTACTCTTGGGTCTTTGGACCCTAGACGCCCGTGTGGTGGTTGAGACCCTTGGTGGTCACTTGTAGCCGTTTGGGAGCCCCCAATCCCGTTGTGGGTTGTGCCCCGGATTGTTGTTGAAATGCTTTGGATTCCGCCTCGAAGGAATTACGATAGTGGAAGGTGAACCAAACCTTTGTGGTGCGGTTCATCGGAGAATAGGGTGAGCCTTTGTGGCGTTGAGATCGACCTTTGTGGTGCCTCACACCTCTCCAATGAGATGTACTTCCCTAAGAAGGAGGAACTCGGGAATACTTCATCGTCTCCGCGTGCCTCGGTTATTCCTATACCCGAGTTCTCTACTTATGCAATTTACATTGTGATAGCCTTCGTGCTTGAAGTATTATATCTTGCTATCACCTTATTGCTTGTCTTGCTTAGCATAAGTTGTCGGTGCACATAGGTGAATCTAGTTTATTTAGATTGTTGGCTTGTTAATTTAAACACCTAGTTTTATTCCGCAATTATCAAGCCTAAACCGGAAAAGTTTTAATCGCCTATTCACCCCCCCCCCTCTAGGCGACATCCTTGTCCTTTCACCTAGGCAATAAACTTCGCTCTTGTGGAAATTTATTTTCAGCCCTGATAACTGCTCAAAGATACAGAGAACAAACTTCAGGTTTCTCGCTTTTTCAATGTTATCTTGTATGAGAAGGATTGTGTCATCCACATACTGCAGGATAGATATCCCTCCATCTACCAGATGCGGAACCAAACCATCAATAATCCCTTGCTCTTGAGCCTTGTGTATAAGCATAGCCAGACCATCTCCCACCAAATCAAACAGAAGTGAAGCTAAGGGATCTCCATGTCTAACTCTGCTTTAGTTGGGAAATAGGGACCGATCTGGTCATTTACTCTGACAGCAACTCTTCCACCTCTTATAGTTTTCATCACCCAGTCAGAGAACACAGTACCCAGCCCTTTTGTTTGCATCATCTGATACAAAAAGGTCCAATTGACTTTGTCGTACGCCTTTTCAAAATCGATTTTGAAAAGGACTCCAGACATTTTCTTGTTTCGGATTTCATGAATAGTTTCTTGAAGGATAGCCACTCCCTCCATGATAAATCTATCCTTAATGAAGGCAGTCTGTGTGTCCGATATAACTTTGTGTATCACACAACCCAGTCTTTTAGACAGAGTTTTTGTAATAATCCTATAGCTAACATTTAACAGACAAATAGGTCTGTATTGCTGGATTTTATCCGCATCCGGAACTTTCGGAATCAGGGTAATGACCCCATGGTTCAGTCTCTCAATATCAAGCACTCCTCTATGAAAGGCATCAAATAGCTCCTTCAGGTCATGCTTGATATATTCCCAGAATCTCTGATAGAATTCTGCTGGGAAGCCATCGGGCCCCGCAGCCTTATTGTGTTTCATTTCAAAAACCACTTCTTTGATCTCTTCTAGATCAAAAGGTTTTGTCAAGAATTCTCTGTCTTCTTCACTAAGCTGTGTATCTCTCATTCTTCAATTCTCAATCTAGAGACCTGAGAAGGCCCAAAAAGCTGCCTGTAATAGTCAGTAGCATGCTTTATTAGGTTATCCTCCTCGAGCACATCTGTACCATTATACCTAAGTAAAGTGATCATGTTCTTTTTCTTCCTTCCACTTGCTTTCAGGTGGAAATATTTGGTATTACCATCTCCTTCCTTCAGATCCTTTTCCTTAGCTCTCTGTCTTCCTTTGAGCTCTTCATCTCTCATAAGTTTCTTCAGATTCTTCTGCATATCTACCTGCAGCTCCCTTTCTAGAGCTATCAGTACCACATCTTCTGCTTTCTTATCCAGCTCATCTAGCTTAACCAACAAAAGTTTCTTCTCTGCTCTGTATTTTCCTTCCACATTTATATGCCAGCCTTTGAGATTTCTCCTCAACCTCCTGTATTTCTCCTGCCATTTATCTAGGCCATGGATACAGTAGGTCTTGATATTCAGACTGTTAATAACAGCTTCATCAAAACCGTCCCGTTCCTCCCAGCAGGTCTCATATCGAAATAAGCTGCTATGAGGAGGAAGGTTCCCTATCGATAGCAGAAGTGGCACATGATCAGAGATATCTCTATTCATACCTGTCACAACCGCTAAAGGATGAACCATCTCCCACTCAGGGGAAACTAGAATCCTATCTAGTTTCTCATAAGTCGGATCAGGCAAATTATTCGCCCAGGTGTACTTTCTTCCAATGAGTTTTATCTCTTTTAATCCATTTAAGTCAATAATGGAATTAAAGAGGTGACTCCATTTTGAAAGGGTACAAGGTTTATTATTTTCACTAATCTTGCGGATGATATTAAAATCTCCACCAATTAGTAAAGCTCCTTTGCATCTACTACACAAACCTGCCATCTCGGCAAGGAACGCGTCTTTATCTTCATTCTGAGCCGGACCATACACTGTCACCAAGTGCCACTGGAACTTAGAATTTTTATCTACCAGCAGCATTCGGATAAAATGTTTACCAATTTCGTGTTCAATAACATCAAACAGATCTGTATCAGCACCTAGAAGGATACCTCCAGATCTGCCTGTCGGTGGTAACCATTGCCAGGCAAAATTTCTATTGCCCGCAATTTTTGTAAACCACTCGGAGGAGAAATCACTTTTTATGGTCTCACTGAGTCCAATAAAGCTGATTCCTTCCTCTTTGAACAGATCCTGTAGGAACTTTTGTTTATTAGGGAGCTCCACACCCCTAATATTCGAAAAGCATCCTATCATGGATCTTTCTGGGGTTTCCCCTCTTTTTGGCGAGCTCAACCCTAACAGGGGAGCACTGCTTTGGTTTCTTCCCAGACTTCTTACTTAACTGAGCCTTTTTAGGGCTAGTATGTAAGAACCCGGATCAACCTCATCATCGTCAGCCGCCATCTCTGCAACTTCCTCCGTCACTTGTGTGAACGGGTCGTTGCTAGTAGGCTCCTGCATGTTTTTTTATTTTTTGCATTCCTCCATCAAGTTTTTCCTAGCCAGTTCTAAAGTTTGAATTACCTCTACTAGATTTTTAATATCATTGCCACTATCTTCCAGAACACCTACTTTTCTAGCAATATCATTAAGTAAACTAGCATCAGAATTTAGAACAGAAGTTTCTTGAAGAGATTGACTACCTGAGACTTCATTCTTCATAACCGCCCTTTTCATTGCTAGCTCTGTTCTGTCCGCATCCTCTTGATCCTTCAGTCCGGGGCATCTTCTTGGTGCCACAGTTGTTTCCGCAGCAGCATCCATCTTTTTCTTCTCCTTTTGAGTATTAGTTAATTCAGCCACTTTCTCGGCAAAAGAATCCTGTGAGTCTACTTCACTGGCTTGCTGAGACGCTAACTTTTCTTTGCTATCCTCAAAATCAACTTGTTCTTCTTCCATCTCCTCCGAGCCACCCTGTTGTTCTTCCTGCATCACGGTATCTTCATCAAGCTTCTTATTCTTCTCAGTCTCCTTCTCTAGGAACTCTTTGTTCTCGACATGCTGCTTTTGGTGAGTTGTGACCTTGTCCTTTTCCGTCTGATTCAGGTTCTCGAATTTCTCATTCCTCCTAGTGGTCACATTGTCAAAATCAGGCATCATCGCAGTACCCAAAGT
The DNA here is from genome assembly GCA_947311845.1 of Poa pratensis. NCBI lineage: Eukaryota > Viridiplantae > Streptophyta > Magnoliopsida > Poales > Poaceae > Poa > Poa pratensis. The sequence continues at coordinate 11,159,948 of CAMZMU010000061.1, read as the reverse complement.
TGTCATGATCACTGCTGGAGTATCATCCACTTCCTGATTTCCTTTACTAGAACTCGCCTGAGGTTCTTTCTTTTCATTCCCACCAGAACTCACTGCTACCTTCATTTTCTTTGCTGCCCTCTTCTCTTCTTCATCATTTACAGCGTCTTGCTTTCGTCCATCCCCATCAGAGCTGAAATTCCAGCTGGGGAACTCATCAATGTTTCCAGCTTCAATTACCCTTTCGATAGAGAAAACTATCTCATATACCCAATGTTTAATAACAAATTCCTTGATCATGGGGAAGTTTTTAATACTCCTCACATCCACTTGAAACCTGACCGCACCTAGATCAGCAAGCATTTGCATATCCACATCTGATACAGCTCCAATGAGTGAGCCAACCTCGCAGATCCCCTTGTAATGTTTCATCTCCTTAGGAACACCTTCAGCCCTGGCCCAAACTGTGTGTAGCCTTGCTTTTGGCGCCACAACATCATCAGTCTTCAACACCTTGACGTATGTCTGAGTCCCTTTTAGTTTGAATTCCTCAAACTCAACTAGACTATCAATTTTTTCAACTGAGGAAAATTGGACTACAAAGTCAGCACCTCTCTTAGTCACCTTCCAGACCCAGTTCCATTGGAATTGTTTAGCCAAACCACCCACTAGCATCTGGGCAGTGAGTGTACCACTGACAACTCGGATCAAACCAAGCGTGGACACCTTGTGGGACTTCTGTTCTGTTCTGGCATGCTGCGCAACAAAGAAACCTAGGCTTGGATCAGCCAGGCCTACTGCTGGCATCACTGGCTTAGTCTGACTTGGCCAAACACATCTTCTGGTAATGTGTGTCTCCTTCTCGCAAATCAGACAAGTCACTTGCAGGTCACACTCTTTGGAATTGTGCCCTTCAACATCACACTTGTAACAAGTAACCACTCTCTCCGAAGATTTGGCTGGAGGTTCCTTAGTTTGCTGAGTTACCTTAGGATTGTTGCCAATGGAACGAACGTTGCCCCCACTGCTTCCTGGACGGCTGCCAGGAGCCGGATCCGCAATATCCCCTCCAGGCTGCATCTCTCCTTGTGGCTGCTTCTTCTTCGGGGCATAGGTCTGCTTTGGTGGTGATGCCCGAGTTTGATTATCCACTCTCCTATTGGTATCGGCATAGGGGATCCCTTTTCTCCTGTCCCCGTCTTGATACTGCCTTCTTCTATCAGCCATCTTCCTCCTGTTCTTCTTCTCCTTCCTCTTCTCTCGAGCCCTTGACTTCTTCTCTATCTCCGGGGTCAGCAGAGCTTCCTTGTAAGTTTTCTTCACTGCCGGCGGCAGAGGATCGCCTCCGCCGTCGTCGGCTCCAACTCTCTCTAGATGTGGACACAATGAAACCCCTGAGATCTGCCCTAACTTTTCCACCTTATCTGATCTCTTGTCCGAGGCCTCATCTCCTGGCCCATCAAGCCCATCACTAGGCCCAACTAAAATTTGATTGCAATTTCCCCCGACCTGTCTTCTTCGCAACTCTGAACATCTCTGAACTTCGGTTTCCACAGACGAGCATCACCATTAACCTGAGCTGGAGACCTTCTTAACCACCAATTTCTGTCACCATCTCCAGGGCCTGAGGTCAGCCTACTTGAATTGATTGAACAGGGTATCGAAACCACTGACGAATCCAAATCAGGCAATCTGTTCCCCACAATCGCATCATGATAGGGGAAAAAAACCTTGGCTCCAACCATCACTACTTCCTCAAATCGCAGGCATCGCGCATCAACGACAATTCCGTCCTCATCAAGCAAGACCAATCTCTGAGCATTAATCCGCAAAAGCAACTCACCGAGGTAGACTCTGTGCGTCGAGGTCTGTAAGTTCGTGATGAAACTTGCTGACCATCTCCACGGCGGTGGTTCCACCGCCAAAGCTCCTGCTGCTCCTGGTCTCGCTCCCGCTCCCCTACCTCCGCCGGCAGGTTGAGCCCCGAGGCCGGACTTCTCCCCTGAATCTCCGCTAGGGTTGCCGTCGCCATCACCTCCTGGATTGGGGTCGGCGGCATCATTCTGAACGAATCCAATCTTCGATTCATCTGCACCAGCAGCTCTTCCGGTCTCACGCCCCACCGCGGATACGGAATCGGAGGAAGCCCTTGATTCCGGACAATCGGCGCGTTTGGCGCCGGCAGCGCCCAGATCCGGGTTGGCTGACGCGTCTCCGCCTCCCGCGTCGCCACCCATGGAACTCGTCGTACCCACCACCCCGCCTCCTCGAGCGTCAGCTCCGGTGATCCCTCCCGTTGCTAGCGGTCCATTCCCCAGCGGAACAGAGATCTCACCCGCAAGCCCAGACCTCGCTGTCGCGACATGGTTTTGTACGGCTTCGCTCCCGAGCGGAGCAGTAGCGCGAGGAAGATGCTCCACAGTCTCCCCGTGAGGCTGGGGAGCCTCCGCGCTGCGCGCGCCACGCGGCGCGTGCTCGAGAGGCCTGCCTTGGCGGCCCGAGATCACGGGCGCCCTGTCGGCGAAAAGCCAGCGGAGCGCCATTTCAGTCGCCTAGGACGAACTGGTCAAGTTATTCGCACTGCACAAGGCTCATTGACAATATAGGCCGATTGAATCACTTCAGTTCGCTTTTCAATTATGCGATCTTTCAAGTTACTTCTAAAACAATGTGGCTCCCTAATATTTTCTCCGGGTAACGCCGATATGCATGGTACCATCAGTCTCATGTATTTGTGCATAGATTCTCGCTTCTTTTTCAGTGCACAATAGCCCTCTCTTTTCTAAGGTGTTACAACTTCTTCGATGTAGTCTCCCACTCGGAGTTAAGGTCATCATGTGAAAATTTGAATTGCTGTCATATCTACGCCAACACATTATCTGTCTCCCTAAACTTGTGCCAATAGATAAATTGTTGTTATACCTACGCCGACGGATGATTGGTGGGCAAAGCTAGGCTGGCAGATTGTTTGTAGGCACAGTATCAGTCTTGCTAACAGATTAAGTGTCGGTATAGCTAAAAAAAAATTACACCGACATAAATATTGTGGGTACAGGTGGACCTTTGCCCATAGAAGTATGTGGGCTTAAGTTCGCAGTGGATCCTGCTTGCTTGCATCATTGTTTTAGGGTGGGAACTGTTGGCCAAGATAACCGTATCAAATCAATAGTTTGTGATTATCAAATACATAAGCTCAGTGATCAACTACGTAAAAGCTAGGGTCCTGTCGATCATAATGTTGTCAACCAAGTGCTACTGTATTTTAAACATAACTGAACAAGCAGTGCTCACGCCCTTGGACCGTTCCCCTCCTCCCGCACAGTAGAGAGAGGCGACTTTTGCGACCGCCCCCTGTTTCCACCTCGCCGCCGGCGATCCGCGTGATTCCCCACTCTCCGGCGGCCGCTCCGGCGGCGGGAGGGTGGGGAATCGCCGGATCCCGGCGTGTACATTGTGTAGGTAGCAGATGGGCCCCAGCCGGCGTCGTCATGGAGGTGGTGGCGTGGCCGGTGTTGAGTTTGCAGGTGGTGCTCGTCCTCTCCGGCGGTGAAGCTTCTCGGAGTTCCACGGCGGAGCGCCGCCCCCTTCCTCGCGCTCGTGGTCCTGCGGGATCGCCGTGTGCGGGGTTCCCCCTCTGGATCTGCGTGCGGCGGATCCAGTTGACGCTTTCGGTGCAGATGGTGGTGAAGCAAGCGGTGCTACCGATGGAGGAGGATGGAGGCTCTTCGGGGTTCGAGGATCGACGACTTCCCGTCCGCTAGGGGGCTTCTTCCGTTCCAAGGCTTCTGGGAAGATGCAGCGGCGGCGCGTCATCGGCACGTCCTGCTCCTCTCCGGCGACATCGACGCAGAAGGACCTGTGTGTAATTTCTTTCTTTGTGCTGTCCTTTTCTGCCTACTTGCTGTAATCACCAGATGTATCCTCACAAAAAAAAAAACATAACTGAACAAATGATATACTACTACGCCACGGTATATAGATATTAGACAGACGTGGGAGGACACTCACTATCAGAAGCCTTATTAAAAGCAGGGCCGGCTATAAGTTAGTGGACCCCGAATATATACAGCTACCGATGATTGACCGTTGGGGCACCCCCGGCAGCAAAAGGTGCAAATCTATCTAGCTGTGCACGGGGTCTCCAAGGAACACACACAGTGATATATGATTAGCAAAGCAGCACAAGTACTATTCGTTGCAATCATCATGCAACATATGCATCCACTCATCATGGAAAGATGGCCTAGTTAATCATCATGCATGGAAGTATATGCAAACGTCGGCTCGGTTCAAAAAAGAAAAGGGAAAAGGAGAGAATACTGCATCACGCAGCAAGAGGAAACAAGACGGGAGGAAAGACAGAAATCGGGGGGAGTGAACCATTTCAGCTTCAACTTTCATGCAGCTAGCCGGGTCGTTGGTCAAGCACAGCTAGCATATTGTGTGTGTGCCCTCAAAAAGAAGTACTACAGCATCTTCTTGTTACTTAAAAGGGGAGAAGGAAGAAAAAAAAAGTGACTAGAGAGAGGATCGACTATGGCTACAGCTAGCTAGTAGTACTGGAACAGGCTTGTCATCTCCCGGACGGATCCGAACGCCGGCGACGAGGGCATGACACCGAGGCCCCACGGCAGGCAATGTCCATCCTCTTGGGCCGCGTCGCCGAACATCCCGCCGTAGGACGCCGCCGCCTTCGCCACGGCCGGACCGTAGCACCCCCACTGCTGCGGCTGCTGCTGCCGCGCGTACCGTAAGCGTACTCCATCCCGCCGTCCGATGCCAGCACCGTCGTCGGTGCCACCGCGGCGGCGGCGGCGCGCCTCTCCTCTTTCTTGTACCGGATTCCACACGCATTGCACAACGACTGCGAGATATGCAAGAATGATCTGTTAGTACCATGATACCGACATGTGCATTGTTGGTTATGTACGTGGGCATGTATATGATGAGTTTATTACCTTTGGTCCGCGTGGGCCGTTCCTCCAGAGCGGGGTGGAAGTGGTGTCGCAGTTGGCGCACCGGCGACCAGACGCGGCAGCGCCGGCATTGGCCGTGCAGCTGATGACCTGCTGCCCGCCGTTGCAGGTGGACACCGCCTCCCACGGCATCCCCGGCGCACGAGCTGCCCCGGCCTCGGCGTAGTGCCTGGTGGAGGGCGTGCCGAGCGAGAGCGTGCAGTCGACCGAGGAGCCGCCGCCGTATGGGACCTCGTCGCCGCATTGCTTGCTGTAGTAGTAGTGGTGGTCCCCGGGTGCCCGGCGGCGAAGTGCAGCATGGAGCAGCCGCCGCCGCAGCTGCCGTAGAGCAGGCCGCACGTGCATGGCGCCGCCTCGTGCAGCATCTTGGCTAGGAATAGATGGAGCTAGCAGAGAATGATGGATGGAATAGTATGTATCACTCGCAGCTGGCTACTAATATATCCCGTAGGAGAGCTTCGAGATCGGAGTCGAGACCAAACAAGAGGTAGGAGGAGATCGAGGGGGGGTGTCTGGCTGTTGTTGGAACGTGGGAATGGCCGGCCACTAACAACACAGTAGGGTTCGGGAGGTGTTTAGCGCATGTGGATGGATGTGGGAGGTAGGGTACGGGATCGCCGGGGTTCTTATAGGGACGACGTGGGAGTACGGTGGGGTGGCTTTTTAGGGCCGTGGTAACCTGGCCGGACCCGATTTTGGATTCCGTCCGGGGAGGCGCGCCGCAGCGAGGAGGGAGAAGGGATGTCTCATCTCTCATGCATGAAGTGGTCAAAGAAGGATGTGGCGCCCGGTCAAAAGGTAGGCCACGTGAAACCGGGAACAGCCTCCCATGCACACACACATATTGCTAGGGACGTGGAGGCTCACTCTTCAGTCTTGAAGCGGGGGAGTACAACTGACATGCGCTCCTACTGGTTCCTCCTCTTGGAGTTTGGCGATCACGAGGGGCACAGTTCGATCTGTCCGTCCTCCGCTGAAGCTCTCTGCTCTGCATGCGCCACCGGTTGTGGGATCCCAGGCCATCACTCACTCTTCTCTATCCACGGATCCATGGCGTGTGTGAGCTAGCGAGCAACAACGAGATGCATGGCATGGCATGGCATGCATGCACACGCATCCGTTAGGCAGGGCCTGAAAGCCTGCGCTGCGCTGCGCTGCATCAGGCCGGCCGGTCGGCTCAGTCTTTAATTTCCGGCCATGGGGATCCAGCTCGAGCTAGCTATCTAGCTCTCGTCATTTTGCAATGACACGACGGATCGAAATTGCTGACCTGCAGCAGCCAGCACAAACGAGACGTACACCACCACCGCTTTTGAACCGACCCATTCGATTCCATGATATGTTAGCGCAACTCCAACGCCACCGATGTATTTGGTTCTCCGTGTCCGTATTTGTCCGCACGGGTAAAAACCACCGCCCAACGTTTAGGATATGGACGTACAGAAAGACCCTCAGACGTGGGATTGATGACAGATGCAACTATTTTTAGATAATAGTGCATTGGCCGGGTCTAGAACTTGAGACCTCTTGACTCCGATACCATATTGAACAGATGCACTAGCCAATTATTTCAAAAGTCCGAACTGATGAAAAGTCCGAACAGTTTCCAGCCCAAATTTTGGATGGGTTTGTCTTTCTACGGACAGGAGACAGAAAAACCGGAGAACGACCCTGTGGTCCCGCGGGTCATGGAGGAATCCATCCACACCGCTGCCCTCGACGAGATAGGGCACTAGGACAGTCTCACTCAAGTGCTCCATGACTCCTCCATGGAGGCCTAGGAGCAGAAGCAGGAGCCGGAGCAGGAGCAATACTAGGCGACGACCTGGTTCCCGTGGAGCTTGTGGGGCAGTGGACATGGACGTCCACATTCCCCACACCGCCAGAGCCGATGTAGGACGAGGGGATGTCTACCCCTCCACGCGGGCTAGCGGCAGGTCCACCGGCGCACCTGTGTACCGTTCCGCCGTACATCAACCTCGTTGACGACGACTAGGAGGAGTAGGCAGCCAACGTCCAGCTAGATCTAGGTTTACCTATGTTTTTTTATATTTAGTTAATACACACATATTTGAAGTTTTGAACATGGAGTCGGATCATCGATGCAAGCTTACTAAAGTGAGGAAGGTATCTACACGAACATCACGTTTGGGCACATGATTAGCCGCTACGAGCTTCCAAACCCCCAAAGAAAGAAAACAAAAGACAACAAAGCAGCCGTAGCGAAAGAAGGGCGGACGGAATGGGGAAATAAAAGAGGAAACGAAATCAATCAAAAGAAGCAAAAGAGCAAAAGGAGTCGAGGAGGAGAATGAGGCGAGGAGGATGAGGAGGGAACACAGGAAAAGACGAGCAGAGAGGAGCGAGATACAATTGGCCGCGCGCAAGAATCCATCATGGCTCCCCCCGAGTTCCATAAAGCGGCAGGTCGAATCGAATCCGATCATCGGTCCAAGGAACAGTCGCGGTCAGGCATAGAAGATCCCGCCTTTTGGCACCAACCTCCACGCAACACCCAGCTGCCCTGCCGCTACGGGGATCCGATACTACGCGCGTAGCTAGACTGATCATTTCCTCTTCCTTCGATCTCCTCCTAGCTAGCTACTCCTGAGAGAGCTTAACAGAGTAACCAGTGTGGCTTTTCTTTTCTTCTGGTTTGTTTTCCTTTTCCTTTTCCTTTATTGGTGTTGTAAGCTGCCTAATTCCCCTGCCAAGTCAAAGGAGGCAGACAGAGGCAGCGATTCCAGAGAAAGCCAAAGCCCCTGGAGCCCATCATTCCGTATGCTAGGCTCCCAACGGCCAAAGTGCCGACACCACCTTACCCAAAGCATATACCTCACCTGGGGCCTTAACCATGCATTTTTGGTATAGTATTTTCACCCTCCTCCAAAACAAGCCGATGTTGATAACGAAATGCAGCTACAAAGCATCATCCAAGTGCTCCATGATTTGTTCTGTTGTTGTTCAGCAGCATAATAACGCTCAGTTTTTTTTTGACAGGGATTGATTGTGCTTCGTGTGACGAGCTGCATATTTGCTGCGTATTTGGACTGTCGAGAGTGAGCTAAAATAAGACGGCAGAAGAAACAAGAGGAGGAACACGAGCGCAAAGCAGTACTATATGCGACGAGTATTGTATAGTAGCACCGCCGCGGTGGTGCTGCGAGCAAAGAGTTCTCTGTGCACTGTCGTCCTGGGTAGGCAATCCGCGCACCCGAGGAGATCGTCGTTCAAAAAGTTGTCCCGACACTGCCAGAGTTAAGCCTAGAGATTGGTGTCCTTTGGTTGGGATATCTATCTCAAGCCCTCGTCCCTTCTCTTTGCCTTTGATTACAGGAGATGGGGACGGCGCATCTCTCGGAAAGCGATATATACTCCCCTCACCTCGTCGCGGTTCTCTAGGTTTGAACCATTTACTTCTTAACTCGACTGTCGGGACCTGCTATATTAGTAATTATGCTCGATCGCAAAGTGATCGGTTAGCAGGCTGATTTAGTTCAAGTACGAAGTTGTATCAAGGTTGAAACGCCTATCTCGTAATTTTTCTTTCACCACACATAATATGCTACTCGGTACGCCTACTAGTTTGCCAGATTTTCTGGCGATAGTACATGGGGTACCAATTAAACTCACTACTCGGAGCAGGTGAGCTCGGGAGCTGTCGTCCTATTGTGATGACATATGCCACGGGGTGGCTTATTGAAGTGGTAGCGACAGCACGAGCGACAACGTTTCGGTGGGATTGAGCACGAGCACGACAAACGCGAGACATACCCAGGTTCGGGACCCTCGTGTGGAGGTAAAACCCCTACTCCTACATGTGTGATGTATATGGTGGATTATATCAGGTGTTACATGGTTGCTCCTAGAGCTGTATGTGCCCTTCTCTCTGGTGGATTGCTAGAGGAAGAAGTTGATCGATCCCCCAAGAAAAACTGCCCACTACTTGGGCTCCAGCCTACCTTATATAGAGGCTGGTAGGCTGGCTTACAGGTGGGGCCGACTGCGGTTACAGCAGCCTGCTCATTTACAGTGTTCTTCATTTAGCCTGCTCATCTACAATGTTCTTCCTTCAGTGATGTCGTGCACACAGTGCCTAGCAGGTGTACCCGGCGACACTGTACATGACGGAGGCGCAAAGTCTTCGATGTCCCGTCGGCATGGTTGGCATCGTGGGAGACGTCAGGCCTGGGCTGCAGCTAGATGGAAACGGACAGCTGGAGGGGTGCCAGCCGGACGGAGGCAGCTAGGAGCCAGCCGGACGGAGGCAACCAGCTGGAGGGGTGCCAGTCGGACGGAGGCAGCCGGCTCATCCTCCCGAGGAGCCAGCCGGACGGAGGCAACTAGCTGGAGGGGTGCCAGTCGGACGGAGGCAGCCAACTCCTCCTCCCGAGGAGCTAGCCGGACGGAGGCAACTAGCTGGAGGGGTGCCAGTCGGACGGAGGCAGCCAACTCCTCCTCCTAGGAGCCAGCCGGACGGAGGCAGCCAGCTCGAGAAGGGCCAGCCGGACGGAGGTAGACAGCTGGACAGGGGCCAGCCGGATACGGGCAGCCAGCCGGAGGCGGGCAGCTTGATTTGCTTCTCTTGTTCTCTTGTCGAGTCGTGGACTTTGGTAACCCGCGGGTCATTCCCCCGACATGAGCCAAGCACCTCCCTCAGATTCAAAGGATTTTCAGAGAAAGTAGGTAATAAGATCCTTATAATTGTTCCTCGTGAAAATAGGAGGATGCAGTGTCCTATAAGATTACATATGCACCAGAATTTGTTTGGTGCCACCATAGGAAAAGCGAAGGATTCTCACAAAGAGGTTTGACTGGATGTTAGGTTCCCTCTGAAATGTAATACACAAAATTCTTAGAAAAATTTCCATACGGTTCAATCCTACGAAACAAACAATCACTATAGATTTTTTTTCCAAAAATTGGAATCTACGAAATTCCTATGAAAACCATTTGCATCAAAGAGGTCCTAGGAAAGTAATCCATATAACTTTGGAGGATCCGTTCCTTTGAACGAAATGGGCTCCAAAGAAAAAATCGATTCAAATCCTACAATAATATTTTGAAAACTCCTTTGAATCATTCCCTTAGTGCTCGTTAGTGTGTTTATGTCTAACCTAAGGGTGGGTTATTACTGAAAACTAATTCACTGCTACATACTAGTCGTACGGAGGTCAAAGGTCATATATGAGTACATCCCTCGTGAGTCATCTCCTCTAGGCGACTCGGGGAGGGGGATGTTTGATGAACCCTAGCCACCCCAAAGACATTTATACAAATGGCTACAACGGGAGATGAATCTGTTGTCCAACGTCCTACATTTCACATTGACGGGAATGAAGAAGGTGCGACAATTAGCAGAAGCAGAAGCCAAGGCCACAACTTGCTTCTAGAATTTTCTCTAGGATCCGGCTTGCGAGAAACCTCCAGCCGGTAGTGACGTCGCTGGCGGCGACGTCAATGACAAGTATTCATGCACTCCGGTGGAAACACACAAGCTATGTCGGTAAATGTCACGTGCGGGCAGCACGCCCCTATAATAGTTAGTTGAAGGAGCACAAGATTGTGGAGGAACAACTCCAACTTGCCGCTACATTATGAACATAAGACAGGTTGAAGTAACAACTTGAGTGTGTTCCACTAGATATCGCTCTAGGGGCGAGGGCTCTCAAGAGCTCATTCAAAAACTCTTAACATTCAAGATCTAATCAATGATCAAAAAAATTTATTAATAGGTAGTGGGTACATAGTGGTTACAACACTAGAGGTGGGAAACACTATTTATATGATCCATGAGCCTCACTAAGCTAGGTCATCCACACCTCCCGCGAATTGATAAATTTTAGGTCATCCACTTGAGGAAAATTTGTTGTTGTCGTACAAACCTTGCGTTTGGAATCCCAACAAAGTATACAAGAATAGAAGTGGGTAGTAGACATGATGGCGTTGTCCCCGTGCTTTCCCTTTCACGGGCTTGGAGCTCGAGGGGGGGTGATGAAGTTGTATTGGTTCTGCTGCCTTTCTCTCCGCTTGGTTTGGTCGCTTCCCAGCAGCGACCAAGGCCTTGAGAGGCCTCTTTCCAGCGGCCTTCCATGGTGGACGGTGCGGTGGGTGATTGAATATGCTCGAAGGAGGTAGGTCCCGAGCTGATCTGAAGGTTCTGCCTCTCCCTCTTGGATGGTGAGGTGCTAGACGAGCTGGAAACGGGAGATCATCTAGAGGTGCTCTCGGTCCGTGATCTTGTCCACGCAGGTGACGATGACGTCGATCTTTGGAGTTCCTCAACGGCGGAAAACTGGTGCCGCGGTTATCTTTGGCCTAGGGAGGCTCGGTTGCGTGTATGGTCCGATCGTTCCTTCCTTCTTTGCTGGAGGATCTCTGATCTGGCCTGGGACACCTCGTCGGCGTCGCCCCAAGTGGTTGCGTCCCTAGTGGCGGCGCTGGTTCTAAGGCGTCGAGGTCGTGTGGAAGATGCGGTGAAGAAGACAGACCCAGTTGCTTTTCTGTAGATTTTTCCTAGGTCGATCATGTTTGTTTATTTGGTGGATCGTACTGTACTTTTTATTTTTCTTTGGGTCCTTCATGTAATTCTGTGTACACCGCTCGACTAATATAGTGCCCTTCGGAGCTTTTCCGTTAAAGAAAAAGAGCTAGAGGGCAGTTCAGCACTTGAAACTTCTTCTGAGACAAATCGGCCACGACACCACTACTACATGATTTTGACATGAATGACCTAGTTGCAAAAACGGTCTGGTATGTGTGGTGGGAACAAAGTCACGCGACTCATGGCGATATTGTACAGGCCCTAGCGAGGACACCACATGCTAAATCTACTCTGTCGTTGACTTTCTCACGGGCAAAGATGAAGAGTAGTGGCATTACCAAACATGGTTGAACAAAAGCCGAGGGAGGACTATGTGAAACTGAATGTTGATGCAAACTTCAGCTACGAGTCTGGTACGAAGCACTGGCGCAGTCATGCCCAACGATAGAGACTTCTTCTTGGCTGCCAGCAATTATGGATCCCTTCTGTCTCTGATCCTTCGACGGTAGAAAACGTGTGCGCTACGTCATGGTCTCTTACTAGCGTGTCAGCTTGGCCATAACAGAATTGAAGTGAACACGGATTGTGTTGATGTTATCGAAGTTATGAAGAATGGAGACACCTCACTCGTATAGCGGCGGTGATCTATGAGGACTGCACCTTACTTAGTTGTAATTTTACAGAGCATGTTTTTAGTCATTGTTATAGGGACTAGCTTGTTTTTAGCCTTTGTCGTAGCATGTTTTTAGTCATTGTTATAGGGAATAGCTTGTTTTTAGTCTTTGTCGTAGGGAAGCTAAAGTTGCAGCGCATGTGCTAGCAAGTCGATCAAAGGGAATTCAGTCAATCAGGGGAGTTCAATCGATTTTATGGCTTCGAGGAACCTTTGGATTTTCTTATGCATGTATTAGTGGATGATGTATCTGTGATTCACTTCACAATTTTTTTTTGAGATGCTTCACAATCAATAAAGCATGTCCAAACTCACGATGGCTTTCCCAAAAAAAGAGAAGAGGCGCTACAAGAAGGAGAACGAGAGGATCATGGCCCTTGGCTGAAAACGGCCGCAAACTCGGCCCAGTGAAAACGCCCTGATAGCACGGCGGGCTCTCGAAAAGAAAATCACTGCGGGCCCAATCCTCATCCCGAAATCTGAGTCTCATCCGGAACAGACCACCTGCCTCTCGGCTCCCGGCATGGACGCGGCGGAGAGGAGGCTCGCTCGCGTCAACGCCCACCTCCTGCCTTCCCTCGCTCTCCCACTCGCCTCCGCCCCTATCCTCGCGCCGTCCCCCACTGCCGCGTCGTCGTCGCCCGCCGGAGACAGCTACCGGCGCGTCCACGGCGATGTCCCGTCGGAGCCCCCGGAGTGGCGCGCGGCGACTGACGAGGACGGGAAGGGGTTCGTCGACATCATTTACGAGAAGTCGGTCGGAGAGGGCATCGCCAAGGTGAAGCATTTCTTTTTCACCAACACCCTTGTAAAAAATTCGGTTCTAAGCAAACCTCGGCCGGTGAAATTCTCTGTTGACTTGTACTATATCAGTAGCGCAATGTTCTTGTTCTTGTTCTTGCATTTCATGATTAACTGATTGCATTTCCTGCTCAAGATCACGATCAATCGTCCTGATAGAAGAAACGCATTCAGACCGCTGACTGTCAAAGAGCTGATGCGTGCGTTCAGCGATGCGAGAGATGATAGTTCAATTGGAGTAGTCATACTGACAGGGAAGGTAATGCTTGCCCCTTCTGCCAGAGGAATATACTACAGTTTATCCATTTTACAATCCTGGTCATGGTGACTTTTTTACCTGTGGACGAGATCTTATTTTCATCTTTTTGGTGCACAGGGATCCAAGGCATTCTGTAGCGGCGGCGACCAAGCCTTGAGGGATTCTGACGGATATGTTGACTTTGATAGCTTTGGCCGGCTCAACGTTCTAGACCTACAGGTCAGACGCAATCCTCTGACATTTTGCACAGCAACCTACGTGCTTACAAATCAGAGGAATTATTATGCTGTTGCCTGTTGGTGTGTTAGTGTTACCAACTTACCATTCACCGTCACTTCTTTTTCACCATCACTTCTATATGAAATGATTGTATTTCTGAGCACACCAGGTAATCATTTCTCCAGGTACAAATCAGGCGCCTTCCAAAGCCAGTTATAGCAATGGTATGAGCATTACATTCTATCATCTCTTAATCGATTATCTTTTATCACCCAACAAATTAGCCCTGTTGAATATGCTACCAGGTTGCTGGTTACGCAGTTGGTGGTGGACATGTTCTACATATGGTGTGTGATCTAACAATTGCAGCTGACAACGCGATATTTGGGCAGACCGGTCCAAAGGTGATTTTTCTGGCCTATTTTCTATCGATGTATATTACGCAAATCGTGATTATAGCTTTTACATAGTAAGATATATTGTTGTCACTTTTACTTGTATGTAAAACCATTCTCCTTGTAAAGATTCTACATGTGGAACTTTGCTTGCCCATTGTTGCAACATTATATTCTCCACACATGTTTAGCATATGCAATGCCTTTGTATGCACCCTTGATACTCCCTTCGGTGTTAAAATAAAAGGCACATTTTGACCTTCCAAATGCATGCTTTGGCCAACAATTAGTCCAATAATATGTAGTATATGTTACACATAATAGATACCATTAGATTCATATTTGAAAGTACTTGCGTATGATATGATTCTGTAATCATTGACTAAATATTATATGAGAATGTTATGGTCAAAGTATGGATTTGAACAGTCAAAATGCGCCTTATATTGTGGAGCGGGGGTAGTACCATAGATGCACTCCTGACAGAAATAATTATAGGTCAAGATTATGACAAATTTGGATTCACGGTAAGTCGGTAACATATCAGTTTCAACTAAAAGCACCGTATATGCAGAATTTTGCTTTCAAAATGCTAGGGCAAGTCAATGTTATTGAAGGCGGAAAATCTAACTGGGGCACATGCCCACTTAATTGCATGCATTTAGAATTATTTCATCTCATGCTGAAATCATCATTCATGAACTATTAATTGCTAAATAAATATTTTCTCCTAAACCTTTAATTTGATTAGTGACCTGACTTCATCATTGAGTTCGTCTTGATGAGGGCTTCAAAACCTGCTAATTAAGTGGTTATAATATGTCCATAATCTGGTTAACAAGCGACTATAACCTGCAACTACTTTGAAAGATGTTATGTTTACGGTAGAGTGTGTGAGTGGTATGTTGCTTTGATATGTCCCTGTAATAGTATATATAGAATGCTTTGACGTGCCACTCTACCAGCTGTTATGCATGACAGTTTTTTTGTATGGTTTCCCCTGATCAAATTTGATGTTTTCCCTTTTTTTGCTTAAGATGTATTACTTCAGTTGGGGACACTAGAATTTTAGAAACATGGGCTGACAGGCTAATATAAGTGTATTATATATGTTGCTGCTTTATTTCTTGTTTCTGATTCCTGTTCTTTACTTCTACTTTTTCTTATAACCCTACCAGGTTACCACATAGCTTACCTTACCTTTTCCTTCTGCAATTTGTATCACAGGTTGGAAGCTTTGATGCTGGTTATGGCTCTTCCATTATGTCTCGGTTGGTAAGTTACCATACAAATCTATTTGTTTCATGCTTAATCAGTGATGCAGTGATATGCACATTCTCTTTCGTAAGAACATAGAACAAATGTGCCCGTCGACTAGAGCTGTCGAGAGAACTCCCAAGTCAACCATAATCATTACTATGTAGTAGTGTAGAACAACTTTGATCATATTTAGACAGTTTTCTTCTTCTCATTTTATATGTTATTGACAGGTCGGACCAAAGAAAGCTCGTGAGATGTGGTTTCTATCACGGTTCTACGCCGCTGATGAAGCAGAGAGAATGGGACTTGTCAATGTAGTCGTTCCAGTGAGTGCCTGAAAGTTATTAATTACAGAAAATAAAACTACTTATTAGCAGACGTTAGCTATTTTCATCTAGAATGCAGGTCGCGATTTGCCCCCATCCTAAGGTGCTTATGCAACCATGTACTTGCTATATCCTTTGCATATGCAGCTTGCTGATTTGGAGAGCGAAACTGTGAAATGGTGCCGGCAGATCTTAAGGAACAGTCCCACAGCCATTCGGGTGCTGAAATCTGCGCTCAATGCAGCTGATGATGGCCATGCTGGTCTTCAGGTATTATTTTGTCCGTTATCAGCGTTGCCATTTTGTTTCTTCTTGGTAACTATTCGAGCTCCGTTGCTCAAACGAATCATGTTTTTCTTCAACTGGTGGTGGGATGTTCCTAACTATGTCATTGACGATGTTTATGTCCTTGTAAGAAACTAATTTATGTGCACTGTACCGCAGGAGCTCGGCGGGAATGCGACACTAATCTTCTACGGTACTGAAGAGGCCAAAGAAGGGAAGAATGCGTACATGGAACGGCGACGTCCTGATTTCTCAAAGTTCCCACGGAAACCTTGATTTATACTTGATGATTTCATCATCTGGTAAAAATATCTTATTGGATCTCTTCCTCTCATCAACACTGCCGGAAGCAAACCAAATATTTGCCATCTTCTGTGGATAGTGTAGAACTGTAAATCATTGCCATTTACTACATACGCAAAGTTTGTTGACAATCTGTTGCCAGAAATGCAACATTTGTACACCAAAGGAAATGCAATACTATGTGTGCAGTACTATATATTCTTATGGGAAATAAAGTACGTTTTGGGCCACATTAGTTGAGGATGATGCGGTTCAGATCAACATTTACGTATAGGTATTAAGGTATATCCTTCAGACTGTAATGGGCATTGATTCTGCATAACCAAATTTTATCTCTGTGGCTAGCCTTTCACGGCAAGGTAATTACTGTATCCTATCCAGGTTTCATTGGCTTCGCTGGTTTTACCTTCTTCGTCAATGGGTGGAGAAGATGCTGGTTTTCACAGCGTGGCTTAACTTTTATAGGAGAGTGTCGCGTTTTGACTGAGACGACATTTAGGGCCTCCGTGGATCGTATGATTTTCAGAATTGTTTTGGAGGATTTCAGTTCTTACGATTTTCCCTACGAAAGCGCTTTGGATCATATGATTGGGCTTGGGCCTACCAAATTTTTATGGAATCCTTTCTATGCCCCCAATTCTATATGAATCTCAACGTGAGATCATACCTCTTTTTAATTTTTCTTGAAAAAGTCTAATACATTTTCACCCTATCTCTCTCTACTCTCTCATCAATCATCCAAATTTTGGTTATTTTTCCTGTGCACCATACAAACACAAATGTTGGAGAATACCTGTGATCCGAAATCCTGTAAGAATTCACCTCACATGACCCTCAATCCTACGTTTTTTCTATCGATCTGTCTCTTGTAGTGATACATTTTTTGTCGATAGAGCCGGATTCGTTGCTCTGGTGTTGGACGAGCAACTCCTGGTACTCGTCTAAGTCTTGCTACAACACCCTTTTCCAAGTGTCGATTGTATCAAAATCTTGGAAAGCTTAACTTTAACTAGAAGACGTGGGTGCCTCATAGGATGAGATTTTCGTGTGGCTCGCTTGCCAAGGACATATGTTGGACGGGTGAGAGGCTAGCGCGGCGTGGGCTGTAACATCTCTCGCCCATGTGTGACCAGTCGGTGGAGACCATCGCACACCTCGTTACAGCCTAGAGGTTGCCCCTTCTCGCGGGCGATTTGGTATGAGATCTTGTCATGGATCCGATCCACCTTTAGGCCGCCTTTTGCCGAGGACGACTTTGCAGATTGGTGGTCACTGACCCTTCGATCCACCCCACGCATGTTGCGCAAGGGCACTTCATCGTTGATCGTGCTCATAGCATGGTGCATCGCAACGCAACCGTCATCGACAACGCTTGCCCCTCTGTAGCCTCCCTATTTGACACTATCACAGGGCCTCCGCCAGCTGCTCACCTAGCTTCTTGTTTGTTGGATTCAGTTGTATGGGGTGGTGTTCATCCTTCATTGAACTTTTACAACAACCTTTTTTCTATCAATGCATAGAAACACAATGTTTTCGCGTTTTCGCGAAAAAATCTTGCAATTCAAAGAAGCCCTTAAATTGCCGTTAAAAAGAGCCCATCGTAATGGATACATGAGGCCCAGTCAAAAACCAAGACCCAGCCTGCCTGATATTTATCCCTTGCGGCTTGGGCTCGTCAGCGGCGCGGATCTCCTACACCACCCAAAACTGCAACCACCACGTCTCCTCCACAAACAGCACGTCCACGCCGACACCGCCAGGTCTGCCCTACCCCCTCGCCGCGCACCGGATCCCCACCTCTTCCGCGGCCGCATAAACGCCGAAGCCACAACCACAATTCGCCTCCTCCCTCTTCTCCCCCACCCAGGTTAAACAATCATCCATCCAGAGCCGGAGAACGCCGGAAGAATCCATCCAGAGCCACCTCCGAGTTTGTTGGCGATGCTGCGCACGGGAGGAAGTCGGCTCGCGGCCACCGGGCTCCGGAGGCTCCTCGGCCCCAGGGCGGCGCCGGCGGGCGCGAGGGCGTACCACGAGCGGGTCGTGGACCACTACAACAACCCGCGGAACGTCGGCTCCTTCGACAAGGACGACCCCAACGTCGGAACCGGGCTCGTCGGCGCGCCCGCCTGCGGCGACGTCATGAAGCTGCAGATCCGCGTCGACGAAGGCACCGGGAAGATCGTCGACGCCTGCTTCAAGACCTTTGGCTGCGGCTCCGCCATCGCCTCGTCCTCCGTCGGTCAGCCCCCACTCTATTTCCTCACTTTTTTTCCCCGCGGTGGTTTGGCTGTAGACATATCTTAGAGGTAGTTTAACTTGTGTGAATTGAATCGCGGAAACAAAATTGATGATTGGTTATTGTAGGGATGAACTCGTTTCGAATAGGGAGGGGGTGTTTTCAATTTCAGGGATGATATTTTATTTTGCTACTTAACCTATCTTGGAATTCCGACTTATTAGATGATAGAATATTTATAAGATCATTCCGACTCTGAAACATGGCCAGATTCGATGACTAGGGGATGTTTAAGCTGATTAGAAGAGGATAAATAGCAGTTGTGGTGCCAATGGTCCATCTATGGTGATGTTGATTGCGTGATGCCCATTTTCTGTGTATATCTTGGCTACTAGGTTGTTGAATTGGCTGGACATTTTTAAATGTTTACTGTAAGAATGCCTTTGAATTAGGTAAGCAGAGCTATTCATATAAGCTGAATGATAGGAAGTTCATGCACGGATTACAGGTCATCTTAAGAATTTGCTTAGTTTATGGTTCAACGTTTCATTTGTCTGGCTTATCCTGTTTGCTAACTCGCTCTCGAAGTGGATACTATTCTATTGCTGGTATAAGTGTTATTTTATTTTGGTCTATTTGCGTACGTGGTTTCACATTTTTCTTGGTCTGTGTTAGGGGTGTTTATCTCATAGATAGTCTTTGTTTATTTTCAGTTTCTACAACAGATAGTTGCTTATCCAAATTAGAAACTAGTGTTATCTAAGGCGAACAGACACCTTTGAAGGGTCCGTTTCTGTTGTGAACTAAGATGACGGAGTCCAAACAGAGAGGGAGTAGGCTAGCAGATTTGGTAGGCTAGGTTGAGGTTATTTAGTATAGGATTTTGCATAAGGAAAGGTCTATGTCAATTGTATTTGGAGAGGTCCTGAGCATCCATTATATAAGCAGGACATGTATCCATGTTTGATAGGAGGCAACAGCAATCAATCAATTTTTCTCAGAGTTTTCTGTAGTCTTGACCTAAGTTTACTGGATCCTTGGCAGCCATGCCGTTTGCTATCTTCAGCGCGGTAGTTATCTGTACTAGCAAATCTGTTACAAGAAATCAGCAGCTCCAATAGAACCATGCTCAAAAACAAAAAGGTCTCCACATTATTGCTGATAATTGATGGTCCGACAATTGAGTCGACGCATTTGCATTCCTTTTCTGATTTATAGTCCTATTTCCCTGCAAGATATATGATATCTGTGTTATCAAATCTTAAGTCGTAAAGTCTATTGTTGAACCTACCACTGTCCTTGCAGCTACTGAATGGGTGAAGGGAAAGCAAATGGAGGAAGTAGTGACTATCAAGAACACGTAAGATGTCCTTGTTATGCTTGATCTTTGTTTCCATTACAATGTTTTAAGTGATATTTATGTCTTAGTCTTACCTGGACACTAGTGTTGGCCTTTTGTTCGTCATTTTCCTATTCTTGTTTATTGTTGAGCAAATGTATACTAGTCGTCCTGTAACTAAGATCCTGGTACATGTTCCCTTTGCAAACTGTACTCCTATCATCAGAATGTGCATGCCAGTATTAGGCTGTGGGGTTCGCATTGGCCTATACACCATTCAATACTGATTATCTTCTGATGACTGACTAGAATTTTGATAAAAAATATATTTGAGAATTAACTTGCTTGATGTATATCTGCTTACTAATGTTTCATTATGTTGTCACGGTATTTCCATGTTACTAAGAGCATGGTCTTCTGAAGTTGCTAAACACATCAGCTTAGTTTTAATAGTTCATTGATGTGTGTGTTACTGTTGTCTAATGAGCTTGCTAAGGTGAACGTACAAGCCGGTCCTTTTGTTTAGAGGCTTGATATTGCTGTTAACTCTTAGATGTGGATCCTAATCACATCAGATGAAAATTGTAGCTCATGGTCTTAGTTTATTTGCTTTGTTTGTTACAAACCCATTTCCTTCAGTTTGCTATCAGTGCAATGCGGCTGGTGATGACTCCATGTATCCAGTATGCTTTTTAATCATAATGATCGAATTGAGTTCTGTAAAACTATAACAAGCTCCAATGCTTTGTATTTTCAGTGAGATTGCAAAGCACTTGTCACTTCCACCCGTAAAGCTCCACTGTAGTATGCTTGCTGAAGATGCAATTAAAGCTGCTGTTAAAGATTATGAAGCAAAGAAGGCGAAGCTGGGAGACAACTCCACAGAGAAGGCTGCTGAAGCATGAACATGAAGTTCCTGCCATGAACCATGCATCTGTCTTAGTAAAGATAAATGCTTCTGTTATCTGATGGTTGGAAATCGCGTGTAATGTTCACAAACTCCGGTGTGTAGCATGTATCATATGGATGAACACGGACAGTTTGAAATAAATGTGCCGTCTTGTTAGGAGAAGAAGTGCGTGTATAGCAGTTGAAATCTTGTGCATGTGTACCAGCTGCTTGGTTGACTGGAAATTTGTGACACTTGCTGAAAGTTGTGATCGGGCAGGCTGTAATGTAGCAGATGAATACGTGAACTGCAGAGTGAGCGCTTGAGATTACTGTGTCGATTGCAGTTCGTTTCTGCTAGAGCATTTGTAGTTTTCTTATTGTAAAAACAGTCATTCCTTGCGTTGCGTCATACTCGAATTCCTAGCAGTAACATGTGACATGGGAATGGGATGCACTTTGTTTGGCGAACTTTCTCTGGCCAACAAATAGTACTCCCATTGTACCATAATATAAGATGTGTTTTAGATACTCCCTCCATCTCAAAATAAATGTCTCAGATTTGCTCAAAAGTAGATGTATCTAGTATTTACACATGAAACATGTCTAGATACATCCATTTTTAAGCAAATCTAAAACAGTTATTTTGAGACAGAGGGGGAGTATTTCAATACGAACTACATACGCATGTATATAGATGTATTTTAATTTACTCATTTTTCTCTGTGCGTAGTCCATATTGAAATACCTAAACCATTTTATATTATGGTACGGAGAGAGTATCTCATGGGCTGATGCCTGCTGGTACACACATGTCAAAGTACCATCACCCGTTCACATTTTGGAAAGCAAAACTAGGGACTTGGAAGTACAAAATGGAGGTGAAGTATTTTCCATCAGCTCCAATAGATTCAAATAACGGGTAGAAACAAAATACTCCAGAAATAGAACACGTTATTTTCAAACAGCTTCCGAGGTTTAGCTCCATACACAAATATCTGCATCTGGAGAGTCCGCGTCCTCCAACTACCCAAATTCACATGCCATGTCGAAGGTAAAAAATGATGTAACCACATTACTCTGCACAAACAGGAGATAAATCATATCAAAATGAGAACCTAGAAGGTTTATTTCTGTAAATACTACTATCTATACTATGCTCAAGTCTTCAGGAAAATTAGAAATTGTTGGTCACTGTTCATCTTTCTCGCATATACATATCTTAAGTATTTCCATACTTAATTAATCTGGAAGTTTCACATATTACTTTACAAAAACACTACAGCTTGTATGACATGCCAAAGGCATGCGATTTTGATGACTATGTGAACAGATGAACAGCTCAAATATATAAGTATGGTCATATAAACAAAGGATCACGAGAGCTAAGAAATCAGGCAGCCGATAAGTAT
Organism: Poa pratensis; assembly: GCA_947311845.1. Classification (NCBI taxonomy): domain Eukaryota; kingdom Viridiplantae; phylum Streptophyta; class Magnoliopsida; order Poales; family Poaceae; genus Poa; species Poa pratensis. The sequence goes on along the minus strand of CAMZMU010000061.1, from coordinate 11,138,050 downwards.
AGAAAATGGGCGAACTGAATAGAGATAAGAAGTACGTGAACAAGAACTCTCAGAGCAAGCTAACTGACTGTAGCCATCGATCTGCATATGGTAATGAGACCCCAGTCTGTGCACAAGCTCTGAACGTTGCACCTTTTCAACAACATTGTTGGAGAAAGTGCGTCAAGATTTAATGATGCCAATGTGGGAAGAATGGACCATCTATTACTTCACATTTGTCAAGCTGCTACACTGAATCACATCATGCCCATCTTGGTCACTGGGTGATAAGTAAATAGTACCAGCTCAAAGACAATTTAAGCAGAAACAGCTGTTGGTTTCTTCTACACACTGCTGAGCTGACTACAAAGGGACTAAACTCTAATATGTTCTTAGATGTTAAATTCTCGATTGATCATTTTTTGACATTATACATCAATGTTTGGAACGTCTAGAGATGCCATGAATTTCTTGGTGCAAATACAACTAATTAGGTGCATTGTTCGAAAAAAAGTTTTTTTTCAGAACAATAGGAAAATCAAGGGTAAATCAACTGATTATATTATTTGATGTGATCAGGTGTATGCTTAACAGGACGACTCACTTCACTTTCTTAATGCATAACTCAGTAGACATACTGACCCAACATGAAGTTGGTCTTGTAAGACCCTGTAGAGATAATGCCATAATGTAGCAATGTTGAACAATCTAACAGAATACAATGTACCAATGTTGAACAAAGTAACAACTAGCAGCAGTCCCCGTGGCAGTTATTGTCTGAATTGATCTTGAGTGAGTACATTGTCATGCATGAAATACACCGGTTCTTCTTTCGGTAGGGAAATATTTCTGATAAACTCTAAAACCGGAAATACACAATCTCTACAAGCATGAGTGCATGACAGAACCTTATCTGAAACCATTAACCCATGAGCTGCAATATCCAATATCGACACAGAAAGAGTACAAAACAAAAACATGAACTAATTTCACACGAAAAAAACAATCCACTGCAATTACAAGAGGAATACAAAAGATTGATATGAAAATTACAAGGTGAGGGTGAAAAAAGGGCCTAGTATACCTAATCTCACGCGATGGTCACCTTGGCGCCAACCGCCTCCAGCTGCTTCTTGGCCTCCTCAGCTTCATCCTTGCTCACGGCCTCCTTGAGCTTCTTTGGGAGCCCCTCGATGAGGTCCTTGGCCTCCTTCAGAGCCAGGCTAGTGAGCGCGCGCACAATCTTGATGGTCGCGATACGTGCGCTGCCGGGCACCTCTTCGATGACCACGTCGAACTCCGTCTTCTCGGCCGGGGCCTCCTCGGCCACCGCAGCCGCGGGCGCCGCGGCGGCGGCAGCGGGCGCGAAGGAGGCGGCGGAGACGCCGAGACGTTCCTGGAGATGGTCGACGAGGGTGCGCGCCTCCTCAAGGGTGAGCCCGGCAATGGCGTCGCCAAGCTCAAGGACCTTGGGGGACTCCGTGGCGGTGGAGGCGACGGCGACAGCGCGGCGGCGGCGGTTGACCATGGGGAGGGCCCTGGGGACCGAGGCGGAGGGGGAGGGTGAGGGGGAGGGGAGCGAGAGGATGGAGAAAGCGGAGGAGAACGCGGTGGCAGCCATTGGAGCTCTTGGGGCTTGGCTTCGGGAGTGAGCGGGAGGAAGAGCAGGAGGAGGAAGCGAGCGCAGGAGGGGGATAAGATGAGGCTGAGGGGATAGATGATGAAGGGCGCCATCTATATCATCGCCCGTGACTCGTGAGTGGCTAATACCTGCACTTCTGATTAGCAATCGCAACACTGGATGACCAGAGCCAGTGAGATCGTTGTTTATTTTCTCTTGCTCCCTTTTACTCCCTCGGTTTCTAAATATAAGATGTTTTAGGTGTTACACATGTTGTCTACATGCATAGTAAAATGAGTGAACCTACACATGAAATATGTCTAGATACACTTGTGTGCATGTGAATGTGGACAAAAACTAAAACATCTTATATTTGGGAACGGAGAGAGTACATGTTTATTAGTTTAGCAAACTGAGATATATTTCCATTAGAAACACGATCTAAGACACGGTGTTTTGACTCATGGGTTTAGATGCACCCATTATGATAATGTTTTCTAAATACATTTCAAAAATGTTTAAAAAGTTCAAACAAAACTTTCAGAGGTACATCTAGACATTCTATATACGCACAAAAAAGTTTCGTGAAAAAGGACATTTTTGTGGGCTGTGCAAAAAGACAAAAAAAATAATGTTCATACAAAGTCATTCCGGAGCATCGGGATTTCTCTTTTTTGCACAGCGAACAAAAAATGTCATTTTCCGGGAAAACCTTGTGTACGAATATAAATGTCTGTGTGTACATCCGAAATTTTTGTTTGAAATGACACTCTAAATACGGTTTTTATGTAGTGGGATCATATGCTCCTACAACCCAAAACAGATTTCCGCACGATTTAGGTCACAATATCATTTTCCTAGTATAATCCGGTTCAAAATCATGGAGCTACACCGTAGTTATTTGAAATAATTGTACACGTGAAGATCAAACATAGATGCGTGGGATGGATTGACACCCAAAAATAAGTGCAACAACTCTTTTATTATCAATGTAGTGTTATTTGCATACCAATGGCAGATGTAGGACTCAACTAGGTGGAGGTGCCAAACTCAATGTTCATAATCCCACCATTCTAGTTTATAGGCCATGTGAGTATTTCTAGATAGTCAATTAGTGGTTTAGTAACGAATTTGATAATTTTTAATAAATGCCTCGACAAGTCCATTTTGAGTATGGACATGCGGTACCAAGTGGTCGACTGGAATTCCTATTGCTATCCAATAATCATTCGGGCCCCTTTGATTCAAAGGAATAGCAAAAGATTTTTGAAGGATTGGTTCCTATGAGAAATTTTCATATGGAAGTTGTTTGATTCATATGATCACATCCAATAGGAATTAGTCCCATAGGAATCTTGTAGTGTAGATCCTATAGAAGAAAAAAAGCACGAGGTCCAACCTCATGGATAATTCCGATGCCACAACCAAAGAGAATCTCTCTTCCCATAGAATTCAATTAGACATACCACGTCAATCCTATAGGTTTCCTATTACTAAATTTTTCCTATCCGATGAATCAAAGGAGCCCTTACATTTTTTAAGTAAATTATCCAGCATTATCCATCTTCATGGACCTACTGCGGTGATCGGGGAATCTATTTCTCATTTGTATGATTTGAGAGTCAATTTTAAAATATATGGTTTTGTTACTCTGTCTTGACAGCAGGCAAACTGTGAACCACTTAGAGGAAGTAGCATAACATACCAAAATGACAGGTGTTGAAACAGACCGAACGCAGGGGTTTTGTCATTCGCCTATAAGGCGGTAGTCTAATAATTAACTTCACGCAGGGTATGCGGAGCAGATGACGCCGTTAGGATATATTCGGGAAGCTTTCTGTTGCAATATATGTGGATTCACTAGCCCTTTTCATAACTTCGTACTTTTAATTTTGTTGGCTAGTGCATGAAGATTGATATGGTATCGGTGTCGTGAGTTCCCATCGACGCACGTTCTAATTGATATACAAAAATTTGGGCCCCCGTGCGGTCGCCCAGGTCGCATTGTCCCATCTACGGGTCTGCTAAATAGTTATATGTATGGTGGTTATGTAGTTATCATGGTGCTAAAAAAATTGTTAGTACTTTGGTGTTTTAATCATCGGGATGTGTAGGAAAAAGTTACCACCACTAAATAGTTATCAGCATGGTGATGATATAGTTACCAATGTGCTGACTCAATATCTATCGTAGTTATGATGTAGTTACTAGACTCTGTAGTGAAAAGTTACCACCATGGTGATGTCTGGTTGCTTGGGGTAAGATTTGGGCTCCTCCTATTTAGACCATACGGGATAAGTGGGTGTGTTTTACGGGATAAGTGGGATTTGTACGGTGGGATGGGATGCGGGAGTGGTGGGAAGTCCCATCCCACTTGCAATTTTACTGGTGACGTCATACAATAGCCAATGATATTGAAATAAAGTCACAAAAAATATGTCAAAATACCTATAATTTTTAACCTGGTAACTACTTATAATTGTCTTGATAATTTAGGTATTGCAGCTTGGTAACACTCGACAAAAGGTTTCCAAAACATATCAATCTGAGATATAGTTTTCAAATATCGCACTGTGACGAGTTTAGCGGTGAAACAAATCATAATCAGATGTATTGTTCGAGAGATAAAATATGTTGAATTTACAAATTAGAAAGAATCATGATGACATCAACAGTTTTGTCTCACATGCGTGCATGGAGTATGAAATTATTTTGAAACATGCGAGGAAGAACTCGTGTCTCTGCCGTACATCTATGACTTCTTCTTACTTTAGAAAAAAGAAATATCGGGAAAAGACGTGAACATTTTTGTACACTCGTGAATATCCGTTTTAAAATTCCAGGACATCTCAATATATGAATAAATATATTTTTTATGCACATTACAAAACTCTTCTACATAATATATTGATATTGTTTGTAATATAATTTTTAAAATTGTACCATGAACGTTTTATGTAGTAGTTATGATGAAATGTGCCCTTGACCACATTGGCTGACCCTCATTGATTCCTCACTCTGCCGCGTTATCAAAAAAACTCATAGTATGTTAAAGATATTTTGAATATATCATCAATTAAAGTGATCATTGAAAGTATGTTTTTAAGATGTATCTAGTGCTAATATGGAAAGATCTAAACCGTCTTAGTCGTCTAACGATATCAGTTGAATGGTACAAATCGTTTCCATGTTGACTTGTTGAGCACCAAACAAGTTGAGCACATGCCACCCCACATTGCTCTTATTAGTGCCCCACTACTTGATCTAACTATCCCTCATAATTTTAAATAACTATCAATTTAATTTGTTGACAAGGATACGGTTGCTTCCATAAATTTCATTATTAATAGGCTTTATTTTTTATACTAAATTTATATTAGTCGAGACGCGCATTTCACGTACAATATTTACTAGTTATATAAGTTTCTCTTTGAGAGGGAAAAATATGCTAATGGACCGTGCAAGTGACCAGCCCATTAGGTTTTGCTTTTAGAGACAAACCAGGCCATTAGCGTCTTTACTCGGGCTGCGAGACAATCCTCCGCACAAGCGGCTCGTGCCATCCTGCGCAGTTGGTCAGTATCCCAATAACAATCACTAGTTGAATGCCCGTGCGTTGCTACGGGCCATCAAGTTTATTTTCTCGTCGCACAGGTCAAGCTTTAAAAATCGATGAATTTTGAAGAAAAAACAAATTTAATAAAAGCATTTTTTTTGTCTTTAGTTACTTTCTAGTTTGTCTTATTATTATGTTTTATATGCCACTACAATTTTCACCAATTCGAGAAATTCCATTGGAACTTTCCAACTTTTAAAAATGCCATTGCAACTTTTACATACTTATTATGTCTATGCCATTATAGCCACTTAAACAATTATACTCCATATTTCCCAATCGACATAAATGTCCCTGCCCGATCCATTTTCTTCTCTTGCTCTGTTATCTTCTTCCTCGCATCTGCAGCGCGCCGCCACTCCCCTTACCTGCTCCATCCGGTCACTGCCACACCTCTAGAAACCGGTACTCCGCTGGTCGCTGCCGCACTTGTAGGCAGCACTATTCCATTCCCAGCTCCAGCCGTCACCGCCCCGCAGCTCCCTCGGCACCCCCTTATCTTCTACCTGCAGAGATTGTCCCATCTCCACCAGGTCGCAGATCATCGAGTTAACATCCTCGCCAAATATATTGTAGGCTTCCATCACTTGGTTGTAACTAAAGCCCATTGCTAGAAGCAAACATGCTGCGAGTCCGCCTGGTGTCTGGGAGTAGGAAGCATTCTCACTGCCTTTTATCCGCCACTGTGGCCGAACCAAAAGACCCACTAACTGCATTCTAGTTTCAGATAAACAGCCAATCAAAATATATCAAAATTTTAGTTAGACAGCAAGAGAAGTCTGCTTAGTTGCGGCAAAAATAGTTGGCTCTGCCCCTACATTTGGTTAAGATACTCTTCCACAAGAAGCCTACATCACATTCCCTGAAAGTCGGGTTAATCAAGCAGCACAAATTTCTATTGAGCTGACTTAGTAAACTATCGTTGGGGGCAACCAACGAAGTCAGGTCCAAGATATTCTATGATGAAGATGGCATGTTCTATAAACATATGTTACTTCGAACCTTCATGTTCTAAAAATTGAATGAGTATCCAGGGTGTTTGGAAAGAGAAACTATATTTACCTCCAAATAGTAGTATAATAGTATTTTTGCCCTCAATTCTTCGGAGGTAATACATGTATAGCGATTAACCTGATCATCCAAACCACCACCACAACTGAAATACCTTATTGAAAAACACTCTGTAATGAAAAATATACCAACACTTTAATTCATTTATCTCTACAAATTAGTTGAGCAATATGAAAATTAGACCTTGCTCATGTACTTTGTGTTAAGAGATATTATATGATCAAGAAGTAGCATTTAGAAGGCAAGTGCCTAGATGCCCATAATAAATCACAAAATATGATTGGTCCAGTGGCTTGTGACTTTCAATACCAGGCACACTTAATTTTATTCTTAGCATTCTGCTATGATATCCAGATCCCAGAGTGGTGTACCATACAGATACTTTGCTAACTATTCTGAATTACAACGCCAACCCCACTGACATGTTAAAACGACGTCTAGAAAAATCAGTGCAGGTCACAAACTCACCGCTCACCAGGACGTGGTCTAGATATTCCTAACTAATAGCGAGTCCTCACCTAAGGAGTTATGTGCAGTTCCTTCTTCCTTGGTACAAAATGAGATAATCTACAGAGTTTGGTTCAATTAAAGTGAAACATTATGCATGGTTGTGTACCAAAAGTACTGATCTCATTTGAAAAAAAAGATTTGTTATAGGCATCCAATGAAGTATTGCCTAATCACCGAAATAACTTCTGGCACGGAAGTTAAATATTACACATATATGTGAAGAATTGGAACAAACAAGTTATGCATGCATCAATCAACTTGTTGTATGTCAGATCAACAAACATGTTTACCTGGATCAGATAGGGTAGATCAACTCAGAGTTCCTGTTACACTTGTGGGAAAAGCATATGACCAAACTAATGTTGCTCATCATTTTATTCTCATCATTAGCATCTTCCTCACGGGGAACTTGAGATGCCAACTTTGGAACCCACCAACTCACGCTGCTCTTAGCTTCTTGCACAGAAAAAACAAGCTGATAGCCAAGGCAGCAAAAGAAGCAATTTTAATCACCATTCAATCCAAATACCGGACCAGAGATGCCAGCCAAAATACGAACCGAACAAAAATCAAGGAGAGGCCGGCCCCAAAAAACCTAGTGGATGAATCAGACGTCGATAGAGGCTGCGCTTGCGGAGGAGTGCTGACGGCGGATGAGTTCGTCGTGCGTGAACATTCACGACTCGTCGCCGCGAGCGTTGCTGCCTCGGAGTCTGACAGGAGCTCCATAAACATCCTTTGCCTCTGGTTATTGGTTAGTGATATTGAGCCGTCCACCTTATGGTCTTGCTCTTCCTATTCCTCTTTGTAGATTCAGCAATAAGCTTGGTGTTCTCCACCTTCTTTTTCAGTGCCACTTTCTTCTTGTTCTTTCTTTGTATTCACCTTCTCCTTGCCCCTTCTTAAAATCATCTCTTGTAGTATCCCTAGCATCGGTATACAACATCAGTAAATTTATGGTGACGGAAATATTATACATGAAAAAAAAAAAACCCAAAGTTAACATGCCGTTCATACTTTTTCTGGTTCAGAACAAGGCAGTCCACCACTAATCGGGTCAAAAATTGTGAGAGCTGACTACAAAGAAAGAAAACCTCCACCATGTCAAAAGGAGCGCCGCAGTGCCATCTCCGTCTACAACAACAAATGGCACCACACCCTCCTTCCCGTGCTCTCCATGACGGGGGAGTAGCCGGTTGACAACCGTTAGGTCATTTTATTCAGTAAATACTGCAGATGTAAACTATTGAGGATGGACAACAGTTAAGTCATTTTATTCAGCCTTCTATATTCAAAGTTTCATGTCCAAGAATGTCTAACAAGCAGATGAAAATCTAAACACAACAAATTCAGAAAGAGTGCAGTCTAATCAGGTAAACTGTTGGCAACATACATATACTGCCCAAGAGTAGCAAAGAAAAATGCTTTAAATACATACTCCCTTGGCAGTGAAAATAATCTAGTGCGATTGGACTGCATGTGGGTAGCTTCTCTGAGGGTCACTGTTCTGGATGTTGGCTCGAGCATGAATGAACCACTCCGTCTCGCAGACCTTGAACAAAAATGAGAGGAAGAGAAAGAGAATGGGTAGATCAAAGAATTTCACCTGAGGCTTGTATATGAATACACCCGATCTTAACCCTTCTCCACTTCATTCACCATCTCTATATCCCGCCGCCCCTGCTGCCTCACGTTGCTGCCTTTTTTACTCGCCCACGATTCCGGCACCAAGGATTCAGGATGCGCACGGACGAGGATGAAAACGCGTCCTGCGAAGAGGAGGAAGGGCGACAACACAGGCAGATGCGCGCGCAGGATGCAGTGCGTACGCGTGGGGCGCTGGAGGCCTGGGGAGGAGAAGGGTCGGCGCGGAGGAAGGTCCGCGGCGTACCCGGGGCACAGGGGCGGCACGCAGGACCTCCTGCTCGGCGGCCGGGGACGCGGGGCACAGGGGCGCGGCGGAGGTCCTCCTACTGCGCGGCTGATGCGGATTTGGCCGCAGGCCGGCGTAGTTCTTCGGGCCGTCGGGCGCCCCCGTGAAGGGGTTAAGGCGCTGCCGCGCAGGCCACGGATCGATGGGAACATGGTGTCAAGATGAGATCGGGTAGGGGGTAGATATGGTGGAAAGAGGCGCGTCTTGCTCACACAGATCGCCGGTCAGCCGCCTGGTCCGGCGAAGGTAGGGAATATGGGGATGTGGCGCTAGGGATAGAAGGAATCGGGGACGGGACACGGGAGAGAACGGTGTTTGGCGTATCCATCCGAGGCAGACGACGGGATGACCTACGGCCGTTTGATGTGCATCCGTCGGAGGCAGACCATGGTTCGGCAGGCGACGTACCATGCTTACCATCACGACCGCAGACTCCCATTTAATAGTAAAGATGTGTGGCATACAGCCCAGCTTCACTGGAGAAGCACGCAGAGGAGGCGATGCCCAAAGTACGTCCATTTCACTAAAAAAAAAATTGTGTCCATAGACTGCCCGCGTAGCGAGGCGAGCGGCGGAGGCGAGGCACCACCGCAGTCCGATCTCAACATCATCGTGGGCTCGTCGCGCCATGGCTCATCTCAGTGTTGCAAGCACGTCGGCTCAGCCCTGAACGCGGACGAGCGTCTCTCTCACGGCTTCCGCCGCGCGCGCGCCGGCGGCGGCGGACCATCGTCGGAGGCCGAGCACTCGCATTTAATCGCTCGCAACCGCTGTCGAGATTCGGCCTGCACGTCTCCCTATGCCATTAAATCCTTACTCTAAGGTCCGTGGCCTTACTGAACAGGAACAGCCAAGTTAGCGTCATCCCCAAGCGAATCCTCCTCAAGCTAACGTCTTTACCGATTCGGAGCGGCCAAGTAGAGTAGCACGTAGCTTCATTTTTATATCGTCGACTTGAGAAGATTAGCTCACCGATCTAGCTCGATCGATCGGCGCAACGTCGCTCTCTACTCAGAGCCAGTTCACGCGCGCGCCATGGTTCACGGCCGGATACAAAACTGAACTCCGCGACATGAACTGTTGTCTAAACAGACAACACAACACACTCCAGCCCCAGGTGTGGAGCCGGTGCACGTACGTATTACGTGTTATATTCTGCTATGACGACGTTACCTTGTCTCCTCGTCGGTTTAGGTACACCAAATACAGACATAGTATGAAATAATTCAGGTTTATTGATTATCTCCTTCAGCTTGTTGGCTAATAAGATGGTGGGGTGTGTTACTTATTTGTAAGGAGCCAATACACTTTTGGTCCTTTCTGTATGGATAATCTATGTTCCACTTGTAATCTATGTCTAATGTTATTGTTTAATGTCATTCATTCAGTTCTCTATTGGCTGGCCTGTTACTTTCTTAGTTTCTGTCGTCCACGTAAGCCTATTATTATTTGGTGTGCAATGATTTTGTTGAATAAGCGATTGATTCCTGCTATCCAGTATGTTTTCTGTCACCGACCGATCTTGACCTCTGATCCAACTGACTACTAGTGATGAATTAGAGCATCTCCATCCGCGCGCCCAATACAGCGTCCGGCAATTGTCGGACATGCGCTATTGGGCGCGCCGGCAACCGTTGCCGTTTATTGGAAGCATCGCGCCCCACCGGTCGCTCCCAATAGGTATTTCACAAAAAAAAGAGACTCGAATATGAACGAACCGGCGATATTTCATTCAATTTGAAGGACATTTAACAAACTTAAACGAAATTTAACAAACGGAAATTAACATACTTAAACGGAATTTAACTAAATTTAAACTAAACCCTAGGCCCTAGATCTAGCGGCTCTGTCGGCGGACGCTAGAGAAGGAAGCTAGTCCCGGCGACGGTGAAACCAGCTACACGGCAGCGTCGAGGCATGCCTTGCATGTCTCGATGATCTCCGGCCGCTGAGGAGGAAGTTTCATCTGCGCCGACATCGCTGAGTCTTCCGGTTTCACCCGCGGCGGCTCCGGCCTTGAGGAACGTCTCCATGCCGCCGCCGTCGCCGAGCGTGGTGGGGTTTGATCTAGCGGCGGCGGAGGGAGGCCTCGATGGCCGCCTGCATTCTCTCCCACTCCGGCTCACCCCAGTCGCCGTCGCTGCTGTCCTCCTCCTCTGCCGGTGCCGCTGGTGCCGGCGCCGGCAAGGGGAGGTCGGGTATCTCGGGGTCGGACGACACGCGCTCGTGCATGCCTCTTGGGAGGAAGAAGGAGCTGCGGCGCGCCTCGTGCTCCGCGTCGATCACGGCGTCCCAGTATGGCGCCGAGATCGAGTAGAACGGTCCGCGCGCTGCTCAAACGACAGGTCCCTCCACTGCCGCTGGATGTACTCGAGGCGGGGCCTGCCGCTGGATGTACTCGAGGCGGGGCCTGCCGCTCAGCGCCGGCGCCACCGGCACCTTGACGACGTTGAGCACCCAACCCGGTGGGAGGTGGGAGCTCAAAGCCGTCTGGCATCGGTATGTTGTGCCGGCGGTAGACCTCCACCTCCTCCTCCGACAGCGTCGTCGCAGGGTGCACGGCGCGGGAAGAGCTGGCCGCGCCTGGTGGTGGTGCTCGGGACGAACTGCCCTGCTCGGGGCGGCGGTGCGGCTTGAAGAGGTCCGCCTCGCGCTGCGCTGCAAGGCGGCGCGCCTGGTTCCACTCCTCCTCCTCGCGACGCATCTCGCGGGCGAACGACTGGTTCATCATCCGGTCCTCTTGGAGGAGACGTTGCTGCTGGAGGTGCTCGTGGCGGCGCTCGGGTGTCATGGCCGCGGCGGTGGCGGCGTTAGCGCGCTCGCGCCGAGCACGACGTTCCGCGGCCATCTACTGGCGACGGAGAACCTCCTCGGCGCTCAGCTCCGGTCGTGGCTTGCGGCTGCCTGGCATGGTGGCTAGGGTTTCTATGGGAGAGGCGAGTTGCGAAGTGTTGTGTGGAGAGGAGAGCCGCGCCGGGCATCATTTTAAATCCGGCGGGGAGCGGAGGAGGCCGGTCGCCGCATTAACGCCGCCACCGCTACGTCTGCCACGCGCATTGACGCCGACGACGCGTGCGCGCCATCGCCTGACCTTCCAGTGCTGCGCTCGACGCGTCGCGTCGCTTGCGCCCGCCAGGGGAACCGTTGCGTCATTAAAACGGGCATATCTGTCACAATAAATCCGCCCCCCGACCGTTGTGTCGCTGACGCGTCGCCCCCACCTGTCAGGTTTGGACGGCTTGCATCCCTAGAACCTGGGCGCGAAGCGGGGTTGTCGGACGCTCTATTGGGATGTGCCGGCAACATTTTCTCTATTGGACGCGCCGCTGGGGGACGGTTTCGTGCCGGCGCGCCCAAAACGCTTATTGGGAGCCGAGTTGGGCGCGCCGGTGGAGATGCTCTTAGGTGCTTTACATATTTTTTATCAGAGTGAATGGGTAAGAATTCTTACAATCTACTACTGATGCATATTCTTATCTACTTCTAAAAAGGGGAAACTTGCGTGTCCAATCAAAAGGTTTCGTGAACACAACAGCAACGTAGGGAGAAGAGTTTTGCATTTGTGGATATAACCTTTATTAATACTAGATCAAGATGATCGGTTTTATAAAATTGTCAAACAAGTACTCGTCTTTGCTCTTTCATTGACTGCGACAGCCAGACAGCCTCTTGATTTCTTGTCATTATCTTCTCCAGTTTTAAATTAAGGAGGAGCATCAATCTATCAGTCAGAGCCTGCCATCTGCTTGATTTTTTTTTTTTTTTTTTTTTTTGCGGGAACATCTGCTTGATTTGAACAATTTAAAAACAATGGTACTCACTTGAGTATATCAAAAGGGCAAATGACGGTTTCGTACGTGTGTATAGCTATAGCCACACGATAACGGTAGATACTAGACAATCGTTGCAGAGAACATGCTGTTGACGCACAAGTTCAAAGTTGACTTCACCATTATTGTCTTTTTTTTTTTTTGCGGGAAAGGTCAAGTGATACAACCAGAGCCCTTACAGAACAGTCCACATAAAAAAGAAAATTACAATCCAGTCCTGCAGGACATCGAAGTCAACGGCGTCGAAGAAGACGTGTCGCCGGCGCGCCGCCGCTGCTTCTCCTCTGCAACCTTGGATCAGAAGAAGTCCCATGGCGAACGGGAAGTCGATGGACCTCAGCTCCGAAGAGCCTCCACCCTGCATCGTCGCCGTCATCTTCGATCTGGAAAGCATCACTTTCACCTTCGGAAACTTCACCAACCGGAGCCGCCGCTCCACGATCTCCGGCACGGGAAGACCGCGCACCACACCTCCACGGAGCTGCGAGCACGGGGGAAGAGGCAGAACCGAGGCCGCGCTCCGCAGAGCACCACCACCGGAGAGGAGATCCGCCTCCGCAAAACGCCAGATCGGCCGCGCCAGCTCCTCCACGACGCCGCCATCCAGCCACCCACTCACATCTAGGCTATATACAGACGAGATCTGGGGTTTCTCCACCCTCCCGCCGCCGGAGCGGCTGGCGGAGGGAGGGGGAACCGGCAAATCGCCGCCGGCGAGCTGTTGCGAGAGGGTCGGGTCACAAATCGCCTCTCCTCACTGTAGCGGGGGAGAGAGAGAGTCCAAGGTCCCTTATGACTTCACCATTATTGTCGATCGACAACTTCACCAAGCTAGCCCTAGAGTTCGTCACTTCGTCTTCATCACTAGAAAACTCTGCATATATAGCTGATCGAGACGCAGGGCTGTAGCTTCACGTATGTATACACTAGTAAAACTAGAGTTAGCGTGGTAATAATTAATATAGACCAAAATATATACTTGGAGTGCACATGTCAAATGGTGACAGTATCACACATCCTACATTGACAAAAAAATGGGTCAAAGAGGAGATAAACTGGACAGAGGGGCATATCATGCATGTAGAACACCTCAGCTCAGCTTAATCATCATGTCAAATGTAGCCAAACCCACGTGGTGCTGCCGCAGCAAGCTTCCAGTAGATTATTCTCTTAACTCAAGAGTCGGGAGAGGTTCACGTCCCCTGCACTGTAGTAGTTTACTGTGCAGCCAGCCCAGCAACAATTGACTATGTTTGAGCTGAGGCTGCGCACATGAACTGCAGTCCACAACCTTTCCGTCGCTCTGGCAGACAGTACCACACCTGGATCGGGATCTGGCTCATGAAAACAACTAGGTTATGTAGCTATCTTGTTAGATTTCACTGCAAAATGCCAACCATTGTGTACTGTTTCCGGTTAGAATAACTCGTTTCTGAATTTCATGGGCATCTTGCTCGCTGGTCGTCTTCGTTCTTCAGTCACTCTCTTCGCAGTGAGCAGAGGCCGCGCAGCGCAGAGACACACACGTACGCAACGCAGCGTACACAACATACTCGCGGGCGCGCACATGCGAGGATGCGACAAAGTGAGTAGCTATAAACAACTCGTGCTGCTGTGCGTTAAAGCAGAAGCGATGTGACCTGTGATAAGATGTGCAATGCACAACCATGTAAGTATTGAAAGGAGAAACTCGCCGTAGGTCCACGCTGATTGATCATCTTGTTTGTACCGACAAGCCCGGACTAGACCTGAACTTTTTTATGATAATAGATAGAGAGGGAGATGTATAGAACCTATGAAGAACCTTTTCAAATGGTATAGTTCATTTCCGATTTGATTTGTTCGCCACGATATTTATTTATCCACGCTCGTTTATTTTTTAGATAATCAAAGATGCGAGAATAAACTTCCGGTTGTCTATGCACACATCGAATTGTTATAAAGTTTTACTAGTTTAAAAACAAAGAAAAGGAAAAAAACGATAAATCATGTATTACAATGCATATTGCTAAATCGTCACCGATGCTAAAATATAAGTATCTGGATAATCATCTTTTTGTAAATAATCATGTGCTGTTACTGAAAGGTTGAGCGAAACTGAAACGAACTTTTATATCATCCTTTGCAGAAGATAGATGGGGAGATATATAGAAACTATGAAGAACCTTTTCAAATGCTATAATTCATTTTTCGTTTTCATTTGCTTGGCAAGACACTTATTTATTCACGCTCGTTTATTTTTTAGATAATCGAAGATATCAACCGGATGTCTCGACATGAGAGGATGTTTCGACATATCAACCGTAGTGCCCTCGTCCGTTTCTCCACAAAAAAGCAGAAAGATGTAGACAAACGAGTTTGCTTGCATCATTTCATCTTCACCATCCAAAAAACACTGTTCAATCCTTTTTTTTTTCCTTAAAAAAAGGGCGCTTTATAGCTTAAAAGGTTCGACCATTACACCCGGCCTTTGCACAACTAAGATGCACACAGCCAGAACAGATTCGTAAATAAAAAGGAAACAAAAAAGACGAAAAACAAGTAAACCTTGTGAACTTTAGATATTTTTTTTTGCGAAACACATTACAACACAGACGTTCACATACACGTGCACACACTCAACCCTATGAACGTACTCACGCACACATACCCCTATGAGCACCTCCGAAAGACTGAGCCGGCGGTCGATGGAGGGTTAATCCATAAATCACGCTGCCATTTCGATAAAAAGGTATGTTGCCGAATGGTTTCACTTGTACCGTTTGAGCATGTGAAAAGTAGAAAACAAAACTGCCTAATTTGGAATTTCCTCAGGCTTGCCGTTAGTACATTGTCTTGTTTGTCGTGCACGGTATAGCGCGAGTGAAGCTACGCGCATCTTTAAAGAGATTCCAAGATGAAAGTGATGTAAAGAAAGAGGTGATATGTGGCGCCTAGTTACTCCCGGCCGTCCCGAGGAGGAGAAATGTCAAACAAGATTCTCCCTGTCGCCGGTAATGAAATACTGGAGTAGTATTGTACATATCATTCGCACCCTCCAGCTCTACGGATTCTCAGCCCAGGCCAGGCCACGAGTAGTTGCCGATTGGTAATGTAACGGCAAAAGCTTAACCAAACCTATTTGTTCCCAGGTCGCAAACCCAACTGAGATACTAATCCATTTTTTACAGCCATCTATACTACACGATGGAGCTATGAGTGACCGCGCGCAAAACGCCGTCGCTTTCTTCCCCCCACATTTTTTTTTTTTTTTGACTTTCTTCCCCCCACATTTCCGATGCAGCTTGAAAACACCAGTCGCCGTTCCCTAGCTCGCTGTATATATAGTCGCCAAAACTGAGCCGCGGGGCAACGGAGGCGGGTGTATGAAAATGATCGAGCTAGTAGTATGAAAATGATCGAGCTAGTAGTATAAAGTACATCTCGTCGTTGGTAAAACTGCATCAATGAATGAACGAATTCATCTTTTTTGTCGTCTTTTGATATCTAGGGAATGGTTGAGTTCTGCACTTTTGACTTCGCGACCGGTCATGCTTGCGTAGCCTCGCCTATTTTCTATGCTGCCAACGCCTGGCCGAATCTTCCCATGCCTTGATGATGGCAAGAGGCCAACGCATACACGGATATATATACCCCGAGACCATTTAAAAAAATCTTTAAAAGAAACTTTAGAGCCATGTCAATTCTGAAACAGAAAGCTTTCAGAGGAGTATGTGTATATGAATTGCTTTCAGCCAAAGCACACCCATAAAAATAGGGAGGCCTGTAGCTTGTCACGCACGCACGTACGTGCCAAGTATCCAATCTATTGCTGAGATCATGCATTCGGATGGCAAAGCTCTAGAAAATTGGGACGGCGAAGCTTTCGCAGCTTCCTAATCATGCCAATCTTTTCGACAGATTATGTTCTAAATAGTACTAAAACAGGAGAGGTGTTCCCTTTCATGCGTGGCGTAGTATATTCAGGGATTAATTCGGGAGATTTATGATTGAGACGGTTTCTTTCCACACGCTAGAAAGCTACCGATCGATTGTTTCAACTAAAATTAAGAATTCAAACAGGGTGCTGTGTGGACCAAAACAATGGCATTAAAATTCAGCTAGCTTGCTTTGCTTAACCACCGGATGTACTACATTAAACATGAACGCAGCGTGCAACCTGGTCGTCTCAATAATCATCTACTACCTGCAATAATTTGGGGACAGGGACATAGCAGGTTTTTGCGCTGCACCGTATTTAATTGTCGTCTGATGTGCACCACAGTGGGCTGACGGCGACCCCGGAGCATCATCAATCTAATAAGGCTTTAGGTGTACTTGTGTTCCCGTTCAAAATAAAGGTGTACTTATGCTACGCAACTTATGAGCTATCTTGCGTTAGGATCAGAATTTGAATTGGTTTTGCTGCTGAATTTTTGCTGCCGGGCTAATGATTTTTTCGTCACTGGGTCATAGAGAGACCGATGCAACGTGCAGACAAACACACCACAACATAATACTATCAGGTACATATATCTTAATTCCTCCTAGCCCGACATGTTCCATCCAGTGCCATTCAAAGTTTTTTTTTTTGAAACGGAGCAAAAGCTTTGTCTTATATTAATAAAGAAGGAGCAAACATGACACGGCTGAGGCCAAAGTAAAAAAACGAACACTTATGGGCTGTGGAAAACGATCATAGACCCGCGAAACTAGCTAATTCACCCTATTCTGTCTACTCTCGCGGCAAGGAAAATCGTCATCGCGTCACCCTGACACCTTTAACCGGGCCTCCTAGTCAATTAGCGCTGCAAGCTTCTTAGCTCCTGCAAATATCCAATTCCTCACCTCGTCCTTGATCCGCTGGACCAAGATGGAATGCATCACGAACTTGTTGTTGAAGACTCTGGCATTTATTTCCTTCCAGATTTCCCAAGTGATCAGTATGCTTGCCGTCCTGAGCCCTTGGCGAGAAGAGCAATCTGAGGCCACCACCGAGTTCCAATACTCCAGGACAGTCGCTCTCCCTGAGCCGAGGTCCTGCATCAGGGTTGAGCATTTGAGCCAGACAGCCGCATCCGCCCACACACGTCTGGAATAACGACACTCGAAGAGGATGTGCCTAGCCGTCTCAATGTTGCATCTGCAGAACTGGCAAGTGGGTTGATGAGGCCACCCTTTGATGGCAAGGCGATCTGAGGTCCACAACCTGTTTTGCACCGCCAGCCAGGCGAAGAAAGGAGCATTTGGGGGGGGGGCGCCAAGGGCTCCAGACGGTGCCCTGGAAGGGGGCAGCGATGGCGCCGATGAACTGCGCCTTGTAAGCCGATTTGGCCGTGTAAACCCCGGAGGTGGTGAGAGTCCAAGTGATGGAGTCAGTCGTCCCCGGGAGCAGCACCACGTCCTGGAGAAGATCCGAGAGCCAAAGTTTCAAACACCTCTGCTCTCCAGCTCAGCCACATCGGCCAATAATGAAAAAACACAGGGAAGAAAAACATATCGCGAACAAAAACCAACAGTAGGGCATTATTTGCACATGTCCTTATTATCATCATCATCATCATCATCATAACATCTGGTGTACTTGTCACACGCAAAGCAATCTATCCAATCTATCGAGGGCAGAGGGACCCCATGCCTTTCATCCATCAGTGGCCAAGTTTTGAAGGAGTAAAAACGGACGTAGCTAAAGCCCGGCAGTTACTGCGGGCCGGGCCACGGCACGCTGCAGCTTGCAGGGAGAGGGAGGTCGGAATCGGGCAAGAGATCGCAGGCCCGTCCGGCGGTGATGGCTGCTACAGTTCCTTGTGTACCCGTCCGACGTGTCTGCACAGTAGCTAGACCCGAATGTAAAAGCCCCCACACCACGGAGCACCTTGCCTCCCCGCCAAAAAGCAAGCAGGGCACCAGAGCCAATTCATTTTGAAACTGACCAGGCACTTCTTGTTTGCTTTCTCTTCAGGCCCGTATAGCCGTGTGTGTATACTTTGCTAGACTAGGTATCTTTCCGTCTCTTCTGTCCTCACCGATCAACTTCTGGCCGACAAGCCGTAATTTTGGGTATACAAATATAACTAATCTTGCTCAACTGCGACAGTTTATGTTTATTTGTAGTTGCTTCTTGATCCTTGTGGTCTTGTCTACGAATTTATGCGATTTATTTGGCAATTTGTTGATTATTTTAGTTTCGGGAGAATAGACCGTTTGTTGGGGAAGCCTTTGCCATCTGCCAAACCTTCCGTTTCAGGGGGGCGTTTGCGCATTTACTGGCACGTGTCCATGTCCAGAGCCGGCTTAATTTACAGCATGTGCTCGTCTACATTGCCAGTTTGCCCGCCACTGTGCTGAAAGCACTGCCCTTTTATTTCTTTCCATTGCAATTTGCAAACGCCACCGCTCCTCTGCCCGCTAGCAAGCTAGCTACCTCTCTCGCGCAAATACTCACTCCCATTTCAATCAATTGCAGCGAGGAAACTTTTGTGATGCCATGACCATTTCTTCCTCCCACCATCTTGCTGAGCTCTCGCAATGGACAGGCTGCAGCAGCATCGGCATGAGGCGTTGACCGGCCGGAGCGGGCGCTCGATGTCGCGGCGTCAGCAGGGCCGGTTCCACCACGGCGGCAGCGACAGCGAAGATGGCGGCAGCGGGCCGTCGTCCTCGACTGCGGCGGTGGTCGACCACGCGGACTGCACGGCGCAGTCGTGCCGGTCCTGCGTGGCGGTGTCGCTGGCGGACTGCATCGCGCTCGGCTGCTGCCCCTGCGCGGTGGTCAGCCTGCTGGGGCTGGCACTCGTCAAGGCCCCGCTGGCCATGGGCCGCCGCTGCGTGCGCCGGCTTCTCCGGCGACAAGGGAGGCTAAGGCACAAGAAGCGCGTCCGCGACGACGACATGGACCTGCAGGCGGCGGGCGCCATGCGGCTGGCGCCAAGTGCGCGGTGGGTCACGCGGCGGCACCTGGAGGCGGCGAGGCGACATCGAATGCCGAGGACGACGTGGCGGCGGCGGCCGCGAGCGAGGCGGAGAGGGTGTGGCTGGAGATGTACCAGGTGGGGCACTGGGGATTCGGCCGCTTGTCCTTCTCCGTGAACCCGCCCCCGAAGGCCGGCTACGTGCCCACCGCCAGCAACGCCGACGGCGACGGCTCCGAAAGCGACGTGTGATGAACTGCCCGGTGCCCTGGTGCCGACTGTTGCATCCCCGCGTCCCGTTTCGTCGCCCCTTTTCTGTACGGCCTGTCGCTGCCACGGCACGGACGCCGGGGACAAGTCAGAATTCAATCGTCCTGGCCGGCTTTGGTACTTTCTCTCCCCAAAAGCTAAGTTATTTCTCATGGCCTGCGGATTTTTCCAGCACATGATCCAATGCCAAATTGGCTGGGGATGTTTGGGAGAAGCGGCATGGTGTCTGTCTGGCTGGTAGCTTCTTCGCTGCTTGGGAGCCTCGTGTTCATGTGACCCACAGCAAGAACAGCTCAATGCACAATGGAAAACGGAACCGGGGCTGGCTCAGCCTCAGCTCCTGCTTGATGTTTCATCTTTCTTCTTCATATTCTGTGCTTATGGGTTTTTGGGGAGATCGATTTGTACTTACCAATTGTGCATAATTTGTGCCTTCGAGATCCCTACAGTTCTCTCTTTGGGGATCCGTGTATATACTATTTCCGGGCATGATTAACAAGTTTGGCTCCTAGTATCCGGGACTTGTGTGTGATTGCCATTACGTGATTTCACCGGGAAATGCTATGGTTACGGAGAAACTGGAACTGACTCCGCCAAGGAGTCGACGGAATCCGATGCTCCTGGCATCTGTTGAACGCTGCTGAAATGGTTCAGGTTCATGCAAGTCTGTATGCCTGCGCCGGCACTGCGCAGTGCGCACGACCCGGTCAACGGTGGCACTCTCTTGTATCTGCAGACCGCAGGCTTTTTGCAAACTGCAAATTAACACCATACGTAGAGCTTCAAATACAAACTGCACCTGTTTAGGACGAGTACCTGTGTAGAGTAAACTAGTACTCCCTCCGTTCCATATTACTAGATGACTTCACTTTGTACAAATATGAATGTATCTATACATGTAACAAGTATAGATATATCCACATTTGGATGAAATGAAGTCATCTAATTTAGAACGGAGGGAGTAATGTTCAGAGTTTAGGGTTTTGTTGCCGTGGCTGATGAAGAATGTAACAATCCTACAGCCCCTTTCCCAAGCAGAGAGGAAAATCAGAGATAAATACTGAATTAAGAATAAGAAACAATGCTGGGCTCCCTTCAAGGTGGTTTTGAGGAAAAAAGTTTTTTGTTTTTGTTTTGAGGAATTGGTTTTGAGTAGAAGGTGAGGCTGATGTCCCCGCAACTCTCTATCTGAAGCTTTTTATTGGCCTTGTAAGAGCATTTCCAAGCGGAGCCCTCAAATTCGGCCCCCATAGTGTCCGCGGACGCGTCCGCGGACACCGACCGGACAACCCCCAAAACTAGTGTCCTACAACCACAATGTTCAAATATTGACACCCAAATACATGCAAGCCATGCACGTTCATCATAGAGGTAGTTTTGATGTTCAAATAAATAGTTCACATCACGTTATTACAACATAATTGTATCTAAACAAATAATAGTAGCCGTACATAAAAGTTCACATTATTCGGACACAAATCATTGCAAATTAAAATTCACTCCTTCCCCATGAAGACATACATATGCTCCACCAGATCATTGAGTAGTTGGGTGTGCACTACTTCATCTCGAAGTTGTCGATGCATCTCAAGGAATTGCATGACATACTCCTCTTCTTGTTCAGGTAGGTGGACATGTTCTCCAGGCTTCTCAAAATCAGTGCGAGCTGCCCCTTCTCCCTCATCCTCCACAAGTCATGACCTGCCATAGAACCTCCGGATCCCACATCATTGCGGCTCCACAGACTATGCCCCAACGAGCTTGCAACACACCAAATGCCCTCTCGACATCTTTCCTAACAGATTCCTGTGCAGCTGCAAAGCCACATTTTTTGGGACCAGTAGGATTACTGATAGTCCTCACAAATGCCGCCCACTGAGGATAGATACCATCTGCAAGATAGTATCCCATGGTGTAGGCGTGTCCGTTGACGGTGTAGTTGCATGGTGGAGCATCCCCATCACAGAGCCTCTTGAACAGGGGAGAGCGCTGAAGCACATTGATGTCGTTGTGAGAACCGGGCATGCCAAAAAAAGCATGCCAAATCCACAAGTCTTGAGATGCCACGGCTTCAAGTACAATAGTGGCCTCCTTGCTGTGACCTTGGTACTGCCCACGCAACCCCGTTGGACAGTTTTTCCATTGCCAATGCATGCAATCTACTGAACCTAGCATATCAGGAAATCCTCTTGCTTCTCCTAGGGCCAATAGCCTTGCGGTGTCCTCGGTATTAGGTTCTCTCAGATATTTTGGCCCAAACACCTTCACGACGGCGTATGCAAAATGCTCCATAGCCTCGATGCATGTACTCTCTCCCATCCGGATATACTCGTCTATGGCATCCGCGGCTTTTCCATACGCAAGCATTCTCAAAGCAGCGGTGCATTTCTGCATAGGAGAGAAGGATAGTTTTCCGCAGCAATCATACGTCAACTTGAAATAGTCATCATACTTTGTTACTTTCTCTTGTATGTGCTCGAATAGTCTTGAGCTCATCCGGAACCGACGTCGGAAAAACCCCTCATGAAAGACCGGCTTCGGACGCTTGAAGTAATCGTCATACAGATCTCGAGCGCCTTTGAGCCTGTCACGGTTCACGGTGATCCACCCTTTAATTGATCCCTTGAAGTTGAGAACATGCTCCTCCTTCTTCTCCATTTCCTCTTGAATGCTCATCATGGACATGGTGGCCTCCTCGTCTCCGTCGTCAAACATGTCTTCATCACTGGACCCATCGATGAACTCCTTGTAAACCAACTCATCGATGGCCGAGTAATCGTACTCCTCGCCGGACGAAGAATCCATGGCTACATGCATGAACACTTAATCAAAATCCGGTGCCGGCATTTACACAAACACTTTGAGAGCGAGGTGGAGGTCGGGCGATGCTAAACGTACCGGGAGCGGAGCGTCCAGATGAGGTTCCTCCGACGACGGGCTCCGGCGACCGCAGAGGACTTGGCCGCGGACGCTGTGACTTGGGGGCGGCGGCGGTCAGTCGAAGGGGCCGGCGGCGGAGCAGAGTGGTGCGGCCAAACTGGACAGAGCGGAGGAGGAAGAGGAAGAAGCAAGGGTTTCCGTCCGATTTAGGGGGAAATTTGGGTAGGCCCGCATTGCCAGGTCCGACGTGGCGGACGCGTCCGGGCGGCCCCAAACCCGCCCTACATATGGGCTGGCTTTGGGGTGTGCCGGACCGCCCAGACGTTTGGGCTGACCATAGGGGGTGCGGTTGGGTGGCGGTTTTTGGCCCAAAAGCTGTCCGGGCTGTCCGCCCGGTCGTTTGGGGAGGCTTTCGGGGCTCCGCTTGGAGATGCTCTAAGAAAGCTAGGCCAAAGGCCTTCCCAAAGTCCATCAATTGGTGGACTACAACAAAAGAGCGTGGCAGCACAAATACTGTTATGTAACTAATTGTTTCCTGTTCTAAAAAAAGTATTTTTCCCTCGGCAAGAAGCTTCATCAACCAGGACCCACTACACTTTCAACGGCCGGACAGACAGCCTGGACACGGATCAACAAGAAAAACACTGATCCAACTAAACCCTTTTATATTTAGACCAAATTTTCGAGTTATTCGACAACCTTCATATACGACCCATATGTGGGACGAATACATGTCTTCGGCGTGACACCGGCGCGAAGGGTAATGCCCCAACCCGAGGCGAGGAAGGCGTGGCTAGCACTCCTCCTCCACCGACGTGGTGACAGGTGTGGCCGCAAGCGGGGGCGAGTAAGGACGTGGCCGCCCGCTTGCAATGCGGGATACATGCCCATGTCAGTAGCATTGGCATGCGAGCAATTCTAGCTGGTTTTGAATAATTTAGGGGATTAAGCGCATTAACTTTGATAACAGGGGTGCTCCATTCTTTTTATGAAACTTTTTTTTAGGGAATTTGTGAAACTAGTTTTGGGGAAGTGGGGGAGCATATGTACTTCTTTCAAAACTGGGCCGTAACAATGGGCAACTAGGAAGTACACCCAGTAAACTTTGGGCCCAGTTGGCCTGTTTGGTCGATCAGCTCACACAGACTCATCGATGGCCCTAGTCAGATTCGCATGCACACCTTACTTCACACCGACACGTGTCCCGCGCGGCCAACCTACCACCTCTGTCGGCCCTACCATCATTCAGCCCTTACCCACTGACGTGTGGTTCTCTGGGTGCGAATCGGCCCACCGGTCAGCTTCAAGTCCTTATCTGCCTCGCGTGCTCTGTTCACTTTCCTTCCCGCCGCCACCGGCTCAGGCCTAACCAAACAACGAAGCAGACCCAGCCAAGGGAAGCGCGATCAAATATCTATCCAGTATCCATCCTTCAAACCGCAAAAGGCGAGCAGAGTCATGGAGGACAGAGACCACGACCCCGCCGAGAACCTCCCGGAATCCCCGGATGACCACGTCGCCGTCGTCGCCGACGAGGAGGAGGTGGAAGACGAAGACGGCGGCGGCTTCACCTTCCCGGCCCTGCCGTTCGCGGCGGACGGGTGCACCGTGCCCGTGTACCCCATCTTCGGCCAGCCCCCGTCCCCTCCGACGCCGGAGACGGTCACCGTGCGAGTGCCGCTGGGGCGGCTCCTGCTGGAGGAGCGCGAGTTCCGCGCGAAGCAGAGAGACGGGGATCGGCAGCGGCCTCCCGACGAAGAGGGCGGCGGGCTGGAGGGCGTGGCGCCGGAGAGCTACTGCCTCTGGGCGCCCGGCGGGCAGTCGTCGCCGCTGCGGTGCCGGAAGAGCGGCTCGACCGGGTCGGTCCTCCGGTGGCGCAGCATCAGCGAGCGCCTCGTGGGGCGAAGCCAGAGCGACGGCAAGGAGAAATTCGTTTTCTTCAGCGCTGCTAGCTCAGTGTCAGGGTCGGGAATTCCCAAGCAGGACGAGGAGGGAGACGGCGGCAGGAGGAAAGGCGAAGGAGGTGTCGGCGTCGGTGACCGTGGATGGAGTTATTACGGCAAAGGAGGGGAGGTGGGGGAAGCGGCGCCGGCCGGAGGAGATCATATCTACCGTACAAGCAAGAGCTTGTCGGGTTGTTCGCCAACGTCAGTGGGTTACGGCGAAGCTATCCCCCGTTTTAGTGCGGTTTTTTTCCTTTTTCTTCTTCTTTCTGTCCGTACAGTCTTAAGTCTGTTTTTGTGTGCATACTGATACTCCGTTAGGGTTAAAAATAAAATTGGTGTGTTTGTAAGTTAGAAAGTTGTTTAGAACTTTGGCATATAATCTAAATCAAATGAAATTGTAGGTGAGAATAGAGTTTAGGTTGTCTGATTGCTGCATGCTTCAGTCAGTACGGCTGTTCTTCATACCGCTCTTGTGTTCATATCAGTCTAATAGTTTCGACAGGTTGGTACAAAATTGTCCATGTTAATGATTACTCCCTCCTTTTCAAAATATAAGATGTTTTGGAAATAGTTTCGACAGGTTAGTACAAAGTCCCCCCGCAAAAAAAAGGTTAGTACAAAGTTGTCCACGTGAAATACCTAAAACATCTTATATTTCAGAACGGAAGGATGTCGTTGGTTGCCAGTTTTGGTGAATCCAGAGTATGGGGTAACCTATTTTTTCTTTCCCGCGTGTCATTTTGGGCAAAAGCTGATCTGTGGTGGCAGCGAAAGTTTGATTTTGTTTAAAATTTCCGCATGCATAGATAATTTATAGCCTCGATGTCTCGTTGATTCTACATGTTCATGTCATGAAGATAATCTCTGCGCGTTGAGACGTCAGAAATGAGACTCTTCTGTTTTTTTAAGGGCGAAGAAGATTTGATCGTTTCAATGATCTCCACGAAAGTCCGTAGTAGTACGATATATGTAGAACGGTTCATACCGTATACGTGTGCAAGATTGCAAGTGGGAGATTCTCTGATTCTGTCGATTACTGCGGCTATATTCTGGTACTGGTACTCCCTCCGTTCACAAAAGGATGTCTAACGGAGGGAGTAGAATAATACACTTATGATAAGCGAGAATTTCGCTGATGTATACAAATACCCAGTCGCCTACTAGGATATTTTATCCGGGGTGAGAAAGATCAAAATTGTATACGTACGTTCCTCGCCAGTTACACACCAACAACTCTACTACTGGAAATGGGACCTCAGTTCCCCAAACTTTACTCTTGGGAGGTCGCTTTGATGTTTCCTTGTCACGGCGCCCATCTGTCTATCCATCCGTTGAGTAGGCCAACAAGCAGGGTAACGCGTACAAGCGCCCGACTGCGACTGCCGCTAAGCTCTAACCTAACACAACCAGCAAACATGCAGATGAGGTCACTACCACTAAAACTTGTATACCTAACCTCGGTTTGGGCGATTTGATTCCTTGATTTCAATTTTGAGAACTGAAACAGATGCAAAGGTCGACGACCCTGTTTCCCAAGGTTAAAAGAACTTGCACTTTCTGGGACGGACGGCAAAGCTAAACGCGAGCACCGCGCCACTGTCCGCCCGGCACGCACTTATTGCTGCTAAGCTACTCCTATCTTGTTAAGCTAGAACGCACAAAAGGTCACTACGAGCATTAGCTGGTGTGATCCGTCAAGTCTGTCGATCGGCCGGGGAAGAGAGTGGCGACAGAATGGCGCCGGTGAGGTCTCTTCGGTTCCACTCCATGTCCTTTGCCGGCCGCGCGTGCCCGAGGCAGCCATGATTGTCTGTCTGGACTCCATGATTCGTTGTAAATAACCCGAATATCAATATACGTTTCATTTTCTATGTGCAGAAGCTTGGTAGGATGCTCAATACACCCTATGGCCTATAAGCTCAAAAAGTAATGACCCATAACCCGGAAAGTAAGAAACCATTTTGTGAAAGTAATCACCTATAACAAATATATGAGTCAACCTAGATAATTTTTGCACATGCACAGTCAGTACAGCCGATAGTCAACTTTAATAGGTCCTGATTTTTATTCGAGTTCTGCGTAAAGTTGCAAATAAAGTGGGCCAAATTAAATACTTTGAAGTCCACAATGGGAAAAAGCGAGCACCTGTGAACGGTATATAAGTGTAAAATATAGTAAATATTCAACAATCCATCGTCGTCCAGCCCGGTTAGGATACCTGGCTTTCACCCAGGCGACCCGGGTTCAAATCCCGGCGATGGAGCTTTTTGGATTCTCATTTTTCCCCTTCCCTTCCCTCGTTATGCCCTCCCTGCACCGTCAACAGCAGAACCTACAAAATACATAGAAGTATGCAAAAATGCTACACTCCCTGAATTAGAACCTAATATATGTTACATGGAAATATCCAAAAATTTAGAACTATGTACAAGCTTTTCGTTGTGACAATGTTCCAGTAAAAAACGCTTTCGAAATCTGATCAGCCAAATGACGACGATTTCATGTTGCCTCAATGGCATGAGCAGAGGAGCGTTTCTTCAGTTATTCAGGGCCTAGTGCAAGCTCCTCATTGCAGCAACAGCTGTCTAACTCATCAACGCTCACGTTTTACTATCATGGAATTCTCCTGATTCGTCGTCCTCAACCACCAACAGTTCATCATGGGGAGATACAACGGTTTTCTGGTAGAAATCTTCCTTTTGGGAATCACATTTTTCGACGATTTCCTCTGAGGCCAGCGGTTATCTTCCTTTTTGAAAAAGAAAAGAAAAAATACCAGGAGTCATTCTGACGGATGTGCTTGACATCAACAGTTTGGCTTTGCCTCTGTCAAGGTAAAAAGGACAGCAGGGTAGCGGTATGGACAATGATAAATTCCAGGCTAATAAATTCCAGACAATATAACATGATGGCAACAAATAAGCACCTGCGAACGCTAATTCTTTGAACACTTCCACGAGTATGTATGCTATGTAGGAGTATATTTCATAATCTGTCGATAATGCAGTTTTCTAAAATTCATGCAACACCACATTACAACGAACGAGTTGACATTACAAGTCGTCAGTAACACAAATTTTGCAACTACGCGTCAAGCTGCTAAATAGTAACCTGTAACATCTAGCATCTATGGTGTATGCGTCATATTTACATAGTATGCTCGAAAACTAAAACAGTACACAGAGGCACAAGCAGGGACACCTCATTACATTGCTCATGCGCCAGCACGCAGATCTACTATCTCAAACCGCAAATTAGGATTGAAGTGCACCTTGGAGCAGATTTCGTATATTGGAGCACCGTCCGTTGTCTCTGGGTGAGTATGGAACCCACTTTCGCTGCACTCCCTGAGAACATCCATTCCTCCTGGGTCTGTCAACCTGAATATGCCATAGCTCCTGGATTCGAGAACAGCAACAAGATTTTCAGATTTCAGTCTATGATACTGTAACTGTTAGTCAACCGGTATTCTTTCTTTCGAAACATAAGATATTGTTAGCTAGCTAGGTGGTATCAAAGAATGCAACTATGTAAAGTAAAAAAATAAAAATGCATGGCTGCCTAGTTTACGTTTAACTGCTGTAATGTTCAGCAAGAAACCACCTACCTAGTAGGATCGGTGGGAGCAGCAACAATTGCAACGGCTTCTGGTAACATAACCTGCAGAAATTTCATATTTTCGTTGTATCAGCATTAAAGGCATGGCAAAGTAAGTCAGGTAAAATACATGGTTGCATCAAGTATGAGTTACAGAAGGCCAGCAATTCTGAGCTAGATAGGTTTTCATCAACTACCCTTTAGAGAAGTTGAATTGTTGGTACAAACAAGGAAGGAGAACACGATTGCATTAATTTTCCTAAGAAACACTAGATGCATTGACTCGGTTTGGCCACGCTTCTGCAGTTTTGCTAATGTGCATCATTTTGGTGATCAATCCTGCTATGAAGTTCAATAACTAGGTATTGCCAAGCTTAACATCCCAAAAACCGAAGCCACACTGCAACTTTGCCCTTATGAGTACTGGACTATCAGCTCTCCGGCCTAACAAGTAACAGTAAGTCAACAACTCCTAGCAGCATACATGCACCTAAACTGATCTTATGATCATATATGGCACAGCATATTAATAATTCAGTAACTCCTCATGCGCGCTATTATATAAAGATTAAAATCATATATGTTAGCTACGCAAGTGAAAGTGGAGCCTTCACCATGTAAAAGTTGTAACCTGATACTTAAATGGACAATAACTGATTAATGCTTTTTATTAATAGGCCAAATATCCTTATAATTGTCAACAGAACACACTGAGTTACCTGGTAAGAGTACTGAGTGTGCAAATCGATTGAAGATAGGAAACATGTTTGTGAAGGGTGAGTCTGGAAAAGGCAAAAAGGAATTGTGGATTGTCAAAAACTGATAAATTAGGTGACTGCTGCATCTAAAAACGCCTGAAAGAAAGCATGTACTTACTAGGTCTTTTGTATCACATATTAAGTAAAAGAATAATGTTCTGGAAAGATGGATCCCGTGATGCTATATGTTCAGTGTGTGTACTCAAGATATGGGAAAACAAAAGGTATCAATTCATTTATGCCATTCTTACAATAGTTAGCTATTGGGTGCAACAAAGGCCACAGTCGCAGCATATCATTAAGTAGTGAAAATAACAAGGATATATGTTAATTCAGCGCTGAATGCAATGACATCTTTGAGGATGCATTCACGTATTTCGTAATAGCAATAGTGAATGGTCAACAGCAATCATTCTGAATATCATCTTCAGAGATCTATGCTATTACCTCCTGTGAAAATAAAATCTAGTCTGTTATCTATACCTATATAATAATAAAAGCATTAAGGTTTCTTGTGGTACGTCATTAAAACTACCTCTAAAGTTTAATAAAATTACCCACCACTGCCACCCATAAATATACCATATACCGTTTCGTGTATGTTTTTCTTTCCGCCCGTCAGCGACACTCGCGCCCTCGCTCTCACCTTTGGTGCATGCATTGGCCGGCCCAGAGGTCGACCATGAGGAAAACTACCCAATACTCCATCGATCGAACAAGCGAGGGAGCAACCCTGACCGGGCGTCTGCAGCTGCAGCCCCGCGGGGGGGCAGGGGGCGCCTTCAAGCTCGGCCGATCGAGCCGACGGTCCAGCGTCGCCGCCTGCCGCCTGACATCGCTCGGCGTGGCAGCTCTACAAGGCACAGAAGGAGTAGGCCGCCACCCTCGATCCCGGCACATGCACCTCCCTGTCTCCCCCAAGCCAGAGTGGCGTGCCCTCATGCACGAGACCGTCGTGTACCGAGCCATGGTGCATGTTCAGTGAATCACGATATGCTCTGACGGTGGTGAAGACAAGGACGCGGATGTTCTCTCTCGGAGCTCGAGAGTCGAGACCATGGAGGTGGGCAAGATGCAAGCACAAGACGAGAGCTTATCCATGTGAGCTGCCATGACCACGGATCCTGCGATCCTGTCCGGTTGTACAACAGAACTTAAACAATGCCCATGTTCTCATATTTTTGTTTTCTCTTGATCGAATAAACGGCCTATTTCAAAGTAGGATGCACAGTGTACAGTTAACCCATACTAATCTTCACGTACCAAACAGACCTTAATCGATTCTGATCATGGTGTTAAAGATGTTTACCAAGTACCAAACAGTGTCACATAAGTTGGAGGTTCATGAAACACTGCCACACCCTGTGACTCATGATCAACTACTACAAATTTCACCATCCAAGAATAAGTCTGTCTTTTCGAAACTGCGACAAAAGTTTTGGCTCATCTCATTAATTAAGAAGAGAAGAATTGCCCAGTTAATTAGCGGAAACCGTCACAATCGCCCCCAACTGGGCAACCCGGCCGACCTGGCTACCGACACAAACTTCAAACACGTCGTCGAAGAAAAAAACATTGTCGAGGCTGCGATCCTCATCGTCACCCGTGCAAGCGTATCCAACTTCACCTTTGACAACCACCAATGAAGACCTCATTGCAACAAACGTTAAAACTCCAGAGTCGATCCATGCCAAACAGTCGCCAAACAGTCGACCACACGCGACGACGACAAGACAGCTCCGACTTTGATGACGAGCAACACATTAGATGAGAAATATGCAGAGCTTGCGCCGACTGAGACTCTCACAAGCGACCACCCTTCAAGTGTTATCGTCACCGCTGAGGCTTCTCTACTGCAGTTCTGACTCCACAATCAACGGCGGAGCACGAATGGCTCCACGGACAGGTGGCAAGCTGACTACCAAGACACATGCTGTGACCCAACTCCGCTTGACGCCATCATCGTTTTAACTCCCGTTGCAACGCACGGGCATGTTTTGCTAGTAAGTTTTAAGAAGAATAATGCTAAAGCTAATTTTAAGTCAGAAAACAAGCAAGTGAAATTACACAGCCTAACTTGGCAGCGGACACAGAATACACTAGCAAAGTTTGTCTCATCATACTATCTTCTGTGGCTATGTGAGGCAGGTTACTTGTATGTATTTGTTAATATACAAGTATGAACCAATAATTGAACTCGATAAAATACAGAATATTAAATACATACATGTATCCATCCTGCGGGGTAAAGTGACTGCTCCGACAGTATAGCATGTATTTCCTCCTCATTGGAAGCTTGACACTGCATTATAAAGGCACAAAATCAGTATGTGAAACTAAGACAAATGAGAACAAGATATATTAATGAACAACGATAAATGAAGCAAATATAATTTCTATTATCAAACCATTCAGTTAGTGACATACAGAGTGAGCAGTTGCTTCTTGCTTTGGAATGATCAATGTTGTCACATAATAAGCTTCATCCCTCTAAAATAAACATAAAATAATTCAAGATCCAAATGATATAGCACGATTATTGTGTGGCACAATGGTAAATTCTTCTCCCCGCTGCACGTACAAATGAAGCACCGAGAATTCCACAGGTCTCTAGATTATTGCTTGTGTTCTCCTTAGCCAGTTCCATGAATTCATCTGTCAATCTAACCGACTGAAAGATACACCACAAAGCAGTCATTTTTAACTAAAATTTCAATGTTGGCCGCATGCTCCTAGAAAGAGCTCACACTCAGCTAAGGATGAGAAATGAGACAGAACGTACTATTTGCATGTCATGCAAACTGCTAGGTGCAGAAGACTGCCCGATGACCGAAGGTCTTGATGGCTCATCCACATATTCAGTGTCATGACTAAAAGGAGCATTGCCAAAGCTCGAAAGGTCTTCTATCCAAGAAACTATAGGAGACGGGTAGTGGTGCTTCACAGGATAGGAACCGGCATTGTGATCTATTCTTGTTGGAAGATGAACTTGGCAGTGAGTCTTATCTTTAGCGTAGTCAGTATGTAGATACATCGTTCTGCCTGCTGTCGAACGTGTCCCGCGTTTTCTATCGCTGTTTTCAGATCTGCCATTCAGCAGCGTCATATGTTAGAATGTTATGAGCCGATGATCTTTAGCAGAATTAGAACGCAAAGAGCCTACTACTGTAGTATACCTCATATCGCTCATGGCTGGTGGCACTCAGAGGACCCAATTTCAACCTGAAATCGAAAATCTAAAAAATTAGATACACGAAAAAGAGAGACATTATTTTTGTCTATTTTTAAATGAAGCGGTTTCACGAGATGTGAATGACAGCAGCACGCGGCAGTGCTCAGGATCAGTTACGCAAAGAAAGATTATTTTCTTCAATCCTACGTACTCAAAGAATTATGAACATCTAGACATAGTATCGCCATACGCCCATGATCCCCATCCATGATCTTTGCTCCACTACTCAAAGATTCAGTCTCGTGATCAATGGGACACTAATAGTAGTACCGTGTTGCTTCAGAGAACAAAAAACTTAACCACCATCCATCGGTGATCAAACAAACAGCGCCCACAGTAGTAGTAGGTCGAATTAAGGATCAGCTCAGCTCAACAACACACCAGCAAGCAGCGAACTACCTACCAATACTAAGACAGGACACCACCTTCCTGCAGTGAACTGTAAACCACCCTTATCTTCCCGGCAGGGACTCTGGTAGTTTTTTCAGGTAACAAATCACAGAAGTTCGATCTAATAAGAGTTTTAGGGGGGGGGAGAGGGAAAAGGGGGCTCACCGGGAGAAATCTGGAGGAGTTGAGGTTGAGCCGGCGGCCACTTCAGCTGCTGGTGCGGAATGAGAGCGAAGGGGGAAGCGGGAGGGGAAAGGCAGAGCGATGGGGAGCGCGTCGCCGTCGCCGAAATCCGGAGGCCAGTTTCAGAATCTGCAAAAACACACACACACGCGTCGCCGTCAGGGTCCGTGCATGCCATACACATCAACCGCGCAGAAAGAGGGGAAATATAAAGCGAGGGAGAATTTGGGATAAGGACGAAACGCCCCGGAGGAGCTGCCGCTGCCGGACGGGAAAAAGGGGAAGAGAAGCGTCGCGGTGCGTGCGTGCCGACCTGCGTGGCGCGAAGGAAGCGCGGGACGGAGATGGCGGACAGCTTCGTAGGGAATCGGTGGGAGGCGTCACGTTTGTGAGCGTCGACCTGCGCGCGCGGCATGGGAACATGGACAACGCATGTCGGCACAGGCAGGCTTCGGCTTTGGGTCGGCTTAACGCGTGGGATCAAGATGCGTACTGTACTACTGCGTAAATGCAATTCTTTTCTCCAACAGCCAGATGATGGCAGTCGATACAGGAGAGGTCCAAGGGTAAGAATATCAACTATAGTTTGGACAATCTTACAAGAAAGCAAATGATGACGCTCCTAGATAAGCAACAAGGCTGTCAAAAGGCCGCAAAAATTGGTTTTTAAGGCCGCTGACTGAACCATTTCCACGCATGTTGCCACGCCGCACAAAGCCGAAGAAACGTGGCATAGGGAACTAGAGCGAAGCTCTCCCTGCTGTCGGATAGAAGCATCATCCAGAGCCAATTGCTGGACCAGTACAAGCCGATTCCGCCACGTGTCAATAATGAAAAACAGTGCGTCATTTCATAGAGCAGGAGTTCAGCTCATCTTGCTTACAGTTTTGAGTGTAATAATTTCACACGCTACGACTTGGAAAATATAATATCATCAATCATGTTTCCGCAGAGCAGCAACTAGCCTTGTGCAAATCTCTTGAACATCATACAAAGCCGATTAACCATATGTATCCGCAAGTACAAGATACACAAACTGGTTCCCATTGTTTACCAGTCTACCGGTTTACGTTGGCCCTACATCATCAAAGACAGCCAAACTCCTTCAATGCATGTCTAGTTGTCTACTATTCGCTGCTAAGGTACATGATAGTGACTACCCA
Organism: Poa pratensis; assembly: GCA_947311845.1. Classification (NCBI taxonomy): domain Eukaryota; kingdom Viridiplantae; phylum Streptophyta; class Magnoliopsida; order Poales; family Poaceae; genus Poa; species Poa pratensis. Next base: position 11,104,181 of record CAMZMU010000061.1, on the reverse strand, counting down.
TCTTTTCGGTTGCAGAATCGTCCTGGTGATCACCATGTGCAGTTAACGGATGCATCATAACAATAACTGGGAGATCAAGCAACAGAAAGATGCATTATTGACTGGTGACTACCGAAATGGGTGTCACTCCACATTACAAGTAAATAACAAGCACCATGGACTTATCTTTCTACTTTGAAGATTGAACAAAAATGTGCTCACTTACCATCATGACAGTTTAGCCAGGAGTTTTTCCACCATACTTCTTTGTTGTATGCGATTAAAAGATTCTGATTGTCTAATTGCTTCTGATACAAGAATGACATTGCTTGGCGACGGAGCATTCACCTACAGAATATAAATAGAATATATAACAAACAGTAAGCACAACATGCATTACTAATTTCCAAGTTTTCAGAAAATATTGACAAACGAATGGGAAAAAACAGATGCATACCCATACTCGACCGTTCAGTCCAACAGCTATCTCAAATGATAGTTTTTTCCCAAGGGCTTCTAGAAGTGGACATGTTGGGGAGCTTAAAAGCCTATAAGCAACCAACATGAGTACATAAGGGAGAAATTAACACTACAACATTACTGAAAATTATGGCATGCATTATTCTCACATCCTTGCCAAGCCAGTTGATGTTTCAAACGTATAACCAATTTTCAATTGACCGAATTCAGCAGCTTTGCCACTAGCTGCAAAAGTGAGCAAAGATTCCCAAGGCAAAATTATATCTCAACCAATGTTTTAGCAAAGATTCACAATATGACATATTTTTAGAACACGCGAAAGTATAGAAATTATAAGCTTATAAAGTTACCATCCATGCATGAAAGTTCTGGATTCATGATGCTATTTGCTTTCACCACTCGGGCATATATTAATGTACCAATCTGCAGGAGAAAACACATGATAAGTACATATAATAAGTTAATAACAATGCATCAAGCTCGAGGGAGGAAAATGAATATTAGGCATTGACACTGCAACCTTTGGGAATAATTACAAGCTGGGATCATAACTCCCTACTTGATTATAACACCCAGGTCCCATATTTGACAAATTTATTTTGCAAAAGTTACTGAGTACATGTTGTTGAATCTAAAACTACAGAAGGGGTCTACTGACTATCTCAGTATAACAACGACGGATCGGAGTCAAGAAAACAAGTGAACTGACAGATCGAAATGGTGGAAATGTACACACAAAAATTCAACACTTTTAGAAACTTAATGATAACGCTATTTTTGCATAGAAAAAGGCAATAAAAAATGCTGTGTTCCGTACCCTGTAAGAATTCAGTATCTACAAAGGTACCAGAAGATTTGATCCAATAAATGAAGTCATGAAATCATGTTTATTTCATAAACAAACAAATGATATGCTGAATAGCAACTTAAAGTTAAAGAATTGTAAGTTCAATGCCTAATAAAGGTGGATAACTAATAAATAACGGTTCCTTCTTTGATGATCAATAAAGGCAACACCACTTTGTGCTTCATGAAGACAACCTATAATGGGATACAAAATATTCGACAACCATTGATGACCCCAATGACATACCTCAAACTTCGGTATGTTTCTCCTGGTACCACCTTCGAATGAAAGAACAGGTAAAAAGGCCAAATTAGGCCCCTTTATGTCCACCAAGAAGTTCTGGAATAACCAAATCCAGCTCAGCAAAAAGAACACATCATATAGGTGCAAAACAAATTCATTAATGTAATTTAAGATTATGTTTTGGTTAGTTCTCTAAGGTAAATTTTGTGAATGTCCATTTTGACTTCAGATATATATTTCAACTGTACAAACAGGGAGGATAGCATCAGAATTACATAAAGATGGTGATAAAAGCAATCAATATGACTACAAAGCGAGTTCGAAATTACTTCTAAATGTAAATGTATACTTACATCTGGTTTGGTGTCAACTACAATACCAAGAACTGTATCTTCTACAGAAGGTATATACTGCCAAAAAGTAGCAAACATTGCATGAGAAAATCAATGAAACAAAATGCAAGGAGAGTGAAAAATGAAAAAAGTACTTGCACAATCTCATATATAAATATACACCAATTAAGCAGATATATAAAGGTACGAATTTGGAGTTTATCAAACTTATTAATTATGCGTTCACATTGGTTTAGTAGTACTCATAGGAGAGTTTGGAGTTTATCGAACTTATTAATTATGCTGGAGAGAAATCAATGTGTTCAGGCAATGAAGAGTTGAAACTTGATTTAAAAAATAAAACAGAAGCTAAATCAACATATATATACTGCGCAACTGAAAGGTAACTACAGAAACTACAAATGCATGTAAGCGTGCATCGGCATTGGTGATTACGTAGCACTGGGTTAACATAACCCAGTCCACAACAGTAGCACCTTAAGCTTTCACATTGGTTTAGTATTACTCATAGGAATAAAACAGTGATATCCTTCAGTTCAACAACGAGGTGTGAAAAAATTGGCTGGAAAAAAATCTGCATGCGGTCGCTACAACACTCAAAGCGAGCATAGATCAAGAGTTTCACATTCTCATCATAGCAGTAGATCACAACGATTTATTTCAAGCAGAGATCTACAATAGATTAACAATTTCCATGTTGTAAAAGCATCTATGAGCGCAAACACAGGACTAACCCTCTTTTGGGAGTTCTCCACCCAGTACTTGTTGGGCTTGGACAATCGAAGCCTCCCAGCACTGGTCACCTGGATGGTGTCACAATCCTGCGAGCCGCCCCGAATAAACAAATCGTAAGCCCCGTGAGCCAAATGAACCCCTGTTTAAACCCTAATCCCTAAATCTCACACGGGGCAAGCGGTTCCTACAATAAAACAGCGGATGTCTTACCTGGCGCAGGCCGGCACCGAGCTTGATGGTCTGGTTGGTCATATCGGCGAGGTCCAGGATGACGTCGCCGGGGACCTGGGCGTCGACGGCGAGGTGAGGCGGGGGAGTTAGTCCAAATCCACGGAGGTGGAGAGCGAGATGTCGGGGTAAGGAAGGAAAGGGATGGGAGTTTTACCACGTAGTCGTCGACGAGGGCGGAGCGCGGGGGCTTCTTCGACTCCATTGCTCAGGGATGGTGGGCGGCGTGGACGCTGGAGGAGTAGGGTGCTGTATGCGCGGCGCGGCTGCGCTTCTCCGTTCCGGTGCGCGTGCCGTGTAGAGGAGTATACGATGGGCCTGGGCCTCGAAACGTTTTTTTTTTTTTTAGTGCCTATCTGGGATTACAAGTTGTAGTACCTGTTTGGACACACAGGACGCACACCACACGCACACCACACACACGCACACACACCCTACCTATGTGTCTAAACTAGACCTTACATCCTATAACTCAGAACTACGTCCTGAGAGACTTGGCCGAAGACCAGTGCTTCGGTGACCGACGGGCACGTCGATCTCGCCTGTGGCACATAGACGTGAGGCAGTAGAGATCCACACTGTTCAGTGAACAGTGTCGTGCTACAGTGTCGCGGGTGAACAGTAGCAGCAGTGAGACACCCGGAAATTCGTCCCCAGAGGGATCGAACCCGGGCGGGCAGGCTGCTCACCAGCTAGCCTTGCCATCGCGCTAAGAGCGCGTCTCTGGGCCTCGAAACGTTGCCGCTGTTTTGGTTTGGTGCCCTTGACCCAAGTTCACTTTAAACTGTGAGGGCATGTTCACTCAAAAAACAAAACTGTGAGGACATGTACAATGGTCGATGAGACGGTCTTATCTTAAACCTGTCACGTAATCCAGATATGACTAAAAAACATGGTGTATAAAGGGTTACATTTTAGTCTTATCCTTAGTACTACCAAATATCATTAAATTTGTGGTGAGACAATTGTTGCTAGAGCACTTCCGTTAGAGAAGAACTACAACAAAGTTTTTGCACGCAACAGGCCACATCTCGGATTGGAAGATAATGGAATCTACTTTTCTTGGTGATTTGCTAGTTTGTATTTGTGAAGGATATGTTAATCTGGTTGTTGTTCTCAATGAGTGAAGATCATGGTATTACACCTCAAATGGAGCATTACGAGTGCATGATTGAGTTGTTTAGTAAGCATGGTTGATTTCTAAGACTAGACATAGTGTAGAGTATCATACACTAGTCTATGTTACTAGTTCCATAATGGGTAGTAACATATTTATGATATCATATATTAGTGTATTTATTAGGTTGTACACTCATCTTGTCTTGAAATTACGGTATCTATCTGTCCTCATTAACTGCAGTGACATGTCATCTTTTTGCCAACGTGACATACATGATACTACCTATGTTACTCACACTATGGCTAGTCTAAGAATTTTTTTCCACCAGAGCAATGTGGTGCTGGATCTCTTAACTAAGAGTAAACAAACCTCTTTTCTAGTTTCTCTCTCCTCCAACTTAACAATTATCTTATGTGGCCTAGGGACAGAGGGATTCACATATATAAGGGGGCCCACATAATGTAATCTAGCCATAAGGAGGGCCGGCCAGCCTAATTGGAGCTATTAGACAACTAATCTCAGCTAAAACATGGAGAACTCTTAGCACAATTTCTAGGTCCCTTTTTCTGGCACAAAACCCAAGCCTAAGTTGAAGAATGATAGCTCTTGGTGTAGTTTTGGTATTTAACTCGAACTATGTAAAAAACTTATCACGGCATACTCCTCTTCCAAACAGGACCTGAAGGTGAAGATATTCAAGTTTCCCGATGGTGTTGCAAACTTGCAACATAGTGTCGAGAGCAGCGTTTTGTAGCTCGTCCTAAATGTAGGAAGTTTTTTCGAAAAATTCAAAAACACTACGTTAAAGTTTCAAAAAGATCTGAAAATAATTCTAGATGTAGATGATGATGAATTATAGCGGTGTGCAAAATATCAACTCGAAATACTTTGTATTTTGGGCCATGTAAAAATGACAAATTTCTAAATCCGAAGGCGGTGAACAGTGAAACATCGAAATTTTCAGGTTTGTCATTTTTGTGTAGGCCGGAATACAAAACATTTCGAGCTGCAAATTTACAGCACATTAGAGTACGTTGTTGTGAACCTCTGTGATTTTTCTCGATTTTTTTGAAACTTCAAAATGTTGATTTCAAAAAACATTAAAAAAACATCCTACATGTAGGACAAGCTACAAATGGACTTTTCGCATAATATACCTCTTTTGCGAAGTAAAAGACCCTTTCAGCACTTAACCTGGACATGTCACTCACAATGCTTCATTACATACATATTCACATGGACAGTTTCACCACAAACAGGAACATGTCCTTTGCGCCCAATTGCCAACCAAAAATGGCTTTAATCTCTCATGTGGCTTTGTAACATTTTTATTCAATCTTAGGTCACCAAGTTGCTATTGTCCACTCTAAAAATGTCCAGCTTGCATACTTGGTATATCCACCGGTGTTCGAAAAGCCTGGGTTGAGTTCAACATACTGTTGCAACACAACCAGGAACATGAGTTGCAGAGAATAAGAGTGTCACTAATCCACAAATGACAAGCCACAGAAAAAGAAAAATCGAGGCTGGCATGCCCAATGTACATCTAGGGCATAATATTACATCAAGTTATGCATATCAAAAGGTTTAAGAGAATGAGCTGAAGACACGATAAGCAGAGATGATGGAGCTGAGACCGAGAGCAATGAAAGCAAAGAACGCCATTGAGGCCGAGGAATTGATAAGTTTGGCGAACTGATCGACGCCAAATCTTGACACCCAGACATCATTGCGAGAAAGCGCTGCTGAAGACGCTGACAGCAGCAGGTAAGCCAATATCTGCAATTAGGAGGAGTCATTCAACCACATTTTTTCATTTGCTTGCAGTTGTTTGTTAATATGACCTAATGTTAGAAACATGAGCATACACAGGAATTAAAGAACAACCACAAAAAATTTATATGAACAAAGGTGTACAATTCTGGATAGTAAGAAAGGAAGAACTGGAGGACATAAACTGTACAAAACAATCTAGTGCATAGGCGTGAATCTTTTTCACTTCACAAATAACATTAGTAATAGCTTGATTAGTCTGAGACATGGATGTGTAACTCATTTTTCAAAAGGTTCTCCTACGATGACAATACAAAACTGATTGAAATTGGAGGATATTTTGTCGTGAAAAATTGCAATAGACTTCAAGCTATGAGAACCCATACATTTCAGATAAATGAATGATTACCACTACTATGCAGCTTGTTTACTTCCCATAATTTAGTACTGTTTTGCCAAAATCAACCTTTAAATTGTCAGGGTCCCAAAATTTTAAACATTGTGATAAGGGTTAGTTATACTACTGTTAGGGGTGTAAATGGATAGGATAATTTCCGCTCCGAACCCGGCGCCGAACCCGTTTTAACAGCATCCATATCCGGTTTTGTGGTATCTGTCGGATTCGGATTAGGATTCGGATTTAAAGTACCGGATGTGGTGTAGGATGTGGTAGTCAGAACATGCACCGGATTCGGACTATCCGTATGAGCCAGCGGAGTATCCGAGCGAATAAAATCGGAATTTATCCGACATAGCCTGGCGCCCCAGCAGCCCAAACTACTGACCCACGAACCAACCAGTGAACCACGACTCGTCGACTCGTCTCTGAACGCACCGCGCCACACGTCCCTGCACCCAACGGACCAAGACTGAACGCTACAGGTGCAGAGCCAAACCACTGAATGGCACAACAATACTCTACATCCATCTATGTAGGGCATAACAGATAAATATTTCGTCAAGTATTGATGCAGTAGTGTCATGCCAATTTATTTGGTATTTTATTGTACTGCATGCTGCTATCAAAATGAAGTACTGAACGCATATGTGAGCTTAATTCATCATGTTTTTTGGTTACGGTTGTTAATTACCTATACACGTATTTATCCGCCTATTTTTATTTCCGACCCGAGTCCGCACCGTTTTCGGTACCTAATCCGCCCCGACTAACATCCGCATTCGAATCCGCAACCGGTCATTATCCGATCCGATCCGAATCCGGCAAAAAATATTGGTTGAGGATATGGTAAGAGCAAAATCCGATCCGATCCGATCCGTTACACCCCTAACTACTGTACACTAGACAAACAAGAAATTGGACCTAATAAATAGCATGAAATTCAGTACACCATATTCAGAAGTGGAGTTTGTTCATTCTTGCCTGATCCATTGCGAGATTGAAGTAGTTCCCCCAGGGGCCTCCAATTATGCGCCTCCCCGTGACAAGGTAGTGCACCTCTACAACTAACTGGAACGCCGAGTATGTAAAAGCCATCACGCTCGCAGCAAGCGTGTACCTGCATTGCACAGACACATCAATCTACAACTACATCAAGAGCCTAAAATGGGGAGATTTTGATCTTGTGCTCCAGAGACCAGAGCGCAACCTGTACTCGTTGTAGCGGCGGAAGGAGTCACCAGCCCAGCCCGGCGTAGTGCCGGCAGACATGACGGAGAGCGCGACCAAGCAGAACACGGCAGCTGAAACCCTAAACCCTAGCTCAGCCCTCTTCAGCTCCCTGCGCCGTACTTTCTCTGGGACCCCACGCAGGAGCCATCTCTTGGAACCCGCTCCGCCTCTGCCTCCGCCTCCAACGCCGCCGCCGCCGGCGACTGACTCGGTGACCACCTCAGGTGCTACCTTGTCGGTCGCCGTGTTCGCCTCCTTTGCCAAGGGGTCCTCGCCCGAGAGGAGCTTCGCGATGGTCAGGGCCGACTCCTTCTGCGGAGATCCGGCCGGGGATTCAGCCACGGCCGTCTCCTTCTGCGGCATCACTTCTTCGGTTTGAGTTAGCGCAAGGGCTAACGTCATGTTCTCCGATTCGCCTGCCGATTCATCTGCATCCTTATCCGATTTGGCTACCGTAGACGCCGGCGCTGGTGGAGGTGGTGGTCCCGGAGCTGGAGCGGCAGCGGGAGCAGGAGGAGGGGACGCCGGCGGCGGCCTTGGTGCTTGGTTCCCAGTAGGGAGGGGAGGAGAATGACCTGTGGTGGAAATAGGGGGCGGCGTTGGGGTCTTAGGAGGCGACGGAGGCTCCGGTGGAGAGGAATCGCCGGTGCCATCCGACGGCGGAGCAGTAATTGTAGGTGCAGCAGGAAGGGGATGAGCTGGGGTTGGGTTATCCAGCGAGAGGCGGGAGCGGTCGAGAGCCGTAAGCTGTGTGGGGGAAGGAGGAGGTGGCTGTGCCTCGGCCGCCGGCTCCGGTGGAGAGGAATCGCTGGTGCCATCGGATGGCGGAGCAGTAATTGTAGGTAGGGGAGGAGTTGGGGTAGGGCTATCCGGCGAGGGGCCAGAGGGATCGAGAGCCGGAAGCTGTGTGGGGCGAGGAGGAGGAGGTGCCTGTGCCCCGGCCGCCGGCTCCGGTGGCGGTGAGCGGATTGGGGAGGATATGGCGGAGCTGCCCGTTTGCTCCATGGCTGCGGCAGCTGGTGGCTGTGGAATGTGTGCCAGTGTGGGCTCGTGCTCACTGGGAGTGTGGCAACTGGAGGCAGAGCAACGCAAACAACAGGTTGAACCGTTGAAGGGCACGAGTGTGTCCAGAAACTCGGAAAGAGAGAACGCATCTACATCTCCAACCGAGGAGAAAAATCCTGACCAGGTCTATCTCGGCAAGACAAGAAACGCATTGTCGTCGGCGGCGACTCGGCAAGACGCATCAAGCAGCTCCTTCGGCGGCGACGACGCGAGAAGACAGCACAAGGCATTGCGGCAAGACGCTTCGAACTTCTCCTTCAGGCCACTGCCGTTCTTGGGGGCAAACTCCAGGCCGGACGTGGAAGTGCCGATCTCAGGGCTATGTCCGTCAACGAGTACTTCGCTTATGGTCAGTGTGAAACGAATACACAAAATACATACCCATCATCTGCAAAGTCTGTTACTACTTTGGTGTTTGATTTTACTAGTTCTTTGATAATATTTAAGTCTATGCAATTCGGAAACCAGGAAGAACGAATGCTATCTGATCAGACTATGCCCATGTACGGCACAGCTACACACAGTTTGGAGGGGACGAGACATGAACCTGACTTACAGGTCGTCGATGGTTATACAGGAGAAGGAAATTGTCCAACTAAGGTAATGTGTATAGTTTTGCCGAATAGCAAAAAAGTACTGCATGTTGCGAAGTAATCGTACTACATGGCTGATGACCTTTGTGCATTCCATGTGTTTACCAGGATAATTCAAATGCATCTTCATTTCAAAATGTACCAGCAGAAGGAATGTGTTTCCAATCTGAAGAAGAGGCATACAAGATCCCAACGTCAGTTGATTGATGCTGATAAGCACATGATCAACCAAATGCGGACAGCAGGAATACGACAATCTGAAATATACAACTTCTATGAAGAATGGTGTGGTGGAGCCGAACATGTGCCTTTCTTAGAGATGGATTCCAATAATTACATAAGAAGTAGTCAGCGCAAGAAGTATTTAGAAACCGAAGATGCAGAAACTCTATTGGAGTATTTGAAGAATAAACAAGCTGAAGACCCTTCATTCTTTTATGCCGTGCAAGTAGACAAAGAGAATGGCAGAATAGCTAATTTCTTCTGGGCTGATGGCAGTCAATAATGGATTATGCTTCCTTTGGAGATGTTATTTCTTTTGATGCCACATTTTCAACAAATAAATTTGAAATGCCATTTGCTCCTATTCTTGGTGTTAACCATCACAAGCAGACAATTGTGTGCAGCACTGTTATTCAACGAAGCCCATCAGTCGTTCGTGTGGCTTTTTAGCACCTTCCTGCAAGCAATGTCCGGTAAAGAGCCAAAAACATTTTTTACTGACCAGTGTGCTGCAATTACTTCAAGCACCTTCCATGGAGAGTTTACAAGTCTATTACTTCAAGCTGATGGGCATAACACAACACCTTCCACTGTTAAGCGATTGGATTTCAATGAAGGAACTAGTACAAGTACTTTCCAAGGGCGACACATGCATGTTCTAGTCATCAGCTAGATCAGAATGAACACGGCCGGGACAAATGCAGTAGGGTAGAGCTATGTGTGTCTTTACCTTTTATTTTGTATGGATTTGTTTTTTTAAGAAGACATGTAAAGAATTACAGTGGATGTTGTATGGACTCAATTTTCAGACTAATATGGATCGGAGGGAGTACATGTCTTTATCCTTCTGCATATTTTGCACTACTAAGTCAGTTACTTGCAGACTCAGTTTTCTGTACTGAGTACTGACATTGGGTACTAAATACTTGAGAATTAGTCATCAGCCAAATCAGAATCAACACAACTGAAACTACATCCATTCAGAAGTAGTCATTCAGTTCAGATTACCACGAGTCTCCAATCATTAACTGGAACTAAATCCATTCTACCATGCACGTGTGTGATGCCACCGGTGGAGTAAGAACATGGCGTCGCGTCGCCACCGCCGCCGCTCCGGCGACATCACGACATTACATCGCCGACTGGCGGCGCTGCTGTTCCGTTGCCACGACAAAACTATGATGTTGCGCTCCAGCGCAGTCGCATGGCCGCACTCATGCCGAGCAAAGCTGTTTCTATGGGATTTTTTTTTTTGAAAGGATTTCTATGGGAATTAGTCTGGCGCACTACTCCATTCCGTGCCAATTCCAGCCAGCGTAGGAATTAGCGTGAGCGAAATACGGAGGTAAAGACTGGGAATCGGGAATAGACGTGTGGGAATCGGAACGAAACGGAAGCTGGACGTGCGTGCTCTGAGATTCGAACGGACAGGTGTCAGTCATCGAGCTGGGTCTATCCTGCTGGGGAGATAGACCTGGCTCATAGGATTTTTCTCCGTCCAACCGAGGTCACCAAACCGGCCCGCCCGGGCGGACAGCCCGGACCGCATTTGGCCCAAAAACTCTGACCTAACCGAGCTCCCCAAATCGGCCCTAAACGACCGGGCGGTCCAGCAGCCCCCAAACCCAGCCCATATGTGGGGTGGCGCGGACGTGACCGGACGCACCCGCCCCTTGGGTCGCTGACGGCGCGGTCCCACGCGGAGGGAGGCTGACCGGCACTGGCAGCGTGAGGTGGACTCGCCGGCGCGGAGTCCCAGGCGGTCTCCTCCGCTCCCCACCGGCCGTATTTATTTCCGCCTCCTTCTCTCCGCTTCCGCACTTCCCCTCCTCTGCTTCGCCACCGTCTCTCCGCCTCCCGACGCCACCCGCAATGTCGTCGTCCGACTTGTTCGATTGGGAGGATCTGGAGCCCGAGGTGGAGTCACGGCGCGCGGCGGCGCCGGCTCCCCAATCGACTACGGCGGAGTCGGACGTGCGGCGGCGCCGCAAGAACAAGGAGCTCTTCGACGCAACCATCGCCGAGTCCAAGCGGGCGATGGAGATGAATGCGGCGGCCTCGCGCCACGCCTCCGAGCAGGCGCGCCATGTCCGCCTCGTGGTGGCGCGATCCAGGAGCGGCGGCGGCACCTCCGGCTCCAGCGGCGACCCGTACGCCATCTTCGAGCAGCTCCGCCGCCCCGACGCAGACGAGAAGGGGAAGGGCAAGGCGCCGGAGTGAAGCTCCGCCACGGTCGACCGCTCCGCCGCCGCAAGTCAAGAATATTTTGCTAGTTTGTTGACATGTATTTTGCTTCTATGTAGTAGTATCCGAACTTGATGAAATATGATCGACGTTGAACTCCTACGTGCATGGATTGTATGGTTTTAGGGGTTAGGTTTGGGCGACACGGCTGTAGGAGGCTAATTTTGTGGCATGTCCGGTCACTGTCCGCGGACAGTTTGGGGGCTGGATATGGGGGTTATGGTTGGAGATGCTCTTATGATCCAAATTCAAAACAAAAACGAGGTAAGTAATTCTGAATTGCGATTCAAGCAAAGTAATAGAAAATGTCACTTATTACATTAGCAAAAATCTGAGGAAGCTATGAGGCGAAGAATCCTATAATGCCACTTATTACATTAGCAAAAATCTGATGAATGCCACTTACAGTAGCAGAAGGCGAAAAATTATGATCAAATCTCCATGCAACAACAGGTTGACGGGGCAAATAGGGAGTAACAATTGTTGTTGTTGTTGTTGTTGGTTAACCCGAGCGAGCTGCTAGCTGTGCCGTCGGACGGGGTACACCTATTCTTCGGCCTCCTCTCATCACTCAACCGGGGATGAAACCATGAAAGTAAACAAGAATGACTCATGGTCTCATACTCTCGGCAATTTTGATAACAACCCTTTGGCAAAACTTAAGACCGAAATGAACTTTTCTGAAACTTTTAGCCGGATTTGGCCCTTTTAGGTACGGCGAAAAGCTCTGGCGGTAGACATGTCCATGTTACCGCCCGGGCGGGACGGTTAGCTTTGGTACCGTCAAGATGGCATTGATGTTATCATGCCTAACTGTTCTGCTAGTATGTTGAGCTTATGATTCTAGGGTCTGTTCGTTTTTAGAATTAGGTGGCACGGGATGTCACGGTTCCATTCCTAGGAGGCATTCTCGTGTTCGGTTGAGGGATAGAACGGAATTACCTCGTCCCAGGAAAGCGAATATTCGGTCGAGATGCGGAACGCACCCGTCCGTCCAAATCGGCCGGACGAGGTGGAACCGAGGCGATGGAAAAAAGAAAAATATTCTCACGCATCTCGCCTCACCCTCGACCCCAACTCTCACCATTCTCTCCACCCCGCTCTCTCGCTCCCGCATGGGCGCCGCCGGTCGCTCCCGCACCGTCGCCGCCACCTCCACCCGCGCCGGCGCCGCCACTCGCACCCACGCCGGCGCCGCCACCGCCACCGTTGCCCACGCACGCAGAGGCGGGGTTGGGCGGGAGCAGGCGGGAGGGATCCGGAGCAGGCGCGGCGGGGACGGACGAGGCACAGCCGGGGAAGGTCGGGAGAAGGCAGGAGCAGGCCGGAGCAGGCGCGGCCGTGATGGATTTCGAAGCACCGGCGACGGATTTCGAAGGTGAGCAGTTGGTTTCGATCCAGCCCGATTTATTTTCCTGTGCCTCCCTCCTACCAAATCCCCCAGAGCGTCAACGTCCACGCGTCGCCCAGCGTCTCCGCCGCGCTCCGCGTCGCCGGCGTCCGTGGCCCGCTCTCCATCACCGCCTTCGGGGACGTCGTCCAGCTCTCCCGCGGGGCGCAGGAGGCGCTCGCTGCCACCGGCGTCGCCATCTCCACGTCCCAACCATGTGTTTTTCATGTTCTATTCACATTTGTGCAACTATTTTATTGCTGGACAGAAATGGACAATGTTGAAAGCACCGATGCAAGTGCGAGCAACACACAGGGTGCAAGTGGGAGCAACACGCAGGCTGCAACTGGGAGCAAGACCAAGGTGGTGGTTCACTGGACCAATTCTATGTCCACCATGATGCTTGGCTTTTTGGCTGACATTGTGGCTAGTGGTAAAAGAACTTCAAGTGGTTTTAAGCAGTGCCACCATAACCAATGTGCTCAAGCTCTCAATGAACACTTCAAGCTATCACTGAATCATGAACAGATTAGCAACCACCTGAAGAAGTGGAGGAAGATTTGGGGCAGGCTGATCCAGTTGAAAAATCTGAGTGGAGCTCTATGGGATGAGGATACTTGCACTATTGGACTTAGCGATGAACACTATGCAGGGCATTGCCCCGTAAGTTTTTTATGTACTGCATGCTATTTACTAACATGAAGTTATGTGTACTATATGCTTCTCACTTGTGCATCGTTTTGTAGCACAACAAATCTGATATCCCATTGCTGAATACCCCAATTGAACACTACCGTGCAATGGAGACAATCTTTAGGTCCACTACAGCAACAGGGAAGTATGCCAAGTCTGGGAATGACCCCTTGTCTATCGAAGTTGAAGAAGAAGGCCCAGAGAGTGAGCTAAACACATCGCCAAACGTAGGCAGTCCGCTGGCAAAGCACCGCCGAAGAAGAAGGCCAAGCTTGTGAACAAGGAAGATGATCCATTAGTCACCACTCTCAAAGATGGGTTCAAGATGATGGCTGAAGCACTTATCAAGTCGGGTGGAGATGGTGATGATCTACCTGATGGCTTGTGGGATGCTTTGAATGCACTCAACGGATTTGATGATGAGCACATGGCTCATTATTATGCTCATCTTGTTGAGAGGCCAAAGATTGCAAAAGCCTTCATGACTCTTACCAAGGAAAACAAGTTGGTCTAGGTGGGTAGGTACATGGAGAAGGAATTTGGAATAGTCTATAATCTGAATTGAAGTGATGGTATGAACTTCAATTGTCTTTAGGCTATGTTTGATACCAACTATGCTATATGGACTATAATGATGTAATGACCGTAGGCAACTATGCTTTTGGATGACTACCACGCCATGAACTAGACATGGTTGAAATCTGTGGCATGAACTAGTATGCCATTCTTTTGGATGAATGTTGGACTATTTGGACTACTTTGCAATTAAGTTGGACTATTTGGATGATGATGTGTTATGTGAGTTGAAATCTGTGTTGTGTTGTTATAATATACTTGTTTTGATTGTGAATATATATTTGTTGCTGTTTATTGCTGAAAATATAGGAGAAATGTTGCCAAAATTTCGAATAAAATTGTGATATACAGCACACACACGCAGTGGTAAGCTCACCATTCATGTCAAAGAGGTGACCACATGCCACTTTTAGCCATTCCATTCCCCACCCATTCCAAAATCGAACGCAGGAACGGAACGTTCCGTGACAAATTCTTTGTCAACCGAACGCAGGAATGGAACCGTCCCGTTCTGCTGGAATGGAATGGTTCCATCCCATTCTAGAGAAGCTGGATTTTGGAAGATTGTGGGGAGAATCTGTGGTGGGTAGAAGCTGGCAAAATCTGCTACCTCTGTTCTTTTCAGCTTCTAGACATTTGGCTTGTTTGATGGGGTGAGTGGTGAAATGTCTATAGCGCCCCTAAATTTCATTTGTAAGCTAGGTTTTAGTACAAATGAGATAGAAATGAATACAGAAGTCTTTTTAGTACAAATTCCATACGTTCTATAATTCATCAATTGCCAAAATAAAATAAAAGTCATTTTAAGTGATTCAACTATTACAATTAGAATACTCCTCATGCAACTAAACTTTCTGCAATTCTCTGGCGCGTCCCACGCATGACTTCATCGGAAGAAGATGAGGCGACTCCCCCGACATAAGATGCACTATCCACATGGATATATGAGCCTCGCTCAATCGTGTCGAAATGGCCATCATATAGCTTACTATCACGAATGAAGTTATGCAAACACATGCATGCAGTGATGATCTTCGACTGCGTCTCTTCTTCTGGAAAAAATGGTATCCCGAGCATAATACGCCACTTCATCTTAAGAACGCCAAATGCTCTTTCAATGGCATTTCGTAGAGATGAATGAAGATGGTTGAATTTCTCCTGCATGTTTTGTGGAGGCGCACCTTGGAATTCAGGAACATGGTAGCGTTGCTCTTTGAATGGGGCGAGATAACCAGTTCTATTGGGATATCCAGAGTCGACAAGATAGTATTTTCCTGCAAGTAGCAAAAACATCAACATAAATACATATTATGAGCATATATTTTGTTTGCATAGTACATATGCAAAAAGATTACCGTGAGGAGGGTGTGGTAATTGGCAAACCTAGGCCGAGCATCAGTCCATACACGGTTATCATGAGCAGATCCAGGCCATCCAGGAACAGCAAATGTGAACCTCAAGTCAAAATCACAAATTGCAGGGACGTTCTGACTTGTATATCCTTTCCTGTTAGTGTATCTTTGCTTGTCCTTTGCAGCTACTAAGACAGGAATATGTGTTCCATCAATTGCTCCAATTGCATTCTTGAAATGGGGCAAAATCTTTGTTGCCTAATTTTTTCATGAACTTGGGTGAAAGTAGGATCATGGGGTCTAATGTAATCACCCGCCATACGGTCTACACAGTCTAACACCTCATGAAACTTCCTGCTTATAGTAGAAACACTACGCTCGAAACGATCTGCAGCCTGACTATTGGACTCAGGTGCCCCCAACATCCACGGAAAGATAGCTAGTGATTCTATACTGGACATCTGAGAAGTTGACTGCATACCATATGTAGCAACAAGAGTTTCATGCAACATTCTGAAAACTGACCTCCTCATCCTAAAACAGTTGTAGAATTTCCTTGGATCCTTCATCCTTTCCTCAACCCATTGTATCCCTGTCATCATAGGCAGACTTCTAGCATCATAAGGTGCCTTTTCATCCTCTTCTGCAAGAGCAGCCGCAAGCATGTAGTACAAGTCCAAATCTTCATCATCAGAATCATCATTTGAATAATTCATCTATAAGTACACAAAAAAATATGTAAGCTGAAAGCATAAGTAGGGCTCAACACAAATCCATTGTCATACGTAGGGTACATGCAGATAACATACAAGTTCAAAGCAAATTAAAATAGGGTCATCCGAGATACAAGTTGAAAACAATGAAAATATAAAAAGATGTATCTCATCATAAGCCAACTTCTACTTCTTGTTATGCTGCTTCCATGTCATCCTAAGCCAATCAAGCCTCTGCGCCGGTGTAGCATCCTCCTCCAAACAAATGAATACATCACGGTACTCCTGTAGAATGAACAGCTGTGTGGCATAGAAGTACTCCAACATCCCGGGCTTAGCTCCATCCTGAACTATTTGTGCAACCATCCGCCTAATCTCCTGCCTAGCAGAATCCTTCTTGTCCTCTTTTTTTCAGGAGATGTCACAGAGTTCGTACTCTTCTCTTCCTCCATCAACCTCGTCTTCTCTTCCGCCTTCAACCTCCGCAGCTCCATCTTCTCCTTCTTCTTTTCAATGAGCTCCATCACACGATCAAACCTCGAGGCACTCCCAGTACTTGCCTTTGGAGTTGATGTGGGGTCGGTGAATAAGGGCAGTGTCTCTTGTTCTTCTTATTATGCAAAGGTGTAATAGTAATCTCGGTTTCACCTTCACAACCTGAACCATCAAGTTCCTCAACATTGCAAACATTGGTCTAAGAAGCTGCAGCCTTAGCAGCTCGGTCGTGAGATGATGGTGGCACCCTAGCAGTCACATTTGTCACAACATTCTTGTCAAATATTATCTTCAAATCCTCCTCATCTTGTAGTGGGGCTATGCGAAACTTGGTTGCCTCTGGACACATCTGCATGCATAAAGAAACATCAGTATAGCACATAAGAAGAAACACCTAAGCCAAACATTTACAAAGTGCCCAGCAATATCATTACTTGTATCTCACGTTCCCACCAACCATCATCAGCATCAATGGTATTAGTGATAGGATCTCTTCCTATACCAGATGCATGTTGAAGCAATCCCTTCCAAACAGTGTAATCTTTTTTCAGGGTGTCCCACCTATTTTTCAATTGACTCCAAACATAGTTTCTCTCGGTGCGCTTGTTGAAGTTTGTTGTCATATTGACTTTACCATTGGCATTCAAAACATTAACCGGACGATTATGTTTATTCACTTCTTCGATGCACACATCAAGAAAAGCTCGGTGAGCTACTGCATCCCAATTTGCTTTGGGGGTTTTCAACTTCTCTTTCTATCACACAAAGGACCAATTAATCAGTTCATGTTTACCTATTGCTAGTTAAATTACAGTATATACAATAATCAGTTCATGTTTAGCAAGTCCAAAAACAATAGCAATTCTGGCCACAATAGCACAAAATCTGGAATTACACTATAATGAAATTGAACTACAAGCAAATTGATGCTAGTGATGCAAATCTGGCCACAATAGTCAATGCTAGTGATTTAGGAATTACACAAATTGCTAACTACCTATTATCACTGCAAGCAACCATATAGCAAAACACAAAGCAAAACATGGGAACTTTCTTGTACCTGCGGCGGGGGCTGGGAGGAGGACGGCGGGGGCTGGGAGGAGGACATGGCGAGGTCGGCGGCGGACGGCGGCGGACAGCGGCGGAGTGCGTCGGTACGACCGGCGGAGGACGTCGGGTCGGGGCGGCGGTAATAGGAGCGGGTCGGGGCGGCGGAAGGAGGAGCGGGTCGGGCGGCGGCCGCCGGACGTCGGCGGCGGAGCGGCGACGCGGGGTCGGGCTCAGCGGCGGCGGGGAAGCAGGAAACCCTAGCCGCCATTATTTTCTCCAGAGGACGAGCGAGTCGGGGGAGAGACGGGAGCAGGGGTTGCGGGCCTGGGAGTTTCCTTTTTTTCCCTTTCGTTTGTCTGTAATCCTGGAGGGTGGCATTTGTCTGTAAATAGACGCAACGATATGTCTATAGATAGATACCCTTTCGTTTCACTCGGTGGAATCGCGGGAATCACCCCAGAATCGACCTCCGACCAGATTCTGTGTTCACGAACAAAACCAGCTTTTCGGTGGGAAAAAGCTGGGCCGAATCTAGACCCTTCTTTTGGGCTTCTCCAGATTTTGGGCTAGAATCAGTTTTAGAAGCTCAAAAGAAGGGGGCAGATCCGACGAAAATTTTGAAAACTGTTCGGGCTGAAGCTTTGTAAAAGGGCTAGGTTTGGTCGACTCGCCCATACTCTCATGGAGTAGTTGAATAGAACTTGTGGTACTTTTGGAGCTTTCACCTTTTTAAAAGATGGATGGATAGGAGGATATCACAATCGTTAGCATATTTCCACGTACTTGCACCGAACAAATGGAAATCAATTGCAGAGCTCATATCGCATATCTGTTCACTAATCACTATAGATAATGAAAGAAAAGATCACAGCAATGGTCACTCCATTTTCTTCCACCACTTTTTGGATTTGTTAGACAAAGTACCATGAAAGAAACAACCAGATTGCTGGCTGTCAGATGTGTCAAGCAGCATTATTTCAGCTATATACACATCCATAGAGCTATAGAATTGTCATGGGATATTCTGGTATGAAACCTGTAGTAACAATAAGTGAATTATTTGCAACTAGGTGGATTTGTACACTTGAAAACACTAGAGGGCGGTTGCTTGTATTCAGGTATACTGGCAGGATCAACAGGTCGGACCTCACCAGGCTGAAAAAACAAGCTGCTATGCCTGCATAAGGAGCATTAGTTAGTCAGCATCTGTTTCCCTTCAGTCAGCAAAAGTAGATGGAGGGTATGTTTATGTGGTATGCAAATCGGAAGTTCAAATGATCTGAAGCAAGCACTGTGATTGCAAAATGAAGTGGAGTGCACAAGGATTAGTTTGTACCTCCTAAGGTCAAGCCCAATCAACCCGGCTTGAAGAATTGACAAGTTGTCTGAATCTGGTGAGACAATGACAACAGTATCCCCTGAGTACTGAGTCTCGAGGATTGACATGAGTTGTGTTACCCGAACAAATACGTCGGCCACGCTCTCGTTCGGTGTGCCATCATTAGTAGGAGGTGGTTTGATATCCGACGAAATATTATCAGATGCATAAACCTAAATCCATGATAAGAAAGGGAACCCGATCAATGCAGGAACAAAACATATCCAGCGAAAATTGTCTGAATCGTTACACCGATATTTTTGAGCCACTAGTGTATACTGTATCTACTTACGAAAATACTACTAATTTCACTGGTTAGTTACCAACAACCTCGAATAAACACGGCAACTTGCCTACTGATTGAAATGATAAAAATGAGTATGTCAGGAAATTCTGTTTCTCCAAATCAGTTCTCAGAACTCACAAACTGCTTTTAGTCCATGCTTCTAAATTTATGTATATTCAAACTGAGTGTCATCCTGTTTGTAAAGACTAATTAGATAGATTCACGCTTCTTCATATACTATTAGGCAGACACTGAAACCACTGTTCTGCCTTATTGGGTAATGGGTAGCAGCGTCAGAGAACGTCCGTAGCAGGCAGCAAGCAGAATTTTACCAACTCCTTTGTATTCCAGTTTTGCAATGTACATCTGCAAGGTCAGTGCACTCCAATTTCTGAAGCTTATTTGCTAGTACAGAAAAAGAATCTAAAGTTTCTCCAGAAACAAAGGTACCAACGTCTGCACTTAACAATATCGTATCTCTGCAATCGCTCAAGTCAGTTGTTCTTCTAACCTACTCCATGTAATGAATTACAATTTGGCAAAGAAATTAATCGTTCGGATAAATAATACCTCGGGCAATGCTTCTAACATCTTCCCCTCGTACGCACCCAATCCCCGCGCATCCAAGAAGCTATACTCTGGCACGATTTTGCTTCATACGGAGTAGCCAACAATTTCAGTAGTACATGATCATTGATCAACCGCTGATACACTACTCATGTAAAATCAGGAAACATAGCCCGCGAGGAGGTGTAAAGACTGGCAGGTACCTCCGGTTGATGCTATTGGCGGCAGCGATGATTTCGGCGGCCTGGTAGGCGCGCTGGGTGATGGAGGGCCATATCCAGCAGTCGTCCTCGCATGCGCCGAGGCGGCGGAGCTCGAGCGCGGCGCGCGCGGCCTGGCGGAGGCCGGCGGGGGAGAGGCCGCTGTCGACGGAGGTCTTGGCGACGGGATTGGTGCGGAGGAGTCCCTGCCCCTCGTACACCGACTCGCCCGCGCGCACCAGGAAGTAGCGGTTGGCCAGCCCCGGCGGCGGCATGCGGAACAGTCCGCGCGCCGAGGCGGTCGCTGGGCAGAGCGAGAGGGGAAGAGGCGATGCTGAGAGCAGGAGGAGGTCTCGGCGGCGGAAGTTGAGGAGCGGGGGCGGTGGCGGTGGCGGCTGTGGCGTGGAGGGGAGCCGAGAGGACGGAACGGAGGAGAGAGTGGTTCGCATTTCCAAATGCCCGGAGAGCGGAGAAGCGAGCACTTGCTGCCGGACTTGCGACTTGGGGAGAGCCAGTGGCAACTTGCAACGAGTGGGGTGAAATATCCAGCAATTATTTTGCCGAATTTCGCCTGTGCCTTTTCGGTCCTTTTTTCCTCTATTTTTCGTTTTCGGCGTTCTCGTCCACATCTCGCCAGTCGATGGACAGAAGGCAACGACTCGTAAGCACTCGCTTCTCTGGATGAAATCAGTCGGCTGAAAGCGGGAAAATATTCAATTTCTGTGGTGCGTGGCCTCGGAGCCGGCGTGTGGTGTGTTGTGTTGTTATATCCGGTTTTCGGCCATTCCTTATAAACTGCCAATTCACTTCTTCTATATCAATGAAAAGGCAAGCCTCTTGCCCGGTTTCAATTTTTTTTTTCAAATTCTAACTCCTTATAAGTTTCCAACTGTTCAATTCAAAATATGCACCTCAATTATTCTAGCTAGTATATGATTTCTCTTAGGTGTCACCTGAATTTGTGTTTCATAATGTGGGTAGGAAAAAACATAAAGTAAGAGTGATTCCCTCGTTAAATAAAACTCTTTAATTATTTCTAGGGTGGATCCAAAGTTTAACATGTGCAATAACCATGCGATCATACTACTTATGATTGAATTCCGAGCGGCCTAAGCAAATATTGATAGGAAATAAATAAGCTAAAACATAGTATTACCAATTTATGGTTCGTGTTCTGTCCTATGTCATGAATCCAAGACTTGGGGCACGACTTCTACTCACTCTGGACGTCCACGTCCTCATGTAAAATCGACGTACATGTATGAGACCGATCTTCATACTATTTGACCAATGTCAGAGGACAAAACACTACTCAAATATCAATGTAGTATGCAATAAACTATGAGAAATATAATAGGTGTCATTTTTTAAAATATGATGGAGATGGGAGTCAGTGACTGAGAGGCGGCAGCCTGACTGCGGAGAAAGATGACGATGGTCGTGGAGGTCGTAAGTGGTCGACCACATAGGGGTACCATCCCTCTCCTTCTTCGTCTCGAGGGTTCCTCTCCTATTATATGAGTCCCCTCCATATATGGCAGCCATAGTGGAGGAAATTTCTGCTAAAAGATGCCTCTCTCTAAACCTAGTTTTTCTTTCAATATATTGCCTCCTTCATTGAATCTTGGCCATCGATCTACCCCCTCACCCTTTGAACCAAGGGTTATTATGCATCCGTGGACGTCCAAGTCCGTTCTTATCTCCTCATGAGTCCATAGAACCAAACCACGCTCAGATCGATTCAATGTGGAAATGGTTAAAGTCATCCTAGTCACCTCCTCTCGTGGTCCGAATCGTCATAGATTTGGTAAATAAAGATATGGGGCTATATTGCTACAATGGTGCACACGGAGTCCGTTTTGAACGTGTATATTTGTTTTAAGCCATGAATTGTAAGGAAGATCTTAATGTTTTGATTTTCTTAGTTTGACTCCATAGTGGAGGCGCAAAATTACGGTTTCAGAAACCTAATTGTAGGGATGAAATTCCAATCAACCACAAATTGAACCAAATTTCAAATTTTTCTGAATTTATTCAGCTATTTGCTTCTATTAATGGATTAGTCCTAAAAAGTCATATTTATTAAACGAAAAGAGAAATAGATATTAAAATAAATATATACCATTTCAACGTATCAACACCCCAGATCTAAATATTGTGTCGGGGAGTTTGCGAAACATAGGCTTCTAGATGCTGCAGGGAGGCATTATAGCTAAGGTTGTCGTACATTGACACGGTTACATGGTTGACCCGTCGATTGTTTCTAAGACATGTTCGGTTGCCTCGTGGAGCACGACCTACCCCTATATTACGAGATGTGACTAGAGATACACTTTGCACGTAGGACGTTCGTAGACTAGCCACTTTCAAATGTCCCCTTCCCTTGACGATCTAAGCTTCATAAGGTCCATTGAATCCCTATAGACACCTACAAGCCTTACAAGATCCACTGGAGGGATGTATCTCTCCCCTTGAGTTGATTCATCTGAGAAATAATGTGATAATGCTCATATAATGATATTTATTGACTAGAGATTCCTAACAAAGGACCAAAATTACAATTATGTGGTATGTAGGAAGGGTGGAAGGTAAATTTTGGTCTATGATGGACTATACCACTGCTCCATTTAATGGACTTTATTCACCTAGCATTCATCACTTGATGTTTCCTTTTAACTTCTCCTTTTGACTTGTTGACGATGATTATTTGTTAGATTTTTGATAACTTGAATTAAGTTTGACAATTTGC
This sequence comes from Poa pratensis, assembly GCA_947311845.1. Lineage (NCBI taxonomy): Eukaryota > Viridiplantae > Streptophyta > Magnoliopsida > Poales > Poaceae > Poa > Poa pratensis. The sequence goes on along the minus strand of CAMZMU010000061.1, from coordinate 11,081,220 downwards.
CACATTGTCTCCAATGTACATGGGACCTATATATAGGATTAATTATGAACTATATCATGATCATACAATCCAATGATCGGAATATTCATGTTTAACCAACCACATAATTTCAATCTCGATTATAATCGATTGTTGCAACCTAAACCGGCCCACAAAGTAGTCATTTTCTTGTAAGAACACGTTCCAACTTTTTGGGTCAAATTTCGTTTGACAGTCCCGTGATCTAATCTTCTGCCAGTGGACCTCCTTTTCTTTGTTGACCTGACCTGAGAGTGCCGGTGCCAGTGGACCTGTTTACTGTACGTCTACAGTACCAACCAAAAGGCAGAAGAGAAAAGCTTCCCAACGCTATCTTTGAGAAAACCCCTGCAGTTTCCACGCAACTTTTCTTTGTAGATTCAAACTTGTAGTATCCTCCGGAAAATAGTCCTCCAATCTTTTGTTATGAGATATCGAAATACTTTAAGGGTTTATTTTGAAATTCACCTAAAAGATATCTCTGGCTGGACCATACCCTCGCCCGCCCGTCCGCCGCCATCTTCGTCGCCGTTCGGTCTGTTCCTCCTTCCTCTGACCCCGTCTTGACCCTGGTCGTTCCGCGGGCCGAAGCCAGAAGAAACACCAGCCGAGGACCCATGGCCACCGAGACCGACACGTTCGTCACCGACGTGGCCTTCGGGCAGGAGGTGATCGTCACCACCGTGACGTCCTCCGGCGTGGCCGTCGAGGTCTGGATCCAGGAGATCCGCGCCGTCCTCGGCGACCTCGTCGTCGGGCTCGACGTCGAGTGGCGCCCCAGCTACAGTCCCTCCCAGAACCCCGTCGCGCTGCTGCAGCTCTGCGTCGGCCGCCGCTGCCTCATCTTCCAGCTCCTCCACGCCGACTTCGTTCCTCAGGCTCTGTCGGATTTCCTCGCCGACCCCAACCTGCGCTTCGTCGGCGTCGGCGTTGGGGAGGACGTGGAGCGCCTCATCGACGACCACGACCTCAAGGTGGTCAACACGGTGGACCTGCGCGGCCTCGCCGCCGAGGGGATGCAAAAGCCGGAGCTCCGCCAGGCCGGGCTGCAGGCCTTGGCGCGCGTCGTCATGGGGACAGACGCCGCAGGCCTTCAGAAGCCACAAAGGGTGAGGATGGGCCCATGGGACGCCTACTGCCTCTCTCTCGTGCAGATCAAGTATGCCTGCATCGACGCTTACGTCTCCTTCGAGGTCGGCCGGAAGCTGCTCACCGGCGACCTACCGGCGACCACCGAGGTGATAGCCGCGGCGGCTCCTGCAAATTCGAATGCTTAACTCTAGCACCTACTAGTTCGTTTAGATTTAGTTCTTGATCTCTTAATGTTAGGCCAAGGTTTGGGTGTGATTTGTGAACTGTGATGGAAAAATCAGACATTGACGATGATGAGGACTAGCTTTAGAGCAGGGAAACGATCGTGGCTACAACTAGGTGCCATGAGCATTAAGCCTTTTTGTGCCGATCGAAATTCTGTGTAACATTCTGCTCAACTATGCATTTTTAGTGGACTATCAACTATTTTTAATTAATTGTTCATGTCAGTAATGCTTTCAGTTATCACCGATTAGATGTTGCAGATTTCCACCAGCTCTAATTTGCTCTTAAGTTCGCCATTAGAACTTTCGATCTGTTTAGTACAGTATTTGACATCATACATTGGTATATTTTAGCTACAGAAATGGTGTAATTGACGATGTGCAGCAGGCTCTTTTGTGCTGATCGACACTGTTTCTGTATTCTGCTCAGCAATGCTTTTGTAGCGGACTGCCAACTATTTTATCCATGTCGGTGCTGCTTCCAGTAATCACCGATTGCGTGTTTCAAATTTCCAATAGGTCAATTCACCGAGTTCTGTAGCTAGAATTTTGGTCATTTAGTATCCGGCATCATAATTTGATTTCTGACAGTCACTTGTACCACATTGTGTAGTTGCTGATTTGTCAGAAATTACTCTTATCACATCCAGAAGAACACTGGCATGATAGTTCATAGATATCCCAATTCTTCACAGTTGAATCTCAAACTTGATCCTTCGTTGAAATTGCACATTATATGATGTATGAAACACATACATTATGCTTGTGAGAATTTACAACTAATTATGATTACAACATTCGATCAATTCCCCATTCTTCTTGGTTCAAGTTCTTTTAGTCTGCCATTCATCCGAGTCTGATAAATTTTCTTTACACGGTGGAGCCTGTGATAAATTGACAAGAACACAACTCTATGCTTGTTTGTCCTAGTGTAATGATTACTTCTATCATGAGAATAATATATCAAATGTTTAACTGATAATAACAGAGTGCCATTACCCTAATACGAACAGATAACTACACCCATTGCCCCTTCTTGTGCTCAATGATGTCAGAGCATAACTACTTCGACTATGTACAGTAGTTCCTTTTCTTCTGTTTAGCGTTCGAACACCACTGTTAGTAGAGCCTTTTATTTGGCTTAGTTTTTTTTTACGAAGCCAACAGACTGTTGGATTTCATGGTCTAAGAAGATAGAAACAGTCTTAACAGTGTAAAAGGGAAAAAAGAAAGGAAAATGTGTCTTGGCTCTGGGTACCGGTATTAAACAACCAGCTAGCTACTGCTTGACCCCAGTTGTGAGCTTCATCTGATTTTTTTGAAACTTAAACGGCAGGAGCTTTGCCAATGCATTATAGAAAGACAGAAATGTTACAAACCCTGCGAGCAGGGATAGTTACAGCACCCAGCAGGGGTGCGGGGCCAAAAAAACAGAGGAAAACTACTCCCAAAAGGCCTCCTTCAGGAGGGCAATGTCATCTCTAATAAGCTGCAATACTCCTCTGGCATTCAGAGAGATACCCTGAAAAGTACGCCTATTTCGCTCTTTCCAGAGGTTCTAGGCCACATATGCCGCAATCTTGCAATCTTGCTTTCGGCTCGGCGGCGGCGCCTCCCAGAAAACCTTTCTCCACCAGTCCTTGATCGACTGTGAGCTTAGGGCCACGCTCGCGACACGAGGCTGCGAGGCCGAGATGAGGTGCCAGACCTCCTTTGCAAAAGTGCACCCCAAGAGGATGTGGGAGGCTGACTCCATCCCCTGGTTACAGAAACAGCAGTCCGCGGCATGAGGCCACCCCCTCGCCGCTAGACGATCGCTGGTCCAATTCCTGTTTTGCAACAACAGCCACATGTAAAATTTCACCTTTTGTTCCACCTTTAGCTTCCAAATCTTCTCCAGCGCCGGCGTGGGGATACAGCCCAAGAACTGCGCAGCATAAGCTTCTTTGGCGGAGTAAGTGCCGGAAGGGCCGCGGCACCACCGAATTTGGTCACACTCTTCCTGTTGTTGCCAACGGGCAACCTAGCTACCACTCAGCTCACAGTGGTGATCGAACGGAGGTGGAAGAAGAGGAACAGAGAAGTCTGACGAAACTGTTTTTTGGTGTGCACTAACACTTTTGCCGCACTGACGGCTCTATTTCTTGCGAGCACTAACTCGATGGCAATGGAGTACAGGGGTGGTGAGCTTATATAGCCGCTCTAGCTCGCCCTAACAAGCCACGGCCGCGCACTGGACGCGCTCTGACGCGATCCACGCTGCCACCTCGCCATGATCCGCACGTCCCGGCTCGCGACCTCGTCGCGCTCTGACGCGATCCACGCGGCCAGCTCGCCGTGCTGGACCTGGTCTCTCCCCTATCTTCGCTAACCTCTAACAGAACGCACCCACACACGCACGCACACGCGCACAGACGCGCAACACACTCACACACGCGCCATGCCCGCCACGGACCTCGACCCGGTGCACTGACACCGAGCTCACGGCAATGGCGCACATGGCTTATTGCCAACACTCTCCCCCTAAGCCATGACCTAGTCGAGGCCTGGCAGGTCCTCTTCCTTGACGTCGGCGATCATCATCGCCTTCTCCTTCTTCGGCGTCCAGCAGTCGCGTGCGAAATGGCCGCGAATGCCGCAGTTGTTGCACTTGCCGATGCCGCGCCTGCCACGGTCCCCGCTGCTCGACGCGGCGTCGTCGTCGTTGCCGCCGCCGCGTGCTCGACGCCGTGCCTCCCACTGTGCTGCGGTGAGCAGCAGCTGACCGTCGCCACGCTCGCCGCCGCTACGCTGCTTGCGCCGCTCCGTGCGTTCCTCGAACGCCTTGAGCCGTCCGAGCGCCTCGTCGAACGTGATGGTGTTCACGTCGCAGAACTGCTCGATCCCGGCCACCGCCGTGTACAGATGATCGGGCACCGAGTCCAGGAGCTTCTTCACCATCGCAGCGTCTCCGAGGGTTGCGCCGAGCCCGGTGTACCTCGCCGCCATGCCGCTGATTTTCCCGGCGAAGACGTCCAGCTTCTCCCCATCCGCCATGTCCAGGCGATCGAACTCGCCGCGGAGAGTGGAGAGGCGTGCTGCCATGACACAATCCGCACCGACGAATCGCGTCTTCAGGGCATCCCACACCTCTGCGGCCTTCTTCTTCGACGAGACCTGCAGCAGGATGTCTTCAGACAGCGCGCCGAGCAGCTGCGCACACGCTGTCTTGTTCTTCTTCTCATCCACCGTGGCGTCCTTCTCCGGCACCACCGCCTCCCACACGCCTGCGGCGTCAAGGATGGCCTCCGCCTTGATCGCCCAGACCGTGTAGTTCTCCGTCGTCAGCATCGGCATGGACAGCGACACCGAGCTCCCCCCAGCGCCACCGTGCGGGACCAACGCCATCTCCTCGCTCTGATACCAAATGTTGTTGCCAACGGGCAACCTAGCTACCACTCAGCTCACAGTGGTGATCCAACGGAGGTGGAAGAAGAGGAACAGAGAAATCTGACGAAACTGTTTTTTGGTGTGCACTAACACTTTTGCCGCACTGACGGCTCTATTTCTTGCGAGCACTAACTCGATGGCAATGGAGTACAGGGGTGGTGAGCTTATATAGCCGCTCTAGCTCGCCCTAACAAGCCACGGTCGCGCACTGGACGCGCTCTGACGCGATCCACGCTGCCACCTCGCCATGATCCGCACGTCCCGGCTCGCGACCTCGTCGCGCTCTGACGCGATCCACGCGGCCAGCTCGCCGTGCTGGACCTGGTCTCTCCCCTATCTTCGCTAACCTCTAACAGAACGCACCCACACACGCACGCACACGCGCACAGACGCGCAACACACTCACACACGCGCCATGCCCGCCACGGACCTCGACCCGGTGCACTGACACCGAGCTCACGGCAATGGCGCACATGGCTTATTGCCAACACTCTCCCCCCTAAGCCATGACCTAGTCGAGGCCTGGCAGGTCCTCTTCCTTGACGTCGGCGATCATCATCGCCTTCTCCTTCTTCGGCCTCCAGCAGTCGCGTGCGAAATGGCCGCGAATGCCGCAGTTGTTGCACTTGCCGATGCCGCGCCTGCCACGGTCCCCGCTGCTCGACGCGGCGTCGTCGTCGTTGCCGCCGCCGCGTGCTCGACGCCGTGCCTCCCACTGTGCTGCCGTGAGCAGCAGCTGACCGTCGCCGCGCTCGCCGCCGCTGCGCTGCTTGCGCCGCTCCGTGCGTTCCTCGAACGCCTTGAGCCGTCCGAGCGCCTCGTCGAACGTGATGGTGTTCACGTCGCAGAACTGCTCGATCCCGGCCACCGCCGTGTACAGATGATCGGGCACCGAGTCCAGGAGCTTCTTCACCATCGCAGCGTCTCCGAGGGTTGCGCCGAGCCCGGTGTACCTCGCCGCCATGCCGCTGATTTTCCCGGCGAAGACGTCCAGCTTCTCCCCATCCGCCATGTCCAGGCGATCGAACTCGCCGCGGAGAGTGGAGAGGCGTGCTGCCATGACACGATCCGCACCGACGAATCGCGTCTTCAGGGCATCCCACACCTCTGCGGCCTTCTTCTTCGACGAGACCTGCAGCAGGATGTCTTTAGACAGCGCGCCGAGCAGCTGCGCACACGCTGTCTTGTTCTTCTTCTCGTCCACCGTGGCGTCCTTCTCCGGCACCACCGCCTCCCACACGCCTGCGGCGTCAAGGATGGCCTCCGCCTTGATCGCCCAGACCGTGTAGTTCTCCGTCGTCAGCATCGGCATGGACAGCGACACCGAGCTCCCCCAGCGCCACCGTGCGGGACCAACGCCATCTCCTCGCTCTGATACCAAATGTTGTTGCCAACGGGCAACCTAGCTACCACTCAGCTCACAGTGGTGATCGAACGGAGGTGGAAGAAGAGGAACAGAGAAGTCTGACGAAACTGTTTTTTGGTGTGCACTAACACTTTTGCCGCACTGACGGCTCTATTTCTTGCGAGCACTAACTCGATGGCAATGGAGTACAGGGGTGGTGAGCTTATATAGCCGCTCTAGCTCGCCCTAACAAGCCACGGCCGCGCACTGGACGCGCTCTGACGCGATCCACGCTGCCACCTCGCCATGATCCGCACGTCCCGGCTCGCGACCTCGTCGCGCTCTGACGCGATCCACGCGGCCAGCTCGCCGTGCTGGACCTGGTCTCTCCCCTATCTTCGCTAACCTCTAACAGAACGCACCCACACACGCACGCACACGCGCACAGACGCGCAACACACTCACACACGCGCCATGCCCGCCACGGACCTCGACCCGGTGCACTGACACCGAGCTCACGGCAATGGCGCACATGGCTTATTGCCAACACTCTCCCCCCTAAGCCATGACCTAGTCGAGGCCTGGCAGGTCCTCTTCCTTGACGTCGGCGATCATCATCGCCTTCTCCTTCTTCGGCCTCCAGCAGTCGCGTGCGAAATGGCCGCGAATGCCGCAGTTGTTGCACTTGCCGATGCCGCGCCTGCCACGGTCCCCGCTGCTCGACGCGGCGTTGTCGTCGTTGCCGCCGCCGCGTGCTCGACGCCGTGCCTCCCACTGTGCTGCCGTGAGCAGCAGCTGACCGTCGCCGCGCTCGCCGCCGCTGCGCTGCTTGCGCCGCTCCGTGCGTTCCTCGAACGCCTTGAGCCGTCCGAGCGCCTCGTCGAACGTGATGGTGTTCACGTCGCAGAACTGCTCGATCCCGGCCACCGCCGTGTACAGATGATCGGGCACCGAGTCCAGGAGCTTCTTCACCATCGCAGCGTCTCCGAGGGTTGCGCCGAGCCCGGTGTACCTCGCCGCCATGCCGCTGATTTTCCCGGCGAAGACGTCCAGCTTCTCCCCATCCGCCATGTCCAGGCGATCGAACTCGCCGCGGAGAGTGGAGAGGCGTGCTGCCATGACACGATCCGCACCGACGAATCGCGTCTTCAGGGCATCCCACACCTCTGCGGCCTTCTTCTTCGACGAGACCTGCAGCAGGATGTCTTCAGACAGCGCGCCGAGCAGCTGCGCACGCGCTGTCTTGTTCTTCTTCTCATCCACCGTGGCATCCTTCTCCGGCACCACCGCCTCCCACACGCCTGCGGCGTCAAGGATGGCCTCCGCCTTGATCGCCCAGACCGTGTAGTTCTCCGTCGTCAGCATCGGCATGGACAGCGACACCGAGCTCCCCCCAGCGCCACCGTGCGGGACCAACGCCATCTCCTCGCTCTGATACCAAATGTTGTTGCCAACGGGCAACCTAGCTACCACTCAGCTCACAGTGGTGATCGAACGGAGGTGGAAGAAGAGGAACAGAGAAGTCTGACGAAACTGTTTTTTGGTGTGCACTAACACTTTTGCCGCACTGACGGCTCTATTTCTTGCGAGCACTAACTCGATGGCAATGGAGTACAGGGGTGGTGAGCTTATATAGCCGCTCTAGCTCGCCCTAACAAGCCACGGCCGCGCACTGGACGCGCTCTGACGCACAACACACTCACACACGCGCCATGCCCGCCACGGACCTCGACCCGGTGAACTGACACCGAGCTCACGGCAATGGCGCACATGGCTTATTGCCAACACTTCCGACAGGTTGACAAGCTGAACTTTATTCCAAAGTTCCACGAATTGTTCAAGTTGTGTAGCCGTCGTCATACGCCGCAGACCCTCATCCATATGCCGTCGGCCAGCGCTTCTTGCACAGTCAGTTTCTTTCGCCATGCAAGGGGGAAGAAGTCCGGCGCCAGCTCACTCGGGGCGTTCCCCTGTAGCCGCCTGGAGTTCCAGAAATCAGCCGAGGCTCTGTTACCCAGCGTGATCGCGGTAGAGGAAGCAAACAAGGAGCGGTCGATTGCATCGCAAGGCACCGCCGACCCCGCCATCTGATTCAAAAAAAAATTGTGAGCTTCATCGACAAATCTACCGAGCAGTTGTGACGGCGTGCATTGAGCGTGGTTGAAGATTCTTGTGTTATGTACTTCTGTTCCTTCCGTGGCATCCATGTGAGATTCGTGTGTTCTGTTCCTTCCATGGCATCAAGGTGAGCAGGTGATGTGCTGTCGTCCACGAAGGCTGATCCTCAGGTTGAAGGAGGTGAAGATGGGCCCGATCACGCAGGAAGAGTTCAGGGCTTGCTGGCAGCAGGGCAAAAGGGGGCCCATCACCGTTGTAAAGACCTCCATGGCTATGTACACGTCTTAGATGAAGCACTTAAATCCTAAATTTACTAAGCTTTACTAACTACACCAACAACATAAGCTAAACATGATCAACACAAGATATAGTACACAAGATACTATCTATGATAAAATATACATAACTTAAAGCAAAAAGGCCATCACAATGTAAATCAACTTGGTTATAGAGATGATCGAGACACACACGCATATACGAAGGTTTTATTCTGATGTTCATTTTCTCCCAAGAAAGCTAATCACCATTGGAGATGTGTAAGTTACGGAGTTACCTTGAAGGATCCTTGAATGCTATGAAATCTCACCCTTCTTCTCCGAGCCACCTCCACGAAGTCAGGGATCCTTCTATTAAGGTTATTTTTTTCTCGACCCGAAGTAGGTAAGCTCCTTTTCAGTTTTCACAAACCCCACGAAGGGGACGTTGACCTCTTTACAATCTTCCACAAAAAGGTCACTGTGGCACCAACCTCCAAGCCAAGTAGGAGGGACATCCTTCAAGAGTAATAAGCTCACAGGACCACACTCGACCAAATCGATGAGGAGAGTTCAAGTCAATGCACCAAACACGAAGTAAGAACACCAATAATGCTCACCCAAAGCTACAATGTTATGGAGGAATTCATGAGGAGGAGCAATGGAGGAGATTAACAAAGGACTCTAAGATTTAGATCCAAATGCTTCTATTAACATAGAAAATAGATTGATTGATAAAAATATAGATCTATATCTACTCTCCTTTGATCAGAGCTAGGGGCTCGAACTTCCCTCGCACGAGCCGCCCCGCCCCAACCCTAGCCGCCCCGCGCCGCCACCTCCCCTCCTCCTCTCCCCCTCCCTCACCAGCACGCCCGTCGCCCCCGTGGCGGCGGCGCGTCTGCCGTCCTCCCCCGCCCAGCCCTCCCTCGCCCCTCTCTCCCGTCGCCGCCGCCAGCAAGGGCTGCCGAGCTTGGCTCGGTGGACGCCGGCGGCGGCAGCCTGTCCTTACCCGCGCCGTGGTTGACTGGAGGCGGGGCTCCCTCCCCCGGCGGCGGTGCTTATCAGGCGACGGTGGTCCGGCCTCGGCCGGGGGTGGCGTCTCGGCAGCGGTGCAAGCGTGCTCTGATGTCTAGGCACGCTTCTATTCTTGTAGACAGTGTTGGACCTCCAAGTGCAGAGGTTTGTAGAACAGCAGCAAGTTTCTCTCAAGTGAATCACCCAAGGTTTGTCGAACTCAGGGAGGTAGAGGTCAAAGATATCCCTCTCGAGCAACCCTGCAATTAAGATACAAGAAGTTTCTTGTGTCCCCAACACACCCAATACACTTGTCAGGTGTATAGGTGCACTAGTTCGGCGAAGAGATAGTGAAATACAAGTAATGTGGATGATTATAAGTTGTAATTGCAATCTGAAATAAAAATGGCAGCAAGCAAACATGTAGCAGAACTGGTTGTAAACGGTGTTTCAATGCTTATAAACAAGGCCTAGGGATCATACTTTCACTAGTGGACACTCTCAACAATAATAATATAATTGAATACATAGATATTTCCTCTTCACTATGCTACTCTGAATTATTATCTCGTTGGATAACGAACACCAATCCATTGCGTAGGGCTATAACAGCACACTTTAAAGTCGCATTCCACATCTAGGGAACCCCACACTGTCAACTTGAGCGCCCTAAATAGTACTAGACAAACACCGCAATTTCATAGAGACATCCAACGCAAATAATAACTCATGATAAGTATTCCTGTTATCTTTAGGCTAAGAGCCACACACGGGACGCACACTGTCAACTTCGCACCGTGGGACAAAGGTGACTCCGGAGATTACATTAATAAAACCACTTGAGTAGCATAAAAGATAATGAAGAGTACATCTATGGATTCAACTAGATTACGAAGCTCATGATCACATAAAGATCACACCATGAGAGAGAGAGATAAACCACATAGCTACCGGTAGAGCCCTCAGCCTCGGGGGAGAACTACTCCCTCCTCATCATGGGAGGCAGCAACGACGATGATGGAGGCGGTGGCGTCGATGGAGATGGCTCCGGGGGCAATTCCCCGTCCCGGCAAGGTACCGGAACAGGACCTTCCGACCCCCGAAACGGAGTTTCGTGGCGGCGGAGCACGAAGATGTATTCGGGAGTTTCGTCAATTGTGTTATGGTTTACTCCGCGGGGGCTATTTATGGTCCAAAGGGCAGCTCCAGAAGGTCCCGAGGCAGCCACACGTGGCCTCGGCGCGGGTCAGGGTTTTCCTGACCGAGCCGACTTGTCGGGCCTGCACAGGCCGCATACGAACTCGGATGGAGATGAACCTTTTGTATAAAACGTGCGGCGGAAAATTCCCAGCAACTTTCGCGACTAGATTTTTTCCATTTGACTTCGTCTTCAAGCCCGAACGTGACGATCTTTGAAAATAGTTTTCAGACAGATTTCTAGAAAGTCCCAATTTGACTCAAACAATGTTTCCTTTGCCCAATTTTGATAATTCCTACACATTAAAGTGTAAAACAAGAACATTGTGCACTTTGACAACTATTAGTAGGTTAGTCCAATAAATGTCATAATATGAAATAAAGTGCATATAAAACATGTGACAATTGATATAAAACATGCATGGAACATCAAAAATTATAGATACGTTTGAGACGTATCATGCTCGCGGGGCGGCGCAGTGCGGTGCAGCGGCTTGCAGTAGGGCGACGATGACTGGGCCCTGCGGCCTAGATCTGGGCCCGCCGGGCCCCATCTGGGTCTGGGCGGACCGCCGATTCTGAGGCTCGTTCTGCAGCCGGCGACGAGGAGGAAGGTGCGGGGCAGCGGCGACGGCGGCCGGCCTGTTGCAGCATGGTGGCTAGCTGATTACCAATCTATGCCCTATGTTATTTAAGATCTTGCATGCTCTCCGGTACTTGTGGTTACCTTGATCAAGTAGTTGCCTGTATCTCCAAGAGGGAGTATTTATGCTAGATAGTGGGTTCATGCCTCCATTTAATCTGGGACAGTGACAGAAAGTTCTAAGGTTATGGATGTGATGTTGCCACTAGGGATAACCTAACGATGCTATGTCAACGGGCATATGTGTTTATTTACATTACGCGATTTACTTAATGCAATTATCCGTTGCTTGCAACTTAATACCAACGGGGGACTCGGATGAAAACCCGGCGGTGGATTATTAGTCATAGATGCTGTTGGATAACGGTCTATGTATCTTGTCGTAATGCCCGATTAAATATCATAGTAGTCATCATGTCATATATATGCATTGTCATGCGCTCAATATTCTGTCAATTGCCCAACTGTAATTGGTTCACCCAACACTTGTTATTGGAGAGTTACCACTAGTGTAGATAGCTGGGAACCCCGGTCCATCTGTAATCATCATTACTTTTCCGTCAATTCCACGCAAGCAACTATTTTCTGGTGCCATTGCTTCTGTGTTACTGCTACTGTTGCTCTCATATTACTGCTGCTTTCACATCACGTTTGTTACTAGTGCTTTCTCAGGTGTGGTGGAATTGACAACTCTGCTGCTAAGTCTTATAAGTATTCTTTGTCTCCCCTTGTGTCGAATCAATAAATTTGGGTTTTACTTCCCTCGAAGACTGCTGCGATCCCCTATACTTGTGGGTTATCAAGACTATTTTCTGGCGCCGTTGCCGGGGAAAAGAGCAAGCATTTCACTCCAACAATTTGCTCCCCTGTCAACACGCCATCAAAGTAGTATCAACTATTTTCTGACGCCGTTGCCGGGGAGTTAGAAGCGCTTCAACATACTGCCACTATTTGCTCTCCCGTCAACATCTCTTTTTCTGGCGCCGTTGCCGGGGAGACAACAGTCTTCTGCAAGGGGAGTTTCACGCTTCCAATCTCTTTACTTTTTTTTGTCTTGCTTAGTTTATTTTATTTTATCTTGTTTGCTTTCAATTATCAAAAACACAAAAAAATTAGTTACTTGCATCTAGTTTATTTTCTGTTTGGTTTTTATTATTTCATCATGCTTCTCCCTAAGTATACTTTAAAAGAAACTAGCGGAGTAGCCCGCGCATTTGCGCGGCTAGACTTGTGTAAATTTTATTTAGTCGTACATTTTTTTATCTACATATGTTTAATGCTTCATAGGACAATAGTGAATTTGATCATTGTTAATTTTATAATATTAAAATAACTTGCCAAATACATTCGTACTCCTTTTTTGAAATACAATATGAGCTGGTTTAATTTGACAGACAAATAGATTGATTTAATTATGCAAGAGTGGACACAAAAATCGACTATTTAAAATGAGGAATAGAAATCCAGTGGTATATGACTGTGTTTCTAGTTGTTGGTAAAATCCATGTTTTTCAGTGTCCTTATAGAACTGTACATCATACCTAGAGGCATATTATATAGATTCTTACAAACCATTATGGTTTCGTGTGCTTGGTACTTTACTGACCCAGAATCATATCTTCAAAATTTATTGCTATAGTGACGACCTTATAGTATTTTCTTCCATGCTATTCATTTGTAATGTGTAGATGACCAAGTCTAATTCCTGCAGAAGAACCCTGCAACTGAAATCAAAATAATAATGACAAAAGACGAAAAGTAACCTCCAATTGGTTCTTTAAAACGTGTACCTGAGATGACTTATATCCATGTTCTGTATATGCAATAAAATGTAACCTGGTGCCCGATAGAGAAATTTATGAATCACAACACGCTTCGGGGCCTACTTGAACATAACGGAAACTCACATCCACCAAATACACCATAACTCAAAAGGTGGGAGATATTATAACTTTATTTGCTGCTAAATTTTCCATGTGAGGTCTTCTCATAATGATTGAAAAAAGTTCTCTTTCTCGTACGCTATGAGGTACCAAGAATAAGGAAGATGAACGTCATATCTATTCTCTTGCAAGGCATCAATCTGGCGTGGATGAACTCTTGTCTCCAGTAGAATCCATGCGCTTTGCTTAGCTTCTCGCCGCTGGTTGTATCATCACAAAAACTAAACTTAGTTTGAGAGTCGTTGCAGAGTAGTACTATCAGATTTTCATCAATATCGCTTCTGTCGTTTCTGTCGAGATCTATTGTGGTTGCAATAGATGACATCCAATGTTTTGGTGACGAAACTTGATGATCTGTTAAGGAAATGGGAAACGCCCCAACCAATAGACTGGTAAACGTGATAGCGGGGAAGGGCGCCATGAGGCAGTCCGCCAGCTGCAGTGAACGGATGGAAAGTATGCAGTACTAACTGGTAGTTCCAGCATTAAAATATGGTTTTGTTAGATATCCACGCTCTATTAAATCTGGCTCATAAGAAAAATGACACAGATACGTATGCCCTGCATAATTTGGAATATGAGTATCGATAGAAGAAAGTACTGTTATGAATGTGTACTTCTGAATAACATACTATTGTAGTACACTCTATGGATGTCTCCTTATATGTGCAAAAATAATTAGAATTACGGAAATATACTTCTGAATAACTGAACTTTTGTAATAAGTATATCTCTTAAATCACTGAGAATTGAGAATTATACATGAAGTTTACCATGAACATGAGAATAGTTCTGCTGTAGGAAAATTCTCAGCTTGCTGACGAATTGACGAAGCATCCTAACACGCTATAATTTACTTCAAAGATAAGAAGTTTCGTGCAATAAAATTAGATAGCAGAAAACTAAATTTGTAAACATAATTATATGAAAATGAGGTCTAATATTCGAAATATGGAATAACAAAAAACATACCACGATGAGAAGCATGATGTTACCTTGATACTTCAGCCGCTTCTCCTGAATTCCAGTTGATTTCATCTTGCATTAATGTTTTCAACCGATCAATCAAATTTAGTTCTCCATGGATGGCATGTTAACATAAAGAATATATATCATCCTACGGGAGACGTGAAACCAAGCATTAGCCCGATTGGTTAAACAAACAAATGTGTGATTACATACATTCTTTCTTTGGTCACGTATATAATGAGAGAGATATATCCATAAATAATACTACAATAATTAGTAATGGTCGAAACAGCGGTGTTGCACTGTTGCATGAGATGCATTAAATCGAGATATGTAAGTGAAGAAATATATTACTGACGAAAATAGTCTACATGCCCTTGTCGGTAAAATTTCAATAATTCAATTCGGGGTTATCATACCAGAAAGACTTGCCCAAATGGATGAGTCATGTCCATAGTAGATTCTGTATGGCATTCTTGGTTATTTGTCAATACAGATTCCTACAACATATAGAAACAATTTTGTGCCTATCTTCTTCTTCTTTTTTAGCGGCATGAGGCTCCTGAGGCGCCATTTCATTGAAGTCGAGTGCAGAGTACACTTTGAATTGCATAGCACTGAAAATGAAACTTTTGTAAAACTGAAACTACATGGCAAGTGTGATCTCTGTTTTTGTTTACACGGGTGAAAACGGACTGCTTTATAGTTTGCCTAAGAACCTACTGGGCACAGTTGTGGGCGACGCCATTAAGCTCTCTGCGAATATCAAATAAAGCCAGCTCCAAAGCTGCAGATTTAAGAAAATACTCCGCCATGATGCCTCTGATTCCCAGTTCAGATGGTGCAAAGCCTGTGCCTGCATAGTTGTCGCATTGGCCAGGAGGCGGCTCTCCGTCAGAAACGGTGGACGACGAAGCTGGATGGACTCTGCTACCATCGATGCTAAAAGCAGGGCCTTGGCTTCTGCTTGCAGAGGCGAGTTTGCCATAGGAGTAGAGGCCTGCAGCATAAGATTGTATTCCTGCTCACCATTGGAGGACGGAAGAAACACTCCAATCCCTGACCTTTCTTGTCCCTTCCTGGTACTTTATTAAAGATCATGGTATCTGCAATCAAAAGATCGAATGTAATGGTGCATCCCTGTTGTGGTAGAGCTTGTGGATCCTGCTGGTGTTGGTTTTGCTTGCCTGCCTCACCTTTGTCTGG
Source organism: Poa pratensis (assembly GCA_947311845.1). Taxonomy (NCBI): domain Eukaryota; kingdom Viridiplantae; phylum Streptophyta; class Magnoliopsida; order Poales; family Poaceae; genus Poa; species Poa pratensis. Next base: position 11,065,765 of record CAMZMU010000061.1, on the reverse strand, counting down.
AGTGACGACCACGACTGCAAGTGCTTGCGCTTCGATGATACTGTGATAGCTTGAGCTGCATGGTTAATTTGAAGAGGGGAACCATCTTTTTTACTGAATAAATTGTCGTTCCTGGACTTCCTTGTCATTAAGGACTGAATAATTTCTGTGATGGAATGAGCATTGCTAGCAAGCGTTTCAGACCTAATGCACCAAGACTCTGAAACCAAGCAGCTCGCGCAAAAGGACATAGAAACAACATAACATATGGATATCATCTTCTTCACCTTGTCACATAGAGCAAAGGTTATTAGTGAATGGAATACCTGCCAGCGCGCACCTGTAGGAACAGCTCGTCCGAGAAAACGCCATGCAAATGTTTGAACCCTGGAGCCATGGCTTTACACTTCCAAACCTGTTATCAGTTATCTTCGCTACTTGATTCTTCGAACATGATGTTGTTTTAGTTTAAGCTTTTAATAGAACTGCATAGATGAAAATGTCATCAATAAATAAAATTGCAGTGATCAATTATCAGCTTGTGCATTGCTGTAACATGCTTTTGTATAAACTGTGAATGTACTCTGAAAATGCATGCAAAGATGGAACATGCAAGCTGTACGTTGATGACTTTCAGATAATATCTAAATTCTAGACCCATATATTCTCCTTATGAAAAGACAAACCTTCAAACAAAACTAAATTGGGTTTGACTGGAGAAAACAGTTGATCATTTGATCGAGGTAGTCCATAAGAGCTATTACGGGTCTCATAAAAAGAATCATTGTGACAATAATAGTTATATACAGCAGCTTTTCTAGGAATAATATTTGACGCAACACAGGCACACAACTATATATATAGTTACCTTTACACAGGCGGAAAAGGCATGCTGGAATACTTTATACTTGTGTTGTGTTGAAGGCAGACGCAAAGGGGTCGATCTCATTCTCGTTCAAGTCGTGGCGGCTAAGTCAAATTGTAGCTGTTGTTTGCGGCGCATTGTGCCTTGTTCATGGTTGGCGTCTGGCCATTGTTGCCGGCAGGCTGCGCTGTAGTTTCCGCTCGAGGATCAGGCTCGCGTCTGGCCATTGTGGACGCCTGGTTGAGATACCATTGGTGGCATCTCTCTTTTTTGTAAGAAGCAGCAAGTAAATTGTCCTTTCGCCTCTCCCTCTCCATTGGGTTTCCCCTCCATCTCCAAAGATTCACAGGCCATGCTCTTTGAGGCGACGATGATGGTTACTTGACCCTCGCATACGCCGTTTTCCTTCGTCGAGGCTGCAGGTGCATGTCTTCATAGATGATTTGGGAATTTAGGAGAGGCCCTTTCAGCTCTGGTCGCCACTACGTAGGTGCACGGCGGCCGGCATCTCGGCCAGCAACGCCTGTAGCGTCCGCGCTTCCGGCCGGTCAAGGAGAGGTTGAGGATAGCCGGCCATGGAGGAGATTGAATCGATAAAGCCCTAGGACGACAGGCTCTATAAAAATGAGTCCTAGTTTTTCGGCTGGTTTTTTTAGCTATCGTGACATGCATGGTAGGGATACAAATTAGGTACGAATATTAAAGTCCTTATTCTGCACGCTAGCCTGCTTCGCGTATTTGACGATTGATCTTCACCGTGGGTTATCTTAACTTTGCACTGATAAATCTAGACCGTTAATTGTTTGTTGTTTTAATTATATAATAGATATCTGTGGGTAGTGGGTCTATCATTGGAAGAGATAACATTGAGGAATTCTTTAATCATGTTAGTATGGTTGAAGATTTTGAAGATAGATCCTTGGTAGAACTTGCTCCAAATTATGAAATTGCTACAGCTTCTCTAGTTCACATGTTGGAAGCTCGGTTTGTCAATCTTAGTCCCATAATGCAGCACATGTTTCTAAAACTTCATGATACGGAAGATGGTGAAAAGAAAGATTTTGTTTTAGAAACCCTACTTAAAGAATTTGGTGATGTTGCTAGGGAAGCTAGAAAAGTTTTTATTAAATACAAGATGCTTGGTATTGTATTGACGTTGTTAATACACTTGAAAAACTTGAAAAAGAGAGGCTTAAGTACACTAAGAAACTAATTGTGAGGGGGAAGTTAAAATACCAATACCTTTTAAGCTTATAGGAATGCAGGAGGCACTAGAAAAGAATTTTGATTGGATTGTTCCTGAAACCCATTTGATGAATATGATGAGCCTAGAGGTATTGAGAAAGGGAATTCCGAAACCTACATAGATAAGATAAATGCATTGTTGAGAAAACTTCCGACCTCTCTTTGATGCTTCTTCACTTGGTAATACTTGATGCATGCTTTGTGCCTAGCTAAAAGGCGTTAAAGAAAAGCGCTTATGGGAGGCAACCCATTTTTTTTTCTGCAATTTTTCTTTTATTGAGTCAAGGAGGATGTTTACTTCTGTAGCAACTCCTTTGTATCTTTATTTTCTCGCATTGTTGTGCCAAGAGTAGCCTCTAATGTTAAGATGATGCTTAATTTTGATTGCTGCGCAGAAACAGATTTTTGCTGTTCACTGTACGAAATTCCTAAAATCACCAGATTGTTAATTAAATCTGAAATTTTTTGTGCGTAATCTTTATGAATGTCTGAAACTTTCATTAGTTCAAGTTTTCGATCTGAGCGTCGTAAGTGCCTCGAAAAAATTCGTCTTTGCGGACTGTTCTGTTTTAGACAGATTATGCCTTTTTATTTTGCATTCTCTCTTTTACTAGTGTTGAGTGAAATTCTTTTTTGGGTGGAAGAGCTTCACATAACATCAGTGGCTGTAGCTAATGTTTAAAGTAACAAATCATATTGCGTCTTTATAGAACATGTGAATTTTTGATTATGCACTAACCCTCTAATGAGATCTACTTTGAGTTTGGTGTGACGGAAGTTTTCAAGGGTCAAGAGAGAAGGATGATATAATAGGATCAAGAAGAGTGAAGAGCTTAAGCTTGGGGAGGCTCCCATGGATCTCCCCAGCATATTTCAAGAAGACTCAAGCGTCTAAGCTTGGGGATGCCCAAGGCATCCCCTTCTTCATCGTCAAAATTATCAGGTCATCTCTAGTGAAACTATATTTTAATTCTTTCACATCATATGTGCTTTTCTTGGAGCGTCTGTGTGCTTTTATTTTCAGTATTGCATTTTATTTTCAATAAAGCTTGACTGGACCCTAGCATTCTTGATTGGGAGAGAGACACGCTCCGCTTTTTCATGAGAATACTCCTATTCTTCACTTATATTTGTTGAGTATTCATATCTAGCGCTGTTCAGCTTTTAGCTCTTGTTTTCATGTATCTCTTGTCAGAGCTATTAGCTTTCTTTTGTAGAAAGTACTCTCTTGCTTCACTTATATTTGTTTGGAGAGTTGATAAATAAATTGATTGGTGTTTGGTTGGTTCAGAAAATGTTGCATGTGGTAATTGGTATAAGGAAAAACTTGCTTAATCTTGTAGATCACTAATGGATAACTTGATGCTTGTCAATTGTTTTGAGTTAACAAGTAGATCATGATTAAATTGTGCATCACATGAGTTAAGCCTATTAGTGAAGAACTACCGTAAAGCTTGTTGAAAATTTGGTTTGCATCGGTGGTATCTCTAAGGTCTAGATATTTTCTAATAACAGGGTTTGGTTAACAAGGAAGACGGTATGAAGTCTTATAACGTTTGCAATATGTTTGTCATATAAAACTTGGTGTACGGGTTGATATTCTTGTTTGCTTACATAACCTTGCTAGCCTAAACTCTGTACTGAGAGGGAATGCTTCTCGTGCATCCAAATCCTTGAGCCAAAATCCATGCCATTTGTGTCCACCATAACTACCTATATGTGGTATTTCCTTGCCACTCCAAGTAAATTTTTCATGTGCTACCTTTAAATTATTCAAAATGTTATTATTCCCTTTTTGTGTCAATGTTTACTAGCTCATGAGGAATTAGTGTGGTTATTCTTTATTCTATTTGTCAATGGACTTTTACACCTGGACTAGTGGCATATACATCCGCTTATCCAATTTGCAAAAAGAGCTGGCAACGGGGTGCCCAGTCCCAATTAATTACAACTTTAACCAATTAATTCTCTTCACACTTTTGCCCTGATTCATCAGTAAGCAATGACAAACAGTGAAATACCTGAATGTGTGTAAACCAAAGAGAAAGAGGGATGATCTGCCTTGCTGGTAGAAATAACGTCCTTCATGGGAGCCGCTCTTAAAAGTCCGTTTGACAGGTAGAATACTGTTCTCACCCGCTACCATTCGTTGACAATTAACAAACACCTCTCAAAAATAGATACTCCTCCATGGTATGTGATTGATGGAAGGCACCCGAGGATTCGGTTAGCCATGGCTTGTGTTAGCAAGGTTGGGAGGAGTATCAAATATTTTATGCAATCTCTATATGCTTTCAAAAACCTAAAAGCTCTAGCACATGATTTAATCCCTGCTTCCCTCTGCGAAGGGCCTTTCTTTTACTTTTATGTTGAGTCAGTTTTCCTATTCTTTCTGTCTTCCACAAGCAAACACTAGTGTCAACTTTGTTACAACATGCGTTATATGCAATGTATTGGACTTGTTATACTACTTTGTGTTGACAATATCCATGAGATAAATATGTTGAAAGTTGAAGCAAATGCTGAAACTAATTCTTCCTTTGTGTTGATTAAATACCTTTTATTAGAAACTATTGCTTTATGAGTTAACACTTATGCAAAACTGTTTGATGCTTGTCTCGAAAGTACTATTCATGAAAACGTTTAGCTTGTGTGATTCATTGTTTACTCATTATCTATTTGGTAGCAAATTATAGACCATTGACTTGGATCACTTCATTCATTTACATGTGCCTTGCAATATTATATGATCAAGATTATGATGGTAGCATGTCACCTCAAAAATTATTTTGTTTTTATCGTTTACCTACTCGAGGACGAGTAGGAACTAAGCTTGGGGATGCTGATACGTCTCAAACGTATCTATAATTTTTGATGTTCCATGCTTGTTTTATACCAATTGCTACATGTTTTATATCACTTTATATCTTTTATACATTTTCTGGGACTAACCTATTAACAAGATGCACAGTGCCAGTTCCTGTTTTCTGCTGTTTTTGTATTCCAGAAAAGCTAGTCTGGAAATATTCTCGGAATTGGACGAAAATTTACGGAGGCCCCTATTTTACCAGAAGACTCCATGGGCCAGAAGGACAAGTCCGGGGGAGGCCCGAGGGCCCCACACGTGGGCTCGGCGCGGCCAGGAATCTCCCGGCGCCCTGGGGTGGTGTCGCCTCCTCGTGCACCGCCTCGCGACGCCCTTTGGACTATATATTGCCCCTGACCTAAAACTCACGAAAAATCGACGATCCCGAAAGTTCCGTGCTCCGCCGCCACGAAACCGTTTCGGGGGTCAGAAGTCCTGTTCTGGCACCCTGCCGGGACGGGGATTGACCCCCGGAGCCTTCTCCATCGACGCCACCGCCTCCATCAGCTCCGTGAGTAGTTCCCCATGGACTACGGGTTCTAGCTGTAGCTAGTTGGTACTCTCTCTCCCATGTACTTCAATACAATGATCTCATGAGCTGCCTTACATGATTGAGATCCATATGATGTAATCGGTGTTGTGTTTGTTGGGATCCGATGAATATTGAATACTATGTCAAGTTGATTATCAATCTATCTATGTTATTTAAGATCTTGCATGCTCTCCGGTACTTGTGGTTACCTTGATCAAGTAGTTGCCTGTATCTCCAAGAGGAGTATTTATGCTAGATAGTGGGTTCATGCCTCCATTTAATCTGGGACAGTGACAGAAAGTTCTAAGGTTGCGGATGTGCTGTTGCCACTAGGGATAACCTAACAATGCTATGTCCACGGTCATATGTTTGTTTACATTACGCACTTTACTTAATGCAATTATCCGTTGCTTGCAACTTAATACCAACGGGGACTCGGATGACAACCCGGCGGTGGATTATTAGTCATAGATGCTGTTGGATAACGGTCTATGTATCTTGTCGTAATGCCCAATTAAATATCATAGTAGTCATCATGTCATATATATGCATTGTCATGCGCTCAATATTCTGTCAATTGCCCAACTGTAATTTGTTCACCCAACACTTGTTATTGGAGAGTTACCACTAGTGTAGATAGCTGGGAACCCCGGTCCATCTGTAATCATCATTGCTTTTCCGTCAACTCCACGCAAGCAACTATTTTCTGGTGCCATTGCTTCTGTGTTACTGCTACTGTTGCTCTCATATTACTGCTGCTTTCACATCACGTTTGTTACTAGTGCTTTCTCAGGTGTGGTGGAATTGACAACTCCGCTGCTAAGGCTTATAAGTATTCTTTGTCTCCCCTTGTGTCGAATCAATAAATTTGGGTTTTACTTCCCTCGAAGACTGTTGCGATCCCCTATACTTGTGGGTTATCAAGACTATTTTCTGGCGCCGTTGCCGGGAAAATGAGCAAGCATTTCACTCCAACAATTTGCTCCCCTGTCAACACGCCATCAAAGTAGTATCACTAGTCTGGTGGTCTCGAGGCTCGTCCTCGTGGGGCTCATGTGCTATGAAGCGTCCGAGGGTGTGGATAGGGTCTTCGGGAGAAATCCTTGTCGGTTCGTCCGACACCGACGCGGTGCCGCCTTCTGGTGGCATCTTTCCTTCCTGAAGGGCGTCGTGGCTACCCTGTATCCGCTTCCCTCTGTGCCGGGGGAAACCCAAGCACCAGTGTGCTGGTCCGGCAGCAGCGTGGCTCTCCTTCTTGAAGGTGCTGCTTGGTACTCATCGATTCGGTGCTACGAGCGTGGTGGTACTTCTTCGGAGAGAGCGCAACGGTTGCGGGTCATCGTCGCTTAGTCAATCCGCCTTTGTCGTCTTTAATTTCTTCTTTTCCTTTCTTTGGGTGCTTGTTGGCTGTCGCCCCAGCCGTGTCTCTCGTTGGTTGTATCGGGTGAAAGTGCATGGTGCCCCCATGTGTGGTTTTGGTAATTAATGACAATCCTTATGGACTAATGTTTGCATTGAGATATACTTGTAGATCTTGTCCATAGGAAAATATTGGAGTTCATGTGTTGGACTCTAGAAGATTACATGATGATCAATGCTCTATTTAAGGGTTTATATGAAGAATGGTCATGTGTAGAGTTGAGCATATTGCAAGTATGTCTTGAAGGATTCAAGACATCATCTTTGTGAAGAGAGAGAAGATTATGAAGTGCAAGTTCAATATGATCCATCTCGGAAGATATCATTTGATTGAAACTTGCAATGGATACATGAAGACAGAGCTTAGCGAGGCTCTCCCATGATGGAGTATGGGGGAGTATTTGGAGAAGTCTTCATCAAGCATGTGCTAGAAAGCACAATCAAGAAAGGTGTTCCACTTTAAGACATCAAGATCGTCATCATCTAACTCAAGTGAAATGCGCAAGGCAAAGGTATGATCTTGATAGGGTTTCTATTTTTCAGTCTCATGGTATTAGTGGGAGACGGGTTATAGGATAGACGGCGTACTATCAAGAGGGGCTCTCAAGTGAGTAACTTGATCGCATCTTTGTGGGGGAGCTCAAATCTTTGCATTCTCCGCATATCATCTTTCTTGGTTCTTATTTGGCTTTTATCCATGTGAGGATTTAGGGTTTGTGTTCATCTCCATACCAAGCCCTAGTTCATCAAAAATGGATTTCGTATGGAAAACTTGTTGCGTTTTCGTGTTGGAAATATTATCGGTTTATCCTTGAGGAAAGTTCCACACATTCCCATGTGTGTCTCTTGTTGCTATCTTTCCAACAAAACTGGTTTCACCTCATTTAGATTTCATACGTAAAAGTTATTGTGTTTGCAATTTTGCTGGTTTTCTAGACCGGAGTCTACGGTGTGCCCCTACTGGAGTCTCCGGACTCAGGGGATTCAGTCGAAGAGGCTCAAGTTGGTTCACTCCCTGGACCCTGTCCGGAGTGTTACCGGAAAGTTACCGGAGGAAGGGCGGAGTCTCCGCCCCAGGCCGGAGTCTCCGGTCTTTGGACCAAAAGATTCCGGTCTGACCTGCTCCAAGCCTCAAGGTTGTTCAGCCCCTGGACCCAGGCCGGAAACTTACCGGAATGTGTCCGGAGTCTCCGGCACAGGCCGGAGTCTCCGGTCACTCAGGACGGAGTCTCCGGTGTAAGATTTCCTGCAACGGCTCTTTTTTTGGGAGGCCTATAAAAGGCCCCCTTCTTCCCCAAAAGAGTCAGCTCTTCCAAGCACGATTTTTTTCTCTCTCTCTACCACCATTGTTGACCTTGGAAAGCTTGCCCCTCTCTCAATTCCTCCCATGATTCTTGCATATCTTTGAGGAAAAATGAGAGGAGATCTAGATCTATATTTCTACCAATCCATCTCTCCTCTAAGTGAGGAGAACCCTTTGAATCTAGATCTTGGAGTTCCATTTGTTGGGTTCTTCTTTGTTCTTCCTCTCTTCTCCCCCATAAGCATTAGTTGCTTTTGGTGGGATTTGAGAGTGAAGAATTTGAGCGCTTGTGCTCTTGCCATTGCTTTGTTGCATCGGTTTATGCTCTCCACGAGGATTCGTGAAAGTTGAAAGTTTGTGAGCTCGTTACTCTTGGGTCTTTGGACACTAGACGTCATTGTGGTGGTTGAGACCTTTTGTGGTCACTTGTAGCCGTTCGGGAGCCTCCAATCCATTTGTGGGTTGTGCCCCGGGTTGTCGTTGTAAAGGTTCCGGATTCCGCCTCGGAGGATTCCGATAGTGGAAGGTGAACCAAACCTTTTGTGATGCGGTTCATCGGAGAAGAAGGTGAAACCTTTGTGGCGTTGAGACCGATCTGTTGTGGTGGCTCACACCTCTGCAACGAGACGTACTCCCCTAAAAAGGAGGAACTCGGGAATACATCCTCGTCTCCGCGTGCCTCGGTTATTTCTATACCCGAGCTCTTTACTTATGCACTTTATATTGTGATAGCCTTTGTGATTGAAATATTCTATATTGCTATCACCTTGTTGCTTGTCTTCCTTAGCATAAGTTGTTGGTGCACATAGGTGAGCCTAGTATATTTAGTTTGTTGGCTTGTTAATTTAAACACCTAAGTTTTATTCTGCATTTATCAAGCCTAAACCGAAAAAGTTTTAAATCGCTTATTCACCCCACCTCTAGGCGACATCCTTATCCTTTCATCGGGTGGTTACTATATTAATATAGCGGAACTACGTCCTATTTCGTCATATCTACTCTCCTTTTCCTTCAAAAAGATGCAACTAACATATGAGCAATGTGGGAGGAATCAATCTTTTGAATGTCAACAATGAAGGTGAAAAAATAGGCCCAAACTTAATATTTTTTTTAGATAAAGGAGCTTGCGGCCCTGGCCTCTGCATCGAGGACGATGCACACAACCGTTTTTTTATATAAAGAAAATAGTTTATGAGTGCATTATTACATACCAAAATCACGGGTCACTTAAAGTTGCCACAAAAACGAGCCAAAAGAAGATAGACAAGCTAAACATCTATTCTTCTAGTATGTAGCCACCCACTAGGGCACAAGATAGCACAGAGGACCGCCGTAAGTCGGGTACATCCAGCATCCATCAGACCACAAGCTCCTTTATCGATGGGGAAGAAGTCTCCTTTAAGTAGGCTCATCAGAATCTAACCGTTATAATTTGGACGGTTAAAAAACGCGAAGAACCATGTTTCGGGAGCTCCAGCGAACCGACAATTTATGCGGGGTAAAAAAAAATATCCCCAAACATTGTCGGCGGTAACATTGTCCGGGGACAATCTGGCCCTAGAAACAAGAGGAGCACCGATACGAAAAATGCGATACCTCTTACATACAAACTCCGTTTTAAATGAATTTGGACTTGTTTTAAGGATAACAACAAGCTCTGCGAGAGGAATCGGATTGTGTTCTGGATCCTTTTATCTTCTACTTTGCGTTATTTGCTTCCGGTCATTGTTCGTGGTTTTCACCGTCTCCCTAGTCTACGCAGTATCACTCTGCTGTCGCAGCCAAGCCGCAGGACGGAGACTCCGAGGCGCGAGTGAGCCCGGCTGGGCGGGGCGAGCGAGTGGCGTGACGAGCGAGCTGCAAAGCCAGCTCACTGCACCGTGGGCCCACTTCGTCCCCCGTTTCGATACAAACGAAGCAGCTGCTTCAGCTTAAACCTAAACCCATCCCTGCCTCCAGCCCCCACTGCCCACGACACATAGCACGCCTCACCACCTCATCTCCAATTCCGAATCCACATGGCGCAGGTGGTGGCGGCAGCGGCGGCGGGCGGGGCGGGAGCCGCCAGGCCGCTCGGCGGCGCATCTGGGACTGAATCGCTCCGGCCGGCCGGGAGGCTGCCCTTCGGGCCGAAGGAGAGGTGGAGCGGGAGCGTGGCCTCCAGGGGCCGACGTGACTCCCCGGTTGCCTCGGTGATTAGCCGCGCACCGCGCGCCGACACCGAGGTGCTGCCGGTGTCGCCCGACGACGATGCGGTCCTCAAGGTAGCACGCGCTCACAACTTGACTGGCACCTCAGCTGGTCGCTCGCTCGCTACTCGGGCAATCGCGGTGGATTTGGGGTCGGGGTGCGCTTTTGTAGTGTTCGGTTACTTTCGGGCACGAATTGGCTCTCCGTGACGGTGAAATCGGGTTTGTCACGTCCCGGCATCATTTTCACGCCCGTGACTGAAATTTAGAGGCCAGGATTATTAGAGATGTCCTTTTCTAAAATAAAAAAATTACACGCTTGTTTACTTGAATTTTGAAGTCTGCTTGTCTGATGCCACTATCTGTCCGTTCGTTTGATTATAGACTGTTGTAAGAGGGATATTTCGATGTAAAAGTTACATATGCCCTTCCTGTTTAGGCATATTTTTCACCTGACTCACTGGTTTTTATCGAGTGGATATCAATTTAATTATGTCACGGTTTGCAAATTGACGTTGGAACCATTTAATGTAGTCAAGGATCGTCTCCTTGGATGCAATAATTATATACAATTGATAATAGTTCCTTTCACTAAAAAACTACTTGCAGGAATAATTCTCAGCAGAATCCGCATTGCTTAGCTTATTTCCCGCCACTGAAAAAATATGGAACCCCTTGACCGTATTGAGAATATCTCAACATGGATGGGCTATTTTTCAAATAAGGATGTGCTACTTTCTGGTCACTTTGGTTAAATACTTAAATCTCAATTCCGAGTCTTCTTAATCTACTTATCCAGTAGCTATAAAACCTTATGATCAACGTGAAGGTTTGGATTCTTTTGTTTGTGGTTTGCTCTGGCTACGATAAGCGTTATTCACCATGACATGTTCTTCGGGTTGCGTGTTGCAGTTACAATATATAGGGTGACATCTTGGAAGGAACCTTATGAATTGATCAATCGAAACTTACTGTCAATAATACCTCTTCTTGACAGGAAGAAGAGAACTTCCAGCATCTTAAGGCTATTCAACAACTAGCAACAGCCGCCAATGGTGTGTGGTCTAAACCAAATGTTAGACGCAAGACGAAGATTGTGTGCACCATTGGTCCCTCAACTAACACAAGGGAGATGATCTGGAGCCTTGCTGAGGCTGGCATGAACGTGGCTCGACTTAATATGTCACATGGAGACCATGCATCACACCAGAAAGTTATCGACTTAGTGAAGGAGTATAATGCTCAAACGAAGGACAATGTGATCGCACTTATGGTTGACACCAAGGTTTGTATTGCTTTTTTCAGAGCTTTTACACTATGATGGATGAGCATTCAAGCTCTCAGAAGATACTCTATTTGCATTAGTCTTATTATAACTCTGTGGTGCTCATGCTAGTACATGATTTGCTCTGCACTTACCTTCTGTCATTATGGCATACCTTGGTTTCTCTGCATTAAGCTAGATTTTAATCTCAGGGTCCAGAAGTTAGGAGTGGAGATTTGCCTCAGCCTATATTCTTGGAAACTGGCCAGGAGTTCACTTTCACAATTAAGGCGGGGGTTGGGACTGAGACATGTGTTAGTGTTAACTATGATGACTTTGTTAATGATGTAGAAGCCGGTGACATGCTCCTTGTGGATGGTATGTGGTCGTTTTCCCGTTCTGATTTCTGGCTATTTGCTCTTTGTTCGGTGACACATGATTGTGTACACTACAGTATGTGTGGATGCATCAATCAGTTTATCTGAAATGTACAATACTGAACTTTAGGTAGTGATTGAATAAATTTGTATAATGACGAATAATTATGTATACTGAAGTGGGTAAGTTCATAATGAGCCGGTCTTGGTTAAAATAGCTAATCATAAGATTGTTTAAAATCTTCTGGTTTTGTCCAGCACAGTGGTATTTTGCATATTCTCCACTAAACTTACTTCTATTGCTTCACTGGAACACATTTTTGGCCTACTGAATGGAGTCATGGACTATGCATCAATTGTTTATGCATGTGGAGATACAGTGTTCCCCAGATTGCTCATAGTATTGGGAGCATGGTACTCTCCATTATTTTGTACTTAAGCCAACAGTCTAAGATAGAGTTTACCAACATTTATTTGCAAGTGGTCTTGCTTAGTTGTGCACAACTGATAAACTCATAAACAGTTAAATATAACATCGGATACATGTGTAACATCCTTCTACCTTTCTTATCTGTATTTTATGCTTGTAAAGATGATTGTACTTTTCAATTATGCAACTTCAACAATTGTATGATTTTATATTCTGTTTAGTGATCACTGTGTTCCTTATTTAGGAGGAATGATGTCATTTTTGGTCAAGTCAAAAACTGAAGATTCTGTAAAATGTGAAGTTATTGATGGGGGTGAATTAAAATCCAGGCGTCACCTGAACGTCCGTGGCAAGAGCGCAACCTTGCCATCAATCACAGGTAACAGTCAACATATTCTTCATTGAGTAATATAGATGCCATGTCATGCTCATTTTCATACCTGCAGATAAGGATTGGGATGATATTAAGTTTGGAGTGGAAAACCAGGTTGACTACTATGCTGTTTCTTTCGTCAAAGATGCTCAAGTTGTTCATGAATTGAAGGATTATCTCAGAAGTAATATTTATTCCCTGCTTTATAAACAATATTTTGACATTATCTTGAAAATGTCTTGATAATGTGTCTTTTTTAATTTCCACTCTCAGGCTCGAATGCGGATATCCATGTAATTGTGAAAATTGAAAGTGCAGATTCTATCCCAAACTTACATTCAATAATTACAGCATCTGATGGGGTAAGGGGTTGATATTGATCGTTTCTTCAGTTTAGTAAGATGCATTGGAAACATACATCTTAATGTGAAAGGTCTTGAGCTGTATGGGATCATGAAAAGGGCTTCGTTTCTCCTTTCTGTTTTCTAGTATAACTGTATAAGTATGGGTCGCTTTTTGTGTAAGTTTTGATGTAAGGAATATTGAGTTCTGTAGGCTATGGTTGCCAGGGGTGATTTGGGAGCTGAACTTCCTATTGAGGAGGTACCATTGCTGCAGGTATGTTGTAATTGAACATGTTGCTCGCAGTCAAAATGCAATTTTCTCTGCTTAGCTATTTGTGTAAGCTACAACCTAAGAAATAACCAATACCAATACCAATGTTATATGTGTAGTTTACAAATCGCTTGGAAAAAATATTTACTAACAGATGGTCGCTTTGCACCTGCTTCTATATACATGACGTCTAGGCAGTTTTCCAGTTTGAAACCTATAACTGCGCTTTCTGTTAATTCTATATAAGATATACATGGCATTCTTATGATTTCATGTCTCTTGATGCAGGAAGAAATTATTAGAATGTGCAGGAGCATGGGAAAAGCTGTTATTGTCGCCACTAATATGCTGGAAAGCATGATCGTTCATCCAACTCCAACCCGAGCAGAAGTTTCAGACATTGCTATAGCTGTCCGGGAAGGTGCTGATGCAGTTATGCTTTCTGGGGAAACTGCACATGGAAAGTACGAGTTTTCATTTTTCTTTTGCATATCGACATATTTTAAAAAAATTGTGCAAACTAAGCACACACACAGTTCTTTGTTAATAATCTGACTAACTGAAGCCAGCTGACTTTGTTACTAATTCATATTTCAGCAGCGATATGCTGGTATTTTTAAGTTGTCGTGCTTTTGCTCTCCCCCCGCGCCTATTTGGTGTTTGCTAGTCTTGTGAGATGTATTTAAGATGTCTACATTGGTAAGCTTACTACCTGATCTGTTTGGCAGATTTCCCTTAAAAGCTGTCAAGGTCATGCACACTGTTGCACTGAGAACTGAAGCAACTATTACTGGTGGGGAAACACCGTCTAACCTTGGTCAGGTGCTCAAGGTCTGAACTGCAATATCCCAACTTAGACCGCATGTATTTTTTTCCTCACTTAACCTGGAATATTCCTTCTCTAATTACCCTTTTATCCTGTAGAACCACATGAGTGAAATGTTTGCCTACCATTCAACAATGATGTCCAATACACTTGGCACATCAATTGTGGTTTTCACCAGGACTGGATTTATGTCTATCCTACTTAGTCATTACCGCCCGTCTGGCACCATATTTGCCTTCACAGATCAGTAAGATTACTCTTCTTTTGCTCGAATGTGTATGACATCAATAAGATGAAAATCCCATGTTTTTTCCATAAAAATAAATCAACAATACATTTTTCATATCTGACAATATTTATTCATCGACTAAGCAGAAGTTAGCATGTTGAAAAACACAAACGCTTATGCGGCTAAGATATTCAATGTTAGTCATTGGCAATACCAAATTCCAACACATTTTCTTGCCTTGTAATCCAGTCATAACGTTAACCTTTGGAACAAGCAAGAGCAAAATTGTGTGCTTACCCTCTTACTGTGTGCCCATGTACTAAGTTTAGTGATAAACCTTTGTATTTCATGCATTCATCGTACGAAATGTTAACCTCTACTCCCTAGTCTTGGAGGAGAATGGGCTATTGCAATTCATCAGCACATATGTGCTGGAAACCAGCTGTGCTAAGTTCCTTTTCTTCTTGATTAACATCATGCCCCTAACATGTGTATGAAGACATTCTTAGACCCTCTATCAGGAAAATTTTGCCCCATGCAAGATTATTTGAGAAGTGGTTGTCAATGATGAAACTGATTTAGATTATGTTATGGTGTTATAATCTGTATCATAGTGTTGCGGGAGAACTGATCTAAAGATGATACTAGATTTTGTATTTCTGCAAGTATGATATTGTTGCTACTTTTTTTTACATCTTCCTTCATAAATCTGGTATTTCTGCACATAATTTTTGTTGCTTATTACTCTTTACAGGGAGATAGTTAGGCAACGATTGGCTTTGTACCAAGGTGTATGTCCAGTTCATATGGAATTTTCTGATTGTGCTGAGAAGACATTTGGTGATGCTTGTTCTTACTTGCTGGTAATCACTGAGATATCCTATCCCTTCTGTTTTTTTTGCCTGCATCAACTTAAGGGCTACCATGTGGTCCTTCATGATGAAATCCTTAATACTATTACCCTAAAACAGCCTGCACCGAATTGAAGTTAGTTAGGCTACATTGCCCTGGGCATGATTTTTGGAGAGTTGGTACAGAGGGCGTACTGTATGGTCCCGCTCCAGGGTTCTTCGGCATAAAAGTTGTAGAGCACGACCATGCCTGCAGCATGATCTATCAAAAGCGAACTAAATCTGTCCATTATAAACACACACGCCCACATACCCCGAGTTGCGGAGCTTGAAGATTGACGAAGGTGATGCTAAGCATGTGAGCAGAAAATGTGACTCCTTTCTGGTCAAAATAAGTGTAGGACCAGAAAGCAAAATGACTTATTGAGAATAAAATGTGCTTTAAGACTAACAAAAAAATAATGGCCTGAATGAAAAAGACAAACAGTTGGTTGATTATGGTCACAAATGGCAAAGTTCTTCCTTCTTTTGGCGAGTTTCCTGGGCTAATATATGTAACATTGCATATCTGCTCTATATTGCAGTCTACTAAAGTATTGTCCTTCAGTTATGAATGAACAGAAACATATACTTGTTCACATAACTTCATCATGATAAAGCTATCGACCTATCATGCTCCGAACTCTGATCGATACTGAAGCTGAGTTCAAAACACTCTCTCTCTCTCAGCTCAAACGGACAAGTTACTCAACAGAATATTATATCTAGAACCTAAGTTTATATATTCTGAAGGAAGACTAAAACTAAACAAGCAAGCATATGTTGGTATAACTAGATATAACTGACTTCCGCAGCAGTGTGCATGTTCAATTCTAGTATCCACTATTCGGCATACGTTTTTGTACTATTATAACATGCGAATATGTTGTCTAACATAATGTGCTTCGTTTCACAGAAGCATGGTATGGTGAAGGAAGGTGAGGAGGTTGCACTTGTTCAAAGTGGCAGACAACCCATCTGGAGGTCGCAATCCACCCACAATATTCAGGTTAGGAAGGTCTGATGAGGAATTTCCCGCAGTATCTGGAGTCCCACGGCCAAGAACCTAGGTAGTGATGTGTTTCCGGCAAGCGCAGAGGTCCGATTATAATACCATGTGGGCATTACTGTCTTGAGCCATGAGCTTGGTAGCATGTGTACTAGATATAATTTAGGGAGAGTGTTGTGGTTCTTTCTCTCTTGTGTACTTTCCTTCTGTGTAAAATGGTTTGACTGATCATTTCCTCCATCTGTTTTTAGCTGTAGCTTGGGAGTACTGTAGGGTTTCTTTATTGTGTGAAACAACTTATGTATTACCACATGGCATGGACCAACAGAAACAATTCATTGGTTTCATGAAGTGCAGTGGGACAAACTATCTTGTTGAGCATGTCAAACAAAAAAACTATCTTGTTGAGGCTAACTGTCCCTTGTTGCGTCATATGTTTGTCTTGAATTCCAGAGCTAAACCATCCTTCAATTGGCACATGTTGATATGCTGTTAAGAGCTTTTGGCTTTACTAGCAAAATGGCCATGCGTTGCAACGGGGAAAAAGTATCTAAATGTTTCTTCATAAATGTTTGGAACAATAAGTTGCAAACTTCCTCACCCTAAACGAGATTAATGTATCTAAATGTTTTCAATTTATGCATACCAATGTTACACATCAAATGAATTGTATCAACAAAGTGTAATGTTCAACAAATTTATTTCCAATTTACTTTTGAATAGCGCGCCAAATTGTCACATGACAGATGGTCAATTCTTCATACTATATCCTTAATTTCGTTCATGAATTTCCGCTGCAATATGTGCGGTATCCTTCCACTCCGTAGTTTCTACAGTGAGAGAGTGGAGATCTTGTTGCAAATTTGGACTGTCTAAATGGGACGTGCACCAAAAAGTATACTATAGCACAAGCATTTCCGAAATAGTACTAGCCACGGCGTCCATCTAAACACACCTATGATACTAATTGTGATGGATAGGAATTACTTTATCGGTTTTGCTAACGCTCGGGCAACCGAGATTGAAGCTAACGCTCGGTCGATCTCCCCTGTACCAATCGAGAGGATCAGAGAGAGTAGGAAGCGGAGCTCCTCGTCGGCGATGGCGACGACGCGGCTGGCCGCGGCGGCGACGGCGGTGACGAGGACTGGAGCGAGCCGGAGCCGACAAAGACGCTGCTGGCCGGGGCGGAGGCGAGCAAGTAACTTAACTTGGGGGGTGGTGGCTGCCGGCGCCGGAGAAGACACGGCCGGCGGTGGGGGGGTTTAGAGGGAAGCTCGGGGCGGCGGCGGACCGGCGGTGGGCCGCGGTTGGAGGAGGGCGGTGCGTCGAGGCGGCGCGGGTGGCGGCAGCAGGCGGCATGGCCGACGGTGGCGGCAGGGGGTCGCCGGAGGAGAGGAAGGAAGAAGACGACTGAGCGAAACGGCCGCGCTCGGTCGACCGAGCGCTAGACACTCCCTTACTTTATTTATTTCTCTGTTGCACCATGCACGAGTACAACTACAATCATATCATTTCTTACTAGCCAGTCCCGAAGTCACTACGGGAGAGTTGATCTTTGCCGTGTGCCCAGTACACACGGCAAAGCCCGAAAAACACACGGCGAAGGCTTTGCCGTGTGCCGCACACGGCAAAGAGTACACGGGGGAGAATTGCACGGCAAAGAGCTCTTTGCCGTGTGTCGGATATCGCGCACACGGCAAAGACCACATGTAGGTCCCATTGACACTTGACGCGGACGGACGGTGACGGCGAGTTCTGACATGTGGGGCCCACGACCCTTCTCTTTCCCGTGTGTTGAGCGCTGGCACACGGCAAAGAAGAAGAATGTCATAAAAAAAATCCCCGTCACGGGGCCCCAGGGCGCCGGCCCGCTCCCGGGCTGCATCGGCGGCGGCTGGCCCGCGCTGGAGCTCCGGCGAGGTTGAGACGGCAGGGCGAAGTAGCTCCGGCGACCTGCTCAGGAGAAAGAGGAGGAGACAGGGGCCATCGCCGGCGAGCTCGCGGTGGAGCAGGAGGGCGAGGTGCTGGCTACTGTGAGCAAGGCTCCCGCGCGATGCGGACGTACTCGATGGAGGCGAAGACGTAGCCGGCGGCTCCCCGACGGCTGCCTCGCGGCGAGCACGAGCGAGGGCACGCGGACGAAGACGGCGACGCGGTGAGAGCAGAGGGCGGCGACGTGCTCCTGGGGACTATGGCGCGGCGTGCTCCTGGCGTCGGGGGTGTGCTCCAGGCGGCGTGCTCTTGGCGTCGGCGGCGTGCTCCTGGCGTCGGGGGGCGTGCTCCAGGCGGCGTGCTCCTTGCGTCGGGGGCGTGCTCCAGGCGACGAGCTCGGGCCAGCGGCTGGAGGGATTTGAGGATGAGGGGATCGAACGAAGAAAAAGGACTTGAGGGGGCAGCGGATCACGTGCGCCTGCAGCGTTCACGCCTCCACCAATCATAAGCGACACATGCGGATTGTGTGCTTTCTTAAAGGGCTTGGCAGCCGTTGGATGGTTCAGATCAATCATCTAACGGCTTAGAGCTGTGATCCGCGTGAAATCGTGCTGACTAATCAACAAGCACATTTTCTTTACCGTGTGTCGGCACACGGCAAAGATTTTTTTAGGTTTTCTCTTTTCTTATTTTCTTTGTGTATCTATTCGTGACTATTGCATAGTGTACTTAAGTTTATTATTTTTTCTAACAAACTAGTACACATAAAATGACTCAATGCCAAATGATTTTTTATTTTTTAGTATTTTTTTCACTTTCTTTTATTTCTTTTGAAAAAATTGTCAAAATGTTCGTCCTGCCTTAAAAAAATTCAAAACTATCAATGGTTCTGTGATATAACCACTACTTGTGTAACTTAAAATGATTTTTGTTAAATTTCCAGAGCAAACTATCACACACTTGTAGTTCAAATTTGAATTTTTTCGAAAAATCGGCATAAAGTCATTTAAATAGGCGAAATTAGGTAGAAACCGAGAAAATTCCTAATATTTCTGGATTATCCATCAAATATGTTCTACTTTGTGTGGGAATTGGATGGGTGCCATTTTGCACCATATTTTATGTACTTGCTTCACAAAAAATGTCATTTTTTACACTTAAAAAATAAAAAATGATATTTATAAACATAATTTGAAAAAACTCAGTTCTGTAACATTGTTTGCCATACCAAGACACACCTATGTGTCAAATATGGGCATATTATCACAAATTATGCCACGAGAATGATCATATCTAGGTCATTTGACTTGAAACTTAAACATGTTTGTAGATGATTGATCTTTTTGTGAATAAGTTTATTGGAAACTTTGTCAAAACTCAATTTTATTATTTTTGCAATCAACTATTACACATAAAAAGACTCCGTGCCAAAGGATTTTTTTTTGGGTATTTTTCCACTTTCTTTTATTTTTTCGAAAAAACGGTCAAAATGGCCGCCGTGTCTATTCATTTACAGGGGCCGAATTTCTCAAAACTATCGACTGTTATGTGATATAACCACTAATTGTGTACCTTAAAATGATTTTTGTAAAAAAATTAGAGCAAACTATCACACACTTGTAGTTCAAATTTGAATTACTTTCGGAAAATCGGCATAAAGTCATTCAAATAGGCGAAATTAGGTAGAAACCGAGAAAATTCCTAATATTTCTGGATTATCCATAAAATATGGTCTACTTTGTGTGGGACTTGGATGGGTGCCATTTTTCACCATATTTTATGTACTTGCTTCACAAAAAATGTCATTTTTTACACTTAAAAAATAAAAAATGATATTTATAAACATAATTTGAAAAAACTCAGTTCTGCAACATTGTTTGCCATACCAAGACACACCTATGTGTCAAATATGGGCACATTATCACAAACTGTGCCACGAGAATGATCATATCTAGGTCATTTGAATCGAAACTTAAACATGTTTGTAGATGATTGATCTTTTGGTGAATATGTTTATTGGAAACTTTGTCAAAACTCAAGTTTATTATTTTTGCAATCAACTACTACACATAAAAGGGCTCCATGCCAAAGGATTTCTTTTTTGGGTATTTTTTCACTTTCTTGTATTTTTTCAAAAAAAGGTCAAAATGGCCGCCGTGTCTATTCATTTAGAGGGGTCGAATTTCTCAAAACTATCGACGGTTATGTGATATAACCACTAATTGTGTACCTTAAAATGATTTTTGTAAAAAAATTAGAGCAAACTATCACACACTTGTAGTTCAAATTTGAATTACTTTCGAAAAATCGGCATAAAGTCATTTAAATAGGAGAAATTAGGTAGAAACCGAGAAAATTCCTAATATTTATGGACTATCCATCAAATATGGTCTACTTTGTGTGGGAATTGGATGGGTGCCCTTTTGCACCATATTTTGTGTATTTGCTTCACAAAAAATGTCATTTTGACACTTAAAAAATAAAAATGATATTTATAAAAATAATTTGAAAAAACTCACTTCTGCAACATTGTTTGCCATAACAAAACATACCCATGTGTAAAATATGGACAATTAATCACAAACTATGCCACGGGAAGTCGGGAATGGTCATACCGTTGTTACAAGTAGATAAAATAAAGTTGAAAAAAAAGAAAATTAGTCTTTGCCGTGTGTTGGCACACGGCAAAGATCAATTTTCATTTTTTTTTAATTTTGGTCAAAAAAATATTCTTTGCCGTGTGCAAACACA
The DNA here is from genome assembly GCA_947311845.1 of Poa pratensis. Lineage (NCBI taxonomy): Eukaryota > Viridiplantae > Streptophyta > Magnoliopsida > Poales > Poaceae > Poa > Poa pratensis. The sequence continues at coordinate 11,044,668 of CAMZMU010000061.1, read as the reverse complement.
CGGCAAAGAGCTGCCGTGACTGCGCCTGTCGCGCTTCCGTTTGCTCTCTTTTCTTTGCCGTGTGCTTTGCTTAATCTTTACCGTGTGCGTCTCTTTGCCGTGTGTTTTTCCTGTCTTTGTCGTGTGCTTTTCTTTACCGTGTGTTTTTTCTGTCTTTACCGTCAGGGACGGAGCCAGCAGGGGGCAAGCAGGGGCCATGGCCCCCCGCATGATGGAATTTTTTTGTGAAATATCCCCTATAATTTGTGGATTTGACCTCAGTTTTAGACAATATTTATCCACATGGCCCCCTCCAACTATTTTGGTGTTCAATTGGCCCCCCTTGTGTCAACTTCCTGGCTCCGTCCCTGTTTACCGTGTGCCCGACATCCAGCACACGGCAAAGAGCCAGGCACACGGCAAAGTTCTGCTCTCCCGTAGTGAGTAGCACAGTATACTATAATAAGTCTATAACTAAAGTACCCATTATTCAACCGATTGAGCGAGTGTAATGCTTGGTCGCACAGCCGCACTTCTCGCGAAGGCTCTCAGACGCTACCCTTCACCTGGCTGCTGTAGCTGTTCTGTACGTCCTCGTAGCGGTTCCACACCATGATCCCGCCGTAGTTGCTGGCGGCCTTCACGCCGGAGAGCACGGACGGCAGGTCGGCGGGCGAAATGTACCCATTCCCGGCAGCGGCCGTCGAGGCCGGTACGCCCAGGTAGAAGCTCCCTGCCTGAACACTGCTCGTCCACGTGTTCCACGCGCCCTGCAGGCCGCTCCCCTCGCACTGCGGGTTGTTGTAGAACTGCACCCACACGGCGTCGAAGTGCCCCGTCTCCAGCGCCGGCCCCAGCGACGCATCCGGGTACGGGCACTGCGGCGCCGCCGTCAGGTACACCTTCTTACTACCCTGCGCGCTGTACCGGGACAGGAAGTTAGCCAGCTCGTCGTAGTGGGCGGGGTCGCCGTTCTCGATGTCGAAGTCGATGCCGTCTAGCACGGCGTCGCCGAGCGGGCGCGAATCCGAGCTGCCTCCGAGGAAGTGGTCCCAAAGGTAGGTGGCGACGGTCTGGGCCTCCTCGGTGGAGGAGAGGCCGTAGTTGCCGACGGCGCCGCCAAGGGAGAGGAGCACCTTGACACCTTTGGACTGGCACGTCGTGATGTCGGAGCTGAAGACGTTGCAGTTGCCGGAGGGCGGGTCGCAGTGCCCGGCGAGGTTCATGACCGGCTCCTGGCCCTTGCCAAAGGTGTTGAGGAAGGAGACCATCACGTACTCATAGAAGCCGGAGTTACAGGCATCGGCGAGGGTGCCCTCGCCGTCCGCGTTCAGGCCCTGGCCCCAGTAGACGGCGATGTTGCCGGCACGGGAGATGCCAGACATGCCGGCCAGGAGAAGAATGGGGAGGACAGGAGACCACCTGAGCTTAAAAGCCATTGTTAGTTGCGATGATACAGCTCTTTAGGAGTGCTTTGTGTAGTAAGTGAATTGCTTGGTGGTGAAGCGGTGTACGTTGCGGGTGCCTTTTATAGGGTTGAATGCTTGAATCGTTCCAAGTTTGGAGGTACGTACCTCTCTCCGATTTGGACAGTCGTTGGTCCAAGTTACTAGGAAAAGTTTGGCACATACACTGAGAAGACTAAGGGTAGACTTGTGCAGTCCCTCGTGTACGTTCCCTTGCACAGAAGACATCCAACAACTTGACTTGTCAAGGTCATTGATCACATGGGAGAATACATGGATGAATGTACTGAGGACCTCTCGAATACGTGAACCCGAGGACAAAGAAAAAACATGTTCCCGTGAGAGTATGGATCTTCCGGAAAAAAATTAAATTCAATAATATCAGTTCTATGTGTAACTTAACTAACATACTTATAAACTATTAATTGTCAAAACTCGTGCACAAAACATGTTGCAAACAAGAATTTTGCTAAAGCTCGATCAGCTCTAAATTTCTGAAATTCTGATTTGCTTTGAGATAACAAAGAGATGAAATAATATGTGGTCTAAAACTGATGAAAATCGACCCAAAGATGGAACTATTTCGTTGCCTGTCACATAGACACTACCCTGAGCACCTCAACTCGCAACATAGAACTGATCGAGCTTCAAGAAAATTCCCTGGTGTTGCGTGGCGAATTGCCGATGTCAAGTAAAGAAAAAACACCTACATATATTACTCTAGTAAGTATCTTATAATTTTCTACACAAAGCGCACGGACACACTATTCAACATCAATTCTCGAACAGGTGGATCATGTACCAGCGGTCAGCCACTTCGCGACGTAGTACGCGGCAAATCTAGTAGCTAAGCGAAAGGTGTGGACCTCAGAATAGCCACTTCCCAGTCAACTACGACGCAAGCCATACGCCGATGTACGAGTGGAAATTCCGAATCCAAACAAGGACCAAAGGAGCGTAAATAGGTACGTCGAATGGATCCATTCAGAGAAACTTGATAGTCGACGTTAGCGACGGTGGCAATCGGGCACGGCTGGCCTGCCTAACTGCTTGACCAGGATAGGCTTGGCGCGAGGCTGAAGAATGAACTACCACCAGTGAAAGTACTGCTACAAGACAAACAAGTGAAAGGGCCGGGTAAGAGACGGCACGGTCATGCCATGTTGATAATGAGAGGCCCAGGGCCGGCAGGCTCAAGATGACGCTCCGTCCAGGCAACAGAGAATGAGGCGTCCAGAAAGGAAAACAACGCCACTACTGTTCCAGGTCTCTGTTTACGAACAATACATGGACTGAATTCGCAAAAAAACAATACATTGACTGAAACCTGACGCTGCCCACACTGTAACACCCATGTCCTCCATCTTGCACTCACTTGGACACAATCCAAATTGGACAAAGTTCAGCCATAATGCCATACCTTTCATGAAAAGCACAGCATGATTTGCTTTCCACATTCGTCCTAAGTTTTCCACGTGTTGCATCACAGAACACCATTTGTCCTAAACATCCCAACTCAATAAAGTTACCTCCTCCCATGATGCCCCAAAGCAGCCAGAAATCTTTCGACGTCCAGTGGAATCTCGTACCTATATACCGTATATGCAACAGCATCAACAGAACCTGGAGACGACAACCAGCCCTCCGATGCGATCTTCACAAATGAGCAGCTAAAGCAAAAGGATCTAGCCCGATATGCAAGTGCGGGATTGAATATTGGAACATTTTGTGAAGTGCTTGCTGCTCACCGGGACTCAAAATCTTCTCCCGTTGCACTTGAGAAGCTAATGGAATGGAAACGATTATTCCTGTAAAGGGAGAGGAACGAATGGATCCATATCAACCAACTGAGCACACAGAAAATAGTTCAAACAATCACAGGACCAAACAAAAGACAATATGTTACGTCAGTGGAGTAACTTGAATCATGATTATAGCAATTGGAAGGACATGGCAACTTGCGAAATCAAGCAAATGTGTGAGATGGGATGGAGAGGCCACTGATGTACAGACAAAATGAACAACTAGTACTGTACTTATTTATGGTTATGCCTACGCGGTGTCCAATAAGCGCAGTAAGCAAAGGAACAGGGAGTTCCACGTAAATCAGAAGGCATCAAGTCTGAGTCAGTTTTCAACTTAAAACAGTTCATACCCTACTTGATGGATAACTCTAAAGAGGTGTGAGACATTCTTAACAAGATAATATCAGACTAGGGTATGCACTTGGTTTATGTTGAGTAAGCAATGAACAAATAATATCAGACATTCTTAACAAGATCTACAGTCCATTTGTTTCATCCCAATGAAACTCATGAGAGTGTTATAAAAAATCCATCACCTGTATATTGCCCTAACTCCTAACATTTACAGTTCTAAATTTCGATCATCATGCTGAATTCTGGAGTCATTTAAAGTTTAAAGTTCCAGAAGAGATAGAGGATATGTCAGATTCTGAATATACCATAAGATGTACCTTTTCCCACTTTCAAGCATACAGTGCAAATAAAAGGAGTTTAAAAAACATATTAGCATGTTTTGATTCAATAACAGGCATATGGGCTATGGCCTAAATTTGCACGTGCACCTAAAGTCCTCCAAAGAAATCACTTGGAGTTCGGGCCCTAAACATGGACTGTGTACACCCTGAACAAACTTATTTGTTTGAACACAGGGGAAATAAGCGCCTGCACTTTCCAACATGATGCAAAATTTGCAATTAAGACTCCCCTTGTAGAATGAGGCAACAAGGTCCAGAACTAAATTTTCACTTCTTCCAACAACATTCAGTTCCATCTCAGTCACTATGAATTGCACTAAAGAAGTTCTTAAAGAACATGGTAAAAACAACCTTCTAAAGCAGTTAAAGTGAATTTGAGGAGAGAGGGGGGAGCATCAGGGTTTAATATAACGATGGCTGTAGGTATCACATTGAAGTGCCATTGCGTCTTCATGTGATACCATAAGAATAATTACTGGATAATTTTTCTGACACTGGATCGCGGAACACTTCTAAAACCCGCAATGAGCAAATCCCACATCACAACTGTGTGAAGTAATCTATGAATGGTTAATTACTCTTGATCCATGAGTAGCATAATAATCAGTAAAACAATATGTATCGTTCCCTCAAGAAAAGCTAAGGTTCATGATGTTTGCTCAATTTCCACGACGGGGTCACATAACACAATAAAGGTGACACACCTACAGCACTATATATGTCAGAGCACTAACATGTTCTAGTGTTGTGCATTGAAATCCACGTGAAGGAAATTTCAGTAGGTAAACAAATAACCAAAGATGAATTACCACATAGCAATAAGCTTCACCGTCAAGATAAAAAACAAAAGGAAAATAGATCACATTTATCACATGAAAATAGTAGAACCTATTACTATGAACCTATTACTATATCGTGTCCAAAGTTCCATTTATCATTTGAACAGATCTTTGGCATCTGAGTTTGCAATAGCGCAGCAACCAAAACCAATAACCAACACAGCTTTGTGACTACAGCTGCCACTTCAAGAAAGGTGAAGCCTGAAGGCATGCATAACCCAACTTAACAATTCTGCAGCAGCTAGCACGGCGTTGACGAATTATAGATATGAAATAAAAAGCTAATACCACAAACCACATCAAGATGGACAGAAATAATCAACTTGTTCGATGCATGTGACTGTGAGTATTGCTCCCACTGGAGTCTCCAGTCTATTAAACATGAAGCAGGTGTCTTCCAATATCAAGGACAGAATAACACTCTACAATACATTGAAGGTTAAGGTCATTTCTTGCAGAACTGACACTCTACAGTCCAATTGAATTCATAAAAAAAAAGGTTATGATATACTTGCAATGATAGAAAATGATGCTATGAATTTATGATACAACTGACACTATATCCTCGGTGTCAAGAAACTAATTACCCACAAGAACAACAAACAGACTATGTCCACAACAAACCGAGTAATTGACTGAAAGAATGAACCTGTTTAGCACGGGCTCATTGCCGAGGGCTCCGTCTGGCCATGCCAACTCCGCCGGAGAAGATGCCAGCGAAAGCCTGCAGGTTTTCGTCCGAAGGGCTGCTGTGAATCTTTCTCGGGAATGGTAGGACGCAAGGCCCGCAGAACATCATCCCGCCCATGTACCGAGTATATTCCTCCCCTCCTGATCGCTAGCATCGTCTTCGTGTTTGGTGTTCCGCTTCACCGCGACTTCCTGGTTCTCCGCTCCCTTACTGCTAGGTTTCACCGGGGCCAGCGGCTTCTTGGGCGTGAGCACCTTAGGAGCTGGTGGGGGTGTTGGGTGCGCGCGGTTGAGGACGCGCAGCACGCGGCCTGAGATGGGCGCCGTGGAGAGACTGCTGATGGCGACGGCAGGGGGAGGCCGCTGAGAGAGACGGCGGGACAGAGGCTGAGGGCGTGGGAGGCCGCCGGAGACGGAGGCGCAGCAACCAGGCTGGCAGCCACGTTGAGGAGACCGTGGACGCGGCCCGAGGGGCGGCGGACGCCAACCGCGAACATGGCTGGGGACCCGACAGGGCGGGATAGGAGGCAGTTGTCGCCGAGGAGGAACCGCGCGGATCCGATCAGGGCGTCCCCGCCGATGTGCCAGACCCCATTGGGTGAGGCGTAGATCTCCACGGTTACGGCGGCGCGGGAATCCGCGGCGAGCGCGGCTTCGTGCACGCGGAAGATGAACCGCTCGTGCCACGCCGGGTCGAGGCCGCCGGAGCGGTCGGTCTGCGTCTGGAGCCTGTGCGCGGTATCAACCCACGCCACGGCGTACGCCTGAAGCCGCCGCCGAAGCCCAGAGGGCGGCTTCAGACCCTGCGCGGAGATGATGGTGACCTCCAGAATCCGCTCGCCCTCCGGGAGCCCCAGGCCGGACTTCTCGTCCGGCGCCTCCATCGCCGGCGAGCGGCGGCGCTAGGGTTTCTAGTTTCGGGCGAGAGGGCTTGCGGAGCGGAGACGGCGGTGAGATTTGGGGCCCCGCCCCCTCCCCCCTTCTGTCGTTTCTGTTCGAGAAGATACCGAGTTGTGAACGTAGGGTGGATGCGGTCAGGTGTTGGCCGATCCGATGGCTATGAAGGAGCCCTGCCAACTTGTGTAGTGCTTTGATTGGCGTCTGAGCGGGAGAGCCCCGGGGTTTTGATAGTTTTGAGGACTCGACACATGAAAAAGAAGCGGACATCAACTCCAACGCGGCGACCCAATTTAAGATGGCTCAACGCAGGACGGGTTTGGTAGCCTGCAGCTACTTTTACGCCATGTGGGACTAGGCCGGCCAGGAACTGGTCTGGGAAATCAGCCTCTGGGTTTGATTGTGCAGTCCGTTTGGTAAGTCGCATGGGTATTTGGATTCTCAGTGGAGAACATGGAATCAGGTGGTTACATGCTTTATATGTGCTAATGCGACTACGCGTGTGTTTGGTTAGCTGCAGAATATCCAGTACGGTAACCTCTTTTCTATTGAGGTGAGGTTACCAACCGTTGCGTCGAAGTAGAAAGTGCAAACTATTTCAAACGACTACGATTAACAGCAGGACATAGTGCATTACGAAATCAGTGCTTAAACTAGTTGTCACCATGTTAAACAAGACCATATTGATAACACAGACTCTTAATCGACTAATCTACTTGACATTCCTCTTCCTCAGGTTCTCTGGGCGCTCACCACATCGCTTCACCACCTCACAGCCAGTTTTGTTGAAGATGATGACATCAGAAGGTAACCAATCTTGAGCTCATGAGCAATGGTAAATGCTGCCCACCCCCGATCAAGGCATGCTTTACCATTCAGATCAGGCAGGGTGACCATCCAGACGCACCCTGTGTTCGTCCTTAGGGTGATCTCCGCAGGCACCTCACCCAAGTATGGCCTGAAGGCTTCAGGAACAGGAAGGACCCCTAAGTCAGGGGCGATAACCACCTTGCAGAAGTGGTTAGGGGACACCTCTTCCTTCATCCAGCCAACGTTGGCCTTGTTCTTGGTGGGAAATCCTCCAGCAACGGAATTTTCAGCCTACGAGCAAGAACCAAATGCTTAATCCTCGTGCGATCATCATGACATCAATGTATCAACAATTACACATGCCTCATACCAGGTAGGACACATGTTTATCCAAGAAGTGTTTCCACACTACCGAAAGGTACGCATAGGAAATGCGCTTGTACATTACTCAAGGTAGTAAGGAATCACTCCTTGCATAGATGTGTAAGGCAGATTTATATCATTGGCTTCAAATTGAAAATGTGCAGCGAGATTGTTCATTGGTCTCAGTACATGTAGAGCAATGTAAGCGCCTACTGAATAGCCAACAAAAGAATATCATTGGGTACCACGTCAATTCCCATGGTTCGGTACCTAGGGTTGAGATAGGAAGAGAGATTTGGTAGCGCTGGTAGTAACGACGGCTGACAAGCGAGGTTTACCCAGGTTCAGGCCCCCGGAGGGTAACACCCTACTTCCTGCTTGTCTGGTTATTGATGTTTGCGGTATACAAATGAGCTACAATGGCGTCCCGGCGAGATGCGATCTCGCTAGGGTTTTGGTGGTATGAGTATTGCGCGACCTAGATCGGCGGCCCTCCCAGCCTTTATATAGGAGGCTGGGTCTCGGGAGTTCGCAACCGATTAGGTTTACAGGTAAGGTAAGTCTCTACCGACTTCAGGATTCTCTTGACTTGGAGCGTACTTCTCCTTGCTGGGCCCCCTTCGTGGGCCTTGGCCGTAGGCTTCTGTAGACTTGCTATCGGGCCTTAGCTCATACGTGCACCAGGTGTCCTCATAGTGGGGCACCCAAAGAGTAGGCCCACGTCAGTAGCCCCCGAGTGCTTGGCCGACTCGAAGATTCGGGCAGGGACTCCTCCGTAAGTGCACGTCACTTCTTTGCTCTGCTATGAATCGAACTAGTCGGTAACACCGCGACCATTGCTTTGCTTGTTTTGCTGTATGAATGTAAGTCGATATTGTATCAATTGTGCTTATGGAGTCGGTAATACATCGACTGATGTTTTGCATGTATTTTTGTTGTCCTTCTGACAGTGTTCAGGGATGGTGGCATAGTAGGCCTGGTACACTCGACGGATCGGGACCTGTTAACTGCTTATTTGGGCAAAACCTTACTAGCCTACTTCAAGTTCGAGTCCCCGGACTCGAACCCGGAACGGGCTGGTCAGACCCGACTCAGGCCGCGGAGGTCTTACAGAGTCGTCCTGCAGCATATTTTGCGGGTACCTAACGCGTCTGCTAGGATTTTCTTCATGTCGTCGGACATGGAAAGTTTCAGGGAAAACGCAGTATGTGCAGGCCCCGGCCCACTCGACGGATCGGCGGGTCTTACCTATGCATTGTGTATGCAGCTTCCGAGGATCGCCTGATACAACTCGGGGAGATTTTGACTGGTTTTGCTTTATGTGAGTAGCTAAGTTGCTGAGTCGAGTGAGCTTCAACTGTGAAATATGCGTCTTGTCTTTGCCTGTATTTTATCGGGTGCGCGTCAGCGCTCCCGATGGGAGTAGCCCCCGAGATTGTGCTTAATTGCTTGCACTTGAGGATAATCTCAAAACTTTGAGCCTTTGCAGCAGTCGACAAAATTTTGATACGCTCCCGATGGGAGTTGAATGCTTTCAGACTAGAAGCAGTCGAATGTCTTATTTGCTCTACGCGCACTGTTTCCTCAGAGTCGACCCTTTAGGGACTCGAGTACCTTTTTATGTTGCGACAGAGTGATGACGTCAGGGATGACGTATTTTGCTTACTGCGCCACCTGACAAGAGATGGCGTGCTCGTCGTGATGGATGGGACATGACACCGTGGCCCCACTTTTCAGTGTTGACCAAGACGGTGCCGCTTGGACTGAATTTGACTGTTTGGCGCGATTTTTTCGGGGACGTGATGATGATCTCCTCTTTTCCCGTGCGTAGTGGGCGGCGTGGCCTGCGACGGTTGCTCTCCAAGGTCGCCACGTGGATGGTGGAGATGCGTCGTGGAGCACGATGCTTCATCAACGGATGAGATCGAGCAGCAGTCTTGCATAAATAGGGGAGCGGTGGGGGTAAGCTATTTTTATTTGCCATTTCTCCCCCGCCGCCGTCGTTGCCTTATGCTCTCCCCTTTGCTGCTTAATCTTCCTCGCCGCCATCCCTTGCCCTTGCTTCTTCTTCTTTGCCTCACACAGCCAAAATCTTGCGCCATGCCGAAGAAGGCCGGAAAGAAAGGGAAGGATGCTGCCACCTCCATCAGCGATGCGAGCGCCGCCGCGACATTGAAGAGGGTGGCCGGCGCATGGACGAGGTCCTCCGTGAAGACTACTCGTATCGACGAGTACCGGCGGGACGGGTGGATCCCCGCCGCCGATGTGCTGCCCGCGCGCGCCGGGAGATGAAGTGATTCCTTGCCCGAAGAAAGGCGAGCGCGTTTGCTTCACCGAGCATCTGAGCAGTGGGTTGTCCTTCCCCGTTCATGATTTTGTCAGGGGACTACTATACGCCTACAAGGTACAGCTGCACGACTTCACCCCTAACTCCATTCTGCACATTGCATGGTTCATTGTGTTGTGCGAGTGCTTCCTTGGGGTGCACCCGCATTGGGGTCTGTGGAAGTCGATCTTCATCGTTCGACGGAACCATGGGAAGAACGGCGCCTACCAAGTTGGGGGCGTCAATGTCCAGGCTCGCGGCGACATCGACTACTTCGCCTTGAAGCTGGTCGACTCGGCGCAGAACTGGAGGAAGAAGTGGTTCTACGTCAGTACTGGGCAAAAGGGGCTCCCTGCCTTTATTGCTGATACCACCCTCGTGAGGACCAACGCTTGGAAGCACCGGCTTTCTGCTGCGGAAGTCGCGGAGACGAAGCCTCTGCTTGAGAGGGTTGCTGAGCTGGTGAAGACTTCTGGTCAGGAGGTGATCTGCATCCAGCTCATCGCAATCTTCATCAAGAGAGGGTGCAGCCCTTGCGGGCACGGGCACACCCGATGTGGGAGTTCGAGGGTGCGAACGACTCGACTCGCCTGACGGACGAGGAGCCGTCGAAGAAGGAGGTGGAAACCAGGGTTCGATCGCTGACCTCCCTGAAGGCGAGTGATCCCTGCAATTTGGATCCGCCAATTGCCCCCTTCGACGCAACCCACCGCCCCAAGGAGGTGTGTTTTTGCTATTTTGATTATTTCCTCTCTAACTTGTACTTGTCTTTTGGCTTCTGAAGTTTCTGCTATACTTAGGGTCATGCCTTCGTCGTGTCTCTGCCTCCGCTTCCCGAGAATGGGTCTACTGCAGAGGTGGAGGTTCCTGAGATCGAGTCGGACAATGACGATACCTCTCTTGCCACTGCCAGCACTCCAGTCGATGAAGCAGAGGAGTCCGATGATGAGGAAGAAGAGCAACCGCCCAAGCGGCGCCGTTTGATTAAGACGACCTCGACTGCTGCCAGCTCACCTCGAGAGGATGCGCTGGCTGAACTTGAAGATGATGATTCGGGGTCGTCCACACCCGACGCAAGGGAGGCAAGGGCGGTGACTCCACTGCGCATGGCCCCTCCTGAAGGTGCTTCAGAGTTTGGCGCACATCTGGACTTTGAGAGTCTTCTCAGTGAGGATGATGTGAGGTGAGCACCCTTTGCTTTTGATTGTTTCCCATTTGCTTCAGCGTATCTATTTTTTGATTATCGGAATGTTTGTTGTCCAGCCTGGTGCAGGATGCCCTTCCCAAGGATGATGCACCGTCGACTGTGCCTGAGGTGACCCCTGCTTCATCCACTGGTGAAGTGGCTCGGGTGGAGCCACAGCCAGCTGTCGCTGCCAGTGCACCTCCTAACCTGCAAGGGTATGCGCCTTCTTCCTCGGGTGCTGCACCGCTGGCACATTATGACCATGTAAGTGTTTTCTGATTCTTCTGTATTTTATCGTGTGCGCGTCAGTGCTCCTGATGTGAGTAGCCCCCGAGGCTATGTGCAACTAGGATAGTTGGGTATAGGCTCAAGAACATGAATCTCCGTCTTCGTTTTGATGAGATATTCTTTTGCAGCCCTTTTTCCGCGCCATGGTGGAGTCAGGCACTTCATATGTGCGGATGGAGCAGGAGCGGGACCAGCTTCGGGCCCAGGTGGAGCAGTCGGAGCGTAAGAACCTCTTTGTCTTCTACTCCATTCCTTTGCATTTTTGAAAGACTTGTCACCTGAAGGGAAATATGCATTCGTTATAAGGGATCGAAAAGCGGCCCTGGCTCGCGTGCAAGAGCTTTTGAAAGAGCTCGAGGCTCAACATGTCGGTGGCTAGCGAAAGTTGAAGGAGGTTGAAGATCGCGAGGGGCTGCAAGCAGAGAGACTCCGCGCGCTAGCCGATGTGATGGGAGGTAGCACTTTTGATTTTGTTGTGTGCTACCCGGATGATTACGGACTCTGAGTTGCCTGACCTTGTTTCTGTTTGTTCTGACAGAGGCTGTTGGCGTTGAACCTGCCTTCGAGGCAGAAGGTGGCTCACTTGAGCATGTGGTTGGAGCCTTCGACCTGTTATGCGCCCGGGTCAAAGAATCCCTTGCCAAGTCCAAGTGTGCCCTCTCTGCTGTGCACAAGAGCGTCTTCCCACGAGCCACTCCACTTTCCTCGATTGACGACCTAGCAAAGTTGTTTGGTCCTGGATCGTCGAATCTGGCGGACTACACCCGCACCCAAACGGTATGTGGCTCGGAGTTTGCCTTCATGCTTATGCTGGGTCACGGGATTGCTGGCGATTTCGAGAAGGTTGTAGCCGATCTTCCGAGAAAACCCGAAGGCAAGACCATCCCTCTGGGTCAATTTAGAGAGCGAGCATCTCAGCTGGCGAAGGACATGGTGGCCATGATGGAGAAGCGCGCTGCTGAGCATGCTGCGCGCGCATCTAGGTCTAGGTCGGAGTCGACGTCGTAGTGGCCTGACTGACTCGTTTTGCTTTTGTTTCTGCTTGTAATGAACCTTTTATGCTATGTAGAACCTGATGAAGCCTTGTTGAATATAAGCTTGCTTTTGTTTTCCATTCTTCTTATGACTGTGCTTTCAAAGATAACAGCCCCCGAGCATGTTGATCGGGGCCGCACCTGATACTGCAAAGTTCTTATCTTTTGCTTTCTTTCCCTGCGTAGCCTGGAGCACTCGACGCGTCGACTGGTTCTTCCACCGGAGGTGCCGCTCCTAAGGTGAGTTCCCGAAGTAAGAATAATGAGAAGCTCATCAACTATCTTCAGACGAAACTCGTGAAGGTGGATCAAGAGCCGAAGGACAAGTGCGCTGGCTGATCTGCGGTCGAAACCGTCGCCAGCAACGGAGCGAGAGACATTTTTGCTTGCGGAGCTGCACAAAGTGAACCTGTAGTTGGAGTGTAAGTGTACACGAACAAACATCGAGTCCTTTGCTATGAGTCTTGTTCTGTGATGTTTCTTTTGTGATGGCATAGGTGCATGTTTTGATGAGCAAGCCGAGGAGACGCGTGTGCGTGACCGTCTGGACTGCTATGCCAGCGGCGCGTGATCTTCCACTCACGTCTTCTGGTCCGATAGGGCGAGGGGTCGCGTGCTAGCGATACTTCAAGACCGCGCCTGGCGTGCGGCTATTCTGATGGAGACCTTCAGGACGGCTTTTGCTCGAGTGCATCAGGCGTTGTTTCCGTTGAATGAGCAACCACAAGGCCTGAAGGCGCTGATGCAGAGGTTTCGCGATGGAAAGGCGATCAAGAAGTTCGTTCGAGATCAGCTTGTTGGCGGAGCCACTGTGGCACTTGCCTATGTTCGAGCGCACCGCCCACACTTGGACTTGAATAGGATTGCGAGTGGCCTACCACCAGTGCCTGGTGGCGGTCCTGTGCCAATGCTGGACCAAGCGATTGCTGGCCCTGCGAACAGTATCATCGACCAGGTTGAGAGGGAAACTGATCTCCTTGTAGAACCAAAGGATGAAACCGTAGGTTAGTTTGTAAAGTAATATGCACAGTCTTGGTAGTTTGCGTGTGTGTATGCTCGTCCGGACTAATTATTAGTGATTGTAATGTATATGCGGGGCCCAGCCCCCGAATGTGAAGTTAATGATTCGTGTGTCGAAGACAGTTTTTGCAGTTGTTTGGACGCAGCCCCCGAGTGTTCTCGGTGCGGTCAAGATTATGAAGTTTTTGGGACCTATATGGCACAGCCCCCGAGTGTTTCAGGTGCGGCCAAGGTTTTATGAATTTGCTGAACCCGTGAGGCGCAGCCCCCGGGCCTTCGGGTGCGGCCATAGTGTTGTGAATTTGAACCTATGTGGCGCAGCCTCTGAGTCTTCGGGTGCGACCAAGGTGTTTATGAAACGAGGCAAAAATAGAGGAACATTGCTTGTATTCCAACTTCTGTATATTAAGACAGCAGGCCGACTCATTAAAAACCTTCCAGTCCCCTTATGTACCCTGATAAGGAAAAGAGTGCGTTTGAAACCTGCTGCTTTTGGCATTAAGCGCGATTACATGATGGCTGAGTAGCCTAAGCATAGAAACGACGCATGTGTGCGACGTTCTAGGGATTGTGGGAAAGCTCTCACATTTTTGCGTGCTTCAATTGGTATGCGCCGCCGTCGATGACTTCCGTGATGATGAAGGGTCCCTCCCATGGGGAGGCGAGCTTGTGCACCTTCTTCTACTTCAGTCGAAGGACCAGGTCCTCAACCATGAAAGACCTGGTGCGCAGCCGATGGCTATGATAGTTGCGGAGGTTTTGCTGGTAAACAGCTGTGCGAGCGAGCGCGATGTCGCGTGCCTCGTCCAGCGTGTCGATGTCGTCTGCGAGTGCCTCCTCCGCGTCGTCTTCCTCGTAGACAACGATTCTGGGTGCGTCGAACTGCAAGTCGAACGGCATGACAGCTTCTGCGTCGTACACCATGAAGAATGGCGTGTACTGTGTTGACCTGTTAGGTGTGGTGCGTAGGCTCCATAGGACGGATGGCAGCTCCTCGACCCATGCTCCTGCCGCTCGCTTGAGTGGCACCAATAGTCGCTTCTTGAGTCCGCTGCACACGAGTCCATTGGCCTTCTCCACCTGGCCGTTTGATTGCGGGTGTGCAACGGACGCGTAGTTGAGCTTGATACCTTGATCTTTGCAGAAGTCACGGAACTCTTCAGCCGTGAAGTTTGTACCGTTGTCGGTTATGATGCTATGAGGGACCCCGAAGCGGTATATGATCGACCTGAAAAAGTTCACCGCTGTCATGGCAGTCGAATTTGTAATGGGTACCGCTTCGATCCACTTGGTAAACTTGTCGACCGCCACCAAGAGGTGAGTGTGCCCCCCACGCGAGGATTTCTTGAGTGGCCCAGCCATGTCGAGTCCCCATTGAGCAAAGGGCCAAGCCAACGGATTGTCTTCAGTTCGGATGCCGGTGCGTGTGGCTTGGTGGCGAATTTCTGGCACCCGATGCATCTTTTCACGATGTCTTCTGCATCCTTGAGCGATGTAGGCCAGTAGAACCCCGCTCGAAAAGCTTTGACAACGAGGGCTCGACTGCTTGCATGGTGTCCACAAGTTCCTGCGTGGATGTCCCGAAGGATGGTCTTGCCGTCTTCGAGTGCTATACACCTCTGGAGGATCCCTGATATGCTTCGTTTGCACATTACGCCCTTGATTATTGTGTATGCCTTGGCGCGTCTGGTGACTCGCCGCGCGTCCGTCGCGCCCTCCGGCAGCTCGCCACGCAACATGTATGCCAGGAAGGGATGTGTCCAGGTCGGCTCGATAAGAAGAACTTCGACTGGTGGATCCTCTGCGGTAGGTGAAGTGGAATCTTTGGCTGGGGCTGCGGCGGTTGGTGCCGAGGGTGCTGCTGTTTGCCTAGTCTTGATAGATCGATGCTCGATTCGGTCGAGGAATACGCCAGGTGGAACTGGTGCCTTAGTAGAGCCAAGGTTGGCTAGCATGTCCGCTTCTTCATTGCTTTCGCGTCCAATGTGAAGCAGTTCGCACCCGTCAAAGTTGCCCTCCATGATGTTGTAGAGCTCGCGGTATGCGATCATGTTGTCTGCTGTGGCGTGATACGTCCATTTTGCATCACTATTTTTTATCATAATTTAGTCTTATTCACTGATATATTTCATATTATATTACAATAGTTATGTTATTTTATATTATTTTGCATGTTTTACATTTACCCGGGATTTATCTGTCGGAGCCAGGATTCTGCTGAAAAGAGCATCGTCAGGAAAGGACACGTCGGAAGCCCCAAAAATCACCAGGAAAATAATGGATTTATTTCCTCACCAGATCAGGCAGGAGGCCAGAAGACCTCGAGGAGGGGTGCCACGAGGCCACCAGGCGGCCTAGGGGCGCGGCCCACCCCCTGGCCACGCCGTGGGCCCGCCTGGTCCCTCTGGCCCACCTCCGGTGCCCCCCTTCGGTGATATACTCCATCTTGACCTAAGAATCTCGAGGACGGACTTCGCATAATTTTTCCGCCGCCTCCGCGGGACGGAAAACGCAGAGAGAGAAAAGTTCTCCGGTAGGGAGAAATCTGCCGGGGAAACTTCCCTCCGGGAGGGGGAAATCATCGCCACCACCACCATCATCGCTCCAAGCTTCATCGGGATCGTCATCTTCATCATCTCCATCACCAGCACCATCATCTCCACCGCTCCACTTCGTTCCGCTGTAACATCTAGGGTTGTACTTGTTTAGTTCATTGGGGATACTCTCCCGGTGTTGATTACTCCTTGTGGTTGATGCTTTTGAGTTTAATCGGTGAATTAACTTTATGTCCAGATTTTTATTACTCATTATATCACCTCTGATCATGATCCATATGATGTCTTGTGAGTAGATCGTTTAGTTCTGGATATTTAATGTTTGATATTAAGTTGTGGTGTTATTCTTCTAGTGGTGTCATGTGAACTTCGACTACATGATACTTCACTTTTATGGGCCTAGGGGAATGCATTGTGTATTTAGTTTACCTATTGTGGGGTTGTCGGAGCGACAGAAATCTAAACCCCCGTTGGTAAGCTAATGCACGAGGGAGCGTCGGATCCCAGAGTTTAAAGTTGTGGTTAGATTTATCTTAATTACTTCCTTTCTGTTGCGGAAACCTAGAAGGAGTGTAATCACGAGTGTGTATTTGTCCAAGTGAGGGCGATGCACTAGCATAGGTTCACCCACACAACACTATCAAAACATTAAACACAAGTCAACGGTATGAAGCGAAAGCACTTGACATCTCTCCCATGTGTCCTCAGGAACGTTTGGTAATCATAAGTAGAACAACCGGCTTGTCCTTTGTGCTAAAAAGGATTGGGCCACTCGCTGCAATTATTGCCACTCTCTTTTATTTACTGTACTTTATTTACTCGCATTTACTTTCTCGTACTTTATTTTACCTGTTATATCAAAAACACCTAAAAACTGTCTACTAGTATTTACAGTGAAACCTTGCTTGAAACCGCTTGTCAGCACCTTCTGCTCCTCGTTGGGTTCGACACTCTTATTTATCGAAAGTACTACGATAGATCCCCTATACTTGTGGGTCATCAAGACTATTTTCTGGCGCCGTTGCCGGGGAGTGAAGCGCTATTGGTAAGTGGAATTGGTAAGGAGAACTTTTATTGTAAGTGATGTTTTTATTTCTGTTTGTTACTCTATATAATTATGGAGCCTTCTGATTTTGAAACGCTGTTTGGGACTAGTTTCCTCACTGCCCTTGTGACAGCGAAGGATCCCCCACCAGCTAAAAGAATTCCGTTTAAGATACCTATGAGAATTGTTGAACGTGTTATAAATAACCGCTATTCAGGAGATGGAACTGTCCATCCTGCTGATCACTTGCTTTTTATACATGAATTATGCGGGTTATTTAAGATTGCAGGTATCACCACGGAACAATGTAAGAGGAAATTATTCACTATATCGCTGAAAGATAGAGCATTGGATTGGTACAGGTTATTGAAAAATGTTGATTCATTCGACTGGGAAGGAATTGTACCTCTCTTTCACTCTAAGTTTTATCCTCTTCATGAAATTCATAAAGATAGAAATTATATCTATAACTTCTGGCCTCATGATGGAGAAAGTATCGCCCAAGCTTGGGGGAGGCTGAAATCATAATACTCAAATGTCCCATTCATGAGTTCCCAGAGATATTATTATCAATAATTTTTATGCAAGGCTTACTCTCCATGACAAGGATTTACTTGATGCTTCTTCTAACGGATCTTTCACAAGCAAAAAGGAAGAAGTTAAATTGGATCTTCTTGAAAGGATTCAACGCAATACTGAAGACTGGGAAAACGACAAAGGTAGAGAAGCAGGTATAAATTATGATTATGATTGCATTAAGTCCTTTGTTGAAACTGAAAGTTTTCGTAAGTTTAGTGCTAAATATGGTCTTGATTCTCAAATTGTTGTTAATTGCTGTAAGGTTTTTGCTTCATACATTAACATTCCTAACAGGAATGGGTTAAGTATCATGAACCATTTAAAGAGCCTGTTAAAATATCTATTCCTGCTAAAGAAGTTCAAGTTCATACTGTTGATCATGTTTTACCTGTGCCTTATCTTGAGAAAATGCCTTTCCCTGTTAAAGTAAAACAACGTTCTATTGTTGCTAGTGTGGTTAATAAAAGTGAAAAGAAAATCTTTGAACCTGAAGAACAGTTAAAGATAGAACCTGCAGTAGCTATAGTTAAGGATCTTATAACTGAAAATGTTGAAGAGAGCCATATAATTTTTTGTGAAGATGCTTCTAACATTGTTAAGCCATTAAGAAGAATGTCAAGAAAATTGGAACTCCTGTTATTTCAGTTAAGATAGGTGATCATTGCTACTATGGTTTATGTGACATTGGTGCTAGTTCAAGTGCTATTCCCTATGAACTTATCAAGAAATCAAGCATGAAATTGGTTCCTGTGAACTGGAAGAAATTGTGGTTATTCGACTTGCTAATAGAGAAACTATCTCTCCGGTTGGTATTGTCAGAGACGTGGAAGTTCTATGTGGTAAGACTAAATACCCTGCTGATTTCTTAGTGCTTGGTTCTGCTGCAAGTAAGACTTGTCCTATTATTTTTGGTAGACCCTTCTTAAACACTTGTGGTGCTTTATAGATTGCAAAAAGGAAAAGATTTATACTAAATTTGCTGGAGAACCTTATGAGTTTAATTTTTCTAAATTTGCTAAAAACCATCATGAAAAAGATTTACCTAATGAGGATTTTAGAGTTGAACAACTTGCTTCTATTGCCGTTGCTCCTAACAATGCTTTGCAGCAATTCATGGAAGATCATGAGAGTGAAGTTTTTATGCAGGAAAGAAATGAAATAGATGACGTTTTTCTTCGACAACCTGCTATTCTTAAACATAATTTACCTGTGGAAGAGCTAGGACCTCCTGCAGCCCCTAAAGGAGATCCTGTTTTTGAATTAAAAACTCTACCTGACACGCTTAAATATGCTTATCTTGATGAAAAGAAAATATATCATGTTATTATTAGTTCTAAACTTTCAGGTCAAGAAGAAGAAAGATTATTGGGAGTACTTAGGAAACATCGAGGTGCCATGGGCTATACTTTGGATGATCTTAAAGGGATTTCTCCTTCTATTTGCCAACATATAATTAATCTAGAGCGATGCAAAGCCGTTGTTGAGCATCAACGAAGGCTAATTCCAAAAATGAAAGAAGTGGTAAGAAGTGAGATTCTAAAGCTTCTCGAGGCAGGTATAATATATCCTATTGCTGATAGTAGATGGGTTAGTCCTGTTCATTGTGTCCCTAAAAAGGGAGGTATTACTGTTGTTGCAAATGATAATGATGAGCTTATTCCGCAAAGAACAATAGTTGGGTATAGAATGTGCATTGATTTTCGAAAACTGAATAAAGCAACTAAGAAAGATCATTACCCTTTGCCCTTTATCGATCAAATGCTAGAAAGACTGGCTAAAAATTCGCATTTCTATTTTCTAGATGGATATTTGGTTTTTCGCAAATTGCTGTTAGACATCAAGATCAGGAGAAAACCACTTTTACTTGTCCTTATGGAACTTATGCTTATAGACGCATGCCTTTTGGTTTATGTAATGCTCCTGCCACTTTTCAAAGATGCATGTCTGCTATTTTCCATGGTTTTTGTGAGCAAATTGTGGAAGTTTTCATGGACGACTTCTCCGTCTATGGAACTTCTTTTGACAACTGTTTGCACAATCTTGATAAAGTTTTGCAGAGATGTGAAGAAACAAACCTTGTTCTTAATTGGGAGAAATGCCATTTTATGGTAAATGAAGGAATTGTTCTTGGACATAAATTTCCGAGAGAGGTATTGAAGTTGACAGAGCCAAGGTTGAGGCAATAGAGAAATTGCCTTGCCATAGGGATGTGAAAGGTATTGCAGTATTCTTGGTCATGCAGGTTTCTATAGGAGATTTATTAAAGATTTTTCTAAAATTTCAAAACCACTTACTAATCTTCTTCAAAAAGATGTCCCATTTATTTTTGATGATGATTGTAAGGAAGCTTTCGAAATTCTGAAGAAGGCTTTAACCACTGCTCCTGTTGTCCAACCACCTGATTGGAATCTACCTTTTGAAATTATGTGTGATGCTAGTGATTATGCTGTAGGAGCTGTCCTTGGACAGCGTATTGATAATAAACTGAATGTTATTCATTATGCTAGTAAAACTCTTGATAATGCTCAAAAGAATTATGCTACTACTGAAAAAGAATTTTTGCTGTGGTGTTTTCTTGTGATAAGTTTAGACCTTACATTGTTGATTCAAAGGTGACTATACATACTGATCATGCTGCTATTAAATATCTCATGAACAAGAAAGATGCAAAGCCTAGGCTTATTAGATGGGTTCTATTGCTACAAGAATTTGATTTGCATATTGTTGATAGAAAAGGTGCCGATAATCCTGTTGCTGATAATTTGTCTAGAATAGAGAACATTTCTTATGATCCTATTCCTGTTAATGATAGTTTTCGATGAACAATTGGCTTCAATAAAGGTATGCTGATTATGCTAACTTATTGTCTCCAAGTATTTGCCCCCAACTTTCACTTATCAGCAGAGGAAGAAATTCTTTTATGACCTAAGGCATTATTTTTGGGATGACCCACATCTATACAAAGAAGGAGTGGATGGTGTTGTGCGACGCCGTGTCCTGGAGCATGAGCAAGAAGAAATATTGCGCAAATGCCACAACAGTGCTTATGGTGGACATCATGCTGGGGACAGAACCGCGCATAAGGTGCTTCAGTCAGGTTTTTATTGGCCTACCCTTTTTAAAGATGCTAAGAAATTTATTATGTCTTGTGATGAATGTCAAAGAGTAGGAAATATCAGTAGACGTAATGAAATGCCTATGAATTACTCTCTTGTTATTGAGCCATTTGATTGTTGGGGATTTGACTTCATGGGTCCTTTCCCTTCTTCGCATGGTAATACTCATATTCTTGTCGCTGTTGATTATGTTACTAAATGGGTAGAGGCTATTCCAACTCCTAGTGTTGATCATAAAACTTCTTTAAGAATGCTTAAAGATGTCATTTTCCTAGGTTTGGTGTACCTAGATATCTTATGACTGATGGAGGATCTCATTTTATTCATGGTGCTTTTAGAAAAACACTTGCTAAATATGATGTGAATCATAGAGTTTCTTCACCCTATCATCCTCAAACAAGTGGTCAAGTAGAATTGACTAATAGGGAAATTAAGTTGATCTTGCAAAAGACTGTTAATAAGTCTAGGAAGAATTGGGCTAAGAAACTTAATGATGCTTTATGGGCTTATAGAACTGCTTATAAGAATCCTATGGGCATGTCTCCTTATAAAATGGTTTATGGAAAAGCTTGTCACTTACCTTTAGAATTGGAACACAAGGCTTATTGGTGGTTAAGGAATTAAATAGAGATTTTGCACTTGCGGGTGAGAAAAGACTGCTTGCCATGAGTTCTTTAGATGAATGTAGAGTGAAGCTTATGAAAATGCCAAGTTGTTTAAAGAAAAAGTTAAGAGATGGCATGATGGTAGAATAATAAATAGAGTTTAATATTGGTGATAAAGTATTATTGTATAGGTCTCGTCTTAGATTTTTTGCAGGCAAACTACTCTCGAAATGGGAAGGACCATATATTGTTGACGAGGTGTATTGCTCGGGAGCCATTAAGATAAGCTCATTTGATGGTAATAGAGCACAAGTGATTAATGGTCAAAGACTCAAGCATTATATTTCTGGTGATCCTATTGGCAAAGATGTTGATATTATACAAGTGGTGACTCCGGAAGATTTCATAAAATTCGAATACCGGAAGACTCCAGAACCAGTTTTGGAATAGGTATCAACTTTGGTAAGAAAAAGTTCGCGTTTAATTACAGAATTTTTATTCATTGTTTTTAGTTAAAATGGAAAATTCTGGAACGAAAAAGAGACGGAGACCGACTCCAGGTGGAGGAGGCGGCCTGGCGGCGCGGGCCACCCCTGGCCGCGCCATGGGCCCGCCTACCCCTCCTGGAGCCCGTCTCCGACTCCGCTTTGGTCCGTCGCCTTCCTTTTGTTCGGGAAATTTTTGCTATATATTCACCCGGATCTCTTGAGGTCGTATCTCGTGTTTTCGACGCGTTTTTGTTTCGAGCTGTTTCTGCCAGGACCCTCGGAAATCTAGAGCCAACATGTCATCCCAAGGATCTTGCGGGGAAGACTATGCTGCCAGGCGCCGACGTGAGCTGCAGCGAGATATAAATCACGGTACTGTTGGCGACTGGGCAACAGAAGAAGGAAATGCTGCTAGGAAGGCAGACATGGACCGGAGCGTCCGTGAAGAAGTGAGGGGGATGACATCACGCCCGCAAGAAGTACCCAGGCCGAGCAATCTCACTTTTGTGGGATCCATTAACCCTCGACGCGTTTTTTCTCATAATATGCAGGGAGCGATACCTCCAAGGCCGAACATCGACCACTTCCCTTCGGTGGCCGAAGCACATCGGGTGGCTGGTGAGTTTTGCGAGCAATACCGAGTTCTGAGGTTGGAAGTAGAGATACTTCAGGAAGAGAATGAAAGGCTACGTCTTATGCTCCAGCGCTTCTTACCCCTATTACTATTGTTCCTCCTTCACCGCCAAGGGATCAAGCTTGAACGTCAAGGGGTAATGGCACTCCTTGGCTTGTTCCAAGCTCGGGGGAGTGCCCCAGTATCATTATCTTTTAGCTTTTATCTTTACAATTTTGTGGTTCTATCGTTGGTAGAGAAGTTATCATACGAGATGGTTTGCAATGAGTAGTATCATTTTCCCTTTTAGTGAGTTATCTTTGTATCCTTTGGTGTGAGTTGGTCTTTGATGGAATATTAAGGAGAAGCTTCATCTTTACTTTCTTGCACTTTTATTTTTAGTATTGCAATCTCTACTATATGATGAACTTGTTGGAGTTTTGACCTCACATTGTGTATAACTAGTAGATCTTTTAAGTCATGGCAAACTTAGCATTGGTCAATAGCAACCGTTCTTAAAACACTTAAGTAAAGGAGAGGGAATTACATGCAAATATATTATCCTTGTTGACTTTCATGCTTGTTGACTAGCAAAAGTTTTATTCTTTAGTTTAAAGGGTATGTGTTGACAAGAAAGGATGTATGATCTGTCTTATTGCTCTTATATTTGTATGTATCTCTCAACACTGATGTTTGCTACAAAGCCTTGCTAAGCCTAAAGACTTGTACTGAGAGGAAATACTTCTCGTGCATCCAAACCCTTGAGCCAAAACTCTCCAAAGTGTCCACCATAACTTCCTATACGTGGTATTTCTCAGCCACTCCAAGTAAATCAGTCTTGTGCTACCTTTAAACTATTCAAAATTGTTACTACTCCTTTTTGTGTCTCTGTTTACCAGCTCATGAGGAAGTAGTATATGGTCTTTATTTCACTTGTCAATCAGACTTTATTTCTAGACTAGCAGCTTACATCTGCTTATCTATAACTTTGCAAAAAGAGCTGGCAGCGGGGTGCCCAGCCCCCTTAACTTATAACTTTAACTGCGAACTCTCCTCACATTTTGTTCCTGAGCACTCAGTCAAACATCTGCATGTGCAAACAAAGGAGAAAAGAGAGATGATCTGCTTGCTACAGAAATAACGTTCCTCAATGGGAGCCGCTCTTAAAAAGTCTGGTTGGCAAGGGTAATACTGCATTATCTGCTGCCATTCGTTGACCATTAGCATGCACCACTCAAAATATATTTTTACCCTCTATACAATTTCAAAAACCTAAAAAGCTCTAGCACATGACTTGATCTCTGCTTCCCTCTGCGAAGGGCCTATCTTTTACTTTATGTTGAGTCAGTACACCTATCTCTCTCATTCCCCAAGGCAAGCATTAGTGTTGTTGAGATGCATTCATCTATATGTTGCTAATCTGATTGATTATTTTATCTCTTCCTTTTGTCATCACTAAACCTTTACCTGCATGGATATAAGATTGAGAGTTCCCAATGAATGCAAAGGACCTGTGATAGTTGAACATGTGACATCTTCAGTACATAACTCTTTTATATATAAAGACTCTTCTTGAAAGATAGGTTGATTATGCTATTTGTTCTCTGACCAAGAGCAAGATTTGCCATTACTCATTTAAAGATCTTCTTGATATACTTTTACTTGTGATTGATCATTACTTGACTCAAGTTAGATTCTATAAGAAACGTTGCTGTTCTAAAAGAATGTGTGTTTTGTTGAATAAATATTGATGCTTCATGTTCGTATTCTTTTTATCAACACTTCGCTCCATAAACCTGTGGTCACGTTTATTAAGCTCAGCTTTCGCTTGGGGACAAGCGAGGTCTAAGTTAGGGGGAGTTGAGA
Organism: Poa pratensis; assembly: GCA_947311845.1. Lineage (NCBI taxonomy): Eukaryota > Viridiplantae > Streptophyta > Magnoliopsida > Poales > Poaceae > Poa > Poa pratensis. The sequence continues at coordinate 11,020,403 of CAMZMU010000061.1, read as the reverse complement.
CGTCCATTTTGCATCACTATTTTGTATCATACTTTACTCTTATTCACTGATATATTTCATATTATATTACAATACTTATGTTATTTTATCTTATTTTGCATGTTTTACATTTACCCGGGATTTATCTGTCGGAGCCAGGATTCTGTTGAAAAGAGCATCGTCAGGAAAGGACACGTCGGAAGCCCCAAAAATCACGAGGAAAATAAAGGATTAATTTCCTCACTAGATCAGGCAGGAGGCCAGAAGACCTCGAGGAGGGGTGCCACGAGGCCACCAGGCGGCCTAGGGGCGCGGCCCACCCCCTGGCCGCGCCGTGGGCCCGCCTGGTCCCTCTGGCCCACCTCCGGTGCCCCCCTTCGGTGATATATTCCGTCTTGACCTAAAAATCCCGAGGACGTACTTTGCATAATTTTTCCGCCGCCTCCACGGGACGGAAAACAGAGAGAGAGAAAAGCTCTCCGGCAGGGGAGAAATCTGTCGGGGAAACTTCCCTCCGGGAGGAGGAAATCATCGCCACCACCACCGTCATCGCTCCAAGCTTCATCGGGATCGTCATCTTCATTATCTCCATCACCAGCACCATCATCTCCACCGCTCCACTTCGTTCCGCTGTAACATCTAGGGTTGTACCTGTTTAGTTCATTGGGGATACTCTCCCGATGTTGATTACTCCTTGTGGTTGATGCTTTTGAGTTTAATCGGTGAATTAACTTTATGTCCAGATTGTTATTACTCATTATATCACCTCTGATCATGATCCATATGATGTCTTGTGAGTAGTTCGTTTAGTTCTTGAGGACATGGGAGAAGTCTTGTGGTTAGTAGTGGAATTATGTTGATGAGTATTTAATGTTTGATATTTAAGTTGTGGTGTTATTCTTCTAGTGGTGTCATGTGAACGTCGATTACATGATACTTTACTTTTATGGGCCTAGGGGAATGTATTGTGTATTTAGTTTACCTACTGTGGGGTTGTCGGAGCGACAGAAACCTAAACCCCCGTTGGTTAGCTAATGCACGAGGGAGCGTAGGATCCCAGAGTTTAAAGTTGTGGTTAGATTTATCTTAATTACTTCCTTTCTGTTGCGGAAACCAGAAGGAGTGTAATCACGAGTGTGTATTTGTCCAAGTGAGGGCGATGCACTAGCATAGGTTCACCCACACAACACCTATCAAAACATTAAACATAAGTCAACGGCATGAAGCGAAAGCACTTGACATCTCTCCCATGTGTCCTCAGGAACGTTTGGTAATCATAAGTAGAACAACCGGCTTGTCCTTTGTGCTAAAAAGGATTGGGCCACTCGCTGCAATTATTGCCGCTCTCTTTTATTTATTTATACTTTATTTACTCGCATTTACTTACTCGTACTTTATTTTACCTGTTATATCAAAAGCCCCTAAAAACCTGTCTACTAGTATTTACAGTGAAACCTTGCTTGAAACCGCTTGTCAGCACCTTCTGCTCCTCGTTGGGTTCGACACTCTTATTTATCGAAAGTACTACGATAGATCCCCAATACTTGTGGGTCATCAAGACTATTTTCTGGCGCCATTGCCGGGGAGTGAAGCGCTATTGGTAAGTGGAATTGGTAAGGAGAACTTTTATTGTAAGTGCTGTTTTTATTTCTGTTTGTTACTCTATATAATTATGGAGCCTTCTGATTTTGAAACGTTGTTTGGGACTAGTTTCCTCACTGCCCTTGTGACAGCGAAGGATCCCCCACCAGCTAAAAGAATTCCGTTTAAGATACCTATGAGAATTGTTGAACGTGTTATAAATAACCGCTATTCAGGAGATGGAACTGTCCTGATGATCATTTGATTTTTATACATGAATTATGCGGGTTATTTAAGATTGCAGGTATCACCACGGAACAATGTAAGAGGAAATTATTCACTATATCGCTGAAAGATAGAGCATTGGATTGGTACAGGTTATTGAAAAATGTTGATTCATTCGACTGGGAAGCAATTGTACCTCTCTTTCACTCTAAGTTTTATCCTCTTCATGAAATTCATAAAGATAGAAATTATATCTATAACTTCTGGCCTCATGATGGAGAAAGTATCGCCCAAGCTTGGGGAGGCTGAAATCATTAATACTCAAATGTCCCATTCATGAGTTCCCGAGAGATATTATTATCAATAATTTTTATGCAAGGCTTACTCTCCATGACATGGATTTACTTGATGCTTCTTCTAACGGATCTTTCACAAGCAAAAAGGAAGAAGTTAAATTGGATCTTCTTGAAAGGATTCAACGCAATACTGAAGACTGGGAAAACGACAAAGGTAGAGAAGCAGGTATAAATTATGATTATGATTGCATTAAGTCCTTTGTTGAAACTGAAAGTTTTCGTAAGTTTAGTGCTAAATATGGTCTTGATTCTCAAATTGTTGTTAATTGTTGTAAGGTTTTTGCTTCATACATTAACATTCCTAAACAGGAATGGGTTAAGTATCATGAACCATTTAAAGAGCCTGTTAAAATATCTATTCCTGCTAAAGAAGTTCAAGTTCATACTGTTGATCATGTTTTACCTGTGCCTTATCTTGAGAAAATGCCTTTCCCTGTTAAAGTAAAACAACGTTCTATTGTTGCTAGTGTGGTTAATAAAAGTGAAAAGAAAATCTTTGAACCTGAAGAACAGTTAAAGATAGAACCTACAGTAGCTATAGTTAAGGATCTTATAACTGAAAATGTTGAAGAGAGCCATATAATTTTTTGTGAAGATGCTTCTAACATTGTTAAGCCATTTAAGAAGAATGTCAAGAAAATTGGAACTCCTGTTATTTCAGTTAAGATAGGTGATCATTGCTACTATGATTTATGTGACATTGGTGCTAGTTCAAGTGCTATTCCCTATGAACTCTATCAAGAAATCAAGCATGAAATTGATTCCTGTGAACTGGAAGAAATTGATGCGGTGATTCGACTTGCTAATAGAGAAACTATCTCTCCGGTTGGTATTGTCAGAGGCGTGGAAGTTCTATGTGGTAAGACTAAATACCCTGCTGATTTCTTAGTGCTTGTTCTGCTGCAAGTAAGACTTGTCCTATTATTTTTGGTAGACCCTTCTTAAACACTTGTGGTGCTGTTATAGATTGCAAAAAAGGAAAAGATTTATACTAAATTTTCTGGAGAACCTTATGAGTTTAATTTTTGTGAGCAAATTGTGGAAGTTTTCATGGACGCTGCTAGGGGAGCGAGAGGGTCTGGTGGACCGGCTTCTGTTGACTTTGCGCTGAGTTATGACGTTGCGGGCGTCCTCACCTTCCCTGAGGTGGCTGGTGCTCGGCTGCCTCCGATCCCGTCCGGAGCGGTCTTCGTCGCGGCGCCGGTGTTCCCGGTCCCTGTCTTCGTGGGTTGTGTGGATGTGGTCGCGATCGTTGCGACTCCGTGGTTCTCTTCGTGGGCTGGCCGCGCGTTCGCGATCGTCGCGACTCCGTGATTCTCTTCGCGGGCTGGCCGCGCGGCGGCTTTTGCTTCCTTCGGGTGGTGTGTTTCCCGCGTCCATCTCAGCTTCCGGGATCAAAGTTGCGCCTGCCAGGTTGAGCGATTTTATCTGTTGGCGATGCAGAGCTGCGTTGGGGTCATCGTCTGGCGGCTGAGTTGCCTTCAGGTATGCGGCCACCGAGATCAGGGCTCCCGTGGCTGTTTTAGGGATAGGAATCCCTTCCTCGTCGTGCGTCATGAAGGAGAGGCCCAAGTTGCGGGTTAATTCCGCTCTGTCAGCTTCCAGGATGCGGAACATTCTGTTTCTGCGTCTCGGGTCCGTATGTCCCGAGGATTGGTATGATAGCGCCGCCCTTCGCGCACTCGACGCGCTAGCTTGCCTCGTGCGCTCATCGAGCGTTGCTTGAAAGTTCCTCAGTCGAAGGTTCTCCTGCCAGAGGAGGTACTGATGTGCCGCGATCTCCTCGCGGGTCGAATACTCGGCCATCATGAGGCACTCCTGGATGACCTTTGTTGCCTTCGCCGCCATCTCCTCCGTGATGACGAGTGTTGTCTTCCCGTCCGGCATAGTCACCGTCATGGGATATGTTGGTGCGTTGTGGCGAGCTTCTGCGGTCTTGGATGCTTCGGGATCTGTCCCGTTGTTGTCGTTCCCGGCCACCATGCAGACCTGGAAGGGGATGGCTTGGCCTATGCTGTTGTTGCCGTAGTTGTCGTAGAGGATGTCGGAGTCGATGGAGACGCGGGTGCGATCACCACGAGTTGACGCGGGTCCGTCAAGTTATGTGTTCCCCACCGGCTAACATGAAAGTTGAAACTACCTAAGATCAGATCCGCACCTGAGTGGAGGTTCGCGAACGTCGGGCGAGATGCCGGAGAGTGTGGGTAGATGACGTGAAAGCACACGTTCGTTGGGAGACCCCAAGAGGAAGGTATGAAGCAGTGCAGCAGCAAGTTTTCACTCAGTAAGATACCATGGTTGTCAGATCCATTAGGAGTAAAAGGCACCTCTGAAGGTTGTTGGTGGCTCCGTTTACTCGATCACCAACGTGGAACCTGCACACAACACAATCAAACTACTTTTCCCCAACGAAACAGTGAGGTTGTCAATCTCACCGGCTTGCTCTAAACAAAGGATTAAACGTATAGTGTGGAAAATAGTGTTTAATTGCAGAGAATGAAAAGGAACAATGATTGCAGTTGGTTGTATTATCAGTGTAAAGGAATGGACCGGGGTCCACAGTTCACTAGTGGTGTCTCTTCATAAAAGATAACTAACATGCTGGGTAAACAAATTACAGCTGGGCAATTGATGAACAGAGAGCTGATAACCCACAAGTATAGGGGATCGCGTGTAGCCTTTTTGATAAGTAAGAGTGTCGAACCCAACGAGGAGCTAAAGGTAGGATAAGTATTCTCTAAACTTCTATCAACCACTGATACAACTCTACGCACACTAAACGTTTACTTTATCTAGGAAATAATACTAGAGTAATAATACAGGTATGAGAGATAGCTTTGCAAGATAATAAATAGAAGAAAGTAAATGTTAGTGCTGCAGCAATAAAATATACTAAGTAGCCATAAACTAACAGTACCATGAGTGTGGAAAAGTGGTGGTAATTGTGGTGGATTTGTCCAAGATTAATTACCGAATATATCGGGTTCATTGTCTTCGATGCAGTTTTCTATGTGGGAGAGGCTAAATATACATGCACTCCACTACTTGGGATTACAAGTACTATATGATTGGATTGTTAGAAAGCATCTGCGAATACTAACAATGCATTAAAGTTTCCCCAACCATAGCCTTAAGTTTATGGTCCTCTTACTCCCATACTTGTAACTAACCGGTTCACGCCCTTAGGTTTCTGTCACTCCGGCAGGACTCCCCCCTTCGTTTACAAATACTACCAACCTCGTGATGTTGATCCATGCGCGCACAAGTATAATGGACACCAAAGGACAATACCATATCAACATACAACTCTAATGAACCAAAGACATTCAACCAAGCAATCAAAAGACAAATAAACTACACAAACATGTCATAGATCATAGGATAAATATTATAGCATCAAACAACATGTTTACATAGGACGGTACAGAGGTTTGTGGGAGGATGAACCACTGAATACAAGGAGGAGTTGGTGATGAAAATGGCGGTGAAGACGATGAAGGGGACAGCGAGGAGCGCAGGGCGGCGCCGGCGGTGGCGCGGGGAGCTCCTTCCCCGCCGCCGGCATCATGGGGGAGCGCCGCCCCTTAGCCTACCTCCTTCATGGCTTCTTGGGAGCCCTCCCCCATGGATATGGGATCCATGGGGGAGGCAAAAACGTGGCTTTTGGTGGCTGCAATTCGTGGGTGGAGGAGTTCTCCACGAGTTAGGTTTCCACCCTTTATATAGCTTCTCGGATTCCCATCATCCCATCTAGGGTTGCACTAAATCGGGGTTATCTCGGCCGTCCGGACTCGGAATCAGGCGAATTTTATGTCTAGAACGTTCGGCGGAAAATTTCCTGCAACTTTGTCTTCGGTGAGATTTCCGTTTGACGCCGTCTTCGACCCGTAACGTGACAATCTTTAAAAAGAGTTTTCAGATAGATTTCAGGAAAGTCCCAATTCGACTCCAACAAAGTTTCCTCTTGTATTTTTGATAATTTCTACACATCAAAGAGTAAAACAAGAACATTGTGCACTTTTTCAACTATTAATAGGTTAGTCCAAATAAATCATAAACTTAATATAAAAACAAGTGTCAAAGGCATAATATTAACATGAAACAATCAAAAATTATAGATACGTTTTGGACGTATCAAGAGCGCATGACAATGCATATATATGACAAGATGACTACTATGATATTCAATTGGGCATTACAACAAGATACATAGACCATTATCCAACAGCATCTATGACTAATAATCCACCTTCAGGTTGACATCCGTGTTCCCCGTTGGTATTAAGTTGCAAGCAACAGATTATTGCATTAAGTAAAGTGCATAATGTAAACAATACATTTATCCTTAGACAAAGCATTGCTGTTTTACCCCTAGTGGAAACAGCACATCCACAACCTTAGACGTTGCTGTCACTCGCCCAGATTACCGGAGGCATGAACCCACTATCGAACATAAATACTCCCTCTTGGAGTTACAAGCATCTACTTGGCCAAAGCATCTACTAGTAACAGAAAACATGCAAGATCATAAATAACATATAAATAGATTGATAATCAACTTGATCATAGTATCAATATTCATCGGATCCAGCAAACACAACATGTAGCATTACAATAAGATGATCTTGATCATGATAGGCAGCTCACAAGATCTAAACATGATAGCACAAGGAGGAGAGACAACCATCTAGCTACTGCTATGGACCCGTAGTCCAAGGATGAACTACTCACGCATCACTCCGGAGGCAGGCATGGTGATGTAGAACCCTCCGGTGATGATTCCCCTCTCCGACAGGGTGCCGGAAGAGCTTCAGAACCCTCCCGAACTAGGGTTGACGACGGCGGCGGCTACGGAACTTTTCGTGGATGGAGGCTCGGGTATTAGGGTTTTCTGGACGAAGGCATCATATAGGCGAAAGGGCGGCGTCTGGAGGCACCCGAGGGGGTCACGCCACCCCCGGCGCGGCAGGAGGTGGGGCCCGCCGGCCCCTGGCGTGGCTGCCTCCTCGGTCGCCTCCGTCTCTCCTTTGGACTCCGTGTACGTGTTGGAAAATAGAAGTTCTGTCCAAGTTTCGTCCAATTCCGAGAATATTTCCAGAACAGCTTTTCTGGAATACAAAAACAGCAGAAAACAGGAACTGGCACTGTGGCATCTTGTTAATAGGTTAGTCCCAGAAAATGCATAAAAATGCTATGAAGTGTATATAAAACATGTAACAATTGGTATAATATCAACATGGAACATCAGAAATTATAGATACGTTTGAGACGTATCAAGCATCCCCAAGCTTAGTTCTACTCGTCCTCGAGTAGGTAAAACGATAAAAACAAAATAATTTCTGAGGTGACATGCTACATCATAATCTTGATCAAATAGTATTGTAAAGCACATGTTATGAATGAAGTGATCCAGGTCAATGGTCTATAGTTTGCTAGCAAATAGATAATGAGCAAACAACTGAATCATATAAGCAAAAACTTTTCATGAATAGTACTTTCGAGACAAGCATCAAAAGTTTTGCATAAGAGTTAACTCATAAAGCAATAGATTCTAAGTAAAAGGTATTTAACCAACACAAAGGAAGATTTAAGTTTCAGCAATTGCTTTCAACTTTCAACATGTATATCTCATGGATATTTGTCAACACAAAGCAATATAATAAGTGCAATATACTAGCATATAAAAATTGTTGCACCAAAGTTGACACTAGTGTTTGCTTCTGAGATAGAAAGAAGTAGGAAAACTGACTCAACATAAAAGTAAAAGAAAGGCCCTTCGCAGAGGGAAGCAGGGATTAAATCATGTGCTAGAGCTTTTTAAGTTTTTGAAATCATATAGAGAGTAAAAATAAGTTTTGGAGGTGTTTGTTAATTGTCAACGAATCAGAAAATGGAAAGTACAATATGACCCCTGCCAACCAGACTTTTAAGAGCGGCTCCCATGAAGGACGTTATTTCTACCAGCAAGGCAGATCATCCCTCTTTCTCTTTTGTTTACACATGCAGATATTTCACTGTTTGTCATTGCTTGACTGATAAATCAGGGCAAAAATGTGAAGAGAATTAAGCGGTTAAAGTTGTAATTAATTGGGACTGGGCACCCCATTTGCCAGCTCTTTTTGCAAAATTAATGGATAAGCGGATGTATATGCCGCTAGTCCGGTGGTAAAGTCTGTTTGACAGTTGACATAAAGACATCCACCCCGTCCTCATGAGCTTGGTAAACATTGACACAAAAAGGAGTAATAAGTTTTGAATAGTTTAAAGGTAGCACATGAAAAATTTACTTGGAATGGCAAGGAAATACCACATATAGGTAGTTATGGTGGACACAGATGGCATGGATTTTGGCTCAAGGTTTTGGATGCACGAGAAGCATTCCCTCTCAGTACAGAGTTTAGGCTAGCAAGGTTATTTGAAGCAAACACAGGATATCAACCGACAACAAGACTTATATGAAAACATATTGCAAGCATTATAAGACTCTACACTGTCTTCCTTGTTAACCAAACCCTTTTACTAGAAAATATCTAGACCTTAGAGATACCAATCATGCAAACCAAATTTCAACAGCTTTACGGTAGTTCTTCATTAATAGGTTTTAACTACATGATACAAAAGCTTAAACATGAACTACTTGATAACTCAAAACAATTGACAAGTATCAAATTATCCAATACAGTGATCTACAAGAATATGTAAGCTTTTTCCATTATACCATCTACCACATGCAACATTTTCTGTTCCAACCAAACACCAATCAATTTATTTCAACACAAACTCTCCAAACAATTATAAGTGAAGCAAGAGAGTACTTTCTTTAAAAGAACTAACAGCTCTGAATAAGAGATGCATGCAAAACAGGAGCTAAAAGCATAGCAATAGCTAGATAAGAATACTCAACAAGTATAAGTGAAGAATAGGAGTATTCATATGAAAAAGCGGAGCGTGTCTCTCTCCCAATCAAGAATGCTAGGGTCCAATCAAGTTGACCAGAAAATAAAATAAAATGAAAATAAAAGCACACAGACGCTCCAAGTAAAGCACATATGATGTGAAAGAATTAAAATATAGTTTCACTAGAGATGACCTGATAAGTTGCTGATGAAGAAGGGGATGCCTTGGGCATCCCCAAGCTTAGACGCTTGAGTCTTCTTGAAATATGCTGGGGTGATCCATGGGAGCATCCCCAAGCTTAAGCTCTTCACTCTTCTTGATCACATTATATCATCCTTCTCTCTTGACCCTTGAAAACTTCCGCCACACCAAACTCAGAGTAATTCTCATTAGAGGGTTAGTGCACAATCAAAAACTCACATGTTCTATAAGGACACAAACATGACCGTTACTTTTAACATTAGCTACTGCCACTGATGTTATGTGAAGCTCTTCACCCAAAAAAAATTCCACTCAACACTAGTAAAAGAGAGAATGCAAAATAAAAGACAGAATCTGTCTAAACAGAACAGTCCGTAAAGACGAATTTTTTCGAGGCACTTACGTTGCTCAGATCGAAAAACTCAAAACTAACGAAAGATGCGTACATATCTGAGGATCACGCACAAAAATTTGCAGATTTAAATAATTTTTCTGTGATTTTACAGAAGAAACGGTGAACAGCAGAAATCTGTTCCTGCGCAGAAATCCAAATCTAGCATCATCTTCCTATTAGAGGCTACTTGGCACAACAATGCGAAAAATAAAGATACAAAGGTTGTTACAGAAGTAAACAACTCCTTGACTCAAAAAGAAAAGAAAAATTGCAGAAATAAAATAATGGGTTGTCTCCCATAAGCGCTTTTCTTTAACGCCTTTCAGCTAGGCGCAGAAAGTAAGAATCAAGTGTTTCCAAGTGTGAAGCATCAACAATCTTACGCTTAGCTCTCTTACCTTACCTTATCTTTAGGAAATACTTGGTTACACATAGGTGAAGAGGCGAAATTCATAGTGCCTTGGCCCACGTCTATTATTGCTCCAAAGCGTTTCAACAGAGATCTTCCAAGCGTAATTTGTCCTACTCCTGCACATTCAATGACAAGATAATCAATAGATATTGTTATCCCCAGGAGTTTTGTAAATACTCCTTCGGCTACTCCTCTTGGTAATTTAATAGTATTATCACCAAAATTATACAATCTTCGCATTTGGAAAGCTCCCAAAGATTTAAGGAATCAAAATATCCTTGGGCATTAAACAGAATTCAGACATATATCACAGCGAGCATGGAAGTTTCACCATTGATAACAACTTTTACTGAGGGAACCCATCCCGATGGTTCAAAATTTACTGGCACATTATCATAGTGTTCACGAATCTGATTATACCCTTCTTTTAGACCAGATATGTTTGTTTCAAGAGTATTAAGTCTATCATTATGCTTGTCAAAGCCGAATCAATTTTACTGATTGGAGGGCTAGAAATTGTAATCATTTTTTATAGCATTAAAAGCTTGATCCCCATCATAACGAAGGAAATCTCCTCCTACCACAGCATCTAAAGCATATCTGTAGCAAAGAACAAGACCAAAATAAAAGCTACTAAGGAGCAGGCTTAAAGTCATTTTAGGTTCAGTTTTAGCATAGGACTCAAAAATTCTAGACCAAGCATCTTTAAAACTCTCCTCACTCCCTTGCTTGAAAGTGAAATCTCTTCCTCAGGTGACATGATGACAGGAACAGGGCTAGACATGATAACAAGACTGAAAATAAAACTAGATAAGTAACTAATTTTTTTGTGTTTTTGATAAATAAAGCAAACAAGACAAGATAAAAATAAACTAAGCAAGACAATAACAAAGTAAAGAGATTGGAAGCGTGAAACTCCCCTTGCAGAAATCCTCTTACTCCCCGGCAACGGCGCCAGAAAAATTGCTTGATGACGTGAAAGCACACGTTCGTTGGGAGACCCCAAGAGGAAGGTATGAAGCAGTGCAGCAGCAAGTTTTCCCTCAGTAAGAACCAAGGTTTCAGATCCAGTAGGAGTAAAAACACTTCTGAAGGTTGTGGCGCGTTTACTGATCACCAACGTGGAACCTGCACACAACACAATCAAACTACTTTGCCCCAACGAAACAGTGAGGTTGTCAATCTCACCGGCTTGCTGAAAACAAAGGATTAAACGTATGGTGTGGAAAATAGTGTTTAATTGCAGAGAATGAAAAGGAACAATGATTGCAGTTGGTTGTATTATCAGTGTAAAAGAATGGACCGGGGTCCACAGTTCACTAGTGGTGTCTCTCCATAAAAGATAACTAACATGCTGGGTAACAAATTACAGCTGGGCAATTGACAAAATATTGAGCGCATGACAATGCATATATATGACAAGATGACTACTATGATATTCATTGGGCATTACAACAAATACATAGACCGTTATCCAACAGCATCTATGACTAATAATCCACCTTCAGGTTGACATCCGTTCCCCGTTGGTATTAAGTTGCAAGCAACAGATTATTGCATTAAGTAAAGTGCGTAATGTAAACAATACATTATCCTTAGACAAAGCATTGATGTTTTACCCTAGTGGCAACAGCACATCCACAATCTTAGAAGTTGCTGTCACTCTCCCAGATTACCGGAGGCATGAACCCACTATCTAGCATAAATACTCCCTCTTGGAGTTACAAGCATCTACTTGGCCAAAGCATCTACTAGTAACGGAAAGCATGCAAGATCATAAATAACATATAAGATAGATTGATAATCAACTTGACATAGTATCAATATTCATCGGATCCCAGCAAACACAACATGTAGCATTACAATAAGATGATCTTGATCATGATAGGCAGCTCACAAGATCTAAACATGATAGCACAAGGAGGAGAGACAACCATCTAGCTACTGCTATGGACCCGTAGTCCAAGGATGAACTACTCACGCATCACTCCGGAGGCAGGCATGGTGATGTAGAGCCCTCCGGTGATGATTCCCCTCTCCGGCAGGGTGCCGGGAAGAGCTTTAGAACCCTCCCGAACTAGGGTTGACGACGGCGGCGGCTACGGAACTTTTCGTGGATGGAGGCTCGGGTATCTAGGGTTTTTTGGACGAAGGCATTATATAGGCGAAAGGGCGGCGTCTGGAGGCACCCGAGGGGGTCACGCCACCCCCCGGCGTGGCAGGAGGTGGGACCGCGCCGGCCCCTGGCGTGGCTGCCTCCTCGGTCGCCTCCGTCTCTCCTTTGGACTCCGTGTACGTGTCGGGAAAATAGAAGGTTCTGTCCAAGTTTCGTCTAATTCCGAGAATATTTCCAGAACAGCTTTTCTGGAATACAAAAACAGCAGAAAACAGGAACTGGCACTGTGGCATCTTGTTAATAGGTTAGTCCCAGAAAATGCATAAAAATGCTATGAAGTGTATATAAAACATGTAACAATTGGTATAATATCAACATGGAACATCAGAAATTATAGATACGTTTGAGACGTATCATGGGTCGAATCCGAAGGAGCCGAAGTAGATCGGTTTCTGGATCGCCGGCGAGCTGTTGGTTGTTGATGAGGATGGAGCCGGCGAAACCGTAGATCCAGCGCTAGTCTTTCCCACAGACGGCGCCAATTGACGTGGGGGTACCACGTCAATTCCCATGGTTCGGTACCTAGGGTTGAGATAGGGAGAGAGATTTGGTAGCGCTGGTAGTAACGACGGCTGACAAGCGAGGTTTACCCAGGTTCAGGCCCCCTGAGGGTAACACCCTACTTCCTGCTTGTCTGGTTATTGATGTTTGCGGTATACAAAGGAGCTACAATGGCGTCCCGGCGAGATGCAATCTCGCTAGGGCTTTGATGGTATGAGTATTGCGCGACCTAGATCGGCGGCCCTCCCAGCCTTTATATAGGAGGCTGGGTCTCGGGAGTTCTTAACCGATTAGGTTTATAGGTAAGGTAAGTCTCTACCGACTTCAGGATTCTCTTGACTTGGAGCGTACTTCTCCTTGCTGGGCCCCCTTCGTGGGCCTTGGCCGTCGGCTTCTGGTAGACTTGCTATCGGGCCTTAGCTCATACGTGCACTAGGTGTCCTCATAGTGGGGCACCCGAAGGGTAGGCCCACGTCATCTGATTATGGCTGCTTCATACTTTTGTTGGCACTCAGCAGGTGGCAGCTCTAACACAATTCATCGTACATCTATTAGATACACGAAATAAATTTGCCTCATACGAAATAGCAAACTAAGATCTCAGGGAGACGACTCTGTACAGGACCAAGAGGTATGCACACGAATTGTACATGTACATTGTTCAAGTTCCTATGCAAGTCACCTCCCTACACATATGTTATGACACATTGTAATCATCGGCTTTGTGCAAAACATACTCAAACAAGAACAACTCATCAGATGCCTCAGTCGGATAACAAAGTCAGATGTCCAAGAAAAGTATGCACCGCATGACAACCAACAAAATCTAGTACAAGACACTAGTAAAGTTATGCATGGTTCTTAATTTTGGTGGCTGCCTTGAGGTAACAGTGCCACATCTGACTCAGTAATATAAAATCCTCATCATTGGCCAAAATTTCACAATTGAAGCCTCATACTTCAGAGCCATCATTGGCAAAAAGAGTGTCTACAAGAACGAAGTACAAATAATAGCATTGTCCTTGCAATTACCCTTGGTTCTGTAGACAATCTTCTTGCAAGTATAATGGCCTAGTTTAATCATCGGCTAGCATCAACACTACTCACGGACACAGGAAAAAAAATTGCCTCATAGAAAATAGCAAACAAAGATATCAGGGAGATGACTCTGTGAAGGACCAAGTGGTATGCACAACAAATGTGGTTGTTCATCGCTCAAGGTTCTATGCAGAGTCATCTCCTTGCACTTGTGTAATGTAACGGAGTAATCATTGGCTCTTTACCACAAGAGTTCATGTCAATCACGGAAAACCATGGGACATGTAAATTTGGGCCTCAGACTTGCATTTGACAAATGGAAGAGGTGATAATACTGAGCCCATAACACAACATAAGCATATGTTGTACGTTGCACAAGGTTCAGTAGTATCACCCCCTCCACAGAGGCGCGTTTGGTAGCCACAAATTCATCATCGGCTAGAAGAAATCAAGCAATTTAGACTAGACTCAATGGATGATCTCTTAGTACCACGAATCAGGCACATAGGTTTTCGTATGTACATAATAGATGATACTAAGAGACACCCTTTGAATCAGTTAAATCATTAGCCAGATTAAGCGCATGTTAGCCTCAGATCAAGCACATGGTAGACCTGGAGCAACTATACCGACGGGACAGCACCGCAAATACGTGGGTACAACTTCGGTATAGTTGCTCACGGCCTACGAGAAGTGTTCATCACTGGGAAAACCGACAGTTCGAACACCAAATCGACAGACCAAACACCAAATCGACAGATCGAACACCAAATCCACAGATTGCACACCAAATCAACAGATCAAATAGCAAGATCGTACTACGAAAAGATGATTTCAGAAGAAAGAAACGCAAACTAAAAAACCCTACCCAGAACCAAATAGATTGAAGCTATCACGCAGATCGAACCCTAGATCTACCTTGCATGTCATTCTAAGCACAAATACAGTAATGGATCTATAGATATATGAAGCGTACAAGGCATCAGAGGGCTACGGATGATGTTACCTCCATTGGCAAAGTCCTTGGAGAAGAAAGGATGACGAGGTGCTGTCGACGTGTCGATGAAGCTCCTCCTTAGAACAATGGAGAGTTGCCGGCCAGCGTCTCCTATCGAAGATGCTCGCGGCGGTGGTGTAGCCGCCGGAAAAGGAACCGCCGATGAAGAGAGAGAAGAGGAGACGAGTGAGCGGTGAGGGAAATGAAGAGGGGGAGTGAGCGGCGAGGGGAATAAATGGCGCGTGTTCCCGAAGAGACGCGACGTCTCCCGCGCAATCGCCTGTGTCCCGCCCTTGCGCTCCGCCAGGCCTGGATCCAGAGGCACGGTCGAACTGAGCGTGCCTCTAGGGCCTGGCCCGACGCTGCTTTGATGAGCGTGCTGGCCTTGTCGGCCCAGTGGAAACCGGGGTATCATGGGCCGGCCTGCCACAGCCCTCGACGCTCCGCAGGAAATTCAACTAAGGACTAGACGTTCGGCCTGAGGGGCCTCGAGAGGAACTTCTGCCTCGGGAAGGCCTATCCTGCCCAAAAGACCGCCAGGTTACGGCGCATCTCCGCGCTACCCTCGCGAGGATCCCCTCGCGAGGAGTCAACGGCCACAGAACCTCGGCGAGGCTTCAGGCCCTCGCGGGGTTCCTTCAAGTGGAAGCAAGCTCCTGCACCCGCTGCAGAGCGCACATGGGCTCTGCGCCCGCCGCAGAGTGACGCGCGCGTCTGCGCGCGATGACGAAGACGCCGCAGTTGCCATTCCCGTGTATAAAGCAGTCAACAGAGCTGGAGCAAGCAAAGCGGACTCCAAGACTTGCCAATTTGGTGATAAAGCGGCCGGCCGCCGCTACGCTCCAAGTGCGACGTCACCGTGGGGCACGCCGCAGGGCTCTGCAGCGCCAGCCCACCGTCCTGGATGGACGGTGGCTTTTTCTGCCAAGACGACGTGCTCTCTGCCATGGACCGCGTCCATGGACACCCCCGAGGCTGTGCGCTGTTCTCCATCCTAGCGGCATTGTGGTATCCCTTCCCGCCGGAGGTTTTCGGGGGAGAGGACCAAGGCCAGTATATAAGGAGCCAGTGTACGACCAAGGAGGGGGATCCCGCATTTTTTGACCATGTTACCGTAAGGGAAAGCCCCTACGGTGTAAATTTTAAATTAAAATGATCTGATGGGGAAACCAGAGGTTTTCCAAAAGACAAGGTACAACCAGCAAACAAGTTCAGGGGGGGAGAAAATGAAAAGAAAAGTACATGGTCAAAAATTGGGGGTCCATCAAGTAAAAGTATCAAGGACCCAAGCCACAAGCGGCTGAACTAAGGGGGCGGGCACACGATGTTGATGAAGGAGCACATCAGCTTGAAATCTGACTTTCCACCGCTCAACGGAGGACTACATATCTTTAAAGATTAGGTCATTTCTGATCTTCCAAATGTTCCAAAGGCCACATATCGCAATCTCCATAAAGCACGGACCAGGGAAAAGCTGTTTAGCTTGGGTGAATCTACCGGAGATGGGTGCCGAACAATTCCAATGAAGGCGGATGAAATCCCAGCATTCTGACGCAAAACTGCACGAGAAAAACAGATGGTCTCGCATCTCCAAAGCACCAGTAGCACATAGAACACAGTTCATGCCCGAGTCGACCTGCCAATGCTTGCGAACCATCAAATCCTTCGTGTTTAGACGATCCATCTGAAGCAATCATGCAAAAACCCTCAGCTTGGGCATGCATCGAGATTTCCATATCGCATGTAAGGAGGGGTCTTGCCGGAGCTGGGCAAAAAGGAAATTGTAGAACTGATGAGAGGAGTATGCAGCAGACCCCCAAACAAAACGTTTTACATCTGGACTGGTGGCATTCAGGTCGAGTCCTACAAGAATCTCCTGCAGCTGCGTCAGCTCATCGAAGGCCTGTTCCGACATAGGCAAATGGAAGGAGGAGGTCGGAGTGATCGCATGCTTCATCGTCTGGACAGAAGTATCCTCATTAATCGCAAACGAAAACAGGCGGTCATATTTATCACACAATAGCTCATTTCCATGCCATGGGTCCTTCTAGAAAAGAGTGTGGGTGCCACTACCGACCACAGAACGAGTGATGCCACGATAGACATCCATCAAGCTGAAAACATCACGCCACCAAAAAGAACCTCTCGAGGATTGAGCCTGAGGAGGAGTTGCTGGATCATAAAGGTGCCACACTAACTTGACCCATGGTATGTCAACCTGACTGAAAAACTTATGTAGATGTTTCAAGAGCAGAGCTTTGTTCTGTAATTCTAAGTTACGTCTGAAGGGGAAGACGAAGCTCATTCCACCATAGTCCACCATAGCCACAACTGTGCCCTCGGCAAGCACCTTGTACTGTGAACCTCTCCAAGCAGTGCAATACATCTTAGCAGGACGTAGGGTCTTTACACCTCACGGTGGGACTGAACCTGGGTAGCGGCTCTTGTTCCATCTCTGTCGTGATGTTCCTCACCGAGCTCGACGAGCATCGTCGCCGAGGTTGTTGAGGATTTGTTTGACGTTGTGTTCAGCCACTTACTCGATTCCTGGCACTTGAGAGACACCCCCAGTTCCTGGGACTAGTCTCCGACAGGCCTGGCCCAGGACCTCGCGCAGGCAACCACACGCCGCGCGGTTGCAGCTGGCGGGTCTGGCCTGCCTATCTGCAGGCCACCAAACGCGCCCTTATCGTCCGTTTTTACTGGATCTGCGTTCGTATAGATACGTCTAGACGACTGCAGTGTCATGTCCTCTCCATGTTCTATCCTAACCAGTCTTTTAGCGGCACACCACTAACTTACGAGTTTTCCAATTGGTCGTCCTCCCTCGTTACCAATAAAAGATAAAGTCTTGTGTCATCCTATTGAAGTCGAAGAAAGAGCTCACCATGACGTAGACATCGAGAGTAACACGCAGAGGGTCCAACGGAACAAGAAGAAGGCACGAGACCTAGCCGCTATTCAGCACCGCCTCACTACCAACGACATGGTTTTACAATACGTGCATCAAGCCCTCCTCCTGCTCGGGGTGGTCCACGAACCACAAGCCGTGTCCATTTCCATCATCATGGTGGCCAGCTCGGGCTCGGGCTCGTCGCGAACCGCCCGTCCTATCCATTGCCACCAACAAAATGGACAGCTCGGGCTCGTCGGCGAACCGCCCGCCCAGGCTGTACGAGTCTCCCTAATCTTATCATCGTTGGCACCGGCGCATGGGTACCTACCTGGACACGTCCTACCAATGTTTTGGTTCACCACCTCGCCTCATGACGCATCGCTGAAAGATAATTGATACATACGATTTTTCACTACGGCCAACCTACCATATGCATACAAAGATTTGTTTTAGAAGAAATAGCATAGTCGAATCTTTTGTAAAAAATAGAACCTACGTCCGATCAATGTGCCGGATAAACTACATCAGAGACAACGGTTATATTGCACTTAACAGTTTCCAATAATTTGGCGGATGTGTGCAAGACTGTGAAACACCTAGTAGACCCTAACCCTCTCATTATGCCTCTACACTTCCCTATCTGGTCCGGGGTGGCGACGTCGTCCTAACCCTCGCGGTAGTAGTCCCGTCAGTACATGACGAGGCCGACCACGACACGGAGCAGAAGACGCGGACTACGACAACACGAAGTAGACGACGAGCCATCCAGTGGATCCTCCTAACTTTGGGCAAATCTAGCGTGGACAAGGTGACATAGAATGAGGCCCACAACCTCGTCGAGGAGAAGACGAGGTCGTCGACGACATCCGCTTTGGGCCTCCGTCTCCCATTGGGTGGATTTGTTAGCGTGGAGGAGGAGGTGCCTCGGGAGGCAAGGCCGACATTGATGGATAAATCGAAATGAGGTATAAATCGCCAGGCCAATAAACTAACGTTTTTACATGTGTGATTTGTTCATGAGTTGTGCTCTTATTTTATTTAGGACCATGCAAAATAATGGAAAATACCAACTGTCCAATTAAGGTATGTTTACCTACCTACTTATACTTATTAGTAGTATAGTGTATTAATCTCTGTTTTGACTTCCAACCATCATAAATTATCTAGTTTATTCACCATTTCATGTTATCAAATCATGACATGTTGAATTGATTTTATATCAGATTATAAACTATTTTAGTGACACTGTCAAAACGAGTCGAGCCTAAGACACAAAAAATCGCAAAGGTAACATGCCTCAGAGGCTTGCGAACTCGTTGTGATTCCGTGCATCCAGATTTTATATCTTTGCGGCTGCTATAACTAACAAACGTTTATTTTTCTATCGCACATTGGAATTTCAATATAACTTGTAAATTTCCTTATTCGCAGATAGATAAGGAGCTTTTTATGTTGATAACAAGTATTACAAAGAGGTGTTTTGAAAAAGCATGAAAAAGCCACTCAAGTATGTTGTAACTCCAAAAACCACTGAGCATGGCCCAGTGGAAGACATGTATAAATTTGTGTGATCGCAAATCTTATAGAAAGTAGCCATACTATAAAATCGATTTGTAAGGTTCACCTGTCTATGTTATAAATGAAATTGTCGTTGTATATTGCACCGATTGCTTGCGTGTGAAAAATAATTGATGTCGGGAAGACATGTGTTTTGGGAATACGAAAATAGCACAATGCATCAAAAAAAAACTATTACTGAAGAGCTACCCTCTTTGGTCACGGAGGAATGTGGAAGAACGTTTTTTTTAGTTTGGTACCTCATCGTAAATGGATTTTTCCTTTGTGACCAAAGAGTTTTTCACATTGGCAGACTCTCCTAGAGTTGCTCTTAGAAGAAAACAAAACACTTATGAAAGAGAAAACGAAAAAATTCCAAAAACAAAATAAACAAACGGATATCAACTCTCCACGGGCCCGGCCCAGATGGATGTTACGTGAAGCTAGCTCCCTCCTGCTCGAAATTTCTCGGGTCGCCAGGGCGATTCCAAAAGACTTGGCCCAAAGCCAGTTTCCATTGATCAATCCCATCGCCGAACAAGCAGTGCCATCGCCACACCCACACACCCTATGGATGGATGTGCCTCTTTTTTCTGGAACATGGTTCGTTCGTGTGGATGGGCAGCCACGTCACCAACGGTGCTTCTTCATAAGAATTTTCTTTTGTTCTATTTTTTAGTTTAGTTTCTCATGTTCGATTTAAGTCAGGTTACATATATTTTCCATGATTTCTTGGTTCCATTTAGATAAAAAATTGTTCCTCTTATACTGTGGATGTGTTCCACAGGGCTATTTTGTTCACGATTACTTTTTTTTGTTACACATAATTCGTAGAGGAGTCGTGACTTGTTTTTCAAGTGTTTATACTTTATTCTTCATGATCTATTTGTTGTTCCTTTTATAACCTTTTTTTCCCACACATGCTCTAAAATTTTGTTCCACTTTGTTGCGATATTTTTGTCTATAGTCACGATTATTTGTTGAATGTCAAAATATTATTAACTTGTCCTATTCTCTCTGTACTCATGGTTTGTTCCATGAAGGCTAAATATTTGTTTCATGTATACTATTTTTTGTTGCCCGTGTAGATGCGAATTGTTCCTTCAACGCTATAAACTTCTGCCATGTGTAGTACAGTTTTGTTTCATTTAGTCTAAATTTTGCATTTCCCGTGTATATCAGATTTGTTCCTCAAACGTCTTTTTTTTTGTTTCATTCATCCAGCATGTACAAGTGAGTGTGTGAACATGAGAAGGAATAACTGCAGACAGGCCTCACGGTCTCACACAGATGGGCAGCTAGGGAGTTTATCTAGGTATGGCAGGCTGACTGGGGCTGTCTCTCTCTACAGGTCTAACCGGATGATTCCAGTATTTTTTGACAAATCTGATCTTTTTAAACAAGTAAACATATATATGGCCTCTTCTCAAAATTATTTTTAAATCTGACCTCTTGAGATCGGCGCGGCGTCATCAAGAAAGTCTCAAAATTTTCCTAAGGTCTCAAAAAAATTAAAACGGGGGGTCGGCGTCAAAGAGGATGGAGCCGACATGTACAAGGTCGGCGTCATACTCTCTGGAGCTGACCTCAGAGGCTAGATTTAAAAATAGTTTTGCAAAGAGATTAGAACTGATATTAATTTCGCTTAGAGGTCATATTTGGAGGAAAAAAATACACGATTCCATAGGATTATTTTTTTGCGTTTTGCCCATTTTATTTTTGCCACGCTAAATTTTGACATTTTGCTTTTGCCCCTTTTAAGTGGCCAAAACAAAAGCAAAACAACAACTGTAGGGCAAAAGCAAAACAAAATTTCACTGTTTTCATTTTGCTTTTGCCCCACGGAGGACAAGAACGATGTATTACCAGAAGCTGGGAGGGTAAAAGCCAAATATCAAAATTTTAGAGTGGCAAAAATAAAATGGTCAAAAACTAGCGTGGTAAAAACAAAAACAAAAATCCAGGAACTGCCCTTTGGTAATGGGCAGAACTAACGATTTGCCGACGTCCTTGCCTGGAGCCCACCGCCGCGGCACGGCGCGCGACAGCTCGACCCGATGGGACGCGTGAGCTCGACCCGACGAAAAGGAAATCCCACGCCACACCAGCGCAGACACTCCACTCCAACGTCCCATCGCCACACCCTCTACCCTACGGATGGATGCGCCTGCAATGCAAGCTTGACTGGACAAGTCGTCCACCCGGCGCGGCGCGGCGCTCCCCCTTGTCCCCGCGGGTTCTCCGGTGCCGGCGAAAGCAGTAGTACGCGCGTGACACGGGCGGCCAGCAGGGTGGCAGCGTCGCGCGTGCCGCCTGCGTCTGCATGCACAGCGTCGCGCTTCCTACGCTCGCTCCGCGGTTCCCATCCCCGACTGCTCGCTCCGTGTCGAACGCTCTGTGGCACCGACCAAATGTTGCCTCCGGCACTAGCCAATTTTCTCGATGTGCAGGTTCCAGCTTCCAGGTACTACTAGTGCAACACGCCAACAAATGTACTTGAGAGCACAACGTACCGTCAAAAACTTCCTCAAAAAAAACATTGATGTGTCTTCCACTAGGGCTCCCTTTGGTTCACATGAATTAAAAACCACATGAACAGAAAAAATAATTAAGAATAGAATGTTATGACACGTGATATTCTAGAGAAGCTGAAAATGCAGAAACCAGCAAAACTAGTTGTTTGGAAAAACGTAGGAACTATGTATAGAGTTGAGTATAAGTCATAGTCGTCATAAATAGATCGGAATTTTTTCAAGATGTCTCACCTCTTGCTACAAATCTTATGTGATTGTAGTGTGCAAAACTATCCATACGGGCCTCTTTGGATTGAAGATATTTCGTACTTTTTTTTTGCACGATTCTAATCCATAATAATTTTTCCTATGACATCACATTGAATCATAGGAGTTTGATCAAATAGCTTTTTAGGGTTACGTGGGGTCTCAGCCTCCACCTCTTCTATATTTATATATTTGGCAGGTACAATACAAGATTACAACGTACGGTTATACAACACGTACACGGATCGTTTTTAACACTCTCCCTCAATCTAAACTATTACATACAAGATTTAGATTGGACTTAAAACGATCTAGCATCTGCCGCGTGGCTGGTTTAGTGAACACATCAGCCAACTGATCATTAGAAGAGATAAACCTCACATCTAGGGCGCCATTTGCAACACGCTCTCGCACGAAGTGAAAATCGATCTCAATGTGCTTAGTACGAGCATGGAACACTGGATTAGCTGTCAGATATGTGGCCCCTAGGTTATCACACCACAAAATGGGCGTGCGCTGCTGAGTCACACCAAGCTCCTTGAGTAATGAGTCTAACCAAATAGCTTCAGCAGCACCGTTTGCTAATGCCTTATATTCTGCCTCGGTACTGGATCTCGAGACCGTGGGCTATTTCTTCGAACTCCATGAAATAAGATTCGGACCGACAAAAACTGCAAAGCCACTCGTGGAGCGTCGATCATCTACGCAACCAGCCCAATCTGCATCAGTAAAAATGCTAAGCCCCGTAGCAGTGGACTTGCGAAAACGCAAACCTGTGTGCAAGGTTCCTTTGACATACCGCAGAATTCGCTTGACTGCCCCCCAATGAACATCCGTGGGCTGTGACAAAAACTGACACACCTTGTTCACAGCGAATGAAATATCTGGACGAGTGAGCGTTAGGTACTGTAAACCACCAACAACACTGTGGTATCTGAAGGAGTCCTCGACGCCGAGTCGTGTGCCAGTCTCTCGAGACAGATTCTCCGAAGTAGACAACGGAGTGGGAGTCGGCTTACAATTCTCCATGTTGACTCGATGAAGGAGATCAAGAGCATACTTCCTTTGAGTCACTGTCATCCCCCCGGAATGGTAAGACGTCTCCAATCCAAGAAAGTAGTCCAACTTACCCAAGTCCTTGATAGGGAAGGTATCCGAGAGAGAACGCACCAAACGATCGACGGCCTCTGGAGTAGAGCCAGTAATGACAATGTCATCAACATATACCAGCATATATATTTGAACACCATCCCGGGAGAAGATGAATAACGATGTATCAGCCTTGGAAGAAACAAACCCAAGTTGATGCAGCAGCTGACTAAGGCGAGCATACCATGCACGTGGCGACTGCTTCAGCCCGCAGATTGACCTCTGAAGCTTGCAAACATGCGAGGGAAAACGTGCATCCTCGAAACAAGGCGGTTGTTGCATATAGACATCCTCCGACAAGAACCCATGAAGGAAGGCATTGCTGACATCCACTTGTCGTAAACACCAGTCATGAGAGATGGCAAGCGACAGAACCAGACGCACGGTCGCAGGCTTCACAACCGGACTGAAAGTGTCACCATAGTCGATGCCATGCTGCTGAGTGAAACCACGCGCGACCAGCCGAGCTTTATGCTTATCAATGGAACCATCCGAGCGATGCTTGGTCTTGAAAATCCACTTGCTACCAACCACATTAACCCTGGGAGGACGAGGCACCAGAATCCACGTCTTGGTGTCACACAGGGCTGCAAACTCATTCGCCATAGCCGCACGCCACGCGGGTTCGCGCAAAGCATCACGATGCGACAGGGGAGCAGCAAAGAACGCTCGACGACGCGGGTCATATCTTACAGTTCCATCCTTGAACTCCTTCTCCTTCCGTGTATTGTCACGGAGGCGTGTCCAGGCGCATGAACAGGAGCAGCCGGTGGTGACTCAACCGATGGCGTCGCGGCCGACGACGATGGCAATGTCGCGGCAGAAGGCGACGCGGGTTGGACCATAGCGGATGGTGACGAGGATTGGTCAGAGGTGACCGGCCCGCAGCTGGCGTCCGGAGCGGGAGCTGCGCGGGGGGGGCGTGCCATGCATGCCTCCAGCATGCATTATCACGTCTCCAGCATGCATGTCTCCAGCATGCATGTGCACGTCTCCAGCATGCATGTCTCCAGCATGCAGGTTGATCGGGCGATCTGAGGTCGTCGGAGCAGGTACGTCGTTCATCTGCACAGGAAAAGCTTCGCCTGATTCAGGCGGATTAGTAGACAGGTAAGTCAAGTCATATTTACGCATAGGTGCATTCGTAACCGGTTCATTAGATGGAAAGGAAATAGACTCCGCAAGAGCGGATACATCCACTGAAACGCCTGGTGTGGAGAATGGAAACACAGACTCGTCAAAGATGACGTCACGAGAGATATAAATCCGGCCCGAAGAACGGTCTAAGCACTTGTATCCCTTATGCATGGGACTATATCCAAGGAACACACACATCTTAGAACGAAAATCTAATTTATGCGAATTATACTTGCGAAGGCTAGGCCAACAGGCGCATCCAAAAATGCGAAGGAAATCGTAATTCGGCTGAACACGAAGCAAGCGAAAAAAATGGTGTTTCCTTGTTGAGAACCGGTGTGGGCATGCGATTGATGAGATAGCACGCCGTAAGAAAAGCCTCATCCCAATAGCGAAGGGGCAGGGAGGAGTGTGCTAGCAGGGCAAGACATGTCTCAACTAGATGACGATGTTTACGTTCTGCAATGCCATTCTGTTGGGAAGTGTGTGGACATGAGACACGATGTGAGACCCCCGTGCGCTGGAAATACTGGTGAAGTTTGTGATATTCACCACCCCAATCCGACTGAACAGCCTTGATTTTAGTTTCCAAAAGGCGTTCAACATGAGCCTGAAAATTATAAAAAACTTGCTCCACATCAGACTTGTGCTTGATGAGATAGATCCAACAAAAACGAGAGTAGTCATCGATGAAACTAACATAGTACTTATACCCTCCAGATGACACACTAGCTGGACCCCAAACATCAGAATGAATTAATTCTCGAGGCATAGTAGACACACGAGAAGAAGCAGTATATGGTAACTGGCGGCTCTTGGCACGCTGACAAGCATCACAAACCAAAGATGAATTGTCTGATGAACACGAAAGCTTATTTGTGGTAACAATAGATTGAACTACATTATTTGTGGGATGACCAAGACGCTGATGCCACTGCGCCGGAGTGACTTTGGTACTAGCGGATGCATGGTGAGGCGATGACGACGCATGAGAGAACGGAATGGGGTAGAGTCCTCCCTGACTTCTACCGTGAAGCAGAATTTGCCTCGTGGCCTTGTCCTTAACACAGAAAAAACGACGGTGAAATTCAACAAAAACATCATTATCGGAGACAAGACGATAAACGGACAGGAGATGTTTGTTGATGTGTGGAACATGAAGGACATCGTTCAATTTAAGGGATGAACCGGTTAAACTCGAATGACCAATATGCGAAATAGAAAAACCTGCACCATTGGCCACTTGGACTTGATCCTTCCCACCATAGCGCTCGTAGACGTGTAGACGCTCGAGATCACTCGTCAGGTGATCCGTCGCACCGGTGTCCATGTGCCAGTACGGATTCTCGTTGGAGCTCGTGGAAGCGGAGTTGCCTGCACGCGTGTTGTCGGGGCGGTAGTCGTGGTCGCAGCGGTTGCGGCAGCCGGTGGCCTCATGCCCCCAGTTGCCGCAGATTTGGCAGCGAGGCCTCCATCGACGGCCTCCATTGCGGCCACCATTGCGGCCACCGCCGCCTCGGCCGCCGCCGCCTCCCTGGCGGCCACCTCCATAGCCGTTGCCTCCATAGTTGCCGGCGTTGTAGTCGCCGTAGCCGCCTCCGTTGCCGCCACCGCGGCCTTGCCCTTGCTGGCCAAGGTTGCCAGCCGGGCGTCCTCCGCCTTGATAGGCAGGGTAGTCCTGGGTCCGAGGGCGGCTTCCGCCCTGGTTACCGTACGAGCCGGGGCGCGTCGCGGCATTCACCGATGATGACCACTCCTCGGTGGCCTGAGCTTGCTGCGCCTGCAGGGCCTCGAACGAAAGAATGTGCGAGTAAAACTCAGCAAAGGGAACCGATCTGTTACCGACCGTCAGAGCGCCGGCAATGGAGTTGAAGGCTGCGCCCAGCCCCGTGATGATGTAGTCGACGAGTTCGTCGTCGTGGATGGAAACGCCGGCGGCCGCCATGA
Source organism: Poa pratensis (assembly GCA_947311845.1). NCBI lineage: Eukaryota > Viridiplantae > Streptophyta > Magnoliopsida > Poales > Poaceae > Poa > Poa pratensis. Next base: position 10,994,180 of record CAMZMU010000061.1, on the reverse strand, counting down.
CGTCGGCAAGCGCCTTCATCTTATGCATGTATTCCCCAGCCGACATATCCTCCTTCCGCAGCGTCAGGAGCTGACGCCGGATGTGGCGAACATTGGCGCGACTCTGGGCGCCAAACATGGCGTGCACCGCGGTCCAGGCCGCTGTCGCCGTCTTGCAGCCAATAAGTTGGCATGCGATGTCCTCGTCCATGGATCCGAGGAGTAGTCCGAGAACCCGCTGATCTACAGTCCACCATTGACCATAGTCAGGGTTCGGTGTAGTCACCGCCTTGTCGCCTTCGCCGCTGGTGATGGTCTGGGGCGGAGCTGCCGCCGTGCCGTCGAGGTTGACGTGAAGGCCGGCGCCGGTCATGTTGGGCAGCGTGAGTCCTCTCCAAAGCATGAAGTTCGACCGATTGAGACGAACTGCAGGCGAGGGAACAGCCCCGACGGGGACGGACGCCATGGACGGATAGAGCATCGGCCCTACAGAGGTGGAGAGCTGCAGGCCGGAAGTCATCGTGTCGATCGGTGATGGAATCGCGAGTCGACGCGGACGTAGATGGCAACGATCACGAGCTAGCTAGCTGATCACGCGAGATCGATCGCGTGAGAGTAGGCAGCGGTATCGATACCAAGGAACTCGCTGCAGCGGCGGACACGTACGTCGGCGGAAGAACTCGCGCGGCGCGATCGATAGCAACGGAAGACAACGCTAGGCTCTGATACCAAGTTTGATCGAATAGCTTTTTAGGGTTACGTGGGGTCTCAGCCTCCACCTCTTCTATATTATATATTTGGCAGGTACAATACAAGATTACAACGTACGGTTATACAACACGTACACGGATCGTTCTTAACAATAGGATTGAGCTTATCATATTTCTAAGAAATCCATTCATATGCTCCATATTCCATAAATATCTCAACACAAGTTTAAATCTTATTTTATTTTTCCTCTAAAATTCAATGTATCCACACTCTATATCTCTCTACTCTCTTTGTCATTGTTGCAAAATTCCTGTGCTTGTTTTATGTGCACCATCCAAAGGGATCTGTTATCAAATTTTTATGTTTTAAAATTCTGTAAAAATTGAAGTGCATGTGATGTTAATTTTTTGTTTTTCCTATTCCTATGTGGTAACGTTTTGAAAATTCTTCTATCCAAAAAGGACCCTTTTTTTGGAGAATCAAATGGACTCGGTAGAAAAATTTCCAAGGGATTGAAATTCTACAAAACAAATTCCTTTCAAGAAAAAAGGCCCTTAAGCCACCCCGTAGGGATGAATGGGTGTCTTGAATTGTCCATGCCCAGCACCAGCTCGATCTTAAGTTAAAGGTCCTAGACAGATCTTCTCGCAGGGTCCCACGACCTCTAGCCCATTTCTTCTTCTTTTTTCTTTCGCCCATTTCTTCACCCTGACAGCATAATTGTCCTGCAAAACATGATTCGGTTTTCATGTGAACCATCTCCGGGAGGAGTGTGGGCTTTGTTTAACAAACACTTCCATTGGCTGAGCTAAGCTGCATGGTGCATGCCATTCGCCATTCTCCTTGTGGACGACCAGTACCAGACTAGGCTGACCTGTAGACCCCATTGAGTACAGTGGCAGCACCACGAAGAAGCCGGTCCGGTGGTCCCGGAGGTCAGTCTCAGGTGTGTTGGTACTCTGAAGAGGCTTTCGGTGTTGATCGGGTAACGTCTGCGAGCTGCTTAGTTTAGAGAACATCAGAGAGAGGTTGGGGACAGAACCAGCTGTAGTTCGAGGGTTTATTATGGGAACTTGCCTGCAGTGCAGAACGCATGGACGTGCATGGGAACTTGCAGTTGCATGCAACCTTTAGCCCGAGGCTGTCTTCGAAGCCGCTCCGTCCGAGTAGCTGCGATGTAGTCCATGAAATAGCTTGGGCTGATTATTCTAAAGCTTCGAACTCCTCCAAAGGCACAAGATAGCTGTTTGTGTTGGTATGATTTACACCGGTGTCCCGCCTGATAAGATGGTTTGTGGTCCAAATTCGCCCACACAGGCTTAGAGAAAGGTTTTACTTCAAAAAAAAAGGCGTACAGAAAGGTTTCAGGCAAGCAACAGATTGATTGTCAAGCCCTAGGATCTTGTCAGCAAGAGAAAAGACATGTGTTTGCCTGGTTGGCATCGATAATTTGAGGTAATTACACCCGCCGTCCCACAACTTGCCACAAATGTGCAAAATCGTCCCACATCTTGCCCAACGTGATGCCGCCGTCCCACAACTTGGCACGCTGTGTGGTTTTGGTCCACAATGGCTCAGGTGCCGACACGTGTCACACCACGCTGGCAATAGACACACGCCATTGTCTTACAAAATTACAAAAAACCCTCGCATATTTGTAACGTTCAGTTTAGGTCCCTACGCAATTCCCCGTTCCCAAATTGAAACCCTAGCTCTCTCTGGCGGCGGCGACGGCGAGCGGCGCCTGTAGATTGCCGGTACCACGGCGACGGCGGCGACGGCAAGCCACCACGGAGGCGGGCGCGTGGAGTGTAGGTTGACCGATGGGGTCGATTCGAAGCGCGGATAGGCTGGGAGCTGGCGGCGTTGATGGTGGCGGAAGCAGCTGCGCGGAGGACGATGGCTGGGCGAAGGTCACCTCCGAGTGTACAGGAGTCCGCCGCGCAGGGCGACGGCGACTGCGAAAACAATTCCGAAGGTAGTACCATGATTCTGATTCTACTCTGATTTGCTGGTGTGCAGTTGCAAATGAGATAAAATGTGAAGCTGATTCTGATTCGAATTTTTGTAGGCTGATTCAGAAGGATGTCAATATGAATACCTGCACCAGAACAAGTATGTGAGAAGAAGAAATTCGTCACATATTTGGAAGAAGAGAATGTGAAGCTGTTGAGCAAGATTGGTGAACTCGAAAGTGAATTGCAGGGAGAGAAGACAGAGAAGAGGAGATTGTAGAAAAATCACAGTGATGAGATGAGATACAGAGATAGAAAGGAGATGGTGCTGTGTGTGTAGTAGCAGGATCTGTACTGATGTATGCATGTATTGCTCTAGCAATTAGGGGTTTCGTTTGATTCAGTTCTGTAACATGGCATCTGATTGAGAATTCCTCGAAATAAATGTGTTGTTGTTAATTGACCTGTCTGTCTCTGTATTTGTTGATCAGAATTAGAAATTTGCATGAGATTTGCATGTACACAAATAGATGACAACAACAGGCATCCGACATCCATATGGACAATAACAGGCATAACACATCCATTTAGAATGCATCATGTGTCGTCGACGACAACTATTCGAGAACACAAATAGATGACAACAACAGGCATAACACATCCATATTGTCAATAACAGGTTTAGAATGCACCATATTGTCATCCATATTGTCATCAAAAGGACAGAAACACAAGATCCTCAATTACACATCCAGATTGTCATCAGGACACAAACACTACATTCTGAAGTACACATTATGGATTACATAGAAGCACTACATCATTTCATCAGGAGGTGCATTTTGACTGACTGGAAAATCATGCACATTCAGGTCAGGAAACACTTGTTCATTGAGATCTGGAATGTTTATTGCTCTAGGTTGCTGGCGAGGACCAAATAGCAGGTGGTGAGCACTGCCTGGGCCAGTGTTATAGCCTATCCTCCTTGTTCTTCCTCTCCCACTAGCTTCTGGTTGATCTTGTGCAGTTGCACTTGTACTTGCTTCAGAACTTCTCTTGCGTCTTCTGTTGTTACCTTGGTCTGCTTGTGATGTTGTTGTACTCCTTCTTGTGCTTGCACTCCTTACTCTGCCTGTTCCCCTCAAATTGCCTCTTGTAGATGCTGATAACCCCCAAGAGCAGGGGATCACTGTAGCACCTCTCAATGTGGAAGTAAGGTATCGATCCGCAGGAGCAAGAAGGAAAAGTTATCTATTCCCTACAACTAAAGTGTCACAAGTTTTAGTTGATTATGCACTAAACAAGTTTAAGGAACAAGATGGTTGATTTAATGGATGGAAGTTTAATGCAACAAAACAAGAATGTAAAAGTGTCCCAATCCTCTTCAATGCAAGAGGACAAGACAAAGGTTTTCTCTTATAGGAACAATGGACATGGGTTCATGGGTTCACTTAATCCTCTCTCTCTCTCATCTATGGTGATTATCATGTTATGATAAAGTACACACAATTGTCATGTTTTAATGGTAGCTTTTAATGACGGCTATATGTCCTAAAACACATAGTTGAAAGAAATACTCATTTGTGTGCTATGTCACCCCCGCAAGGCTAGCATGGCTGCTGTCACTCCCACATCATACTCTTTCTTTTTACCCCCAGATAAAGGATGTTGGGCTGTATTTCACATGTCACTCAATACATATGCCGTGTCACATCGGCCATCCCGTACCTACATACATCATACTTCATAATGGACAATATTCTAAACACTAGTGCAATGATTCATAATTCGTGTGCATGACCACATCTCTCTCATCTATCCACACTTGGTGGTGTCAATCACCTCATGACAAGGATAAACAAGGCATTATGCATAAATCAAACCATCACATGCATCATAGAATATCTCCAAAGTATGACAAATCATAAAAGCTCCAACACAACGGTAAATGCATAACAAATCATCTCATACCACAATATCCACCATAGGAATTACATAGATGACCGTAATCATGTTCAGCAGCTCATACGGTACTAATTAGTGAAGCTCAAAGAGAGGAGAGATACATAAGTTACCACCACAAACCCAAGTCCAGGGGGTGGACTACTCCCCCTTCATCATGGAGACGGTGGAGAAGTCGTTGGAGAAGATGGAGACCACCCCGGCAGCGCCCCGCCGGAGTTTTCCCCCTCCAATCTGCAGCTCCAGGTCTCTGTTTCGTGGTTTCTGTGTTTCGGCGGCGCTCCCTTTCGCGAAAGCCCTGGGGGGTCTATATATAGTCGTTTTTAGGTCAAGACGAAGCTTCGGGAAGAAAGATCGACGGCAGCGGAGGCCCGAGGGCCAATGGTGGGTCCCACGCGGTCAGGGAATCTGGCCGCGTGGGCCCACCCCTTTCGGCCTTCTGGTCTCCGTTTCTTCGATTCCTTTGCGCCTACGTTTCGTTCCTTCCAAAAAAGTGATCCCCGTAAAGTTTCAGGTCATTTGGACGTCGTTTGGGTCCCTGAAACATCAAAATATAGAAAAAGGGGTTTTCTGACAGCGCAGGGTTAATTCCAGAAAAATGGGGAATTGTTAATTATCCCCAAAACTCAATATAAATCATGAATATAACCCTTATATGATGCAAATAACATGTAATAAAATGTAAAGTTCATGTATGCATTTTACATGCATCAACATCCCCAAGCTTAACCCATGCTCGTCCCGAGTATGAAGGTGATAAAACTAACATGGACTTTGCATTTTAATACTATCAATGGATATCAAAGGTGATTACTATTGCTACATAAGTCAAATGATTCATTCTTCAAAGGAATAACAATATGCAAGATAAATTATGAAGTGATATCAAATACTCAATGTAAAGATGTTCAATGATAAATTCACAAAGTGTAACATAGAAGAAAGTACTATGGACCAAATGTATGCATAATGAAAAGTAAAAACATCCTATGGTGGTCATAGAGTACTTCTTATGAAAACTGAATATAAAAGGTGGACACTTTGGATAGATAAATAAGTAGAGGTAAAGCATGAATAAGTTTCATCTAACTTCCAAACACTTCTACTTAAGTTAATGCTTGCAATGTGGTAGTCATTGGTGTGGAGCTCTCATTACCCCTATCATAGCATCTTGAATGATTAATGTTTAAAGTGAAAGCAAATATGAGTGGTGTGCTTGACAATGTATTGGTTGAATGTCTCATGTCCCTTGAATACAAGTACCTACACCATGTGTTACTCACTTTGGTCCACAAAGTAAATTCAAATAAAGGTCATTGCAAGTAATAATAGTATCATCAAGAACTGCACTGGGGTACCTCTTGCCCTTGACATGAACAAGCCCATGTCAAAACAACAAGACAAACAGACAATGAACAATCTCAGCACTCTTTTATTTACTATGGGTATAGCTTTTTATTATGAGGTGCATCACTGAATGAACATTATGGTTATGCTGTAAATTTCCACCATGAATGATGCATGGCTTAGATTAGCGGCCCAGGCATTTCTCTAACCATTTATACAAACTCTTTGAACTTACTAAGTATCCACATTCATTTCACCCATGATAGGCATCCATAAACAAAAGTACATGACATCAACTAAATATAAATAAGTGCAATGTTGAAAGCTTGCCATGTGACAGCACATATGGGCTAACTCCCAACCAAAACATTGTCAAGCCCACAACTTCATAATTTTAATCACAATGGTTCATGCTTATTAAATGCAATAAAAGTAAATTGTGCATCAAGTTCGTGAGAGCTTTTAACCAATTTTTCCCATGACAATCAATAACATAAGCATTTAAATTCAGAAATGTAGATAACACAATATAACATGATAAACATACTTGGAATAGCATAAAGCTAATAGGTAGATATGGTGGACTCACTGGAAAAACTTTGGTTGAAGGTGTTGGGAAACAAGCTTTTTACTTGTTGTAATTTTTGGGCTAGCAATAGGGAGAAAGTTGACCATCTAAATGCATGCATAAGTGTCCATAGAACTAATCAATCCATGTTAAACCAAGTAAAGTTAAAATTCAACATCTAAACATGGTAAAAGATAGCTCTTGACAACACACTTGCAAATTAACATTCATTCAAAGCACATGAATTATGCAACTATATGTATCTTTTAAAATCAACTCAAACATCCCTATCCCAATATATTTAATAGCATCCAACATAATTCAACCCAAACTTCCAGTAGCTCTCTCATATATAAATGATAGTGGTGGTCTTATTAACAAACCGAAATAACAAAAGCAAAAGAAAACAACGCTCCAAGTTTATACGATAAAGTGCTTTGATCGAAAAACAGAAGTTAGACGTGTGCAAACCGAGAGTGTGTTGGTCCAGTGGGGTTGTCTTGACATCCCCAAGCTTATGGTCTTCACCATCCTTGGATAGCTCTTGGTGCAGCTCCTCTAATCCCTGTGAAAAAACTTCAAAACACCGTTTCTCCCATTTCTTTTCTGTGGGGTGATATTAGTAGTGATAAACAAATAGGTTCCTTGCTGCATAAAATCCTTAGGCAAAAATTCATATGAATGTCCAGAGAGTATATAATGTTGTATGCCTACTCATAAACTCAATTGAATCAAAAAGATTCAAGCAAAAAGCTCAAAGAATGCATCAAACAATATCAAGACAGAATCTGTCCAGAAAAACAGCAGCAGCAAAACGCATTTTTCTACCCTACTTAAACTCGTCAGAAAAATCTGCAAAAAATCACGTGTGCAGAGGATGAAAAGTTGAAGCTACGTTCAAATTACAGCTCAATCGGAGTTACAGATAAAAAATGAAAAATCAAACCGTGCACAGACTTCGTGCAGGCAGAAAACTCTCCGAAAATGAATAGCAACTTTTCAAACCCAAAATAGGTAAAACTTGGTTCTTTATTAAAAATCCAGAAACAAAACTAACAAACTACTCTCTTGTTACAGCAAGAGGACTCAAAGAAAATCACAAAAAAAACAACCGGGTTGCCTCCCGTAAAGCGCTTTCTTTATAGCCATATAGCTAGGCTTCTTACTTGATGTTCATGAAGGTTGAAGCTCATGAGGGAACTTATACTTTGATGTGTCCCTCTTCCTTGGAAAGTGTTCATGCATAATACCAGGATCCCATGGTGTTCTCAAACCAATCAAAATAATAGTCAAGTTGAACCCTAGTTGAGAGAAAAACAAAACACAAAAGTAATAACAACGAAGTCTAACTTTCTTTCTATGCATTGGCATTTTGTATATGAATGAATCACCATAAATAGAAGTTTCCCAATGCATATTAACAATATTTACTTGCAGCATATAATTATTAGTACATAAAGAGGGTTCTTATCACCTCCTCTTTCATAATAGTTGCAAGTAGTAGAAATAAATTCAACCATATAACCACAAGAATCATTCAACTTAGATAATTTAGGCACATAAAGAGGATTATTAAATTTATTATGGAATTCATTAGCATGCTTCCCTCTTTCAAAATAGTTAATAAGATCAATATCAAGTTTAATATCATGGTTGCAACAAAGATTTGGAACTAAAGATAATTGCAAACCACATAAGTATTTCTCAACATAAGCAAATTTCTCCTCTATGGTGTATTAGGAGAGTTCAAAACAAAGTAGGACTCTCATGAGTAAGAGCACTACAAACAGCAAGTATATCATTTTTATCCTCACATAATTTAGCAACAACTAAACATGGAGGTTTATCAATAAGCATAGGACCATCATCTAAAGCATTATCATATAGCATATTTAAGCAATACTCCTCATTATCATCAATAAGTTCACTAGTACATTAATAGAAAGTAAAGGAGCATTTTTAGTTTCATCATAATAGCATGGGTTATCATATAGGACCATAGCATTTTCAGTTTCACACTCATCATAACATGGATTCTCATAAATAACAAAAGATTTTTGAGTTTGAGTGTTACTATCATTTGTTGATGGTGAAGCTGGGAGATCCAACTCTTCCCCAAGCTTAGGTTGGAGCACATCCATTTCAATCTCCTCTTCACATACTTCCTCTTCCAAGCTTATGTTTTCATCATCCTCTTGGGGTTGCACGGGCATCCCCAAGCTTAGGTTCTTATCCTCCTCTTCCTGCAAAATATTAGTACTTTCCATGGAAGCAAGAATTCTTTTTTAACATAAACATTATCACTAAATTCCTTTTTGCAAAGTTGGAGAAGAATAGAAATGTGTCCTTTCATTACACGAGCTTCATGACTAGTTGCAAAAATTTATCAATAAGAAAGTCTATCTCATGAGCTGCAACATAAGCAATATATTTCTCAACTTGTTCTATATCATGGCATGCAAATTTACACTCTTGATAAGAAGCAATAATAGGATCACTATTATACTTACATTGATAGAGAGAGTGTTTATAGTCTTTTCTAAAGCAGCAAGTTATATTATGTAATTCACAAAACTCAGTGGCCATATCATTAAGATGTTCAAGCAATTCAAGCATTCTATTTCCTTCTTTGGTTGATCGATATTCATAGTAAGCTCCCATAGTTTTGACATAACCTTTCTCCATTTTTTTTTAATTTTTGGGTTTTTGATATATAAAACTGAAAGTAAAACTAATGAGAAACTCACAACCAAACAAGTTTAAAGGAACCTCCCCAAGCTTAGATGATTGCAAGATATAAAACAAAAATAAATCTAAAGTCTAGTGCACACAAGAATAGAAACTTAAGCGCTACGCTCCCCGGCAACGGCGCCAGAAAAGTACTTGATAACCCCCAAGAGCAGGGGATCACTGTAGCACCTCTCAATGTGGAAGTAAGGTATCGATCCGCAGGAGCAAGAAGGAAAAGTTATCTATTCCCTACAACTAAAGTGTCACAAGTTTTAGTTGATTATGCACTAAACAAGTTTAAGAACAAGATGGTTGATTTAATGGATGGAAGTTTAATGCAACAAAACAAGAATGTAAAAGTGTCCCAATCCTCTTCAATGCAAGAGGACAAGACAAAGGTTTTCTCTTATAGGAACAATGGACATGGGTTCATGGGTTCACTTAATCCTCTCTCTCTCATCTATGGTGATTATCATGTTATGGATAAAGTACACACAATTGTCATGTTTTAATGGTAGCTTTTAATGACGGCTATATGTCCTAAAACACATAGTTGAAAGAAATACTCATTTGTGTGCTATGTCACCCCCGCAAGGCTAGCATGGCTGCTGTCACTCCCACATCATACTCTTTCTTTTTACCCCCAGATAAAGGATGTTGGGCTGTATTTCACATGTCACTCAATACATATGCCGTGTCACATCGGCCATCCCGTACCTACATACATCATACTTCATAATGGACAATATTCTAAACACTAGTGCAATGATTCATAATTCGTGTGCATGACCACATCTCTCTCATCTATCCACACTTGGTGGTGTCAATCACCTCATGACAAGGATAAACAAGGCATTATGCATAAATCAAACCATCACATGCATCATAGAATATCTCCAAAGTATGACAAATCATAAAAGCTCCAACACAACGGTAAATGTATAACAAATCATCTCATACCACAATATCCACCATAGAATTACATAGATGACCGTAATCATGTTCAGCAGCTCATACGGTACTAATTAGTGAAGCTCAAAGAGAGGAGAGATACATAAGTTACCACCACAAACCCAAGTCCAGGGGGTGGACTACTCCCCCTTCATCATGGAGACGGTGGAAAGTCGTTGGAGAAGATGGAGACCACCCCGGCAGCGCCCGCCGGAGTTTTCCCCCTCCAATCTGCAGCTCCAGGTCTCTGTTTCGTGGTTTCTGTGTTTCGGCGGCGCTCACTTTCGCGAAAGCCCTGGGGGGGTCTATATATAGTCGTTTTTGGTCAAGACGAAGCTTCGGGAAGAAAGATCGACAGCAGCGGAGGCCCGAGGGCCAACTTGGTGGGTCCCACGCGGTCAGGGAATCTGGCAGCGTGGGCCCACCCCTTTCGGCCTTCTGGTCTCCATTTTTCGATTCCTTTGCGCCTACGTTTCGTTCCTTCCAAAAAAGTGATCCCCGTAAATATCAGGTCATTTGGACGTCGTTTGGTCGCCTGAAACGTAAAAATATAGAAAAAGGGGTTTTCTGACAGTGCAGGGTTAATTCCAGAAAAATGGGGACATTGTTAATTATCCCCAAAACTTAATATAAATCATGAATATAACCATTATATGATGCAAATAACATGGAATAAAATGTAAAGTTCATGTGCATCAGATGCAGTAGTTACTATGACATTAGCTTGTGGAATACTATCTCTAGCATTCACCACGAAGGCACTTACTGGTAAAGGCCCAAGGTATCTTTCCACTGGCACATTTGCTCTCTCCCGTGAACAACATTAGGATTTCATGTGAGCACACAATATATGGAATTTAAATACAGGAAAAGCACAAATACAAACCTCTTGTCCCATCATTTACACCATGCTTTCAACCTAATGTGTTGGATCTAGAGATGGATCTGGAGTATGTGGAATTCTATGCTGCACCCATATAGTACATGAAATTGTTAGACAATGAGCTCAACTCGATGCATCAATTTGTACACTGAAAGTAATATATTTTACCTCAAGAATATATGGAATGTCAGCTTCTTCATCATCCCCTGCACCATTTTCTGCTCTCTGCTGTAGTTGAGCTAAAACATATTTGGCATGCCCCTTTTTGTTGTGATTGCCATCTCTTGCAGTCACAGGTTTTAGTGTTGAAATCAACATTGTAATCTTTCTCCATCTCATGCGAGCTAACATGGTACATGTAGTTATCGGTAGGTTTTACAGCACATTCCTTGACCCACTCAGTGAACTTATCTAATTTCTTCTTGATTTTTGGATAGATTCGTCCTGTCCATTTCTCACTCTCCTTTTGCTTGCCTGCCATTCTTTGCAAAAGCTTATAGAAAATTGTTTCAAGCATTGACAGGAAAGGTAGTTCTCTTGCTTCTAAGATGTAACTGAAATGAAGATAACAAATATTTCAGAAGCAGTTCAACAGTTGTTCTCAAAAAAGTTCAGAAGTAGTTCAAAGAAATGGTGACAAGGTAGTACCTATTGAAAACTTCTGAATGATTGTTCATAATCATGTCACACTTAGGGAACTCACTGAAAAAGGCCTTTATCCATGTTTTTGGTGGCATCTTGTCCACCCACTCAAATGTTGTCTCACTGTCAGCTTTAAGCTTGTCCATGTTTTTCTGCCACTTGGGAATACTTGTTGATCTTGCAATAACCCATAAATCATTCTTCAACGTTTCTCCCTTATGCCCTGCCTTCTGATAATTTTGAAGCAAATGCCTGACACAGAACCTATGTTCTGCATCAGGGAAAATCTTCTCCACAACATTGATAAGCCCCTGCAGGCAATGCAATAGGGAAACTAAGAGAAGGAAGAATAAAGCCATTCGTGTGCACAGAAACTAAAAGAAAGAAGAATACAGCCGTACCTTTTGTTTGTCACTCATGATGGTCCAGGGAGATGTATTTGTAATGTTCAAGTCATCTTTTAGGTTGCTGAGAAACCATTCCCACGAGCTAGTGCATTCTACCTCAACCAAACCGAATGCAATAGGGAAAATACAGTCATTTGGGTCTATTCCAACTGCTGTCAGTAGCTGCCCTTTGTATCTAGTTTTAATGTGGCATCCATCTAGATAAATGAGTGGCTTACATCCTTATAAGAATCCTCTTTTGCAAGCATCATAGCTCCAATACACAGTTGCCAAGTGGGCCTTATGTTCTCAAGTGGCAGGATCATTGACTGAATTAGTTGTAATGAAGAACTTTGATCCAGGATTACTGCTTCTCTGCTCTTGTCCGTAGTCATAAAGCTGCTTAAATTGTGCTTCCTCATCCCCATGGATCTGTTGCGGAGCTGCTTTCCTTGCTCTGCCAAGCTTCCATCTGTCTAGACACATATTGAACTCCCTTGTTACCTTGGCAGCAAAGCCTTTGAGGTCAAGCTTTTGGTTATCTCGAAATTCTTGCATGAACTTGTCCGTTAGCAACTTAGCAGTGAGTACTTTGAGATCCCAAACCTGCTCACAAGTGTGCGTGTCCACATATGATGTTACTATGAATCCACCTGACCTGCTGTCCTTTGAGGCCTTCAACTTCCAAGTGCAACCATCAGCACATACTGCATCCACCCTCCTGAAATAATTTTTGATCTTCCTTATTTTCACTCTATTTCGAACACTGTAAGCTGTTATTGCTTTCCTGACCTCCCCCACACCACTGAACACCATTCCAATTTTGAAAGTTGGGTTGTCCATGTCAATCTCTGGATTGAATGCTCTGAACTTGTGCACCAACTGTTGTCTATCTTCTTCAGGCAGATGTAGCTCTTCATCCTCAAGGGCATCCTCATCTTCATTTTCATGTGTCACTTATTTCTCATTACAGTCATTCAAACTTGTGTCTATATTATCAGCAAATAGGTCGTCATCTCCTTCCTCAGCATTGCAGTCACTGTCGTGGAAGTCACTGTCACACTCGCTATCGGTACCACAGCCATGTTCTTCATTAGTTTCTTCTTCTTCATTATTAGCTTCTTCTTCATTTCGTTGCTCTGATACAACCACTGAATCACATTGTTCTTCTTCAGATGGTATTGCCACCTTTCTCGGACTGATCACAGCAGGCAAACTAGGACCTCCATTTACAATAACATCATCTCTTAACCTTCTCAGAAAATTGTTGTGATCCAGAAATAAGACAAGTGTCTTCTGTGCCCCACTTGCTTTGATCATATCAGTGCACTGCAAGTCTGTCTCCATTGGTGTCAAACCATCTGTAATATCTTTGCCTGGCATATACCAATAGACATGAAGTTTACCATCCCTCACATAGTCTAGCATCTTCAAAATTTCATTAATGACAGAAATTGACCATGTTTTAGCACTGCAGTAGTCAAAACTTGCAGAAGACGCCGACACATATGACAAGTTCTCACTCAGCCCACAGAAAAATCCATTGTGTACAACCTCAACCGAGAACAAATCAGTTTCAGTACCTGCAACACAAACTGTACGAAAAAATTCAGACATTTGCCACTTCGTACATACAAGGAAATTTCTGAAGACAAAGTACTAGAAATAGCTGGAACTAATGATTATAAACATATAAATTCACTAAAGGTGACTAATTTCTTAAAGAAGAATGCACAATTTGGCGCACAGCCTGACGGCGGCGACGGCGGGTAACATGCCAAGAACACAACACACAATCTACAAAATTAAAGCAATAATCCATCGTCGCGACCTACTACCACCCTAATCCAACTCGTATGATGTCAAATAATAGACTATATAGCTACCGATCATCCCCACCTCAAGAACCCTACCGCCATGGCATAAATCGGACAGAGTACGACGCCGGAGATGATTCCAGGCTTACCGTAGTCCGGCGGATCTTCGTTCCACATGCGGTAGTGCAGGTCCGGCGGCATCGTCACGGAATCGACGCCGGAGTGGCCAACGGCAAGCTCGAGGTGGCTGTCGGAGTGCTCGAGGTGGAGGACACAGAAACCGCCTCCGTCTGCAACGCAACCAAAAGAAAGCAGGGAAGGGCAATTAATGACATTCCAGAAATCACGAGTCTGATTCTGTGAATTAAACCGTGCAAGGCGCGCGGGAGGACCCCAGATGCTATTTCTGCTTTCCTCCAGGACCGAAGTGTAAAATTTACCTCCAGCAAAACGTCCACCGTGGCAAGTTTCGAACTGATTTGACGAACTAATCAAAGCGTGCCAAGTTGTAGGACGGCGGCATCCCATTGGGCAAGATGTGGGACGATTTTGCACGTCCGTGGCAAGTTGTGGGACGGCGGTGTAATTACCTCTCGATAATTTCTAGAGCTATGTCGAAAGAACGAATGATCTCTCCTCGTATCCTTGGAACAAGTTGTTTACAGAAAGAGATGCAGAGCTAGCGTTGGTACTTCCAGTTCCAAACCATTACTGACGGTCATTTCCCATCAAAGGAGTCGGCGAGGGAATATGCACGCATGCGATGCTCCTTCGATATGTATTGTAGATCGAGCCATCGAGGTGTCATGCATTTCGGGCATATGGAATCTTACTTCTAATCAAAAACGTTGGACGGATCAGAGTGCGGCGATTTGAGAGCACACAGTAGGATGAAAAGACGAGACACGCAGCCAAGGATATCATTTCTACCAAGAAGCTAGAGAACTACGCTCCAAAGTACAGTACGCACGAGCATGTAGACATTGCTCGATCCATCTCGTCCTGCTTCCTATATTATTCCCGACAAAATATCTCTTTCTGAACTTTGATCCATCGATTTGATTCCATCTCTGCTGAAATATCAATTTACCTGCAGTCGCGCTAGCATGCAGCACGCTCCTTGTCATGACGCCCTCGTCTAGTCATCGTCTCCGTCAGTGTTTAAACGATTCCTTGCCGAGCGACTTGACCAAAGAACTGGAGCTGATTAAGGGCGGATAAAGTAGTCGAAAGATCCCGCCGAATCAAATTCCGACAAAACCGCTCTTCTCGACCTTTCCTCCTGTTACTGTTTGAGAGGCGTCTTTGAGAGTCCACCGGACGCGCCGCCCGATTCCGGCCGCTCTCGCCGTCGGCGCTCGCGCCGGATGGTGTAGAGACGAGCTAGGGTGTCGGCTCGCCTTGTATATATGTAGATCTAGGTTAGGTTTATCGTTTGGGCTTTATGCTCGTCTTGGCTTCATGCCGTCTTGCTTTCCCCGGAGGCATGCTGCATCGGCGTTTGGGCGCGACGTCGAGCACACTGACGAGGTGCGCTCCGTCAAGCCTCCAAGGCGGAGGAGGGACGGAGTTAGCGCAGCGTTGGTTGCCTTCTTCAATAAGCGTCTCGGCTTCGCTTTGCTGTTGACTATTCTGCTTCTTCTCGCTGGCCATGGTGGTGAGGGGAAGAAGAAGGAAGGCGTGCAGGAAGCGAAGCTAAGCAGCTACCCTGGCGGCGTTGCGGGCGCGTCGCCGGAGTGGAAGAGCTTGATGCCGTTTGGAGCTCCATGGTGGAGTTCCACTGTGTCAAGATTCGACCGCTGCTGGTTCAATAAGCTCGGGTGGTGCCCTCCAGATCGTGATCTGGGGGATTCGTGCTGTGTGGAGCGGAAGGATGCGGCGAGTTGGCTTCTCTTCTTCAGCCTTCATGGAGATGGAGAGGAAGGGGGCAGAAACGCTGCTCTGCATCGATCTACACGGCGAGGAGCTGTTGCTATCTGCGGAGATCATCAACTGCGGCAAAGCTTTGCCTCGGTTATCCATGGCCATTGGGGCCGCTCCGTTCTGTGGTGCTGTGAGCACTGCAGATCTTTCAACCTCCAGGTCGGCGAGCCAATAGGGAGGCCCCTCAGCGACTCCGTCATGGCGCTCAACGTTAGCTCGACGCCAAGTGGTTTTGTCCCCGGCGGCGGTGCCGGCGGCCGTGATGTCGAGCGCATCTTCTTCCTCGGTGGGCAGGGACCTGATTGTGTTTTGACTTTTATTATGGAGGTCCTTCTTGTAATTTTCAAGGGCTTGGTTGTATTTCCGTTTTATTGTAAGGTCCTTGTTGTAATTTGTGAGTCCACGACATAAAGCAGCTCTGGATCCTTCGGGATCCATCTTTGTTCAAAAAAAAAAGTAGTCGAAAGATGACCGTGTGCATTAGCTCTAGTGCACAAGCTTTGAACCGTACACGAGTTTGCGTAGAATTATGCGCTTTTATCGGAACTTGATAACGAATCTAGGCTTGGAAACGAGCTACTAACCAAGACTAAATTAAAGATATTCATGTCCCCTATGTCGACTAAACCATGCCTAACCGTTTGCCGGCAAGCACAAATAGGTCACAGACTCCTTGTAGCCCAGTTAAGTAAATAAATAAATAATCGAACACTACCATTCTGAAGCAAAAGATTAAAATTCCGATTTTTTGGTAGTGCATTTTTCCACAGAAAATATATTAATATCAAGATGATACAAATTACGCTCGGTCTCAGCAGCGTCACAAGTGCATTTATACGGATGTTTAATATCATCTATAAAATATTTCAAGAAGTATGTCTTTTGGCGTGCTACACAAAAATAAGAAACATGTGGATCTATAATAGATGTCATTTGCTAATATAGGTTCATCCTACTGGAGCGCATCTCGGTCAAATCTATGTTTGTCGGTCGAATGTGATGGTCATCATTTTCACAAGAAATTTATATGAAACATAAGAACTGAAGATTAAAAAATTCCATGGTTTCTTTGTAGAGACATAATAATTCTTACTAAGGACAATCTAACTAAACATACTTTGAACGGAAATAATAAGTGTTGTTTTGTGACGAGGACAAACAATTAAAAAAATCTAATTTTCATGTCCTTTTGCATGTTTACTACGGCATATAGTATTTGTTGGTTTTAATATTACACCGCCGACAAGTGTCGCGCATATGTCTGGAAACTTGTCGGTAGGTCTCAGAAGGATATGCGCTATATATTGAGCTATTTGAAATTATTGCAATGAAATTTTTTAACAAAAAAAAAGGTTTCCAGTATCTTGTAAGTTATACGTATGTCCACTCACTCCATTTATATATGGTCCTTACTTCAACATGTAGAGGAGTAGGCTACGTAGACCCTGGATACAATACAAGCATCTAAGCACATGTTTATTTTTCACCTATATGGTTGGCGGCCTAGTAACACGATTAGCAATGCATAACTATGTGTTGTAATTAGAACACATCTAGATCTAGGTACAAATATAGAGTTTGCCGCAAAGATGTTCTTAAAATTGGAATACATTCTTTTTAAAATTTGGTGCTCAGCAGTGCATGTAGCTGTGGTCCTACTCCTATAGGATACGAGCTCTACAGGTTGTACTGGTTGACATGATGTCAGCTCCGCCATCCTGACTATTTAAACCCCCTTGCGTTGGGAACCAAGAGGTAAACAATTTCTCCAGCTTCCAACATTGCTCTTCCTATTCCCCTCCGCTTGTGTGGTGACCTCTGTTTCTCAACGTTTTGCCTTTCCTCTTGTTTGTTACTCCGCCCTCGCATGATCTCTTCTTGTATATTCTTGTTACAAATAGTCGATTCGCGTGCTTTCAATAGCCCTATTCTCAAGCAGACGGCTTATGTGTAAGAGAGCTCTCTTCAGTCCACTCCCAGATGGTTGTAGGGTTTTATTAGCTGCCGATTCATTCATTCAACTATCAAGAATCATGACGGAGTGCATGTCTTGCTAGCCGACTGGATGACGCGGGAGCTAAAATTTAGCTCTACGTTGTTTGTGGTTGGACTGAAGGGTGCTCCCTTTGCTCATAATATCATGCACAAAATCACTGTCCAAAGTCTTTGGAGTTTCATGCTGAAAGTTTTCTTTTTGTTGGCCAATATTTCTCGGACGTTTTTTGATATTTGAGGCTGCATGTTTTCAAGAAGTCGATCTGCATGCTGTGATGTATCTATGCTTTAATTTTGTTCTTAAAAAGAGATCCAGTTTAGGGTTTATTCAGAAGCTTTGGCATTGGGCTTAACTAAAATCAACAGTGAAAATTTTCCGTTTCAAACGGTACGATGTTAATGTCGAACCATATAGACATCAAATGCTAGCAATGTAGGAAATGCACCTGTAGTTCTGGAGTCACTGTTGATCGAGCTTCTCTCAATGGAAGGTCACTTCAGATTTATCAAGCCAGTGTCAATGTTGGTGCTGACTAGTGAAAAGCTAACTTTTTTAAGTCAAGTAAAAAGGTAATTTCATTTGTGTGACTTAGGATAGATCACATTTTCAGTTTATGTGTTGATACCTTGTTACTAATTGTTTTATCTGCCCCACAGGATATAAAACGTTGTTAGTCTGATGCGAGATTGGAATTAATTATGCGGCTTGTAATTAGTTTCTAGCAGACTGCAATATAATTTTAGTAAATGTGTAGCATGTACCCTTCTAGCACTGTGGAAGTTTGTAATTTGTCACAATCTTATACAGATTAGCAACCTTGCAGTCTGATGTTATTGTCTTTAGTACTCTCTCCGTTCCAAATGACTTGACTTGGGTTTGTCCAAATAAAGATGTATCTAGGCACTAAATAATTATACATACATCCGTATTTGGACAAATCCAAGTCAAATAATTTGGAACGGAGGGAGTACTTTTTTGCAGAGAGGTTCAGTTAACGAAAGTACTTAGTGTGAGACTGGTGACGCCATTTAGGTTCATACACATGGAGTTAGTTTTTGAAGGATTTGTAATTTCTTCATGCACCAGGTCCTTGGGAGAAACTAAAGCCTTCTCGAGTTCCCATAATATCATTCCCCACATTTCATTGGTCAAGGTGTTAGTATATAGTACCTCATGCCAAAATAGATGACGTTTTGAAAAGCTGGTAGTACTATATAGTACTCCAAGCTGTATCAAGCCAGCTTTCCAAGTTCGATTTGTGCAAATTTGCGTCCGAACATTTTCTTGCTGTTGAGTAAATAAAAAAGATTGATAAAGTTGCAGTGTAAATATAAGTGTGCAAATCTTTTGATTTGCGTTCGATAGATGCATGGTAGTCTGTTTTTCTATGTACGATTTTTCCATTGCTGGTGTGTCATGTCCTACTAGCCGTCAACCCGTGCGGTCGCACGGGCTAGTATTCTTTTAAATTATAAATACAAATTAGAGCAGGCTCTATACAAAACAATTGTTTGGGAATTTCTTTCAGATTTATTGGTTATATAAGTATAGCAGAATAGAGATTATCTGTTGGAAGCTGACTATAAAGAAGTTACATAGTCGACTTGGGTAACTTGTAGGAAAAGTATATTCACCCAATTAGTTTGTGAACCGATGATTCTTAGCTATTACCATGCCCAAAGCAAAAAAGTAGAGATTATCTGTTGGAAGCTGACTATAAAGAAGTTACGTAGTCGACTTGGGTAACTTGTAGGAAAAGTATATTCACCCATCATTCTTCGCTATTACCATGCCCAATGCTCCAATTATCATATGATATGGAGGAATTTCTTATATTCATTTTCTAATCAATAGCACAAACCGTTTGTATATGATAGGATCACATAATAGTATTACATATTATTTACACACAAACGACTTGAAAATGGCTGTATTTTAATTCATCCAGAACGGAATTTGAGCTGTAACATGCCACATGTGCTGAGAAGGAAACTAAAAAATGTCAATGTTATTAAATTGCTGACGACATGTGTTTATATGAGTAGAAAGTCAAAAAGATAAACTTGTTATAATTAGTTTTTATGAGATAACTTTTAGGCATCATACGTTTAGTTAAAAAAAGTCATCAGCTTGCCTCTGTCACCGTAGCCACGTATAATTTATATAAAGAAATTCGAACTTGATTGATATGTATGAATCTTTAGTCTGAACAAACAGAAAGACAATATGTACAACCCTAACTTTAGACCATATTTCACACTATGCATGGCCACGGGATATGGCAGAATTCATGATACTTCAACTACAATCAGCTTAATCTTGTCCATCTATATTATCTTGATGCGATCGATGCTAATATTGATGCAAAATTATATTAATCGAAAACTGTAATTATTTCATAGAAAAATAGAAACAGGAATGTTATATAATCAGTATCCCCTAAAATAGTCAACTGTATAAAATAGAACATCAGTATACTATTGGAATTGATACCTCATTAGTTTTGTATATCTCATATGGAGATTTCGCCCGTGAGAAAAATGTATTTGGATTTGTTCTCGAGAGTTGCCATGCCAATATATAGCTATCGAAAAACCATATAGCTGCATGAATCCACCATATTATGATGATTTTGATATGAAAAAGCAGTGTTGAAGTATTACAAAAGCTTCAAGGCCCTGGCCCAAAAAGATGTTATAGAACATAGCTAATTTTTCCATAACTTTGTCTGAAGATCCATGCATGCAAACTGCATAATATGGTATGTATGGAAGGCAGAGAAAGCTATCTAAGTTGTGGGAGACTCATCCATTAGAAATATAGATGGAAAATGTTGTAAATAAGTCAGAAGGGAGAGTGAGGAAAGTTCCATTAAGAATATCTGATAAACGAATTAAATGTATATCGTAAATCGATGATATTATGTAAATCCAAGCAAATGCTTAGCCAACATTTGTCTATCATATTCTCAAAACCATAAAGCTATGAACTAAGAGTGTGCACGGGGAGAGGCTGACACTATATACCAAACTATTAAAATTATTTGAAAAAAATAGAGCTTTCAGCAGAACAATAACATAGGCATTGAAACCTGGGGTTCTTGTTGATGGCATAGGGAGGGAGACATACATCGTGATTGCCTCGCACTGGCATGCTGCCAATAACTCTATGTTCTTCTAAGCAACGATTTGAGCATACCACATACTTGCAGAATATAGGCATACGTATATATGGCACCATTAAAAACTGGAGAAAAAAAAGAACATCACCTTCAGTCCTGAACTTCTAATGTTTTCGATGTAGATTCTGCACCAACTGCTCCAAAGAAGAATGACGTGAATGTGAACTATAACATCTGAAATCTCATGGTAGATACAAATCAGAATCATCCTTCCCAGGTTATTTTTTCCACTTTCTTAAGGTATATCACGAAGCAACTGAAGGCGTAGGAAATTAGGAACTACTCAATACATTTTACTGGAGCATCGAAAGCTGTAAAAATACTCTTACCATTCACCTAGAAAACTTGGTGCTGTAGAA
Source organism: Poa pratensis (assembly GCA_947311845.1). NCBI lineage: Eukaryota > Viridiplantae > Streptophyta > Magnoliopsida > Poales > Poaceae > Poa > Poa pratensis. The sequence continues at coordinate 10,972,790 of CAMZMU010000061.1, read as the reverse complement.
ACATATATCACAAATTCACAATGAATACTGAAATATCATGGATATTGATAGGTTCATGGACATGGTACTTTTACTATGCAAAACCTCTTCCACCTTCACATTTTTGCAAGCAGTCAAGTACGCATGAATCTACCCTAAGCGGAAAAAAACCTTCCCTTGAAGCCATAACTGGTAGAAGTTTCACGGTACTGACAAATACGGATATGAAATAGAAATAAGTCAGGTGGCATCCCATCTCAAATTAACTTCAAGTACTGCATGGATACAAATAACAAATATTTCTTTATTTGGCACCTGACTATTCATCCAGAGATTTATATATGCTACTAAGAAGTATTAGAACAAAGGCAGAATCCTTTCCTAGTATTTAATTAGGCCAAAGGACCATATATACTTGGGAAGAAATATAATATATAGCAAGAAAATATTAGAACAAAGGCTGGTGAATGTTTTGGTTGATTTGAGATTCTTATCTCTATCATACGTATGGACAAAAGCATTTATAATTTTCAAATGCAGCTACTCTTCAAAATATGGATGAATCAGTAGTAGTTAAATGCATGAAAAGAAGAGGTCAAGGCTGTAATTAAGTATCTAATAGCTTCCTATCACTAACAATATAAAAAAGAGGCGAAAACAGGAAATGTCAGCTCACAAAAACTCATATTCATAACCTGGAACCATTCATTCATGTACAGAATACAAAGTATTAATTACATATGTGAGCAAAAGGACAGGTGCCGTCAAGAGATGGTTCATCATATTTCCAAATTTTAAGTAGCAGTATTGTTTCTAACCTTGATACATCAAAGTTGTGTTGGAGTTCAACTTCAGTCCTTTTTCCAACATCAGCAACCATAACAGCTTTGTGAAACAGTGAAGGAATATAAAAGTTGCCTCAGCTGTGAGTGCAAAGCAACTTGACATCCAAATTTTGACTCCAAATGGCAGAAGTCCTCGCAAGATAATTTATCACTTGACTACAGTAATTGAATCCTGGAGCGCCCGAGCATGGTAGGTGTCAAGGTACTGTATACATAACTGTTTGTCTCTTCAAATAATTGAGGAGATGAAACACGTTGCAGGGAGAAGAAAACCATATGGCAAATCGTTGGTATGAGGTATGCAGTAAATAAAAGCATTACCTAATTGTATTAACCTCCAATGAATAGCACAGAAAAGACGGTGAAGCAACACAAATTATAAAAATCACTGGATTGGCCGGTCGTCTAGCAAGTAGATCAGCTAGAGACATCAAGTCAAGCAGAGCTGTGGTGGTCTGCCGATAAAAGAAGCATTAATTTGTATACCGTGGCTGAGAGCCTAAGACTCAGAGCATCATTATTGCAAGTAGGAAGCGATTTCTTGGAACCACCCGCGCGCCGCGCTCTCACCGTCGCGGATCCGCGGGATCTCTCTCCCCCCGTCCGCTCCGGCGGCGGGTGGGTGGGGGATCCCCGGATCCCCTCGTGTACATAGAGTAGAGGTGTGGGGTTCCCGCCGGCGGCGCTGTGGAGGCGGTGGTGCGGTCGGTGGGTTTTGGCGTCGGCGTCCTTCCTCTCCGGCGGTGGAGCTCCGGTGGGGCCTCGTCGTGCGGTCGTCGACCTCGCCGTGCTCGCAGATCCACGGATCTGCCGTGCGCGGCCTTCTGCTCCAGCTGCTGCGGTGCGGTGGCGCTGGTGCTGTGTTGTTCATCCAGGGCGAATCGGGATCTCCAGCTTCCTTCTGCGGCGGATCCGGTGGCGGCTGAGGCAAGGGAGGGAAGCGGTGCCAGGGGGCGTCTCCCTGCGTGTTCATCGACAACAAGCTCGGCGCGGCGGGCAGGCTTGGAGGCGTCTCTCAAGGGTCGAAAAGTTGCCCAGGCAGTGGCAAGGTGGTTTGCTGGCCATCGTCTTCGTCGCCGGCGGAGCTGCGGCTCCCGTTGCTGGCTCTGGATCTTCCTCCTCGTATGTGTGTTCTTCAATTTCTTTGATCTATGTACTTGTATGTGGATGGTTTTGGTGAATATATGAGGGTGTTGGATGTGTCAAAAAAAAGTAGGAAGCGAGTACTTTGTGATCAAATCATCGTCAGGTAAAGAGAGCTCCGGCGCAACGCTGCACCATAGTACCTATTTTGCAAACGTAATTAGATACCTGTGAGACAATATAATTAATATAAAAAGGCTATTCAAAGCTTCTATAAACTTATCCCATGACCCACTAATTAAAAGCAGAATTCATGTCATACAATCTAAATTTTGAAAATATCTGAATCCAGCTAGTTTAAGTGATTAGCACCACAGTCCATAATTGCACATAGAAGAATAAGGAAGCAACACACGTATCTGCTATATGCATATTTCGTATTTGGTGAAGGCATACAGAGCAAGTACATAATTAAATACTTCAAAAGCTAGAGCCTCTACAATGAATCGACATCCAGGATGTTACAAAAACTTGTTCACTTAGAATTCTTAACGATTCAGGGAAAAAATAATTTAATCTGATGGAGATCACATGCAGGAAACCCAAATCGTACCGGGCTTGTTCTCACGCAAAGCATTGTGTTTGTACATGAAAAGGAGAAAAGGTTGTTAAACTGGATAGGAAGTTCCGAGTGTTTCTGCTAGAACAGCCTCTCAGGCGTATATCTGTCGCAATCGCGATCGACCGGCCAGGAGTTCTAATCGTACATCAGATCATTAACCCATAAAGGGAAACCTACGAACTGAATCAGCTAAAGAACGTACGCTGCTGCATTATTTTGGTCAAGGCTGCTGCATTATTTTGGTCAAGGCTGGCACGGTGATGGATCCTGGAACAATCGATGGCACAACTTGTCAAAGAAAAAAGAGGACTTACTTGATGGTTGCGCCCGTGACCTTTGTGTTGGAGGCGGAGCAGCTTAGGTGTCAGCCGCCACCGTCACCATGGTCACAATACGCACAACGCAGAGATCTTGAAGATAAGATGGGAGCTTCTCTTCCTTTGATGAAGAACGTGATGGATATCTAGCTTCCGGTTGAAACACGTCGGCATGTCGCCGCTGGATCCGGAGAAAGATTAGGAGGCGCACAATATGGGAAGTATAGATTGCAGGAAGTAGAGGCGGCTACTCTGGCTTGAGCTGATGTAGAACAACTGAACAAATCAATCAAAGCCAGGCTGAGGAACCGGACTGTGGCCACGTTGATACTCGTCACGCAGGAATCAAGGATGTAGAAGAGATTTATTTTCTTTTCCTTTCACGACAGAGAGGAGATAGGTTTCTTCTCAGATTTGGTAGAGGATGAAGTAGAGAAAGCGTACGCCATTGAGAAGAAAAGGCTGCTCGATCTAAACAATTAGAAATTGATTAGGTGTCCGGAGTCGGCAAGGAGATTACCAGCGAAAGAGCAATCTCAGCTATTCATCCTTAGATCTAACGGTGGATAACAGTTTAGACGTGAGGATTAACGTGGAGGCTTTTATGGTGCCTCCAATTAGTAAATATATATACTAGGTGAATTCAGCGCGGCGGCACGCCGCGCCCTTGGTGAAAAATCGTTGTGTTGGTTTAGAACACAATATTTATTTGTTGGATAATCTTAGAACATTTTACTTTTAAATTTTTTTTTGGTGCTGTAAGAAGATGGTGCATAGCAGTATATATACATAGTTACATACTTACATTTGCTGACACGATGTTTATTTATACAGACGGCAAATCAGTTGGAGAATACGATTACATTGCTTCATGTAATATATGTACGAAACACTGTCTCATAGTAAAAAGATAAACTGATATTATAAGAGGTAGTAAGATATTTATACTGGACTAATAAAAGGTAAATAATTTTCTAGTAATGGCCTGATCAACATGGTGGCCACATCAAGATAACAAAACATCTAGCATCCATTCTCCACTGATAAGGGTTAAAGCCTGAATATATTGCAATAAATTGAATTAGGATCTAGAAAAATTTGTGCTGGGAATGATTTGATGAAACTGAAAGGGTATATGGTAGTACTTACAGATGGCATGGTTGTTGCTGGATGAAATGAAGGTGATTAGTCGTCTGTGTCGTCCATGTCGTTCTTGTACTCTACTTCTTCACAAAGTGGGGCGACAGGCCATACAAAGCAGTAAAGCATAACTTGACACAAATTATATTTTCAAAAAGGACAGGTGAAATAAAGGCACAACCTTAATTGAATTTCAATCACTATTCAAAATTGAAAAGGCATAGTTTCAATCCAAATGAACACTCAGCATTTGGTATTTGTAACTACATTATCTTTAGCGCAGCAAGGGAAACAACGTCCAGGTAAACAGCATTTTAATCTATGTGCAAATGATTTGAAATATGATTAATGTGTATCTCACCACAGTAATCATTCTAATAGGAAATTAATGTAAGATCCTCACTCTATTTACAAATAAGGAAGCCTGAAACCATGTATGTGCAGTACCTTTAAGGTACACTGGAGCTGAAGGGAATGGACTCACCATTGCTTACTATTGTCGACCACTTGAACAATTGATGTCGCAACACCAACGCTTATGTTATTGTGCTCTCCCGTGCCATCTCTAAAAGGCAGTGCACTTGAAATCAGCAGCACATATCCTCGACCAGCAGGCAAGAGGCCATCGATGTCATTGCATTTTGTTTTTCAATGCAGTACTTTTAGACAACTTTCAATAAAGATACATGTAAGATAAAAAGAAAAGAGCTTTGGATCACCATTTCTGAAACACTATATTGCTATATTATGAAATATTATTTAAGATTTTTACTTCTAAGAAGCAGAGAGAAGCAAAGTGACTCATTCCCTGAGCTCCAAGGCCACATCAACTTCCCGACACATCTTCTCCTTCGGCCCACCCGCTTTGAAAAGAAAAGAATAAAAGCAGGGAAACCGTTCCAATGAGTGTTCATATTTCTTAGATTGTCAAATTATATAGCAGAACCGTGTGTAAGACAGAGAGCACAAAGGCACTAATAGAGGCAGCAAATATGCAGCAAATAAATTTCGTGCAAGAAGAATTGAATATAAGTACCATTTGAAGAAATAAAGTAGGCAGCCATTGTATTGATCTGCATGACCACTCATCCTTAATATCGCATAATACTGTTATACATACTGACAACTTAAAGCAGTATAATGGAAAGGTTAAATCTGTATTTCAGTCGAATAAAACATTGCTATTTATGTTTCCAATGAATTAATCCATATTTACTATTTTTCCAAAATGCTATTATTTTGTCACAAATAAATGCACTTAAGAAATATATTTAAGTAGAAGCACTTTATCTGCAGAATGGCTATAACTGGCGCTCAAATAATAATCCACCACAGGAGTAAGATAACCATTGAAATTTATTTTCATAATCATCATAGAAACTCTAGAAGAAATATCGTTGCACATGGCTAGAACTATAATTATTAGTTTATCTGCATAAATGATACTTCGACCTCTCAAAATGTGAAGAAATAAAGTAGGCAGCCATTGTACTGATCTGCATGACCACTCATCCTTTAATATCGCATAATACTGTTATACATACTGACAACTTAAAGCAGTATAATGGGAAGGTTAAATCTGTATTTTAGTCGAATAAAAAATTGCTATTTATGTTTCCAATGAATTATTCCATATTTACTATTTTTCAAAATGCTATTATTTTGTAACAAATAAATCCACTTAAGAAATATATTTAAGTAGAAGCACTTTATCTGCAGAATGGCTATAACTGGCGCTCAAATAATAACCCACCACAGGAGTAAGATAACCATTGAAATTTATTTTCATAATCATCATAGAAACTCTAGAAGAAATATCGTTGCACATGGCTAGAACTATAATTATTAGTTTATCTGCATAAATGATACCTTCGACCTCTCAAAATGTTATTATTTTCTTAGAAAGAAATCCACTGATATTTGCACCTTGGCTAGAGTGTATAGAAAGAACATATTTGTGCACTCACATAAGCTGGGAGCAAGAGAGCAATGCCAGTCTGGGTGGCCCTCACTCGGAAGAAGCTCAACATCGCCAGCACAACTACTATGGGTACTGCCAATTGCCCTCCACCTGAAAAAGAGTGGCAAATGATCATAGGAAATTAATGAGCTCATAAAGATATATCACACACTCGGAAAAAGTTTAATTGCAGAAGTTGCAGATGTTAAATATTGAAGCAATCTGCTAATTAAAGTAAATAATCAAACACAAATAGCTGTAAGAGTTTGTGTAGGTAGAGCCCAGCAATAAATTCCCCACCTGATTTGAAGGTACTAAGAAATCAATCTTGAAGTAAATTTGGATAAGGGAGAAGCATGTGTGGAAATGAAAAGCAAAAGACGCACAAAAGAGGAATCATATTAACTCACAGATCATGGTGAAGAGGAAGAATGCAGTATGTCTTGTTAGGATTACCAGAAAACGCACACAAGATATGATATTCTGAAACAAAACAGTAAAAATATATGTATGAGAGCATCACCTGAAGAAGCGAGCTATTCGTCGTTGGTTTCTTATGTCCTTGCTGTGTGGAAAACCTTTACAAAGAAACACATCACCATCTTCAGTGTGCAAAATTTAAAGGAAATGAGATCAATGGCACCGAAGAATGAAGCTATTGACAACATATACTCTGAAGTGACTGGCTAAAATTAACACTGAAGGAATGTTTCTCTAGCATGCATTGCAGAATTGTACTTTACATAAAAACAGCATCGTTCAATCTAAATATTGTTATTATAAGCACTCAAGAGATTTAAATACTGTCAAGTTTAAATAAAGTGAAATGCAGCTGAGCTTCACTATGTATCAATTTAAAATGTTGTGGGTTACATATCTATCTATTTAAAATACTTAAATTCTAACACTGATGTGTTGAACATGGATTGCTTTGGCGTGGCGGCACGCCACGCCCTTGGTGAGATTTTTGTGCATTATTTGGACATGCACGCTCAAAGTTTCTGAACAGACTTCTTGTCCTTGCTAAATGCTAATATGTGTAGTCAACGATCACATAACTTCCATTCTTTAGCAACGGATGTTTACTCAGGGGGCAGTTTTCGGATGTTTATTCAGGGGTAGAAACCTATGTACATTAGCAACGGTGATACAAAAACAGGTACATAAAAAGGGACAAACAAAACATGATAGAGGTGATCAGATGTTAAGCAGACAGAACACATAAGCACAGCATGCCTATGCTATCTACAAATTACTTGATATCCGGCAATAGCAGTAAAGAGGCCTTTAATTTGCAACTTTGATAGCAAGTGAAAAGTGGATGAACCCATTTGAACCTATTCAGACTCATTAAGTGTAATCACTCTAAGAATGAACTTCTAAAACCCAAATCATCGACCTGGTAATAATGTGACATATTCAGCCTTATATATAACTGAGTATTAGATAAGGATGTGACATGTCAAAAAAATACGGAGCTGCTCCTTTATCACCTGGAAAGGTTACAACATTCATTCTTTTTCTGAGATCTCATTTATAATAGCTGATAAGTATATCTGAAGTATGACATCTTTTTTTCTACAGGACCAACCTGGAGGCACATTCAGCAAGTCATCAGCTAAGCTGAACTACTGACACCAATTTCTGTAGAACGTCTGTGGATGTGAACAGGAACATCTTAGACGACACTTCCCAAAACGCTGGAAGGCTAATGAGCAAGATTAGATAACTGTATAACCCAACAAAAGAAATAGAAGACTACCAAATTACACAAAACAGAAGTAAACATGGCATTGAGCAAAAGAATTAATAGAATAAAATGGTAGACAGATTGGTCCGCAAACCTTGATAGCTTGCAAATGCACCAATGAATGGTAGCCAGCAATCTGAATGCAGACTTTGCTAAAGTTAGTATTGACTGTACAGTCAACTTGAAAGAAAAGAATGGCACAAATGAATTATGCACAACCACCTGCTGGCGGGATTTATCTTAGATAGTGGAGTGTTATGCCACTTACTGACTAAAATGATAAGCAATAAGCAAGAGAAAGTAAATTTAAATAAAGCGCAGAGGTCCACCAGGTAGTGACCAACAATGTTGAAAGCTAGCGAAGTGAAATATATATACACGCATGTAAGTGATATAAAGTTTAAATAGTTCTGCTGTGGCAAAGAAAATCTCAATCAGAATAAGATGTAAGAACTCACCTTTAATAATTTTTCAGGATTCCTTTGGTATACTGTGGTAGGAGACATGAATGGGAATCTATGAGCATGCAGAATACATCTGGCCCAAACCATTACACCTAATTCAAATCAATCTGCATATATATAAGAAACAACAACTGAATTATTTTTGGAGACACAATTGTTAGAGCCGATGCAAAAAGTGATTTTTGGGAAATCAAAATAATAACAGTGGGCTTGACTTAAGAATAAGATTATTGATAGGACAGTATTTATACAGTTTGTTAGTAATTTGATACAAATAAGGACATATGCTAACCTGATACGCATGGCAGCCTCAAATGCGGTGGTACAGTTTGGTTGGATCAGGATGAGCAGAAATTGATAATAGTATTTAACCTGCATAATCAACGAAAGCTTTTTATATCAAACAACACGAAGTGAAAATAGTTTCACATCTAGAAGCAGTATGAAGCCACTATCCTGATAGATAAAAGACAATTAACGACCTACTTAAGTACATCCAGATCTAATCGCGGCCTAATACATCCATCAAAATTTACAAATCTTACCAAGCAATTATGTACAAAGACCTATTGTACAGAGCATCTCAAATAGATCCATCAAAATAATAAAACTACACAGCTACAGCCCAGATTGGACACAGAGTTAAAGAAGCTCCACCCTTAGCAGCGCCGGTGAGCTGCAGTAGGAGGAACGAAGGGCCTCCACGGGTCTCAAGCTACAGGAAGCGGCGGAGCAGGAGGTAGGGGATGGAGGTGCTTGGAGGACGTACTGGAGGGCGGCGACCATCGGGAGATGGAGGGGCGACCCCGACCTCGAGGCTGCTCCACCGTCGAGCAAGCGGCAGCCTCGTCCATGGAAGCAGATGGCGCAGCAGCTGGGGGTCAGGCTCCATGTGGAGAGGAGGGCGGGAGGCGGAGGTGGAGGAGATGCATCAGCAGCAGAGGCGGGCGGCCGATGCGGGAAGCGGCGACGGAAAGCCAGAGGGCCGCGCCGTCACCGAACCCTAACCCTAGGGCTTGGGGTGAGGACGGCCAAGCGAAGCATGGAGAATCAAATCGAAGGGGAAGAGAGGGGGAAGCGGAGCAAGGGCTCTCGTTTGCTTCCTAGGACGGCGACGGAGACCGCCGGAACGCGCCGGAATCGGCCGGCGACGGCGGAGGCGATTTGGAAGCGAGCAGAGCACGGGAGCGAGAGAGGAGAGGGGATGGGGGAAAATGTTTTGCAGAAAAGTCCCTCGGTCTTGTAGAAAAGGCGAGAAACGGACTGTCTTTCTGGACTGCGGGTTTGATTTTCCGTTTTGTGAAGGGCCTTTTTGCAAAATGGTCACGGACGTGTCCTCTGGACCGTCCGATCGGCGGTCGACGGGCGGGATCGAGCACTGTAGTACTGTAGATTTCTACAGTAACAACTTTAGCTAAGCACAGTAAATCGAGCGCTCTCAGCGAGCCGTTTTGTACAGCTTTAATATAGTTAGTAATTAGTAATGATGTGAACTGTGAAGGTCGACGTCAAACAGTCCTGCCATGTTACGTGCGATATTTAGCTCCTTGTTTGAAAACGTTGCGTGCACACAACGACATTGCTCAATATTACTGGTCCGACTAGTGAACCACATCGGAGTAGAGATTTCTTGCACCCGGGATCCAGTGCTCCTGCAACTTTAAAAAATTCGAAAAATAAATTTAAAAGTTTAAAAAAGTCTGAAAAAATCATTCATGTTCTCGATGATGTACCCTGTAGATGTGCAAAATCACAATGCAAAATACTATATATTTCGACCTGCACAAAAATGACAAATTTACAAATCTTATTATAGTTAACAATGCATAGTTTCAAATCTCCACATTTTGTCTTTTTTGTTTAGACTATAATATAAATGATTATGCATTGAGATTTTGGACGTACGTAGTATACATCATTGAGAACACGCATGATTTTTTAGATTTGTTTGAAACTTTTAAATATAGTTTTCGAATTTTTTAAAGTGGCGGGTGCACAAAGGAGTTTCCGACCACATCGTACCTAGTTCCTGTTCGCCTTTAGGGTTATAGGTACAGCCGTACAGGCCGGCCGGTTTCTACTCATCTTCACGTTTTCAGTATGTAGAGCTGTGGCTTGGTGTACTGTTGTAGAAATCATTTTCATTTAGCACGGGATCCTGTTGGATGTAGAAATCCATTTCATTTAGCACGGGATCCTTTTGAACTTTAAGACTTGGAATATATAATTCCTTCCCGTAGTGTTTGAGCTATTTTACAGTACCCGTAAATTCATATGGGTCGTCCATTAATGCTTCGAACAGTTAGATTTTATCTATTAGTACAAATGGACGACCCCATATGATTACTTATAAGATTCGGAAATCTATAACGGGTAGCAGGTGCTGATGCACCCACTGCCAAAAAAATAAATTTGAAAATGTCAAAAAATTCAAAATAAAATTTTTGGACATAATTCAAGACATTTTATGTTAGCACAAAAAGTTAGAAAACATATTTTTTGTGACCTGTGCAAAAAAGACAAATCCGGACGCTCCAAAATGATTTTGTACGAGATATTTTTTTGTCTTTTTGCTCAGGTCACAAAAAATATTTTTTTCTCCACGATATTTTTTGTGTTAACACGAAATGTTCTAATGTGTATCCGATTTTTTTTCTACAATTTTTTGACATTTTGAAAACATTAAAAATGTTTTACATAATAGGTGCATCTGCACCTACTACATAAAACGCCGCCTCCCATAAGATTGCTCTTACGCAAGAGGTGTTACCTGTTGTTTTTCTGTAAAAGTAGCGACATCACCAATAGTATGGACAATTTAAGTAAAAACTGCTTGAATACTGAAAACGTGATGGTCTTTTCCTATGTTGGAACCCTTGTTTACTCCTCTCGGTAGTCGGTAGGCCCTTGCTTGATGCCCTTTCTCGGGAAACCCTCTCTACTCCTCCCACCACCACAACTTCGTCTTCTTACTAGAGGAGATGTATGTGAAGAGTAGTAGTATATGTGATGTATTCTCCTCTCCTTCTAACCGATGGTAAGCAAAGTGCAGAGAAGCTATTAAAAAAGTTTGTGGTGAGATGAGAGATGATAGCATAGAACTACCACTTTACGCGCTAAATTCCGAAAAACTACCACTTTACGTTTCAATCGCACAGAACTACCACTCTTCGCTAATTTTGTTGCAATGTGCGCACATTGTTGTCTAAACCGAAATTGACACTCCTGCTGACAAGTGGGACCCACCGGTCAGGGCTGAGGTGGCAGCACGCGTGGACTCTTTGCTGACGTGGCAGCACACGTGGCCGTGGGCCCACGCGTGGACTCTTTGCTGACGTGGCAGCACACGTGGCGCGTAAAGTGGTAGTTCTATGCTTCCAAGCACGAGCGTGGTGGTGGGCACGCAGATTCGCTCGATTAAAAAAGTTTGTGGCGCATGGCTAACTTTGTTTTTGTCTTCTTCGATCTGTCATGGCTGTTAGATTCGCTCGATTAAAAAAGTTTGTGGCGCATGGCTAACTTTGTTTTTGTCTTCTTCGATCTGTCATGGTTGTTAGAGTATATTATGATTTGACAATATTTAGTAGTTTAGAATCGTAATCTGGACCTATCTCTAGTAGAATTCTTAGCCCCAAGTCGTGTACGCTATATAAACAGGTCAAGGGGCCTATCGATATCATCAATACTACACAACATATTATCGTCTATCATGGTATCAGAGTCTTTTGATTCTCAGCTTAGGATTTAGCCACCAACGCTTCTGCTGCGTCGCCCCGAGGAGATCAATCTCCACCAGGGGCCACCCAACTAGTAGAGGCAGGTTCATATGACAATCCTAAACTATCAAATATTACCAAATCATAATATATTCTAACAATGGCCACACATCGTCTCAGCCCTGCTGCATCTCTTCGCTCGATCGCAGATGGCTAACTTTGTTTTGTGTTTCAGACTGCGCGCCAGGGGAGGAGATGCTTGCTGGTACTACTGCAAGCATGTATGAGGATCAAAAACAAGATCACGCGTACGGTGTAGCGCATAAAAGTGAGTACTTAACCGCAGCCCTAAAGATGCTACTTAGTGCTCTTTGTGTTTGAACGCAGTTGCTATTAGAAACACCACTAGATTATTAAAAAAATGTAAATAATAACATGGTGCAATTGGTTAACTTCTAAAAAAATGTTAGTATTTTTTGTTTCGTCTTTTCGTGTTTTTGGTCTTATTTATCAAAGAAATGGTAGTCCGGTGTTTGTTTTCTCTACAAAAGTGTCTCCACTAGTTGTATGCTTATTGGTCTTAGAATTCATCTCATTTGTTTGCCAAAAATGGACCCCTTGCCTGAACTAATGATTCATATGACCCCTCCGCGAAACTATTTTTAGATCTTGCCCTTGAGATCGATGCCACTACGGATGGGGCCTAACATGTACACATCAACGCAACAGATTTCACGCGCTGAGCCAAGGTGGCGCCGAACCCTCGGAGCATCTGATTGCGAAAATGACTCGGCGTCGACCTGTTCAACTTCGACTTCATATACTTTGGCGCCGGCCTTAAGGGTCAGATCAGAAAATAGTTTCACAGAGGGGCCATACAAGTCAATGGTTCAGCCAAGGGGACATTTTTAGAAAAAACAAAAAAACTCAGTTGAACGGTTTACACGCTCTTCAAAAACATTTAACTTAGTCAACTTGTGATGGCCTATCCTTGTAGTTTAGCACAGATTGAAACCATGATGTGATTGACAAAGTTGGAGACGAGAACCTCTGAGTAAATTTATTTGAGATTCTTTTATCAGGGAACTCGATTGTTTGTGTTCATTTCAGTGTTCTATATATTACAGTGTTTTTAATCAACAAAGCTTGTTGTTAAAAAAGCAACTAAGTTTTTGTAAGGAGTTGCTATGTGCACCACTAAACCATTCATATGTGTGAGAAAATTAAAAGCATAACGCTGGATTGCTCGTCGTACAAATATCTGACACATAAGTGTCGTACGCACAAAAGTTCCATTTTGTAAGCGGTAAACTAGAGTTAAACGGTAAAAAACATTAACCATACCAAAAAACAATTAATGGACATGTATTCCAAAATGGAAGCTCTCGAGACTATAGACAGCTATGATGGGTCATAGCAGCTTTTTTCCGTAAATGAACCGGAAATATTCTACGGAGGTCGGTACGTACGTAAATTAACGAACCATCCTGTCGTTTTTTACGGAGAGGAAATCTAAACAACAAACCATTCGGGGCCTAAGAGTCCCGAATCAAGAACCAATGTTGAAAAGTTTTGAATAAATTTCCTCAGTATCACAAATAGATGACGCTCTAGACACTGCCACGGTCTTCATGATATAACTTTGACCACTAATTTATTGCAGTTACGTATAAATATTCAAAAAAAAAAATCTAGAAGTACTTTTCAAGACAAAACATAAATATGATTTTCGAATTTCCAGTTATAGTATATAAAATGGTATTCACAGTCAAAGTTTTTAAAGTTTGTGTATTTATGGAGGCAGTACTCCATCAGACATACGCCTAGTTAAATTATAAAAAAAAATCTACATTTCTAAATATTTATATTTGAAGCATTTAGATCCCTTTTCCTTGAAGTGTACATTCACAACATCAAGTTGCCGAGTTTGATTTGTTCACAAAAAATACTTACAAAACAATGTGTTTGGTTGGCTGTGTACTTACCACATCAACCTAAAAAAATCTGTCGTGAACAATATCTTTCTTCTAAAGTCTCCACGTGCACATTGATTTTGGAATTGGAATTTGGGCATGGCAGATCAGTGTGCGCCATGTTTGTCAATAATTTTCATGATTCATTTGGTGTTCGACATTCAGCAGTGTATATTTACGTTTTACTTCTTCAGAAAAAATTCGATATCGACACAAAATGAAAAAACCATATTCACTTTGACGCAGAAACCATATTAACGTTAACCTTAACTATACGCCCAGGAGACACTCTGAGTCTCTGACCTGAAGCTGTCGTACATGTTTTTCAAAACTTGGGGTATTGGCTTATTTGCACTCTTGGGCTTGGCATGGTATTCAGCACTTCACTATTGGACGTCAGCGTTATCATTACACGCCCAGCCACGTTCGCTCCCCATCAGCTGTCCTTTCCCTTACAGTGGATTAGCTGAGTTATTACGTATCAGTGAGTAGCAGTTTTATGTGCTCACAATTCTATCTTCGCCAAGATTGTTGCAGACTTAACCTGGAAGCTTGGTTAAGCTAGCAGGCAGGACAATGTAATCCCTACAAAGAGACGAGTACAACAAAAAGACGACAAGTTTGCGACTGAGTTGCGACGGCGTCCATTGTAATGTGCTGGTTAAGGACTGAACACGAGGGTAACTTGCCAAATAAAAATATGTAAAGCCTTACACAAGTGCCAAAGAAAGCGATAAATTAGCACTTCACAGGAGAAGTCATTTTTGGCAAAGTCTGAGTAAAACTATACACAGGTTGGCAAGCCAGAGTTCATCAGTACATTCGGTGCCACAATGCCTAGCGTAAACTGGAAATCTGACAGTACTTTATTTATTTATTTATTCCTCGGAGCAAACAGCGTGCAAATAGTTTGTGCTCGGCAATAATAATGAACAAATAGGTAGTGCTTACATAGAGGATGAATACTTTAAACAATCAATGTTTGCAAAAAACAGGCGGAGTTCGTTGCAGCTGCAGGGTCAACCGGCAGCCATTACATAGAAAAGGCTGTACCATCACCAAAATACAAGTGCAGATTAGGCCGCAACAAGAAGCTTCCGGATCTGCAAGGGAACAAGAACGTCAAGTCCAGTGTAGGGTTTTAGCCTCTGAATTAGGTGTCCCACGAGGATGGGGCATGTACACAAATTACGAAGGGTAATCAATATGTTTGTTCAGAAAATGTAGCCTTAGTGTGGTTAAGGGAGTAAGGGAACTGATTTAGCAACAAATGGGGTTAAGAGGTTTTCCCTTTCCTTCAAGGGTTAATTATGATGGGCATGTTCCTACAACAAACTAAATGATGATGTCATACTTAAGCCATTCCATAATTTATAAACATTGTTGTTTGCTGATCATATTAGAATGCAAAATCATTTAAAATGTTGCTTCCCCGAGGTAGACACTGGCACCTGGCGAGATATGCAGAATGTTGGAATTTCGAATAGCGTCAGATCGTTTTTCTTTTCTATAGCTTTTTAAGAATACTGCATTATGCAAACTCAGGGGCTGGTGGAACAGAGTAATATTGAAGGATGAGCTAAATGAGCTAACCTCTGGCAATTTCTTGCGGAAGACAACTTCAAGCCTTGCATCCACTGTATTCTCGAACACAATCTTTCCATCTCGAGAAGCCAGCACAACACCTCCATGGCTGCATAAACACAATTTGAGCATAAACAGCGTAATCATGAAAACGATTGCAGTCAGCAACTAGCATGACACTACTGAAAGACTATGGATTTAAAATGCCCACTGTAGACCAGATTTTAAGTGGATACTGATACTGAAAATCTGGAAGCGCACAAGTACATCACAACATGTGTATTGATGCTAAATATATACACTGAAAATCTCCTCTATAGCTTTCTGGGACCCCAAACGCTACGCAATCAGCCAATATTCCGCTATATTAGCGAATGGCACCATACTACGCTATTTGTCTTACCTTATAGCACAATATGTCAGCCATTCCGTATTTGTGCATTTAACACAAAAAGTGTATGGTAATTTTGATATAAATGTTTCCTAGAAGGCAATAATACATATTGTAGTGCTGCTTTGATTGGTTACATCTTTAGTTATGGTCTATGAACATGTGCTACTACTGCCAGTGCTAAAACACTCTTTCTCTAATACTCCCTCCGTTCTAAATTAGTTGACTTCTATTTGTACAAAAGTGAATGTATCTATACTTGTAACATGTCTAGATACATCCATATTTTGACAAATGAAAGTCATCTAATTTGGAACGGAGGGAGTATATTTGAATGAGTCTTTGTTACATTTATATATTTAATGTTAAAACAATATGAGAAATAGCTTCCGCGATAGCTGCCATAACTGTAGACTGTAGCTGGGACCTTGCCCCGAAAATCACGATTTGAAACCCTCAGGAATAAATTAAAAGCTAAGAACACCCAAAAGATAGTGCAATGCATTACCAATGCAGGCCATGCTCATGATGATGGCTTGGAGAAGCTGGCAGGTAGACACTCCGGTCCACTAGTATCTCCGGCTCATGGACTTCTGCTTTTGATGCATACTCATTCTTTGCTGAATCCAGTACTGATTCTACATTATGGTGGTCTTCTTTGCGGCAGCGGAGCAATACAGCTGGCTCTTTCAACCGAAGCAAGCACTGTATTTTATACACAAGAGGACTTGTTAATATATGAGTTTGGCAACAAAGGAAGTTATTAGGAGTATCATAAACGGATTTTGCTTACTCGATCCTATGAGAATCGAATTCACTCGAGTTTCAAAATGGATAAGACAAGAGTGCAACATAATTGAAAGGACCACAGTGGTTGTGTGCAGTATATTCAAACAAACCTGAACAACTAGTTCTTTTAAAAGGTTCCTGTATTCATGGTGGTTGCTACTGATATTTAGGAGTTCCTTCATTGCATCCTCTTTCATTTGATTAACCAAGTCATCCTGGGCCTGAAGCACCTTAATGCGAGAAGCATTCAACTGCATAGAATACTCGCTGATAAAGGAAAAAGGTAAACTTTGTTAGGTAGAGAAGGTATAAATAGGGATATACTAATGCAGATAGTTCAGTGAATTGTACACTTATCTAATGTTCTGTCTAAATTCACAAAAAGGAACTCCAGTAGACCAGTACTAAGAGCCAGTATTGCACTTCATTTGTAGGTAACGTCGTATTGAGGTGACATTGTTTTAATACTAGATTATAGTATTTTTCCTGTGTTGCTTTGTATTTCTGTTGTCAACGGTATCTTTGTTTTCGTTGTTGGTTTTAAACTCAACATATGGCCTTCGTATATTAAACTTTGAGGTCATGCTTCATCAATCTCTTCATTTCAATATACTGATCAATTTACTCCAGGAAAGCTATGCTGTAACATTATAATATGCTTGAGCTTACTTATAGACGCATGCAGTATATCACTCAAGTGTTCCGAAATGAAGAATAAGTGGATACAACTGATGAAACTATGAAGCCAAAGCAATATGGGCTTATCTTGTACCACAATAGTTAACATCTCTGATATATTTTGCATGGTTCAAAAAGGCGTTTGCCTAGGCGCGCCTACGCACGCATAGGCGCAAGGCGTTGGCCAAACGCCTAGCGCTTAATCACGCATAATCACCGCATAATTGCGCATAGGCGTGCGCTTTGGTCAGAAAAGCGCAAGGCGCTGACAAAACGCATAATTAACGCCCAGCGCCTTTTTGAACCTTGATATTTTGATCTAATTTTCTGCTCAGCTCTATCTACAACATGTTGTGATATAAATACAGTGTAGAATATAAGTTATCTAAATTCTCAAGATAAATGTACTGTAGTAGATAGCACTATAATCTAGTGGGGAAAGAGACAATTCAGAGAATTCAAGCCTCACATTTTCTTCCGAACATCAACCTGCTTCTCTTTCCGCTCATACTCTAGCCTGATCTTCTTTTTCTCAGCTTCAACAAGCTGCAGCTTCTCAATGTTGAATTCCTGCGATGTAATTACATGATAGTCAGACAAAGGAACAAATTAAGACAATGAAGCAACTTATGGCATATGCTAGACAGAGAAAAAAGCAATAGACAAGCACATGCATAAGAAAAGCTTCAGTTACAAAAGGAGTGACATGTTGCTCCACAGGTAAGCCATTCTCACAGCTCAGGGAAACTCAGAATGCCAACAAATCATGTGTCCTAGACCTACTAAATATACTCCTCTGTTTTCGAATACAAGGCCGCTATCAAAAGTACACTTTGCAGCTATACAAGGCGACTATCTCTTTCCAAGATTAATTGTTTAGATATCTACCTCGTACGATGGTGCTAATTAATGAGAACATTGCATGCAGCTATAGAGAAAGAGGCACCACATGCAACATGGTTAATTAGCTGAAACGGGGGAAGTTTTCTACTCAATTAACCATGCTATTTGCTAGTTGGCTTTGCTTTCTTGGTATCTGAAAAATGATATAGTGGCCTTGTATACAAGAACGGAGGGAGTAACGTACTTGATATGGCATGATGGATCACGATAATTGATCACACAAACGCAGGGATATAATAAAGAAATGCATAAGACATAGTACAAAAACTATTAGCCAAGTTTATTGCTTAACATCCAGTACACGACCAAATCATCCAGCAGACAAACAGTTTAGTATTTATGGAACTCTGCTCGAAGATGCATTTCCCGCTGCAGTGATATAGGTGAATAAAACGGCGCTAAGATGTGGGGTGGCTAATGCTACAGCCTAAACATGTATCATGCATGGGGTGGATCAGAGGTGATGGGTGCAGAACAACATATCATAAGGTAGCACCGTAGCAGGCAATGAAGCATGGTTATTAGCTGCTTCAAATTGTTTTTGGCATGTAACCATTTTCTACATAGATCACGCTCTAGTTCTGCTTCTAGCAGCATCAGAAGCAAAACGGAAGACCACGAACATAGGTTCATGATTCAGCTCAAGCTCTTCCTGAACCGTCTACAGGAGTCTATTGCAACTTCCAAAATCACCCATCGTTGATTTAGTCGTGCAGGTATCTGAACTTAGTCAACTCTGCTTCAGGTCAGAGCAGTCTGGGTTACATGGCTAAAAACTTCGCGATCTGGAAGCTTCTAGTATTGTTCCGTGCACCGAGATGAGCTTAAGCTACACAGAGCCCGAATCTAGACGCTTGTCGATCTACCTCTGAACTAGGGCGATTCGTCACTTGGACGCAGATCATCCGATCCAAAATTGAAGCGTTAGACCTAAACAATCGAGCGGTTCCCAAGCAAGGAGGAACCCCTGGACGGACGCTTCGAGATCATAGGGGGGCGAGGAACAGATCGGGCGTCTAGACGGCGCGGATCGCGAAGCTTCTGGAGCATTCGAGAGGGGGAGGGAGCCGAGAGAAAAAACTAACCTCCTCGGCGGAGACGGAGATCTCGCCGGCCTTCTCCTCGGCCTCCTGGTGGATGAACCGCACCATCTGCTGGATCTGCTTGGAGACATCGGTGTCGTTCATCTTGGCGGTGGCGGATCTGACGGCCCTCTGTCGGTGGTCTTCTGCTTCCGGCGAGGGGCGCGACCACCACGCGAGGGATGGGAGGGCACGGAAGGAGAAGGGGAGGGAGTCCACGGGAGTGGTCGAGAGGGGAGTCGTGGGGTCTAGTCGTATACTCGTATGGCAACGTGATCGGTTTGGTTCCGTGGCTGCCGCTGCCGCTGCCTGTCTGTGTGCTGGCCATTACATCGTGGACCTGGTTCACAAATCCGCGATCTTTTTTTTTTTTTTGAGACCCCTCAATCTGTGTTACAGTTATAGTATCTGAACTTATGCACTAACTCGACACCACACTCACACCACACACACGCACACCCCTAGTGCACAAGCTAGAGCCTAGAACTATACACACAGCACGCAAGGGTACCCTGTGTCCCTAAGGAGCTAGTAGTTGCGGCATACATGCGTGTGAGGGGATTTATTAAAGGGTCACTGCCCCTGTGAGAACACCCACGAAAATCGGCCCCGGAGGGACTCGATCCTGGGCGGGCTGGGTAGTCACCACTACTCCTAGCCAACGAGCTATCAGCTCGTTCTCACAAATCCGCGATCTGGCTTGGGTCGTTACCACCCCGTCGTTTTAATCCGCTTTGGTGGCAGATTTTTTTTTTTTGAAAGTACAAAACTGCGTATAATCAACCGATACAGAAACGAAGTACATACGCAGAATTGCATAGCACGCACCCAGCTAGAAGCACTACAGCACGAGATCCTCGACGCCGACGAAGCCGCCGGAGAAGAAGAAGCCAAACCTCCACCCGCCTAGAAGAGGGAGGACCTCCAACCTTGAAGAAGACTGCAAGAACCGCTCGCCGCCAGCGACGAGACCTTTGCCGATGAACACGCACAGCCAAGCCGCCCCCACGTCCAGCTCCAGCACCGCCCACCGCCGGGACGGCCAAGCCGTGCCAGATCCTCCACCAACGGACCTTCCCAGCGCCAGAGCCGAGCACAGCACTCGATGACGCCCCTATACAAGCTTCCACCAGGCCCCTCACCGGCGCCGGAGCAGACGACGGCGAAGCGAGGAAGGGGCCTCGGAACAAAATCCGACGGAGAAGGGCGCCGCCACCGCCTCGGCGTCCTCCTCCAGGAACAGATCTTGACGTCGCGCACGAACAGCAAGAAGACGAAGCCGCCAGCTCCTTCACGCCGCCCCGAGAGACGCCGTGGTGGGGGAAAAGCCGCAACAGATTATTCAGAAGCGACGCCGTCACCGCCACCCCGACGGCGCCCGAAGAAAACCAAAGATCTCGCCGGTCAACGGACGCGGCGAGAAGATCTACCCTCACCGCCCATAAAGAACGGCAGGAATCTACAGCCCACAGCTCGCCGACTCCGACCCGAGAGCCATCACCGGACAGGGAGGCCGAGCTTGAGCACACCACCCCTACGCGACGCCGCTGCCCCCTCCACACGACGCCACCGAGGACCCTAATCCTACCCTATGTACACGCCCGACACGAAGCACCACGGTTTCCCTACCCTCCCGCCGCCGGAGCGGCCGGCGGAGGGGAGGGAAACCGCAGGCCTCGCCGGCGACCACGGGGGGAAGAGTATTCGCCTCCGGTTTCTCCTCTCTCTACTGTAGCAGGGGAAAGGGGATGAGCCCGCCGGTGCCAATTTTCAATCGCTTTGGTGGCAAATTTATATAAAATAGTAGGAGTATTTCGTTTATATTCGTCAAAAAATAGAAATTGGTTTATCATATCTTCTGGGCCATCTGGTTTTAACTGCGATACTATCTTTCGATCGCGTGAGCGATTGATCCATTTCCGACACAAGACGATTAACGAGGTCGTTGCCGCCGGCCCCGACGGCAAGAAATCTAATAAGGTTAGGAGGAAGAAGATCATCTCCACCACGCAGCCATCACCGACCGAACCGTATGTCACCACCGCCCGTGGCCGCCCAGCCCTTCTAAAATCACAGCCTCCATCGGTCCGCCGTGGCACCAGCCATTTCCTTGAAATTCCTACCACACCGGATCTCGTCACCGCTCGATAAGTCCATTTCTCACCTCTGCTCGCTCCAGCATCGATAATGTACTCTCTGCCACGGCTCCCTAAAGGTCGAGGTGTTGGCCGTGAGGAAGAGAAGGCAGGGTAGAGGAATGTGGATAAAAACGTTGGGGGGGCGTCGCGAGGGCTTGCACGCTCGTAAAAAATTAGTTTTGGTTTCAAGAGGCGCTAAAACTATTTCCACTAGATCCAAGATCCAATGAAAGCCCTAATCCCAAATATAGCCACCATTCCATAAAAGATAGAAATAATGCTTGAGCGGACCCACTAAACAGCTATTAATCCCTAATTTGTTTAAGTTACCCATTATTTGGACACTTTCAAAACAAAAGCATTTTCCTTCTTACCGACTATTCAGGAGAGCTAACAGCTCACCCTGAAAATAAATCCTTTCTCCCGACATCATCATGTCGGTCTCATGTATCCTCACTACCCCACCCCGGCCCGATTTCAGCCAGAAAAGAGCTATGTGGCCGCAACTGGTTGAAATCACCATTTTCGTCGCCCCAGCTCATCCACCATCACCGCCGCCTCCATGACCCACCCCTCACTCCTGATAGGTTTACCCAAGGATTAACAACACACATATACACGGTGGAGAAGAAGAAGCACACATGAGTTTTGTTGGATGTATGTCCAAAAGGCAATAAAGATTAACATTTGTTTCATAATTATGCATCATGATTCTATGCTATAACGGCGGTGGTTTATGAATATGTGATTCAGAGGAAAACTCACACGCACGTGTAGAGACATGAACAGAATAAAGTATATCGTAGTCTTGCCTTTAGACTAATTCGTTGATTGCTTGATGACCGTGTTTTCCTGATCTAGAACAGTGTTTATGTCAGCATCAATGAGTAGCATATTGTTGGTGGAAACAATATGTCTGGGTAGACCCAAATCGTTGATATGCTAAGAGATTCAAAAGTGTCTATTGTACTTAGTGCAATATCGCAGTAGGTTATTATATGACATATCCTTAAACCATGAGGTTATTAGGGTTGTGCATACTAGAAGAGTTAATTTGGTGTTGTCAACCGTCATGGCCGTAACTGGGTGATCATAACGGCAGTCATTGGGTGATAACGAAGGTGTGCATATATCCTAATGTTCCAGATGGGAAATTACTCCTCTGTCAAAAGAGAGATACTTCCAGGACCCACTCAGTATGTATGATATCTAATATGTTCTGCAGATAATGCATGATGAAGTTACATCGTGTGGGATATCGGATTATGGGAACGAGAAAAGGAAACTTACCGGTTAACAAGATAGACAAAGATATAGTGAATCAGGGATTGATTCACGGAAATATCAGGAATACTTAATCTCGGGTAAGCTCAGTATCGTGAGTAATGGGAATGATATATTAATAATTAACAGGTTCAACAAATTAAATGTTAATCGCATAACGGTAGCAGTTATTCAGGTTGTACATGGACATGACCCTGGCTGGTGATTAGATGGGAGTATCTAATTATAGCTACACGTTATCGAACATGTAGGATAACACACTTGAATCAGTTCTAGTTTGTTGTGTATTATGGTTGGTCTGGATAACGAGAGAGTATCATCGGAATAGTTTCTGCGTGGTAGATATATTCATATCAGAGAGATCGGATCAGACATACATTGGATGTCTCAGGGTGATAGAAGTTTCTATCACCATCGGATTTATTCCGAGGGTTTATATAAGAGGGAAATATTTATCTAGAGTGTTTTGTCAGCGGACACTAGGTATCCCGGATCATATAAATATGTTTATATGATAAGTAATTAATTATGGGAATTTTCTGTAAAAGAAAATATTCAATTAGGAATTAATTACACAAACTAAATAATTAATTAAATATTAATTTTTTTAATTTATAAATAAAAATGAAAAACATTAAATAAAAATAAGGAGCCCACCTTGGGGCTGCCTAGTGGGCCCTAGTGGCCCACCAAGACAGCCGCACCACCATATGGTGGTGGTGGGCCAAGGCGCATAAGGGGGGAGCCTCCCCCTCCACCCAAACCCCAGTGGGCCTAGGGCCCATGGGGTATGGCGGTTGGGAGGAGGAGTTGGAGGAGGACTCCTCCTCCTCCCTAGGGCCGGCGCACCACTTGGGGGAGTTTTTTTTTTCTTGGCCTCCTATATAAACCACCACCCCCTCTCTTTTGGAGACACACAAGTTGGATCTTTTCTAAAAGGATTGAGGAAACATCTCTTATTTAGAGGGACCTTCTCCGATTAGACTAGATCTAATCTCTCTATCTTTCTCATGTGTTGAGATCTCCACCTTCATATACACCAGCGGCGAGTGTTTCAAGCATGGACGGCGAAGCCCTGCTGAACTAGATCCGATGTATGCGTGGGAAACTCAGAGGGGTGATTCGTTGAGAAATGGTTAACCCTATCTCACTCTGTTGGATCAAGGCGAGACACGAGGAGTCTACGATATTCTCTCGGCTAGGGTTAGCCGAGGAAGTTCTTCCACAAGCTTCATCAACGTCGTCATCGACATCTCTTCCGCTTCAACGATGTCGGTAATGAGTTACAGTTAGATCAATATGCATGTGTTGTTACTTGTATCTTCATAGTAGATCTTGATTGTTGCGTAGTTGTGGCGAATTTTTTTGTTTTCTGTTGCGCAATCCAATAAGCTTTTGTGGCACCACACAGCTTGTGCCTTTTCTGTGTATTTCTCAACTCGACAATAAACTCAGCTGATTACAAAGGCTTAAATAGCCACACTCACCTTGGTTTACCACGCAGCCACTAACCCACTAGTATGCACAGTTGCACACGCGCACACACCTTTGCATTTGCATGCATGCACACTCACGGTCAAGGCGTAATCACCTGATCCACTAATCACTCCACTAACATCACTTACACGTAGAGACTTTGAGTCGCTTGCAAGTTTCTGCATATCACTGGATAAGTTCTCACTTGGTGCATGCCGCAACTACATGCACCCACTTCTTTCTCTATCTCTATCTGCTACACAACTCGGCCGCCCGGATTCCTCTCAACCTGACACACATGCAGCTAACTTACAAACTCAACGGCAACAATGCCATGCAATACAAATAAACATGATCTAATCCGAAATTCTTAACACCAATAACAAGATAGTTCCAACAACTCCTTCATGATTTCCCCAACCGTTGCTTTCCTGAATTGCCACCATTCCTACCTGCCGGCCTCCTGATCCGGCTGCGCCGCCTCCCGATGTACCGCCATATTGCGATGGTCCGGCGAATGAGGATCGTCCCCACATCAAGGCCACCTTGCGCTTAGCTGCGGAGATTCAGTGCCTCTTTGGTTGCTAGCATGAAATTTCGAACTTTTGCATCCATGGCCATGGAAAAAATGTTGCCTGAGCCATGTTGTGCATCCCGTTTGGTTGCCAACAATATTCTGGCCAGGCCAGTTCGGCTGGGTGCAAAAAAAATTCACTTGTTGTTTCGTTGGTTGTGTTTGTTTGGCAGCTGCAAATGCATGGTGTTTGGTAGCTAAACAATGTTACTTCCAGTCACCACTTCTCACTAGTGGTGACCTTACCACGTCGAAGTTCATCATTGCACCCGTAGCTACTAGCAAATGACAGTTCTTCACGACATCAAAGTTAACCTAGCTACTAGCAAATGGTTGTTCGTCACGACATCAAAGTTCACCTAGCTGCTAGCAAATGGTAGTTCATGAGGATATCAAAGTTCACCTCTAGCAAATGGGCATCCCGCCACCACAATTGCCGAAAGGGGGGGGGGGGGGGGGGGGTTGATGACGTGAAACACACGTTCGTTGGGAGACCCCAAGAGAAAGGTATGAAGCAGTGCAGCAGCAAGTTTTCCCTCAGTAAGAAACCAAGGTTGTCAGATCCAGGAGGAGTAGGAGCACTTCAGAAGGTTGTTGGTGGCGCCGTTGCTCGATCACCAACGTGGAACCTGCATACAACACAATCAAACTACTTTGCCCCAACGAAACAGGAAGGTTGTCAATCTTTCCGGCTTGTTGTAACAAAGGATTAAATGTATGGTGTGGAAAATAGTATTTAATTGCAGGAAGTAAAAGAGAACAATTGTTTACAGTTGGTGGTTTTATCAGTGTAAAAGAATGGATCGAGGTCCACAGTTCACTAGTGGTGTCTCTCCATAAAGATAAATAACATGTTGGGTAAACAAATTACAGCTGGGCAATTGATAAAATAGTGAGCGCATGACAATGCATATAAATGACAAGATGACTACCATGATATTTAATTGGGCATTACGACAAGATACATAGACCGTTATCCAACCGCATCTATGACTAATAATCCACCGTCAGGTTAACATCCGTGTCCCCCGTTGGTATTAAGTTGCAAGCAACGGACAATCGCATTAAGTAATGTGCGTAATGTAAACAAATACATATGACTGTAGACATAGCATTGTTATGTTATCCCTAGTGGCAACAGCACATCCACAACCTTAGACGTTGCTGTCACTCGCCCAGATTACTGGAGGCATGAACCCACTGTCTAGCATAAATACCCCCTCTTGGAGTTACAAGCATCTACTTGGCCAAAGCATCTACTAGTAACGGAGAGCATGCAAGATCATAAATAACATGTAACATAGATTAATAATCAACTTGATCATAATATTCAATATTCATCGGATCCTAGCAAACACAACATATAACATTACAATAAGATGATCTTGATCATGTTAGGCAGCTCACAAGATCTAAACATGATAGCATAAAGTGGAGAGACAACCATGTAGCTACTGCTATGGACCCGTAGTCCAAGGATGAACTACTCACGCATCACTCCGGAGGCAGGCATGGCGATGTAGAGCCCTCCGGTGAAGATTCCCCTCTCCGGCAGGGTGCCGGGAAGAGCTTCAGAACCCTCCCGAGCTAGGGTTGACGACGGCGGCGCCTCTGGAACTTTTCGTGGAATATGACTCGGGTATTTAGGGTTTTCCAAACGGGAGGAATAAATAGGCGAAAGGGCGGCGTCGGAGGCCACCCGAGGGGCCCACAACACCCTAGGGCGCGGCAGGCAGGGGGGCCGCGCCCAGGCATGGTGTGGCGGCTCCCTAGCTCGTCTCCGTCTCTCCTTTGGACTCCGTGGATGTGTCGGTGAAATAGGGACCTCCGTTGATTTTCGTCCAATTTCGAGAATATTTCCTTAACAGCTTTTTTGAAATACAAAAACAGCAGAAACACATGAACTGGCACTGTGGCATCTTGTTAATAGGTTAGTCCCAGAAAATGTATAAAAATGATATGAAGTGTATGTAAAACATGTAACAATTGGTATAATATCAACATGAAACATTAAAAATTATAGATACGTTTGAGACGTTTCAGGGGTCTTCTTCTTCATCGTCATCTTCTTCAGATCCTGGTGTCACCCCTACCGTTCCACATTGCGTCAGCCCACTCCTGCCTCAAGTTCTTCCAGACATCTTGGTCATTAGCGTCCACACCATGGCCAAAATCATCATCGGTATGAGGTGTAACATCCTCCTCGTCCGGGAAATAGTCATCAACACCCCACCCTAAGATCCAGTTATGAAGAATGCAGGATGCAAGAACAAGCTTAACCTGGGTGGGGAACGGGTGGAATGGTTTCTGATCAAGGATCTTGAATCTGTTCTTCAGAGCAGCAAATACCCTCTCAACTGTCACTCTTAGACTTGAGTGTCGCAGATTGAACAATTCCTTGGAATCCTTCGGATAGTTCCTTGAAGAGAACTCGTTGAGGTGGTACCTGGTACCCCTGAAGGGTGGAAGAACACCTGGGCAACAAGCATACCCTGCATCTCCAAGGTAGAACTTGCCATCCGGAATATTGATCCCATCTGGTCGACTCATGCTGTCAGCAAGGATGCTTGCATCATGGGCAGATCCTTCCCAACCAGCTAGCACATATGTGAACTTCATGTCAAAATCGACAGCAGCAAGCACATTCTGGCTGGTGTCTAATGCTTTCTACCCCTATATGCAACAAACTCTGGCCATGGCACTCTAGCAGTCGCATGAGTGCCATCAATTGCACAATTACAATCCTGTTGACATGAACAATGTGTTAGGTTAACATTGCATACATGAACAATTTCTTGTGTGTGTAAGCAAGAACTATGAAATCTGACCGCCTCACCTTGAAATATGGATACCACATGTGGCTGTTTCGAATCTTCGGTGGAGTCTGGCTAGTTGGTGGCTTGATCATCTCTGCTCTGAGCTCTCCAACAACGAACAGAACTTGCGTGAAATAGCGTGATATAGTCTTGTTTGATCTCCTGAAAGTGCTATGAATCACTCTGAGCCTCTCGTTGTGATCAACAACATGAAGAAACATTGCTACTTGCTCTTCTGTAGAGGTGTGGATGATATCTTTCAGTAACCCCCTGACCAAAACGTCTCAACAAGCTTGCAAAAAAGAGCTCTGCCTATTCGCAGCACGTTCACGGCCTCCACCTCGTTGTTGTTGTAGATGTAGTTTAGATTGGCAAGCCTCTCCTGGTCTCGGCAGAACAATGGACCATATCTGATTACACCCCTGTAATTGCGACGTACTGCTCTGTGATGGATTAACAGGAGCCATGCCTGCATCACAGTTATGAGTGCTGCTGCCTGAACGATGAGAGGCATACGAATTTGTCCGTCCTAGTGAAATCAAGGTGGTTGCATAAGAACATAGCTGAAATCTAGCTACTTCGTTCTAGTCTAAGATCCAGCTAGAGAGAATGATGCTTTGTATATGAGCGGCATGTAAGATCTACCTAGGGGGGAATGGTGCTTACCGCCATGGGAGCAGAGAGGACCGAACTGTCGTCGGTGTCGTGGACGAGGCGAAGAAGAGGCAAATCTTGGTCTTTGTGGTGTCTCTTCCGCCGTCGCCTCCGCAGATCTAACTCGCCGCCGCTTCCGCCGCTACCGGTGTCGTCGTCGCCTCCGCAGATCTAGCTCGCTGCCACTTCCGCCGCCACCTTCAATACCGAAATACTTTGGTCTCTCTTCTCCCGCTTCCGGTGACAGTCTAAAGAGGGGGGTGAGAGTAGCGTTGGCACCATACGACGGCACCAATTTTTCGTCTCCTGCCAGCTCCATGGCTGCATCCCCGCGGCTCCGCGCGCACCGCTTTTGGTACTGGCCTGAAAGTGGCTGTGGAAAAACGGCCGATTGGACCATTCCGCTTCGGCCTGATTGAGGGATGCTTTAAACATCGTGCGCGTGCGGGCCAAGCGAAAGTATGAGCTACCGAAGGATCCGTTTTTACATCCAAGACTTGTTTGCGTGGGCTATCAAACACGTCCTCGTCGTGCCCCTCCCACGTGGGCCACCAGGATGTCGAGCTCACGATGTTCTGTAGATCTAGATCTGTAAATATCCCGATGTGTTGATCAATAAACAGATCGATCCGTTCTTGCCGATGTTGTTTGATTAATTTAATGACTGCGTGCATGCACAAAGTCTTGGCATTGCGGCTCAAAATTAAAAGAGGAGAACCTTCGTTGGTATTCACATGTATGTGGTTTGGTGTATTCGGCGTTGTTCTACGGCTGCCTTCAAAAAAGTATAAGATTGTGTCATGGAAGAAGAAAGGGTTTGAAGATCTCATAGATTTGTTCGTCTCTTTTAGTATTGTTATTTAATCGATATAATCGTATACTCTTTGTTGGTTTAATATATATGAAAAAATTAAAAAAAAAACAGATCGATCCGCTCAATATAAATTGTATCTGATTTTCACAAGCCTGCATCCGACGGCAAGACGTACTGTTGCCAACTTGCCACGGCGCTCGAAACGCGTGTACAATGCGTAGAACCTTCATCCCGTCGTGTCTGCGGTGGGTGGGTCATGATTCACGTGGCTGGGATGCTCAGATTGCCATCGTTGCATCTGATCTGAGCCCGCCGGAGGGACGCGTGTGACGCCGTTAATCTCGCGTGCCCAGCTCATCCAAGCACCCAACGGCCACGTCTCACCGGAAGGCTCGCCCAGACAATTCGAACTTAAGAAAAGTCATCACGACGAACAGTTGCCACGACGTCCATGCCTGTAGCCAAACCACCCTCGCCCAGCTAGGTATCAGGCGGTGACACGTGCCTGGGTGACGAGGCAACCACCTCTCGCTCTTCTTCCCTCTCGAATCAAACACCCGACTCCCAGCCGCATCGCATGCACACGACAGACACCCACCATTAACGCTGCTTCCACCTCTCGCCGTGACTCGTACTCCGCCGCACGCCGGACCAGTCTAGGAGTGCGTAGCTTCTCGCGCCGCTGCATCATCGTCGACTCCGCCGACCTGTCCGAATTCTCCGTCCCGGCTCTCCGGCGCCGCACGCCGGTCCAGTCCAGGTACGTGTACCATCTCCGCTCACCGTTTCTCCTCACAAGGTGACGCCGGCGAGGGGAGGGTGACTGAGAGCCAGACGGGTAGCTCTAGTTCTCTTCGTCCCATACCATATAGTCGGGGTTTTTAGGGCAGATTTTGCAGCACCCACAACCGCAAGTGGAAGGATTGTGAAATAAATATGTCGCTCGTCGTCGTCTCCAACACGTCACTTTGCTCTTGTGGCCTTGTGTATGTCGGATGGGCGAAGCTTTCGGCTCATCTAGCCAGCTCTTCGCTATGATCGTGCGTGGATGCTGTCATCTGTCAAGATTACATCTGTAAAAGGATACGGGAGGGCCGATCTGGTGGTCAGGCTTGTCGAATTGGTTGCCGTGTCGTAATCATCTGTTAATTTCATTTTATTAGCACGCCGATGGTGCGTTTACTCTCTTGTTATATACTCTCTCCGTTCTAAATTAGATGACTTTCATTTGTACAAATGTGGATGTATCTATACTTGAGAGGCTAGAAAGGGCACAATTCAACTATGAATTCAGACACCATTAATATATTGATTTGCAGTTGTGGTGTACAACTTTATCTTTTGTCCATTCCAAACAATTCGCTAGCATGATGAAGGATTTGATTTCTCAGGCAAAAGTGGACTTGTGCAAGAAGTTGTCAGAGAGCATATTTGCATTCCTTGTTGTGTGTGTAATAATATAATAGAGTGAATTCCAGTTTTTACTTCCTAGTATTACCCGATTAGTGAAAATTCTACCAAAATATCTCATTGAGTAAACTTTGAACCCAAAATTCCCCCATTTAAGCATTTTTTCATATGACTAGAATGTTAGGTCGATTTGGCGTGGCAATAGTGTGCGTCATGTCGAACCTTTTCTCTCCACACGTTTCCATTCCCCATCCTCCTCCTGATATACTCGAACCTCATATATCACATAACACTTTGCTATGAGCACACATTAGAGAAAGAGGTCCTAGAGTTTCTTTAATTAGGTAATATGGACAATTTTTTTACTAGATGGGTAATTGGTGTCACAAAAGCCCAACTATGGGGTAAAAAATGAAAGTCACTATGACCTCTTTGTGTTACCTGTGTTACAACTGTGTGAACATATGTGGCATTACCTTTAACAGAAAGAAACTCTATTCTAAGTAATCTGAATTCTCAGCATTGCTATGATACTGTATATGCAGGCATTCATCAAAAAAGGCATGGGGCGTAATGAAGCTGTAGTTATTCAGAAGCCAAGAAACCCACCATCACCTCCCAAGGTAAATTCCAAATGCATTTTTCTAGCATACTGGTTGCAGAAATTGACCAAGGCAAAGAGAAAGTTGTGATTGAGCACCATGACAGCTACACCCCACTAACACTTGATTTTTATACTAAATCGCAACAAAAAATTCTAGATAAAAGAATGAGTGTATTATAAGATTATACTATGTCACAAAAAAGTTAGAAGTTAAAACTTATAATATGTGGTCTGTACAAAAGTATCAAGTGATACCAAACATACGTGGACGTAGAATTCATCAGATTTTATCCTTTTTGTTTCTCTCAAATAACACAACATATTAATCTCAAACTTTATGAAATCTATATAAATTTGTATTACTATTTGTATATATGTCTTTTCAGAATTTTGGTACACCAAAAATCTCTAGAAGTTGTGGTGTGTAGTTGTCATGGTGCTTAGAAAAACCTCTCTCGATACAACCGTGAGGTTTTTTTTTTCTGAAAAGGAGGATAGCCCTGGTCTTTATATCAATCGATGTACACAACCATATACTCCCTCCGTTCACAAAAGGATGTCTCAATCATTCTCAAATTTGCATGTATGTAGACATAATTTAGTGTGTAGATACATACATATTTGAAATAGGTTGAGACATCCTTTTGTGAACGGAGGGAGTATTATTTAAAGTCTGCCTCACGGCAGTAACTCCATCCATCAGCTTACTACTACCACTATGGTAAAAGACCGAAACAATAAAAAAGTATTAGCTTTAGGGTTCAGGGTCGACATTGCCTGGTAAGCAAACTTTGTTTCCACCGGAGCGTGTATACCGCCTATACCATCGTCACTTGACTGGCTAACCACACCTCGGCTAGTCAGATATCATTGACCGGATACTACTAACGAAGATAGTAGAAGCTCACATACCTCGCCGCTTTCAGTCACTGTCTCACCACATTCGGTCTAAGAACAACCCATTAGTCCATGAATTTACGCCTCTGCAAGAGACACCCTGTGTAGGACCAGCCGGCAATAGGCATGACTTACGCTTCCGCATGAGACATCGTCCGTAACACTTGAATGCGTAAATTCTAATGTCGTGTTAAAGATCAGCATTGCAGGTAGTAAATACTTGTACAGTCACTGGGTTCGTGTAGATGCGTAATGCCTAGACACATTTCTTTTTGAAGTTTAAAGCGGTCGTATCCGCCGTCCAATTAGATAGAATAGATGTTTATGTACAGAATTTTTGAGTCCAGCAAAAAAAAAGACAAGCTACTATCTAGGGAACAACATGGGTGTGGGCATAAGCCCTTTGCTGTATCTCTTCCCGCACAAGGTAAGCCACCGCGTCGGGCAAAAGCGCGGTGTTCCGAAACACCCGCTGGTTCCGCTCCTTCCACACACCCCACATAGTGTAGATGAAAGCACCACTCGCTTGCCGCCTCTTCTCTTTCGGAATAGCTGCTATCATCCCATCCCACCAAGAGTTCAAGGTGCGGCCCAACACCGGGGGCATGGCGCCAAACTCCCCGCTCCACTCAAAGATTTTCTCACGGACAGCCTTGGCGAAGCTGCAGTCGAGGAGCACAGTTTCTTGGTGAATATTGCAAAGCTTGCAAACCGGGTCATTGGGCCAACCCTGAGACACATTTCTCTATAAAGGAAGGGGACTACTTACAGATTTTGTGTCTAAGTAATACCTTTCATTGAAAGAAATTCAAGTTTTAGTTTTGTCCAAAGTCATATTTCCCTAAGCTTGATCGGGTATAGAAAAATGTGCTAACATGTACAATGTCAAATTTATACTGTAGGAAACTATATTTTATAATGAATTTAAGAAAAATACGCTGTTGATATATTTTTCCATAAACGTGGTCAATATTAAACTATTTTGACTTAGGGCAATCTAGAACTTGGGTTAATTTGGAACAGAGGCAGTAACTGTGTATATTATTTGCAGGAGCAGCCAGTTCCTTATCCATACCTTGATTGGTCAACCGTTTAGGTTAGGTGCCTCGCAGTTTAGTATTGCTACTGGTAACTGAAAGTCGGTACTATCTTGAATAATTCTGACTGAAATGCTACATTATCATCCGTGCAGGCATATTATGGCCCAGGATTCGTGCCACCAACATATTTTGGCCCTGGAATACCGCCTGGACATGCTCCTCCGCCATATATGTGGGGTCCTCAGGTATTTAGTCTAATCTCCATGTATCCAATGCTGTTTTATATCTTTGATGATTCTAAGTTTTGAAGTTCTCCCTCTCGTCTCTGCAGCCTCTGCCCCCATCTTCTTTGGGGAAGCCATATACTGCGATGTACTCGCATGGTGGTGGTTTCTCGCATCCCTTTGCGCCTCTAGTAAGTCCGCGAATTTTTCACCATTATCTATTTTTCACTAATATACCAAGTAACCAAACTCGGAAATCGCTATCGATTTATGTCTACTCTCACCCGTTGGAATTATTGCTATACCATTTATTTCAAAAAATAAACCAATATGTAAGACATGGAAACTTCCT
This sequence comes from Poa pratensis, assembly GCA_947311845.1. Classification (NCBI taxonomy): domain Eukaryota; kingdom Viridiplantae; phylum Streptophyta; class Magnoliopsida; order Poales; family Poaceae; genus Poa; species Poa pratensis. The sequence continues at coordinate 10,939,231 of CAMZMU010000061.1, read as the reverse complement.
TAGGAGCAGACCTAATCAGTAATCACTAGCAGATTACTAGCTACTGGAGTCTAGAAATAACTACGATATTACTGAAAATCCCACCCTTGATGGAAAGATATCTCAACACATGAAAGTCATGTCGTATATTTATACTGCATGTCTTCTAATGCCCTGTTTGGTTAGGCTTATTTCTGACTTTACCTTATAAGCCAAAAAAAACACATGTTTACCCTTGATGGAAAGATATCTCAACACATGAAAGTCATGTCGTATATTTATACTGCACGTCTTCTACTGCCCTACTTGGTTAGGCTTACTTAGCTTATAGGCCAAAAAAACACATGTTTATGTGCTTTTGTGGCTTATAAGCCAAATTCCAAAAGCCAAAAATAAGCCTAACCATAACCCTAAGATTGATCAGATTATGTTAGACTTGTTTTTTCTTCATTTCTTGATTGTGAGATCCTGGCATTTGGATTTTCTTTTTCACTTGTGTGTGAACCTTACCCTCTGTATAAATTATCTTCTTATCATTTAATTATGATAGTTCTTCTGACAGTTTATTTTATGTTGTATTTAGATGGTGAACCCATTGAGCGCTGAGCCTGCAAAATCTGTAAACAGCACGAACAGTCTAAATATGATAGTGAAGGAAGTTGATGGGACTGAATGTCTACTGGTAGTACAAATAGTGCAAAAACAAGGTGATACTGGAATTCTTACAAGCATTTCTAATCGATAATTTAACTGTTTTATTCCAGCATACATGTGTTGTTTTCAGTATGCTGAATGCCTTTGCATCTTATTTGGCCAATGCAGTGAGGATTGCAGCTCAGGAGGATCCTGTGGCGGAAACCACCAAAAGGTACTGTTCCTTGATTAATGTTTTGATGACACTCTGACTCAGTGAGCAAATACTTACCGTGTGAAGGTCCTTGTCTTCGCTCATTGTTTAGGCAAGTGGAACTCCCAAGAAAAGGCGCGTAGATAGCAGGCCTATCAGGTATTCAACTCTTATATACTTACGTATTCTTGTATTGTTCATGTCATAAAATCATCTGGTAACTACTGGATTGCCAATGATGCTGGTTCAACTGTCTCGCCGGCATGAACTTTGTGTTCATAGGTTTTTTCTTGTTATTTTGTAACCTATAGTAACATCTTTAGCACGACACCTACGATTACGTCACAATATAATCATTCCTTCAAGTTCGCAGATGATAAGAAGTCTTCACATTGTTTTGTAGGCATGGAAGCATGTCGGACTTCAGCAGCTAAAGATATACCAGGGGAACTAGGAAGACTAGCAAATCTGCAAAATCTACGCATTTCAGATACACCAATCAAGCCGACTGCGAGCTCTGCTAGTGGCTTCGGTGTTAGTGGCACACCAAAATCATCTGAATCTCTAGACCAGGTATGATCGTTTAGTTTTTAGTTTGTGTTTATTTAAAGTGTTAGTTAGTTTCTTTAATGTTGTTACTTCTACCATTTCAGTGGTGCATACTTCAGATGGCTATTCCTTTTTCTGGGATAAGTCTTCTCGAATTGCCTGAAACAGAAGTTATAACTCTACACTTAATCCTTCTTGAATTACCAGGATGGCAGAGAATCAAAGCGTGAACGCAGGAAACAATCAAATCGGGACTCTGCCCGACGTTCAAGGCTGAGGAAGCAGGTATTATAACACGTACGCTTGTATGTTATAACTATGTTGTCAGTTGTTTTAGCTAAAAAAGTTCTGTGGTCTTCCTTTTTTCGAGAAAATGTATAAGACATTTGTGTGTCGATGCATTTGTCTTATGGTGTTCCTCTTCACTAAAAACATCTGCATTTCTAGATAGAAATGGAACATCTATCTTCTGCTCGTAAAACCCCAGTACGCTGTCTTAGTGTCTTTAGTAGGATTTGAAATCTTTCTGGTTGACAATTACGTATATTTGTTCTTTCAGGCTGAGACTGAGGAACTGGCTAAAAAATTAGAGTTACTAACGGCAGAGAACACATCCCTTAGACGTGAAATAAACAGGCTAACAGAAAGCTCCAAGAAGCTCAGTTCAGAAAACTCCTCTCTGATGGTACTTCCTGTTTTGATGATGTGGTTACCGAATTATGTACGGTATTCTCCTGAAACCCTTGTCATATCGCAGGTGAAACTACGGACGCCGCGCCAGACCAAAGTCAGGAAGTGCTTCCAGCCCAAACGATTGAACAATCAGCTCGACCTGTAAATAATTTCATGTCGGTGATCGACACCGCTGCCACATCAAGGAGTAGTGGGCACATGGGACATGGTGCTCCCAAGCTTCGTCAACTCCTGGGCTCTGGCGTGGCAGCCGACGCCGTAGCTGCACGTTGATCTGCGTACTCCCGCCGTGCTCGGACGGATGCAGGTGGCCCTGGTGTTTTTTATAGACACAGCTGCTCGCGAGATCAAACTAGTCACGATCCATCTGGTAGCTGTACACACTTGTAAATTAATCGCCTTTAATATGAGATAGACTTCCAACAATTCCGCCGAGATATTTTTCAAGGAACGGAGGAATCTGCACCCGATCGAAATATATGGATGGCGATCGTGGCCGTTTGTTTTCTCTCGAGTTCTTTGCGTTAATGTTTGCATAGTTGTATCAGTTGTTAGTTACGGCCAGCGTTTTTGGTTACCGGAAATCCGGATCCCCGGGAAATAGTCGTACCGGCCAAAAAATCCTGAAAATTTCAAGAAAAAAATGGATGTTAATGGAAACTTTCGGTAAATGGTTACACTAGGCGCCAAAAATTTGAATTTTCGAATTTTGATTTTCAAATTCGTTCGGTAACCAGTCGGGATTTTACGGTAACGCGGTAACCGAAATCCTGACCCCTCTCGGGAATTTATTCTTACCGGTAACCAAAACCTTGGTTACGGCAACTCTAGCAGAGGGGTATCCTCTAAGACAACACTGTGTAATCTTTGATGTTTGGATCGTCCGCCTCCCCCCTTCGCCAGATTCGCTAAAACGCGAAATCTCGTTTTTCTGACCTACCCTTGTAGCATATCTTTCACCCGCGAACAAACAAACATTTTGTATTAAGTCGGTCTCCGCGCCTATGTCTCCGTTTAGAAGTTCTCTATGATTGGCACACCTCTACCTAGTGATCATGCATTCACGTACAAGAGTATTTTTGGTGGTTTTCAGTACCTTACAATAACGAGACCATATGATTCCTTTGGGATAGATAAGGTGTGTCAGTTTCTGTCAAAACATCGGGAATCAGTGAAACGCATCCGAGCTGCAATATCGTGAAAGGCTCGACCAATCACCAATACTAGGCTACGGATCAAGTCGAGCTGCAGTATCGTGAAAGGCTCGACCAATACTGGGCTACGGATCAAGCACTTCACATCGAAACTTCCGACTGTGTTTACAACTGCAAACTGGGCAGGAAGTATGGATGATCACCAATCTACATGAGATTTCGTGGTATTCTTTGGTCCTACGTTATCTCGTGGAGCGTACTCTAAGCATAAAGGCTGATTATAGGCTAATGAAGTGCTGAAATCACGTGGGTTCAATCCTTACTCAAGGAACTTATGCTTCTCAACCGAGAGCACATTCTTTATGTCGTGATAATCTTGGTGCTACCTTTCATACTAGGAATAAGCACATCAAATTTGATTTTCACTTAGTTTGAGAAAAGCTAGCACTCGGAACTCTGGATGATCGATTTGTGCCCTCTAGTGATCAGGTTGCTGATGCATTCGCCAAACATGTTACGAAGTAGATGTTCGCTACAAGAATCTCAGTTTTCAACCACGGAATAATATTGTTATGTCGCAATCTCAACCTTGATGACCTAGACCCGTCGACTTCCATTGAGTGGCGCTTGACGAGCGTCGTTGTGGAGGTGACGAGAACCTGAACATGATCTAGAAGAGAAACTTGATCGCGTTGTCCCCGAGGAACTTGTGGATCGCGATGGCTTTGGCAAGGGCTTATCTCTAGGAAGTCTAAACCAGACGAAACATATAGTTTGGGAGAGTGTTAAAATATCCTATATATGCATCAAATAAAATAATTATACTAATCTAAGTGTAATTTATCGACACTTATGTCGTGAGGGTTGTCGTCAAGAGCATATTTTGTAAAAATCAATCCAGATCATCCAGCCAGCGGTAGATTGGATCCCCGGCCACCGGCAAAGACTCACAAGTTGTTATTTTGTAAGGAGCAAACTGAAAAAGAGTTGAGGGGATCCTCAAATTTGGAAAGAGGATGGGGGCAAATCCCCCCCTCCACCCCTTGGCTACAATAATTGTTCTAAAAGATGAACTTGAATAGATTGGTGGAAAACTTAACATGTATATCATGACGAAACCAGTCTTGTCCCTCTAGATTTCTATCGGCCTATGTCGGCTTAAAGGATTGCGCTACGGTGGATCTATGGACTTGGTCCTCTTGGGGGACCACTACCCATAAACTAAAAGATCTTCAAAGTTTCAATTGAAGAGTAGCGTAGCCATAATACCAACATGATTTGTAGCTTCACGTCCGCAACCATTCTCGACATGGGAGAAGAGTTTGGCACATGAACGACAATCGTCACGGTGCCCTCCGTGTCGTCCGGCATTGGGGGTGGCCCAGTCGAGGTGGACAAGTCGAAGAGGGGTGGTGGAGGGGTCGAAGAGGCTCCCCACATCTCATGGCTTGCCTGCCTCGTCGGTGTCGAGCGGCGTGATGTTTCCGACCTCGACGACGCAAAAGATTGCAGCGACCGCGATTGCTTTCATGTGTGTGTGTGTGGGGGGGGGGGGGGGGGGGTAAGAGTACAAGATTTTTTTTAATTTTTCAAATGTTTATCGCTGTCACACTTTTCCAACTAATATATGTATTTCGAGTTGCGCTAGGCCGCACTAACCGCAACTTTGGTCCAAATGATTTTGTAACAATTAGTGTTGCAACGGCTAAAAATTTACTCTTCTCGCGTTAGTTAAAAGAACAGTGTCATCATGGTTTCGAAATGACTGGTGCTGATCAAGGTCAGCTCTAACATCCTAGTTTTTGGCTTAGGGTAGGCCATACGTAAAGTCAATGACCACATGTTTTATGGGGTCTGGCTCTTACGTTCATACCGGCATGGGTGAGGGGTCTTTAGATGATAGTTGGCACATGTTTCTGCTTGTTGTCCTGACAAGTTCTCATGGAAAGACTCGTGTTTGCGGTGAGCATGACCAAGTTCTCAAGCAGCTGGTTTGCCTCGTCCACCAATGTGGTCGACAAATATACTCAAATTTTGAAAGAGGGTGGCGGCGAAGGCCCCCTGCACCCCTCAGCCTCTACGCTCCCTTCTTTACTGCAACATGTTTGGTGAATCCATCACCAACCTGATCAGTTGAGATTGAGGTGGATGTCAACCGTAATGTATTTCATATTCTAAAAAGATATCCCGCGCATTGCGGCAGAAATCTCTTTAAGAATTTTATCATGTAAATAAAGACATATAAGACCCATGATATATGAAGTTGTTTATAAAAAATATGGAAGATTCAATTGATCACAACGGTCGAAAGGCTAAATTTAATTGACGCTATTTTTTATTTGATGATTAAAAATTGGTGACGTGGACAATTGGATCAAAGAAAATGAGATGGCGTGGATATGTTGCATGCAAGAAAGTATTGACTTTAATGAATGTTAGTGGGATGACATGGACAATTGGTTGGTTAAAAGAATGGATGATGTGGATCCGTTGCATGTTGAGATAAAAAAACATAAATGCATGTCAGTGGGGTTTTGCTTTATAGTAGGTATAGATAGATACAGTAGTTTTATATTTTGTATCCATTCCTTTTATTGCTAGATTTGTATTTGTAATGTACAATATGATAATTAACCAATATATAACCACCGAAATCCAAAGGACTATCTAGTTGGATGCGACAAATCGTTATTTTTGTCTACGCACAAGTTCGAAGGTTTTTTTTTTTTGTTACGACAAGAAGTAAATCCTTTTTACCTATTAATCCCCTTAGAAACACTATTCAAAGTGATTTGTGGTACGAAAACGAACAAACATTCAGGACCATGTACTCCCTTCTTCCAAAATAAGCTGCATATAATTTTTATTTGGAATCAAACTTTGTAAAGTTGACCTAAGTTTATCCGTTTGGTATTCAAAATATTTATACTTTTATCAATATGTTCAGTCAAACTTTATAAAGATTGACTTAGTTAAAAATTAGATTGAGTTTTCGTCTTCTTAATTTGTGGTGAATTATGAACCGTATTTCAGTGCGTCGTCTCTCTTATTTGTTCTCACTTAAGTATCCACTGTGCGCTATTCTGCAGTCTGCCATGTTTAAGTTATCAAAATGTGATGCCAGCTGATATTTAGGCTACTAAAATGTTTTGCTGCTTGTGCATTGACGAGCGCTCGTGAACACTCACGAGCTAAATGAGTTTTAATCGAACCATGTCAATCAAGTGTTCTTAACGCTTGAATTTGGAAAAAATGGTTGTGTGCATCGATGTATGCAGAGGCCGGGTCCCCCATTTCAATTTTTTTGTTTCTACTCATTAATCTTAATGAGTATAACGATCACATGTTTAACCACACGTTTAACGATCTTAGCAGTTTCTTAATCCAGCCATGAACCATAAGCATGCTAAATTTACTGTCTCCTACATTAGTGTATGAAGATATATTTTGAATGTCGAGCTCAGGGTCCCTTGGTTGAGCTTTGCCTCTGACTAAAGTGTCCGCGGTGGAGCAGGTCATATTTGAACTTCTTTCGAATATAAAGTTGAGCCCAACAATCGATATCAGAAGTCTTTGGCCGAAGAACTAGCGGATATGAAGGTTATTTTGGTTACCCTGACTAGGCCTGGGCGTTCGGTTAGACCGAACCGTTCGGTTCGGTGCTTCGGTTTATCTGGAATTTCGGTTTTGTAATTTTGCTGACCGAACGGTTCTTTGAGAAATCAATGACCGAGGCTTCGGTCCACCGAAATTTCGGTTCGGTGCTCGGTTACACCGAAGGAGCCGACATGTTTTTGGGAGAAAGAAATTAGATGCAAAATCTTGAGCAACAAACATCAATTAAACCAAACAGGAATGAATCAGACATGCATAGCGCATAGAGGATGGGGAAGGAATGGTTGGAGGAACGAGGAAGGAGCTCCGCCGGGAATTTTCGCACGCAGGCTGCCGTCCGCTATGGTTGAGTGATGGGCGTCACCGTGGCCACGAGGGATCCATCGCCTGCAGCTTGTGGGCGCATGAACGTCGGCGGCGCCGCAGGACTACCGAGGTGGTTAACTGAAAGCGGCGGCCCTGCGTGCTGTGAGCTGAAGACTGCCGGCTACGGACGCATCAGCGTTGAGATCGAAGGGCTGTGTGCGTTTGTGTTCAGAACTTTAGAGATAAGGCTTGGAGAGGCTACGTTAGATGGTAGATGGGCTATTGGGCCTCGTTGTACTAGACTTTAATACAATATTTCAGTTAATCGGTCAACCGAGTCCAATGACCGAACCCACCGAACTAAATTCGGGTTTTAACATTTGCTAACCGAACTAGAAACCGACGTTTCGGTCCTCGGTTTATTCGGTTTCGGTCCCGAGTTTTTCGGATCCGGTCTTCGGTCCTCGGTTTTTTTGCCCACCCCTAACCCTGAGCATGTGAAAGCTTGTAAAAATGACATCCTATGCGAAGACCAATAGGACTTTTGTTGGGCCATCGAACACTAGTTTCTGGTTTCTCAAGACCTTGTAAACAAGGAGCAAGTATACCTATGGACTCTCCGAGAGAAAGAGGTTTGACGAGTGTATTCAAGAAGATCACCCTTATAAGAAAGACAATATTACGATTGTGTGCATCTTATTAGTTATGCAGAAATTAGGTGTAATGCTTAAAGAGTTATAAAGCGCCTTTTATAAAAGAAAAAAAAAGAAAGGAAAAAAGTAAACAAATCGCTGCCACTGGTTACAACGGCCTACGGATACGTGCGCTCGATCAACTTGCTTTCGGTGTCACCGATGCAACACTCTTCCTCTGGCGCGCGTACCACGCGGTCACGCCTTATTACTGTACACTTGCACGACACATACATACATGTCGGACACAGTAAACCAGCCCTAGCAAGTACGACTATATATACGTATACTACACGTTATCTTTCGTGATCCTGACCTTGAGCCCGCCGCCCCGACGCTCCTCCACGGTGTACCCGGGGTACGTGCCCAGCAGGCGGTCCCAGACCACGAAGAAGGGCTGCGAGAAGTTGCGCCGTCCGCCGCCCAGCTGGTGGTGCACGTCGTGGTACGCCGTGTTGTTGTGCCGGAACATGGCGTGCAGCGGGTTCCACCGCGTCATCACCCGCAGTGGTCGTCGATGCCCTTCACGGTGGCGAACACGAAGAAGACGGCGGCGGCGCGGGGCCACATTCCGGAGGCGAGGAACGCGGCGGCGCCCGACAGCGTCTCCGTCAGCACGCCGTCCACCGGGTGGTTGTACTGCGCCGCGAACGCGTAGGGCGCGACCACGCGGTGGTGCCACGAGTGGAACCGCCGGTACATGTACATGCTCGAGTGCATCAGCCGGTGCATGAAGTACTGCCACGCGTCCAGCACGAACATCGCGACGGCGAACCGGGCAGCCGCGTCCAGGAGTGACGCCGCCGGCGACGATGAGGGCGACTTGACGTCGATGCCGCCGTCTTGCTCGCTGCCTGTCAGCTGAATGTATAAAAGAACACCGGTTAGTTAGGGCATCTCCAGCCCCCCCCCCCCCCCCCCAGAGCCCCCCCAAGAGGCCTTTTTTAGCGCCGCGGCGGCCAAAAGGCGCCGTTTTTGTACCACTCGGCCCTCCCAGAAGCCCAAATAGCGCCGTTTCGGCGTTATTTTGCGCCGGCGCACCCAGGCGAAACCCAGCCCACTGGGTTCAGCTTGGGGGGGAGAAATGGCGGGAAAAGCGACGCGGGCCAGCGCTGTCAGCGACGCGGGGGAAAATGGCGCGGAACAGAACCGCCCGTGAGCGGCCGCGCCCTCATCCTCTCGGCTCCCGCGCTGGTCAAAGACTGCCGGAGTTAATGGCGTGGCCAGCGGCCAGTGAGCGCGCCGGTCAAAAGGCTGCCGGAGTAATGACGTGGCCGGCGCGCGTCGCTTCGACGTCCAATCGAAGGCCACGCGGCGCAGTAAAGCCGCGCCACCACCGCCCCTTCGCCTGGCCGCCGAGCTATTAAAATCCCCCCACCCCTCGCCGGAGTGCAATCCAACCCGCACACTCGCCTCTCTCTCGCCTCTCTGCTCTTCCTCCCTCGCCAGAGCGCATCCAATGGCCGACGCCGTCGCCGCCGCCAACGGCTGGACCCGCCGCCACCTCCGCAAGGACGAGGCATGGGCGCTCTACCAGGCCGGGTACCCGTGCCCACCTGACATGCGCGTCCCCGGCGCATCCGGCAGCCAGGGGCCGTGGCAACTGAGCGCGGGAGGCATCCCCGTGCCTCCCGTCCCCGCCGGAGTCGAGTTCGACTACGCCATCGCCGAGGTTCGCGAAGGCATGACGGAGGAGCAGGCCGCGGACCCGCGCTGGAGGGCGGAGGGCAACGACGCCTTCTGGCAGGCCTATTTCCAGCGTCGGCACGACCAGGACATCGCCGACCGCGGCAACAACGGCCAGGTGGAGGGCCGCCACAACTCCAAGGGATGCAAGCGGTGGTGGGGCGGCCCACACCGCCGCCTCCAGTGGGTCCTGGACTACATCGCCGCCTTCAACACAATCCAGCCGGCGACGGAGGAATTCGCCGCCGACTGGAGCCTCCGCCAGTTCACGGAGGCCGAGGTGGAACGCCAGCGCCAAGCACTCGCCGAGCTGGAGCGCAGGCGCGCGGAGGAGCGCCAGCACGCCAATGCGGGCCGCCGCCACCGCATTCCTCCTACTTCGTGCTCGACCCGAGCGACAGCGACGAGGAGGACGCCGACTTCAGGCAGGCCCCTGCTGCTGAGCAAATTTCAGCGCGGCGACGGCGAAGGCCCGAGCAAGCCTCCCGGCGACGGCTCCGACGACGACGACGACGGCGACTACAGCAAGGCGATCCAAGCCAGCCTGGGCATCACTAGCCCTGTAGATCGCCGAATAAAATGTTTTTACGTTTTTTAGTTTCAAATTCTGCTATGTAATCGGCGATTTTTCGCCCTTTAGAAATTAGTCTATTTGTTCCGGCGTTTTTAAATTTTTGGGCCGAAACTTGGGTTGGGTTCGCGGCTGGAAAACGCCCCCCATGATCCAGATTAGCGCCGTTTCGCGCCGTGGCGGCCCAAAATAGCGTCGTTTTGGGCCCTGAGGCGGCACAACGACTGGAGATGCCCTTAAGAGAGTCCATTAGGCAGAGACGTGCTGCGGTAAATGAGCGGCTGGTTCAGTTCAGCGCATGCATGCATGTTTGTGTCGGACCTGTCGGTCGGCTCGGAAGGCTGATGAGGGCCGCGTGGTGCATGCATGCTCCAAAGTGGACGGGACTTGACACAGGTGGCTGCAATGTGGTAGGCGGCGAGCTTAATGCGCGGAGTTTATTTCCTGTGCTATTCTGTGCAGTTTTTAAATTATACGGGGATGAACGGATGATTAATACGAGTACGTGACTCTTCAACGGTTGTACTACTCACTGCCCCATCTCTGCTCTGCAAAGCTGGCGGGGGGCACACATAGTCTCGGTGGGTATATAATTTTACCGAATTTTTAAAACTATATTCGAATCAAACGCAAACTAAATTCTAATTTATTTGATATTTTGAAGAAAAAACCGAAGTTTCAAATCCTAATTTTCTATTCATGTGGTCTTAAGCAAGATTGTTACGTTTCAACACATAGCTGTTTTAACTCGATTAAATTATATTTACAACTACTTAAATATCCATCCTAGCACCCTCAGTAAAAATAGATTTTCATATGTTCTAAAATCCTGGAAAATCAAAGTGGCTTTACCTACAACATGCTTGACACACGGTTACTTTTCAAAAAAAACATGACGCGTTTAAAATCCTAGAAAATCAAAGAGGGCTCAATACAGAATCGGCTCACTGTACCCATTTCCTATCCCCCAGATCAAATTAAGTTCTCCTTCGGCCATATTCCAAAATTTTCTACCCATTTCCCATCCCCAAGATTTTCACAAGAAAACTAATGCGTGAAAGTAGCTAAACTTGGAATGAAAAAGTTCAAATGGTCGGGCGGGAAACCCGCGCCGACTTAACGAGGCATGGTTGAGAACTTAAGATTCATCTTCGCGGGAATACAACCGGCCGGATGCATGCCCACGAGATGCATCTCCGCGAAGGAAGAAAGAAAGAGTCAAAGAGCTGGGTATCTCTGGGAAATGTTCAAATCATGCATGTACTGCTCGCGTTTCGCGAACTGAAACCATGCATTGATGCACTAAAAGAAGCAGCAGGTAGACGCTTCATCAGAAATTTATGCCAAACAGTACAGGATAGTTTATATCTTCTGAGAGAACAAGACCAAGGGAAAATAGACGGAACCTATCGACGCAAGCTTCTTTCTTTTTTTTTCTCCAGCGAGTAGTGACTAAACCGTGTGGACTAACCTTGAGCACCGCAAAGCTAGCTTGGTTAATTAGCTCAGATAGTCTGGCCTCGCGTGTGTATGCAATGCAGCTCAGCCGAACTCTAGACTAACCTTGAGCACCGCAATTGAGATGGCAGCCTGGATGGCCTGCTGCAGGAGCACGCCCTTGACCACGTCCTTCTTGGACGCCATGTTCTTCGTCTCCTCGTCCCTCCTCGAGTGCAGCCTGTACTTGTCCAGAGCCTTGCTGCTCCCCAGCGCCTCGTACATGCCCGAGTAGAGCCAGTACACGGCCACCGGCGCCAGCGTCACCACCAGCTCCTCGCCGCCGATGAACCCCATGGCCGCCGATATACTAGCTAGCTCTGCTTGCACCGCGCGGTAGCTGGTCTGTGTAACTTGCAGCTAGCCGACGACCGCATCCACTAGTAGAAAAGGAGGTTTTGGTGCGCCACCTTTAGTACCGGTTATACAACATTAGCACCGGTTGTGTTCGTGGCACCGCGGCGAGAACCTTAACAACCGGTACTAAAGGCTACCCTTTAGTACCGGTTGTTATTAGCAACCGGTACTAAACAGTTGGAGGCCACGCGGCACATGCGGCCGCGGTTGGTGGCCCCACGGCGAGACCTTTAGTACCGGTTGTTATTACCAACCGGTACTAAAGGTTTCGGGCACTATAACCTTCTTCCACCCGAGCCAGCTCCATTTGAAGCAACTCGACCCAACTCCATTTTCCTCTCTCCCAAGCTCTCCCAAGCTCTAGTTCACCGCTTTTTTCTCCAACATTTGTCAAGATTGGTGGCACCCTATACAAGGGTTAGCAACTTCTTCATCTTCTCTTCCGGCATTTCAAGTTTAGCTCATTTTCGTGCAAGTTTAGCAAGTTTGATTTTGGTGGTGCTTGCAAGGTGTTTGATGAAATGCCTAAGTTAGGGATTTCATTTGTTTTATATGCATTTTGAGCTCAAATTAAAGTATAATTTGTGGTTTTATATAGTGTCCCCTTCCTCACCGCCGTCGATCGCCCGCGCCGCTCCGTCACCGACACCACCTCGGTGAGCCTCTTTTTTATCTTTTATTTTAAAAATTGTTAGTTATATGATTTAAATGCATAATTATTTCTTGTATAATTTTCTTATGTTTTTTTATATATGTATAGTGTCATGGTTTTGATATCCGTCCCCTTCGGCCCTCGTCCGGTCTATGATTCGGATGTGGTATATCTTTTTAACTATTTATTTTGTTTCGTGTTTATAACAATCATGCCGACCAACTTGACGTAGATATATTTTTATTTAGGAGGTAGTTGAACCGGAAATTCCGGCCGACCCTATTGTCGAGTATTTTAAAAAAGAAAACGACGATTTGAGAGCAAAATTGAAGATAAGTGAAGATCTTCGTCTCCAATGCCTAGAAGAGAAGATGGAATTGGACTTGAAGATTGCCGACATCGTTGATGCTCACGGGGTCGAGCTTGCCGACGTCGTCGCTGCTCACGAGAGGAAGATGGATGCAATGCGCGCCAAGCTTAAAAAGATTAGAAAATATGCCATTAGTCAAGAGGCTTGGTATCATTATGCTGTTGGTTCAATAGTTACCTTGGTTGCGATTCTGATCGCATTTGTTGTTGGATTTAAATTCTTTAGATAGTTGTATGTTAGTTTCGATTGATGTATGTTTCGTGAGAACTATGTATTACATTTGGGCACTACTCTACTTTGATTTTAATGTGATGAACTTGTATAAATTAATTTGGTCACGTATCTCTATTCATTATTTAGCTGGTGTAATGGTTTTTGATGTATTTATGTAATGCAGATGAGCCGAGAATGGATGTACGGTGATCGACGCTGTCCCGAGTTCATTGATGGCATGCATCGTTTTCTCGATGTGGTTAAGTTAAACAAGCTGAAGAATGGTTTTATGATTTGTCCATGTGATGAATGTCGGAATACGAGGAATTACCCGAGCGTAAGAACCATACACTCCCACTTGTTGCGACAAGGCTTCATGCCCAATTATTTTTGTTGGACCAAGCATGGAGAAAGAGGGGTATAATGGAAGACCCTGAAGAAGAGGATGATGACAACTATCCTGTGTTCTCTGAACACGGTGATACTACAATGGGGGAAGACGAAGTTGAGCTCGAGGTCATTGTTGATCAGTCCGATGATGATGATCTTCGTCGGGTCATTCTTGATGAACAGATGAAGTGCGGAAGTGAAAACGAGTGGTCGAAGTTGGAGCGCATGTTAGAGGATCACAAAAAATTGTTGTACCCAAATTGTGAAGATGGCCAGAAAAAGCTGGGTACCACCCTGGAATTGCTGCAGTGGAAGGCAAAGAATGGAATATCTGACAAGGCATTTCAGGAGTTGCTACAAATATTTAAGAAGAGTCTTCCAAGGAATAATGAATTGCCGCACAATACATACGAAGCAAAGAAGATTGTCTGCCCTCTAGGATTAGAGGTGGAGAAGATACATGCATGCATCAATGACTGCATCCTCTACCGCGGTGAGAAGTACGAGAATTTGAATGCATGCCCGATATGCGGTGCATTGCGGTATAAGATCGGGCGAGATGACCCAGGTGATGTTGAGGGCGAGCCGAGCCCCAGGAAGAGGGTTCCCGCGAAGGTGATGTGGTATGCTCCTATAATACCACGGTTGAAACGTTTGTTCCGAAACAAAGAGCATGCCAAGTTGTTGCGATGGCACAAAGAAGACCGTAAGGAAGACGAGATGATGAGACACCCCGCTGATGGGTCTCAGTGGAGAAACATCGACAGTGCGTTTGGGGAATTTGCAGCTGACGCAAGGAACTTAAGGTTTGGTCTAAGTACAGATGGCTTGAATCCGTTTGGGGAGCAGAGCAGCAGTCATAGCACCTGGCCCGTGACTCTATGTATCTATAACCTTCCTCCTTGGTTGTGCATGAAGCAAAAGTATATTATGATGCCAGTGCTTATCCAAGGCCCGAAGCAACCCGGCAACGACATTGATGTGTATCTGAGGCCATTAGTTGACGAACTTTTACAGTTGTGGTCTGACGAAGGCGTACGTGTGTGGGATGAGTACAAACAGGAGGAATTTGGCCTACGAGCGTTGCTGTTTGTAACCATCAATGATTGGCCTGCTCTTAGTAACATTTCAGGACAGTCAAACAAGGGATACAATGCATGCACGCACTGTTTAGATAAGACTGACAGTATATATTTAGGTAACAAGAATGTGTACCTTGGTCATCGTCGATTTCTTCCAAACAGGCATCCCGTAAAAAAGCAGGCAAGCATTTCAAAGGTGAGGCAGATAACCGAACGAAGCCTACACGCCCTGATGGTGATGTTATATATGGCATGGTCAAGGATTTGGAAGTAATATTTGGAAAGGGTCCTGGCAGTCTAAATGTTCCAAAAGACGCTAACAAGCGCGTACCCTTGTGGAAAAAGAAATCTATATTTTGGGATTTACCCTATTGGAAAATCCTAGAGGTTCGCTCTGCAATCGACGTGATGCACGTGACGAAAAATCTTTGCGTGAACCTGCTAAACTTCTTAGGCGTGTATGGGAAGACGAAAGATACATCGGATGCACGGCAGGACCAGCAAAGTACGCACGAACGAGACAACCTGAATCCAGAGAAGTACCAAGGTACTGCCAGCTACGCTCTTACCAAAGAAGAGAAGGAGATCTTTTTTCAAGTCCTGAGCAGTATCAAGGTCCCGTCTGGCTACTCGTCGAATATAAAGGGAATAATAAACATGGCAGAGAAAAAGTTCCAAAACCTGAAGTCTCATGACTGCCACGTGATTATGACACAATTACTTCCGGTTGCATTGAGGGGGCTTCTACCGGAAAACGTTCGAGTACCCATTGTGAAGCTATGTGCATTCCTGAATGCAATTTCTCAGAAGGTAATCGATCCAGCAACTCTACCAAGTTTACAGACGGGTGTGGTCCAATGTCTTGTCAGCTTCGAGTTGGTGTTTCCACCGTCCTTCTTCAATATTATGACGCACCTCATAGTTCACCTCGTCGAAGAGATTTCCATTCTCGGTCCTGTATTTCTACACAACATGTTCCCCTTTGAGAGGTTCATGGGAGTCTTAAAGAAATACGTTCATAACCGTGCTAGGCCAGAAGGAAGCATGTCCAAGGGCTATGGAACAGAGGAGGTCATTGAGTTTTGTGTTGACTTTATTCCTGATCTTAAGCCGATCGGTGTTCCTCAATCGCGCCATGAGGGGAGACTGCGTGGAAAAGGCACGCTAGGAAAGAAAGCAACAACATGTATGGACGGGCATTCTTTCACTCAAGCACACTACACAGTTCTACAAAATTCCAGATTGGTGGCTCCGTATATCGTGAAACACATGGATATTTTACGCTCCCAATACCCGGAGGAGACTAACTTCTGGATTAAAGGGAAACACGTGGATACTTTCGGCAGTTGGTTGCGTACACATCTCATTAATAACAACACTGTTGGACAAGAGCTATACTTGTTGGCCAAGTCACCATCTTCGACTATATTGACTTTCCAAGGGTACGAGATAAATGGGAATACATTTTACACGGAAACCCAAGACAAAAAGAGCACTAACCAAAACAGTGGTGTCCGCTTTGATGCAACAAACGACGATGGGACAAAGGACACATATTATGGTTGCATACAGCAGATATGGGAACTTGACTATGGACCTTCTTTTAAGATCCCTTTGTTTCAGTGCAAATGGGTCAACCTGTCAAGCGGGGTAGAGATAGACCGGCGGTACGGAATGACTACAGTGGATCTCAAGAATCTTGCGTACCGCACCGAGCCATTCGTCCTAGCCAATGATGTGGCTCAGGTTTTCTATGTGAAGGACATGTCTTCCAGACCGAAAAAAAGAAAAGATAAGCAAGCCGGTACATCATACGATGAGCCAAAGCGCCACATAGTTCTTTCAGGAAAAAGAAACATCGTGGGAGTGGAGGACAAGACAGACATGTCAGAAGATTACAATAAGTTTGATGAAATTCCGCCCTTCAAAGTGAAAACTGACCCAAGCATCGTGTTAAATGATGAAGAATGTCCATGGCTACGGCGCAATCAGAAGAAAGGGACACACAAGAAGAAAAAGTGAACACTAGATAGGGATGTTGTTGCTGATGTGTAATAATGTATTAAACCTTTTATGTAACTATGTCCTGAAAACTCAGAAGAGAGATCTAAACACTATGTCAATCAGCTGCAGTTTTACCAACACAATCGCGTGGTCGTGAGACGGCAAATCGGCCTTCGATCCAGAGAGCGGCAAGACGTCTCTGATGATTTGCAACAAGTGTTGGGGATGTTGCTAATCATCAGAGCGTCTTGCCGCTGCTTGGATCGACCAAACGGTTGCAGGACGTAGCTAGGGAACCCGAATGTTTTGTGTTTGAGCGCCACTTCGATCCAAGCAGCGGTAAGACGTCTCTGATGATCTACAACCGTCCGGCAAGACATCTCTGATGATCTGCAACCGTTTGGAACGGTCGCAGGTCATCAGAGACGTCTTGCCGCTGGTTGCCCAAAGATGCCTCTCCGAGTGACGCTGGAATGTTTTGTGTGAGTGAGTGACGCTGGAATTCCGGGAGGTGGGCTATATATAGGGTACGTGTGCTTCTTTAGTCCCGGTTGGTAACACCAACCGGGTCATGTGGCTCACGAAGTGGTCGTGATACTGCTGATCCAACAGCTCACAATCCCTCAAAAGAAACACACCCCTGATCCAACGTCTCACAAGCGCTTGAAAGAAACACACGATGTGTGCTTCTTTAGTCCCGGTTGGTAACACCAACCGGGACTAAAGTCGGGCTCACCCCTGATCCAACGTCTCACAAGCGCTTGAAAGAAACACACGATCCGTGTGCTTCTTTAGTCCCGGTTGGTAACACCAACCGGGACTAAAGTCGGGCTCACCCCTGATCCAACGTCTCACAAGCTTGAAAGAAACACACGATCCGTGTGCTTCTTTAGTCCCGGTTGGTAACACCAACCGGGACTAAAGTCGGGCTTTGCGGAGCCACGTGTCCTCCCCCAGCGCTGCCCTAGCCACGTGTCTTCCCCTAGCGCTGCCCTGGAGGTCTTTATATATTGTCACCGACGGGGTAAACCTAATCCACCATTCCTAGCCACGAACGCATCGTCTCCACGAGATGGATCCGCCACGCCCGCCGCAGCGCCTTCTGGACGAGGTCGAGCGTGCTCGGCAGAGCGCGCTTGGGCGCTACCGCGGGAGCCTATCCCGCCGTATGCCCACGAGCCCGGCGTGGAGAGGAATGCCCTCCTACCGGCCTCCTGCTCCGGTGCCGGAGGAGGTGCGGAGGACGTACGAGCGCGCGTGGTCCGACGTCCCTGACCCCGACGAGGATGCGTACGCCGCAGGGGTGGCGTGGGGATCCGCGGCTGGTGCCTGGTTGACGGGAGAGTATTTGAGGATGATGATGATGGTGATGATGAGTACTTCCCCGGCAACGGCGCCAGAAAACAGCTTGATGGCTACGTGTTGGTGAACCCCAAGAGGAAGGTTATGATGTAGACAGCAGAAGTTTTCCCTTGAGAAATCTACCCAAGGTTATCAATCCAGTAGGACTTGACGATCTATCGGAAGGTTGTTGATGTTGACTCCCCCTGGCGCTAGGGAGCTTGCACCAACGTGGGATCTGCACAGACACAAACCAGAACTTTGTCCAACACGAAACAGAGAGGTTGTCAATCTCTCCGGTCTTGCAGAAACAAAGAGTTAAACGTATGGTGTGGAAAACAGCAGGAAAAACAGTAAGTAACAGGAAACAGATGATTGCAGCAGGTTGTGTAAACAGTATGAGGAAATTGGACCAGGGTCCACAGTTCACTAGTGGTGTCTCTCTCAGAACAGATAACTAGCATGTTGGGTAAACAAATTACAGCTGGGCAATTGACAAATAGAGAAGGCATAACAAAGCAATACATGCCAAGATGTCTACTATGAAATCTAGTTGGGCATTACAACAAAGTACATAGACCGTTATTCCAACAACATCTATGCCTAAATAATCCATCTTCAAGGCAGCATCCGCATCCTATTCAGTATTAAGTTGCTAACAACAGATTATTGCATGAAGTAAAGTGTGTAATGTAATCAATACAAGGGCCCTTGGACACTGCACCAATGTTTTATCCCTAGTAGCAACAGCACATCTACCATCTTAGACCTTTCTGTCACTGATCCAGATATCTAGAGACTGAACCCACTATCGAGCATAAATACCCCCTCTTGGAGTCACAAGCATCTTCTTGGCCAAAGCATCTACTAGCAACGGAGAGCATGCAAGATCAAGAGCACATAGATAAACAAGTTGAATAAACATGGTATCAATATTCATCGGATCCCAGCAAACACAACATCGAGCATTACAATAAGATGATCTTGATCATGTTAGGCAGCTCACAAGATCTAAACATGGAGGCACAAGGTAGAGAGACAACCATCTAGCTACTGCTATGGACCCGTAGTCCAGGGGTGGACTACTCACGCATCACTCCGGAGGCAGGCATGGTGATGTAGAGCCCTCCGGTGATGATCTCCCCTCCGGCAGGGTGCCGGGAAAAGCTTCAGAACTCCTCCGATCTGAGATTGATGATGACGGCCGCGACGGAACTTTTCGTGGAATATGATCGACCGTAATAGGGTTTTCGCGTCGCGGAGAATATATAGGCGAAGAGGCGGCGTCGGTGGCCGAGGGGGGCCACCACGCCATAGGGGGGCGCGGGCCCACCCTGGGCCGCGCGCTAGTGTGGCGTGGCCCCCTGGTGGGTCTGCTCCGACTCCCCTTTGGACTCCGTGATCTCCTCGTGATATTATTGACGATGTCTTTTGTTTCGTCTAATTCCGAGAATATTTCCTTAATAGATTTTCTGAAACCAAAAACAGCAGAAAACAGGGAACTGGCACTGTGGCATCTTGTTAATAGGTTAGTCCCAGAAAATGCATAAAAATGATATAAAGTGTAGCCAAAACATGTAGCAATTGATATAATAACAGCATGGAACATCAAAAATTATAGATACGTTTGAGACGTATCAGCGGCCGTACCTCCACCAGTCGCCGCCGCCCCTCCCGACGAGGAGGATGACGACGACGACGACGACTTCGACTGGAGCGACCATGGGGAAGAGCGCGGCGGGCCGCAGATGCAGGAGGCCCTTGAAGCCTCCTTCCAGTCCGTCCACGACGACCGTGTACAGCGAGTCAGAACTGCCTGCCAGCTCAAGGCGAAGGAGGCTTCCGAGCTGGATTGGGCGCTGAAAGACTCATCCTCCATGGATCTTGCCCTCCGTCGCAAACGTGCGCGCGAGAATCGGGTGGCCGTGAACGGGGCTGGCTCCTCCCGCCGTTCCTCCTAATCCTTTTATGTAACTGTGTGGTCCGTTTATGTAGTAATGTAACTGTTAGTGATGTGTAATAATGTATCCTTTTATGTAACTGTTAGTGATGTGTAATAATGTATGTCAGATTCAAAAGTATGCACAAGTTATTCAAATTCATATTCAAACATCTTTATTTAATCCACTTACATAGCTCGGGTCCATTTTTATAGAAAACAAATAGATAGATAATTATTACAATTTTGTAGACAATTAAATTAAATATACATTAAAGAAAAAGAAACTAGAGAAAAAAACAAAATAGAAACTAAATAGATATAAAAAATAGGAAACATAAGAAAGAAAAAAGAAACTAGAGAATTGACGTCGTTGGTGTTAACGATGTTTCTAAAATAAATAGATAATTATTAAATATTTTAAGACAATTAAATTACATAGATATAAAATAAAAAGAAACTAGAGAAAAAAACAAAACAGAAACCAAATAGAAAAAACAAAACAGAAACCAAATAGAAAAAACAGAAAATAAAAAACAAATAAAAGGCCCATTAGTACCGGTTGTATATTACAACCGGTACTAAAGGGTTGGGCTTCGCGCGCGAATTTTTGCGCGGCCCAAAATTGACCTTTAGTACCGGTTGTAATCTACAACCGGTACTAAAGACCCTTTAGTACCGGTTGTAGAGCACAACCGGTGCTAAAGGTCTGCTCTGGGCAGTTTAAACATAGCCACGCCGATTCGTTCCCACATCGTCTTCTCTCCGCCGCGCTCCTCTGCTCCAGACGCCTGCTCCGGCCAGCCGTGCCCATCGCCTCCCTCCGCCGCGGACGCCCTCCACCGAGCCCCTCCACGCCGTCAACAGCGCCGCCGCACTCCGCCACGCGGCCCGGCCTCCGCGCGCCCAGCCCCAACGCCGCCCTCCGCCGCACCCTCCAACCACGCCACCATCCACGCCGTCGACCGCACCGCCACGCGCGGCGTCTCCTCCTCGACGCGACCCTGCTCCGGCCGGCGGCTGCGCCACCTCGCCGCGTCTACCTCCGCCGCCCCTGCTCCGGCGCGGCATCCACCCTGCTCCGGCCGCCGCGTAGCCCTGCTCCGGCCGGCCTCCAAGGTTAGTTTTTTTTCTTTTTTTCAGTACTGTTCTTTAGATTAATTAGTAGTGTTAATTTTTTTGTTTTTAGTACTGTTATTTAGTAGTGATGTTTAGGTTGAGTAAATTTAAGTTGAGTTAGAAATTTATCAAAGTTAGAAAATTTAAGTAGTAGTGTTCATTTTTTTTGAATTTTAGTTGACATGTTAATATTAGTTGAGTTAGAAATTTAGTGTAGTTTTAGTGTAGCAAAGTTAGAAAATTTGAAATATTAGAAAACTGTTAATATTTGAAAGTTTTAGTGTAGCAAAGTTAATATATTTTTGCAAAGTTAGAAAATTTGAAAATGTAGCAAAGTTATAATTTTTTTAGTGTAGTTTTACTTATTAGAAAACTCCGGCTTTTTTAGTGTAGTTTTAATTTTTAGTGTAGTTTTACTTATTAGAAAACTCCGGCTTTTTTAGTGTAGTTTTACTTATTAGAAAACTTCGGCTAGTTTTACTTATTAGAATTTTTTTGAAAATATTGCTAAGTCATTTAGCTAAGTTTGAAATATTGCTAAGTTTAAAATATTGCTAACTTAGAAAATTTTAGTACCAAAGTTTGAAAATTTAGCTAAGTTTGAAAATTTTGCTAAGTCATTTTAGCTAAGTTTGAATTACAAATTTGCAGTGACATTGAGCTATGGAGGACGATGCCCCCATCATCGACGCCCCGGACTTCATCCGAGACTTGGAGAAAGAAGAACGCTTTCAAGCACTTATATTTGATAAGACCATTGGACCCAATTCCGACGGAGAAGATTCCGACGAAGAAGACGGCGAAGATTTCAGCGCGAAATGCTTGAACGACTCCGGTGAGGGACTTGAGTTACAAAACTTCAGAGACGACGACGAAGAAGAAGTGTCGTTAGAAAACTCCGTAGAGAACTCTGGCAAGGTATATATTAAGTCTTGTTGATCACTAGCTAGATGCATTAATTGATTTATATGCGCACTTATTAACGAAACATTTTTCTTTCAGCCCTCTGGATCTACGTCGACAATCCGTAAACGAGGCCCAGCCCAAGGGTTAAAGCTGCCGGATGGTACAAAGTTGTCGATCGACGAAGTTAGCATAAAAGGCAAACCGGAGAAACCCGATGGAATCTCCACTAAATACATAGCTCAATGCGGATTTCTTGTAAGGGACATGGTCCCGATCACCGTTGCAGAATGGAATGAGCCGAAGAAAAAAAACATTGGCGCAAAATATGTCGAGGACAGAATTAAAGAAACCCTTTGGGAGTCGATATTGGGTTATTTCAGCCTACCGGCAGATCTCCCACAGAGGAGGAAGGATAAAGTCAAGGAGTGGACTCTTAGCAAGATGGCCGAGCAATTCAACAACTGGAAGAAATCATTGTGGAGAAAATATGAGAAAAAATTCTAGATTTCACTGGACATCTAGAGAAGCTAAAAGATGACTGGCATGAATTTGTGGCGTATAAGAAATCGGCCGTCGTTGTGGCCCGATCGAAACGAAATAAGTTGAATGCTAAGAAGAAGAAATATTTCCATCGTTTGGGCTCAGGTGGCTACAAGACTGCCGTGCCTAAGTGGGAAGCCTATGAAAACGAGCTGCGTCAAAAAGGGATCATTCCACAGACAGATGACTGGCCCGACAGGTCCAAGTTATGGTTGTTCGCGCATGGGGCAGTGTTGGACCCAGACACAGGGTTGATTGTTGCACAGGGAAAATGGAAGAAAAGAATTACAAGAGTCACCAAAAAACTAGTTGACGCAATAGAACTAGTCCGACAGGGAAAATATGTTCCCGATAGAGAGGACGACGAGCTTTCACTCGCCCTCGGGAATAAAGAACACTGGGGACGGGTTGGTTTTCTTGAAGGGTTTCCGGAGCACGCTGCAACTTATAGAAAACATTGCAGAGGTAAGAAGAGGGAGGCGGAGAGGTTTACTGCATTAGAACGCCAGATGCAGGATGTGAAGGAGCAACTGGCCTTAATTACCCAGCAAAGGGAATCTCAGCCGCGAGTAGAAGATCATGCAGTCGATGTCTGCCCATCTCAGCGGAAAAGCAGCGTGGGTTCCACGCAGCTACATGATCCGGCAGTTGATGAACCGTCGGCGGCGCGCTACCCCGTGGATGATATCACGGAGAAGACAAATTGTGAGTTACATGCGCCAATGAAGAACATTAGTTTTCCAGTGGCGAATGGCTATGCTTTACCGCATCAACTTGGATCAACCTTCCATTTCGGTGAGATTCCGGCTGGATTTGCTCATGTCGGGGTGACGAAAGTTATGTCGGGATTCAGCTCAATCCATCTTGACATTCCCGGAGCTGAAGGCGAGAAGACATTGGGAGATGTCGAACTTGGTATCGTTCTATGGAAGAAGAAATATATCAAGTTTCCAGACTCGGCGCCAAGGCCACCGACTCCTCCGGTTAGAAATTCACCACAGCAAAGTCCACCCTCCTCCCCCGACGATTGGGAGCCCACCGCGAGTCCATCGCCCGCGCCGTCCCATCAGCCGACTGCTGCGCCCACTAGTAGTTTGACAAAGCGGAAGCTGTTCACGTCGTCCCCTGTCAAGAAACGTGCAAAAAAAACCCAAGGAAGTCAAGGCTCCTGAGAAGTTAGCTGGCGAGATGACTCAGGAGGAATTAGAAGTGAGCACACGTGAAGAGGCGAGAGCCTTTTTTGAACAGAAAAAAAGGAAAGACTGGAGGCAAGACTGGACCCCATGAAGGAACTTCTGAAGACTATACCAACTGAGGTAAAAGATCACACCGTTGACAACCTATATGACCCTCCACCACCGCTCCTTTCAGACTATGAGCGAGGTATTGAAAAGGTACTTTCCTCACAGATGGAGCAAGAAAAAGCGTGCGGGAAAAGAGTTGCCCAGCTCGGAGAACAAGAAGCACAATCGATCGCCCCGCTCATTGTGCCTTCTGAAGCTCGGGAAATCGAGCATGGAGAAGTTGTCATTGGCGACACAGGTTGCCCCATAGCGCAGATAACAATTCAATATAAATTCGGTTAGCCATGGCTTGTGTTTGCAAGGTTGGGAGGAGTATCAAATATTTTATGCAATCTCTATATGCTTTCAAAAACTTAAAAGCTCTAGCACATGATTTAATCCCTGCTTCCCTCTGCGAAGTGCCTTTCTTTTACTTTTATGTTGAGTCAGTTTTCCTATTCTTTCTGTCTTCCACAAGCAAACACTAGTGTCAACTTTGTTACAACATGCGTTATATGCAATGTATTGGACTTGTTATACTACTTTGTGTTGACAATATCCATGAGATAAATATGTTGAAAGTTGAAACAAATGCTGAAACTAAATTCTTCCCTTGTGTTGATTAAATACCTTTTGTTAGAAACTATTGCTTTATGAGTTAACACTTATGCAAAACTGTTTGATGCTTGTCTCGAAAGTACTATTCATGAAAACGTTTAGCTTGTGTGATTCATTGTTTACTCATTATCTATTTGATAGCAAATTATAGACCATTGACTTGGATCACTTCATTCATTTACATGTGCCTTGCAATATTATATGATCAAGATTATGATAGTAGCATGTCACCTCAAAAATTATCTTGTTTTTATCGTTTACCTACTCGAGGACGAGTAGGAACTAAGCTTGGGGATGCTGATACGTCTCAAACGTATCTATAATTTTTGATGTTCCATGCTTGTTTTATACCAATTGCTACATGTTTTGCATCTACTTTATATCACTTTTATACATTTTTTGGGACTAACCTATTAACAAGATGCCGAAGTGCCAGTTCCTGTTTTCTGCTGTTTTGTATTCCAGAAAAGCTAGTCTGGAAATATTCTCGGAATTGGACGAAACTACACGGGTGTGCCTATTTTTCCAGAACACGCCTGACGGAGCGAAGGAGCAGCAGAGGAGGGCCACCAGGAGGCCACACGCCACCAGGGCGCGGGCCCCCCTTCTGCCGCGCCCTGGGGTGGTGTGGGCCCCTCGGGGGTCCGCAGCCGCCGCCCTTTCGCCTACTTATTCCCCCCGACGCGAAAACGCTAAGTACCTGAGCAAATATCCACGAAAAGTTCCAGAGACGCCGCCGTCGTCAACCCTAGCTCGGGAGGGTTCAGAACCTCTTCCCGGCACCCTGCCGGAGAGGGGAATCGTCACCGGAGGCTTCTACATCGCCATGCCTGCCTCCGGAGTGATGCGTGAGTAGTTCATCCTTGGACTATGGGTCCATAGCAGTAGCTAGATGGTTGTCTCTCCACTTTCTGCCATCATGTTTAGATCTTGTGAGCTGCCCTACATGATCAAGATCATATTATTGTAATGCTACATGTTGTGTTTGCTGGGATCCGATGAATATTGAATATTATGTCAAGTTGATTATCAATCTATCTTATATGTTATTTAAGATCTTGCATGCTTTCCGTTACTCGTAGATACTTTGGCCAAGTAGATGCTTGTAACTCCAAGAGAGAGTATTTATGCTAGATAGTGGGTTCATGTCTCCGTTTAACCTGGGACAGTGACAGAAAGTTCTAAGGTTGTGGATGTGCTGTTGCCACTAGGGATAACCTAACGATGCTATGTCCACGGGCATATGTGTTTGTTTACATTACGCACTTTACTTAATGCAATTATCCGTTGCTTGCAACTTAATACCAACGGGGGACTCGGATGACAACCCGGCGGTGGATTATTAGTCATAGATGCTGTTGGATAACGATCTATGTATTATATCGTAATGCCCAATTAAATATCATATTAGTCAACATGTCATGTATATGCATTGTCATGCGCTCACTATTCGTCAATTGCCCAGCCGTAATTTGTTCACCCAACATGTTAGTTATCTTTTATGGAGAGACACCACTAGTGAACTGTGGACACCGGTCCATTCTTTTACACTGGTTAAACAACCACAAACTGCAAACTGTTACTTTTTCATTCTC
This sequence comes from Poa pratensis, assembly GCA_947311845.1. Classification (NCBI taxonomy): domain Eukaryota; kingdom Viridiplantae; phylum Streptophyta; class Magnoliopsida; order Poales; family Poaceae; genus Poa; species Poa pratensis. The sequence continues at coordinate 10,913,233 of CAMZMU010000061.1, read as the reverse complement.
TGCAATTTAATACTCATTTTCCACACCATACGTTTAATCCTTTGTTTTCAGCAAGCCAGTGAGATTGACAACCTCACTGTTTCGTTGGGGCAAAGTAGTTTGATTGTGTTGTGTGCAGATTCCACGTCAACAGTCCAGACTCCCTGCGACAGCTATTTTTCTGGCGCCGTTGACAACCTTCTGAAGAGTTGCTGCTCCTACTGGTTCGATAACCTTGGTTTCTTTCTGAGGGAAAACTTGCTGCTGACTACATCATACCTTCCTCTTAGGGTCTCCCAACGAACGTGTGTTTCACGTCATCAAGCCTCTGGTCGAAAATCCGAGTGCTCTAACAACACAGTTATATAAATTGCATAACTGGTACATGGCCGCCGCAAAAGAAGGGAAAATGTGTCTCATGGCGGGAGTTAAGGAACAACACTTCTTCCGACAATATGGTGTGGAGGTTGCGTTCTCCGAACTTTTTCAGATGTACAATCAACTTGCTCTCGACAAATCTATCATCAGCTGCTATTGTCTGTAAGTAATTTATTCGTGTAATTTAATTATTTATAGTTAAGCTCGTTCATTGCTTGTAATTATCCTCACAACATTCTTTTGTACGCTATTATGCAGAATGAAGATTCGTGAATGCCGAATGGGAGGAATCTGGGACATTGGGTTCATTGACCCGGATAAAGTTCATGAAGTCACCGTACAAAGTCCTCTGTATGCCCAGGAAACAGAGTAAGTTTTGCTAACGTGTTTTAAGCGACAAAGTACCAGAAAGGAAATACTTTTTCCTTACAACTTCGGGTGAGTGTTACTGTCTTGTACACATTCTATTTTGCTTTCCCGATATTAAGTGTAATTGATGAGTTCTGAATACCTGCGTATATAAATGTGCGCAGGTACCACTTCATTCTGCTAATCATTAGACTCGAGGAAGGAGAAGTTGAAGTCTGGGACTCATTAAGGAAAGATCAAGATGATTACAAAAGCGTGCGTCTAATGCTCAAGAGGTAATTTCAATCGCACTATATCGTCATTTTTCGTTCATTTCCGGATATCAAAAGTATAAGTAATAACTCCTCAATTCACTTTCTTTTCCGGGCAGGGGTTTGGAAAAGGTTCATCGCGGAAGAACGCGGTGAATGGAAAGATAAGCTGGAGTTCAAGGCTAACAACGTAAGTACTACTACGTATCTAGGTCTGTGTATCTTTCTAATACCATTATCATTCTCTTGATTATTATTTGATTAAATTAAATTCTTGTATAGTGGTGTCTGCGACAACCACAGGGGACGGAACTATGTGGATACTACGTTTGCGAGTATATTCATATGAGGGTCAATGAGAGAGTCAATAGTATAAGAAATCGAGAGGTACGTAAATATCATACACAACTTTTATTTTGCTACCATCAATCATGTTTAGTTTCGATCATAACTGATTTGATCTCCTTCTTTTAAAGATGGCAAGGAAGCGGAACCAGCTCCTACTAAAAAACCGCGTAAAAGCTATTGCGGAGGAATTGGCGGGATTCATTCTGACGCATGTCGTAGATGAATTCGGTGAATTCCACTATGTCGATTAATAGACTCCCTCCATGCATGTACTAGCTAGCGGTGATCTCCATTGTAATTATGAGTACTTTATATGTAACGAGAGTACTTTATATGTGTAATGAGTACTTTATATGTGTAGTGAGTACTTTATACGTGATCTCCTCCGAAACCCTGAAAAATGAGCGAGAAGGAAAAAAACAGAAACCCTAAACCCTGAAAAATAAGCGAAAAGAAAAAAAAACCGAAAACCTAACCCCCCCTGAAAAAATAGGGGGGGCAAAAAAAACAGGAACCTTTAGTACCGGTTGGTATGAACAACCGGTACTAAAGGTTCTCAGCTGCGCGCGCGCAGGTTCGTCCACGTGGAGGGCCTTTAGCACCGGTTGTATATACAACCGGTACTAAAGGGGTACCCCTTTAGTCTCGACCTTTTAGTACCGGTTGCACAACCGGTACTAAAGGCCCAATAAGACCGGTACTGATGCCCTGTTCTCTACTAGTGGTCGTGATATCTGCTGTGCTCTACGCTGAAATATCGGACACACAGCGATGCTCGCGAGGTTTATATAGGCGACTGAGGGGCCGAAGGGGACGAGATAAGAGAAAATAGCTCAAGAAATACGTAGGCGTCTTGTTCCAAAAATACGAACGAAGCCCTGAAATGCAGAACAGCAGGACGCAGGTCCATGTCCATTATCGTGTGTACACTTCGCTTCTTCGGAGCCAAATCTTTCGATCATGTTTTCTTGACGCGTTTTATTATGGTAAAGTACAATGTAGTATGCGCAACAGTAACCCTGTAGCGCCACAAGAAACTGTCGGCTTAACGAAGACGAGTATAGTACGTCGATAACTCCAAGATTTCTATTGCCGTTTTCTTGTTCCATGCCTCGTCTCATGTAAAGCTAGCTTTCCAGCTAGCTGGAATGTACCGCGCTATCGTTTCTAATAAAGCTGGGCCATTTGCTATTTGGTCTTTAGTAAGCAAATACAATAGTATAGCCGGGTGTTGGCTATAAGATGATTTCTAATAAAGCTGGGCCATTTGCTATTTGGTCTTTAGTAAGCAAGTACAATAGTATAGCCGGCTGTTGGCTATAAGATGGTGCCATGTCATCTATAGCCAACCTAATAGCCAACAAGTATAATAGTTGGTTATAAATATGGACTACTTTATTAATAGTTGATCAACCTTACACTCTCACAAATTGCCTAGCAGCACGTGTTGCAGCTGGCTCTTGCACGAGAGCCCGCTTCCACTCTCTCTCCTATTCCCTCTTTTTCATGTAAACATAAATATATTATTAAAATCATTATAGCCCGCTGACTGGATGTAACAGATCCACGGCAGGAGTGACCAAGTCCTTCGCCAAAGGAGAACCGCAAACTATATGCAGATGACAATAAATTTGCCTGTACAACTAACTCTTAAAAGCGCAGACTTGGTTTAACAATGATTACGTATCCTTGAGAGATGAAGTAAAGAGTTATTGCAAAAATGACATGTATGATTTGGCCCTCCTGCTCCACAAACACTAGCTTCTAGGAGTCATTGGTGCGAGAAAATATAGAACTGTAATATTAGTTTTCATAATATAATCATTTATAAAAGGCAACGTATCCTATGCATCCGGGGTGCTTCGTGCATATGTCCATTTTGGACCCTCGGATTCAAATCCCACACACGGTAAAAAACGTGGTTATTTTGCACTAATACGCTCGCCGAACACAGAAAATATAGTCCTTATCTTGTTGATTGATCGATTGGATACATGATCGATGACCACATAACGCGGCGGTCGGCTGCCGGCGACCGGCGGCGACAACACAATACGGCTTCCAGCAGTGGCCGCGGCGGCCGGCAGCGACAACCTGCAGCGGCCAAGAAACGGAGAGAAGATATTGCGGAGCACGACGGCAACCAACAAATCAAGCAGATTTAGGGCATGTTTGATTCGTAGAATAGGAAAGATGTAGGAATAGGAAAAATATAGGATTGCAGTATCATGCACGCTTTAATCCTATTTTTTTTAGATAAAGGGTTTTTATTACTTAAAAGGTTTAAGCATTACACCCGACCTCTGCATACCTAAGATGCACACAGCCACCAGTTCACCAACCCACAAGTCTATAAGCAAAAGATAAAAGGCGAATTACATATCAAAATGAGAAATTGTAGATCCGCCTAAGATACTGGTAGGTCTATCCGGAGTCTATGTTGCCACCCATGTTGGGAAAATAACTCCCTTGCCGCAGCCTCCAGTCTCGACGCCACCTCCAAAAATAAGTCTCGGAGCTCCACACGCTGCAGGGATGACCATGCTCGTAGCGTCGCTGTGCACCGGTAAATAACCTGCATAAGAGAAGAATTTTTATCATTAAAAACCTTGTCATTTCTACATAGCCATAGCGACCAAATAACAGCAATCGCTCCCACCCTACAGAATAGTTTGAACCTAGGATCCACTCCATTTAACCAGTTGCCAAAAATGTTAGCAACAGAATTAGGGGGATGTAAGGTAGAACCTATCTGGATGGCTGACCATATAGACCTAGCAAACTCGCACTGGAAGAATAAATGCATAATGGTCTCGTCGTGTTGACAGAAGACACACTGTTTGCTTCCGTGCCAATTGCGTTTGGCAAGGTTATCTTTGGTGAGAATTACTCCTCGACGTAAATACCATGCAAACACTTTAGTTTTTAGTGTTATCTTCATCTTCCAAAGTTTGTTATTATTATAACTATCGACTGAAATTTCAGGTAGAATGAGCGCTCTATACATAGAATCAACCGAGAATTTGCCGTTCTTCGTGAGATTCCACTGAAACTTATCTGGACCGTCCGACAAATGGATTGAATCCAATCGGATGAGCAAAGCATTCCAGGATGCTTGTCGTGTTCCAAGTAAACTTCTCCTGAACGAAACATTTGGTGCGAAAGTATCCAACACCTTCGCGATCGTGTCACTTTTGTTTCGAACAATAGAATATAGAGCCGGATATTGTTCTTTGAGGGTAGATTGGCCAAGCCAAATATCCTCCCAGAAACGAATTTCCGATCCATCCCTAATTGAGAAAGAGCCATGTGGGAAAAAGAATTTCTTTGCAGCCATGAGGTCTGCCCAGAAATGTGAATCACCAGGTTTCCAAAGAACCTGGGAAACAGCTTGATCTCCGACATATTTTCTCCTAAGGAGGGTTTGCCAAACTCCATCTTCAGAAAGAAGTTTAAATAGCCATTTACCTAGAAGGGCTCTGTTCTTGACCTCAAGGTCATGAACTCCGAGCCCTCCTTGGTCTTTAGGGCAACAAACCACACTCCATTTAGTCAGTCGATATTTTTTCTTCTCGCAATCCCCTTGCCAAAAGAATCTAGATCGGAAATAATCCAATCGTTTTAAAACCCCTTTTGGTAGTTGGAAGAATGAAATCATATACAGTACCATGTTCGTAAGTACGGAGTTTATGAGAACCAATCTTCCACCCAGAGATAGGAGTTTGCCTTTCCAACTATTTAAGCGTAATTGAAGCCTTTCCTCCACCCTTTTCCATTCAGCATTTGTGAGTCTCCGATAATGAATCGGGATACCTAAATAGTTGATAGGAAATTGTCCTTGCTCACAGCCAAACAGCTCGGCACGCTCCAATCCTATAGGATCTATCAAAGAAATTGTAAAAAGAGTTTGGAGTGGATGTTAGAATTCCTGTGAGAAGTAGTACAAAAAATTGCTTAGAAAAAATTCCTATAGGATGCAATCCTGCAAATCAAACAAGTAAGAAAGAAAAATTTCCTATAAAATTGAATCCTACAAAAGTCCTATGCACCTTTGAATCAAACAGGCCGTCAGTAAGCAGCGACTACTCATGCGGCCGGTTGGGAGCTGCGCACCATGAACAGCTCCGAAGGGCTTGAACATGCATGCATTGCGATCTTGCCAGCTCAAGTGCCTTCAAATTTATTGTGTTCTGAGCTGTGGCTGTGCTAGCAGGTTTCCGTTACTCCGATGACACCGGCGGCGGCGGCCGAATATTTTGGGTTTGACAGCAGTCTTGAACAAAGGGATAGAAACGTTTGGAGGGGGTTATCACAAATATTACACTGTTATGTGTGCACAGGCGGGCGTCTAAGTGTAAATTGACATGATTCTCATGTGGTGTGTACGATTTAAATCAGAGGGCCAAGAAGATTCATGTGGTGTGTACGATTTAAATTACAGGACCAAGGAGAGACGGATGCACGGATACACGACAACCCAGGATTCATAGGATATGTTGCCTTTATAAAATATGTTGTGTTTAAACATAGAATAGTCTAAGCATGAGGTATGTTCATACAAACATGACGCTAAAATGTAAAATAGTACAACGCAGCCGATTTGAAATCTTACAACCTCGGCAAATCAACCATATGAATGGACATGCATACATGTATTAATGAATAACCATTTTACCTTCATATATTGAAAAATGGTATGTGAATTATATTAAGTTTCTCCTAATTTTATTAGACTTACTAGTTTTCTTTGATAATTTAATACCCATGAGATTTTCAATATATCAAACTTGTGTAGGCGCACGAACTGAAACGCTAGTTGGATCTAATGCAAAATAGGAATTGAAATTTGGATCTAATCTAATCTATAGAGTGGGAGCCACACCCCCAAGGAGGAGAAAAGATAGATCTCCCCGGGGCGGCACGAGATACAAAACTGGTGGAAAATCTAGGATCAACGATGTCGGTCAAACCGTTTTGATACTATGTGACAAAGCATAGAACCCAAATATCTCATGTTATATTGATATAACCCTCGTGGGGTGTACATAGATTGCATGATGGGGAGACTTGGAGTACAAGAAAGTTACAATTAAACTAATCCTGTCTCTCTTATTAGTACATGTAAATTTTCAAATCGACCGCGTTGTAAGAATTTTTTCAATTATTCCTACATGAGTTCTAGAAGCCCTTCTTGATTTTTGCGCAAACAATTAGGAGTCACTTCCAAGTAGGTTCTCGGGAGAAGACTAAGGGGCACTTCTTTTGGGCTTACAAAGCGGCTTCGAGGTCCCAGGAAGCTGAAGCGTAAACGAAGTCTCTAGATTCTAAAGAGCGGCCTGCCACCGCGAAGCCTCTTTTGCGTGTAGGACGAGAAGCTGGGGCGACCAGTTTCTGGAGGGCTTCCCGAGCTCCCTCGCAAAGAATCGAATCGGTATGGAGATATGCCCTTACGTTTGCTATTATTTACACCCAGACTGCCACCACATAGGAAAACGATTGGAAAAGAAAAGGAAACGACAAGCACATATGTACATGGCGCCAGCGTGAGGTGGTTCGAAAATTCCCGGTTCCGGTCGGCGTGACCTTAAGCAGACATGCTACTGCCGGTCCTCTTTGGAACTGTGATTGAAATCTCCAACTTTTGGGATGTTTTTGTGTAGTCTATTAGCGATGCCTAGCTGCCGATGTGATGCGTGCAGCTCGTCTCTGTTTTATGTGGTTGGCCATTTGACTTGCTGCCAATTTGTTTGTATTAAAGGAGAATATGCATCCATGGTGTGCTGCCAATTAATGAAAATTTATGCTTATGGTCCGCAAAAGAAAAAGAAAAACTCTACTGGTTGGAGAAGATAGGGCTTTTTGCCTTTGGAAATCACTATGACATTTATTTTATTTCTACCTCATTTTCTACTAAAAACAACACATGTAAATTAACATCGCTTCATTAAATGCACATATCAAATTCAGGGTCATAACAGACATCTCGCAACTCATCCCAGCAAATAAGTAAAAAAAGGACAAGCCCAAAAAAAGTCTCCAATCAGTTTTTGGGAGCTTTTACCCGCCGCCGTTTCTCCCCACTAGAATCTAGATGCAGGCTTATGCATAAGCATAAGCCCAAAAGAAGTCGTCCTAAAGCCCTCGACACAAGCAGAGGACTCGTCAAGATGAAGTTGTGGCAAAATCGGGAATGACTCGGGGCTAATGATGAGCACATCGAATACCGGGTACCGTGCGCAGGACAAATTTGTTCCACATACATAGGATGGACCATCTCAACGCAATCTTACTATTAGACACTAAATGTGAGCATACAGTACATAAGCAATGAAATCTCGCAATAAACAAGAGTAGAATTGTTACCCGTATCTCACGGGTCCTAAATCCTTCTTAATTTTGGATTGTTGTACAAGCTCGCCCCCTATTTTCGAAAATCTTTAGATTTGAGAAGTTGTGCTATTTAATAAACCTTGGATTTCTCATTGTAAAGAAACAAATGATGTTGTATTTGGCATTGCAAAGGTAGACATCTACCTTGGGTTTCTCATGATGTTGGATTTCTCATGGAACAAGAAAACCTTGGGTTTTCGGGAGGAAGTGAATATATAAGCGAAAGGGCGTCGGCAGAAGGCACCCGAGGGGCCCACACGCCACCTCGGCGCACCGGCCTAGGGTGCCGCGCCCAGGTGTGGTGTGGCGGCCCTGGGTCGCCTCTTCGAGTCCCCTTCGGTCTTTGTGATCGTGTCGGTGAAATTCTAGGGTGTGTTGATTTTCTTCAAATTCCGAGAATATTTCCTGACTAGCTTTTCTGAAACAGAAAAACAGCAGAAAACAGGAACTGACACTGTGGCATCTTGTTAATAGGTTAGTCCCAGAAAATGCATAAAAATGCTATGATGTGTATATAAAACATGTAGCAATAGGTATAAAACAAGCATGGAACATCAAAAATTATAGATACGTTTGAGACGTATCAATGGTCAAGACTGTTCTGGCATCCATGTCCACCTTCATGATGTGCACTCTGGAAATTCCCATTCCCATCCAAAAGCAGCTGAACAAATACATGAGGCACTGTTTATGGAGAAAGTCTGATGTTGATGACAAAAGACATGCCATGGTGAAATGGACAACTGTTTGTAGGCCTAAAAATCAAGGCGGCCTAGGTGTCCTAAATACTGCAGTCCAAAATAAAACACTGCTGCTCAAAAATCTGCATAAGTTCTTCAACAAGATGGACATTCCATGGGTTAAATTAATTTGGAACACTCACTATAATGGCACCATGGTCCCTGGAAAACACATTTGAAGCTTCTTTATTGTTATAAGGAATTGGCAAAATGCTTTGTTAGTAGTGGCATGACAGTTTACTTCTGGCAAGACCTATGGCATGATACTTGCCTAAGTCACTGCTTCCCACACCTGTTCTCTTTCACCAAAGACACTCAGATTTCGGTTAACTCAGCTGTGCAACTGGAGTTCCTAGATGACCTCTTCTTTCTGCCTCTATCTAGCCAAGCCTACCATGAATTCCTTCTGCTTGAAGTGATTTGGGAATCTTGTCAACAGAGAGTGCAGCTGCAAAATGATGATTCTTGGAGCTACATTTGGGGGAACTCAAATTTCTCTGCGATGATTGGAACAAATAATGCTCCTCCACAATTCTCCTGGATCTGGAAAAGTTCCTGCCAAGCGAAACATAAGGTGTTTTTCTGGCTGCTGCTTCATGATAGACCGAATACAAGAAATTTGCTTTTCAGGAAGAATTTTCAACTCCAGTCATATGACTGTGCTACCTTGCAATGCAACCAACAAGAGACTCTAATTCACCTCTTCTGGACGTCTCCTTTTGCTGTCAAATGTTGGGATTTTATCTGCCCACAGAGAGACAGAAATCTGCTTCTGCTTGAAGCTATAGAGGACATGAAAATAAAGATGCAGCAGCCCTTCTTCATGGAAATAATCATCCTTGCGGCCTGGGGGATATGGATGGTCCGTAACAATAAAATCTTCAAGAATGTCAGACCGAGTTTTGAAGAATGGAAGTGCATTTACATGGATGAACTCAAGTGGCTGAAATATAGAATAAGAGCCAAATATGCTCAACAGTTTAATAATTGGCTGCATATACAACCTTAGTTCTCCTTTTTTTTTGAGTTTTTTCAACTCTTTGTAATCTCTTTCCCAACCCCAACTTCACTGTACATATTGCTTTAAATTTATAAAAACTGCAGTGGGATTTTGTTCCACTGTTTAAAATCAAAAAAAAAAGTGTGGGGAGGAAATGGTGGCGCGAGATTTGCCGGTCAGTCGGAGGGGGTGAAATAGAGGGCTGAAATTGGGGGCGGTGACGAAAAAACTCCCGCCGACTCCGCGCGCGAGTTTGCGCCATCTCCAAGGTTGCACAAGTTTGGCTCTGCGTTCCCTAACCCTGCACCGGGATGAACGAGACAAGGTGGCTTAGCGGAAACGGCCGTTCCTAACGGGATCGGGTGTTTTGAGATTCGTGTGGGTCAACAAAGCAGATCGGCCCGGGCAATCAAACGGGCAAAATTTGCATCCAAGCGGGCCTGGCCGGGTGCATGCTGGAACCAATCACACCCAAAGCGAATCGAAGGCATTGGCTTTCTTAATTTCTTTCGTCTTTGAACAACTTGCTTTGCTCTGAAGACAGCCCCCGTACTCTGACCCCACGACCACGCGCCCGGCCGATCTGCCCTCCTCGCGGTTTCTCCTCCGCGCCGCCGTCCATCCGATTGCTCCGCAAGCCCGCGCTTTAGCGGAGATGCAGAGGCCGGCGGATTTCAAGCTTCCCCCCTTCTTCAACTACCCGCCCTACTTTACGTAATCCCTCCCCTATCTCTTCCCCCACGCCGTTTTTTATCTTCCAACTCCGTACCAAAGGAGAAAGCCTCTGTGTTCTTCAGCAATAATGCCAAATGCCAGCTTGAACGCATGTTTGCATGATTTGCGGGTCGACTATGTATAGGAGTAGGGGTATAGGTTGGTTTTTTTTTTTTGACACATCCAAACAGCCTCGTATATTCACCATCCGATCCACATACACCGTACATAGATCAAGAACAAGGAAGTACAATACGAAGGGGAAGAAGCAGAGCACAGATCAAGAACCGCGGCGGCACCGGCGTCGAGGAAGACGACGAACGGAGACCACCTCCTTACCAGAGCCTGGGCTGATTTTCGCCCTTGAAAGACGCCACCGAGATCCTCCGCCGCGCCACGGCGGAACTTGAGCCGCTGAACGAATCGGGCAGACGTCCCCCCGGCCCTTCCACGCCTCTTTGCCGCAGCCGTCACCGTCGACGACGCCGCCGGAGGCCACCACGCTTGATCAGCTCCGCCCGAAACGCCTCTCCAGCACCGCCGCACCACGGCCGCCGGAGAAGGGAGCCCGTACACCACAGATCCGTGGATCTGCGAGCACGGGAAGGCCGGCCACCACTCGACGGAGCTCCACCGGAGCTCCACCGCCGGAGGGGGAGGTCGCCGACACCAAAACGCCCACCAGCCGCACCACCGCCTCCTCAGCGCCGCCGGCGGGAACCCGCTCGCCTCTACTCTATTCACACGAAGTGGTCCGGGGATCCCCCACCCACACCGCCGCCGGAGCGGACGGGGGAGAGAGATCCCGCGGCCGGCGACGGTGGGAGTGAGGCGACCAGGCGGTTCCAGAAAAATCGCCTCTTCTGACGCGAGAGGAGGAGAGGGGAAACGTGCGGGCTCTCTGTTGGGGGGGGGGGGGGGGAGGGGTATAGGTTGGTTGCTAAAGCAATTTTAGCAGTATGTACAGGAGTAGGGGTATAGGCCTATAGGGTGAAAGCTTGGGCAGAAATTTCTGCTCCAAGTACTATGGTGGTAATAAAATTGTATAAATTTCTGCTCCAAGTACTTTTTGGGTGAATTTTCTTTGGCACTCATCTTAGTTTACATGGAAATTTATACAATTTAGTAGTTCGTGATTTTTAGTACCTAGCCCTTTTGTAAGAATTGAACTTGTTGTTCGTATTTCGGATATGTCATATAATCATGTGTTGTGACTTGTGAGTAGTATATTCTAAATCCTGTGAACTTCTCTAATCTCTGAAGGAAGTATCCCCTTGTTTTGTTCTGAGCTAGCTCGTCAATAAAGTGTATAATGGCATTTATAAACTGCAAAATGCAAAGCGCACGGTGGATAGTGATATTTATAAGTGAAGAACTGAATATGTATGCAGGGTTTGTACATCAGGATCTCTAAAGGAATTGTGTTAGTAAGCTTAAGCACTTGTTTCTTAAAAGATCTGCATTTGGTCGGAATTCAAATGTCTCTCCTGACAAATCTGTTCTTCATACCATCCCCAAAATTGTTATATGTGATGTTAAGATCTGGCATCTTTCTTGCATGTTTCAACAGTCTGCTTGTAGCAGTTGAAGGCTGAAGCATTTTCTTTGCTTTACTAATGCTTACATTTGGTTGAGTTACGTAAGTGAACCTTTGGCTATCTTAACTTATATCCAGCCATGCAAACTTTTGTTAACACTTAGTTTGACCATATGTTATGTATACACATTCTGAGAATAATAGCATGAATTTGTTCCCAGTTTGCAGCCTGTGAGAGAAACACGCGAAAAGCAAGTGCAGCTATGGAAAGATCTGATACTTGATTACTGTAGAAGTCAAAAGATGTATATAATCTCCCTGGACGAAGATTTTCCGTTGTTCTCCAATCCAAAGATTGATAGTAAGCTGTATTTATCTGAACCTTGCTTTGGTTCTACTGTTCTGCAGTTCAGCAAAACATATATGATTAGCTAATCGTGGTATTATCTGGTATGTTGAACATAACATAGTGATCTGGCATGATGGTAATGTGTTTGAAAGGCCTCCCATGTAGGCTTGTGAGCATGATGTACTATTGTATACATGAAAGTTATATTTACTTGACTAGTTTACTATACATATGGATATTTCTTTTGGACTGAAGATACATGCTTCCTATTATTCAGGATCTCTAAGCTATGAAGCAAAGGAAGTGTTCCTTTCAGCTCTTGTTACTGAAGGTTTATACTGCACAGAATCGAATCTTCCAGTTATTGATGCAAGCTCTATTTAGTTTTGTGCTGTGCACCTACTTAATCCAAGTTCAAACTGCAGGGCGTGCTGAGTGGATTGACAAAAGTCACAAGAAGTGCCTCATTCTTTGGCTACGGATTCAAGATTGGGCCAACTACATATTAGACTTTGTAACTTATATTTGATTTGACATTTTTCCTACGGAGCTATCATTTTATCAACAAATAGTGGCAGTTACTTAATCATACCATAATATTTGTCTTGGTGTTGTGCTTGTAGGTGAGGGAAAATGGGTTGGAAGTAACGACAATTGAAGATATACGCTCTGGAATTGAAACACATGGAACCGGTAAGTACACCAAACTTCAATGTGATGAGTTTTTTTCTTTTGAAATTGGAAGTGTTTAAATTAATAGTGAGTGTTCTGATTAGAAATAATAGTGCTATCTTTGGCCGCCGCACACTCCACACCCGGAGGAACAGACCCCAAAACACTCCCACACACCCAGAACTCCTTCCTATTTTAGCTAGCTCATGGGCAACCCGGTTCCCAGTTCTGCTAACTTTGCTAGATTTAAAATTTTGCAGATTTCGCACTAGCTCTTTTGCTTCAGAAATAATTCCTGAAATAGCTGATTTACTCCCGTCCGTATTCAGTTCGCTGATGAGAGCTGCACAGTCAGGCTCAAGATGCACAGGTCCTGCAGCAGTAGCGACGATTGCTTTGATTCCCTTTAGAGCGCCAAGAGCCTCTGCATATTCAGCAGATGCACAACGATAAATGGGTCCCCAGGCAGATAGGATAATTTTACCATTGTCATCGCGCAGAACGCCCCCCCACGACCGTTGTTATCCTCACTTGTGGAACCAGCCTCCACATTCAGTTTTACCAACCAGTATCCGGCTTCCTCCATTCTTCCTTTGGTTTCTGACGACAAAGAAGGTTTTTCACACCAGTATCTACAGTACTTGATGCTAGGATGACTGGAGTCATGGAACTTGTCAGGTTTCCAGATCCATGTGTTGTTTCGCTCCAGGCAACTATATCTTTCTTTCCCTGGTCGACAACGATGGGATTCAGATTTTTGGGCTCCCGGAAAGCAGACCAGTAGGACTGGATGAAGCAAGCAGATTGATCAATCCTGCACTTACCATCTCCAAAGATTAAATGTTTCTTAGATGCCATGTTCTCCACAGAGGAATAAGAGTTTTGATCTCATTTCCTCGCTGCACTGGTCCAACAGAATAAGAACCCAGTCAGTCCCGAACAGCAGAATTTCATTTCCGGTGGCAGTACCCAAGTTTCTTTTACACTTTGGCGAAGCTTCTTTGCTCTTGGGCATGAGACCATTGCATGGTGTGCAGTTTCCGGCTCCATACCACAAATGTGGCAAGTGGGGATTATGTCCATGTTGCGCTTGCACCTGTGTGCTTGCACACCAAGGCTGTCAGAAGCAAGCTTCCAGGCGAATACCTGGATTTTAGGTGGAACATCCGTGTTCCAAATGATCTTCCAAAGTCTCGTTCTCAATGTGATGAGATTAGATTTACCATTTCCAATATTCTTGTGACACTAAATGCATTTTCTTGCTTCAAAGCAACTTGTGGCATAAACAGCCTATACATGTAGGATTAGATGTAGCTGTTGGATTTATTGTCATGTTTACCCAGTTTGTCATGTGTCTTTGGCATTATAGTCGCATTGGTTAGTTTGGACAAGCCTCAGTGGGAGCCGTCTGGCTAAGCCTAGGCTCAGAGATAAATCTTTTTTGTTTCTTGATTCCCTAATTGGTTAGTTTGGATAAGAATCTATTGGATTTATGCAGCTAGAGCTTTCCTTCTAGGGCAAACCATTCTTTAAAGCCTGGGATCATCTATCTTATTTACTGTCAGTGGATAAACCAGATGTTACAACAACAACAAAGCGTTTTGTCCGAAGCACGTTTGGTTTATGCCTGCACCCGCCCAACCAAATTCCGGGCATGACCAAAACTTTGGCGAAGGAATCCTGCGCCACGTTTCTCCCATGATTGGCGAAAAAATGAACTGCAGTACGTGGGGTGGGCTGGGCTAGCCAATTTTTTGGCAGCCAACCAAACAGCAGCCGCTGCGACATTGGCGTGCCAATTTTTTGGTAGGCCACCATTGGTTGCGAACCAAACATACCCTCAGCACCATACTTGGGTTCAGATATGACACGTCTCTAAGAGGGTTACGCCCCAACGAGTTTTTGTTGGGTTTCATATCCGTAGGAATGACTGGTTTGTACGTTGGCTTGCCAAGCCTATCAACTGTGGGACCGGCTATGCCTAAAACACGCGGAATTTGAATAAATCAGATTTCATCCTCCAAAAATCATATTCCTGCTTCTATCGCGTCATGACGCAACCTTCCCTGCACAACTATGCTCTCCGGAGCTTAGGCCGTGACATAATTTGGTGGCGGTGCCCCCATCAGTAATACATAGGCCATGCCCGGTATCTCATAATTAAAACCGTTCTTATGGTGTTGTTGCTAGTTTGGATCATTTTATTGTGTGGCATCTGTTGCAGAACTTGCGGGAATTGATCGTGGTGTCCTCGTGAGAGCTTTGAGGCTGTTGGAACAAAAGGGAAAGGCAGTTATCTTTAAGGGCACCTCAGCGGATGATGAAGGCGTCAAATTTTCTGTTTAATCTTCATGCAGTGCCCAGTTAACAGATGAATAATCTTGATCGGTGTACTTGAATTTCATACATCCCTTTTTACCTATATGCTGTCATGCTGATCACATCCTTCCCGAGTATCTGTCGCTATCTTTCTCACCGCTTGGTATTTGTAAGGCCTAGTCCTATTTCTCCAAACTGTTTTGTAATTGAAATTGCATTCATTTCTTCAGCAGCTATACCTATGAAACCGTATGCTATGTGTCAGTAAAGGCTATGTTGAAGTGGCGCCAATGATTCTAACCTAATGTTCTGTCTAATTCAATCTGTTCAGTACTGAGCATTGTTTGAAATAGAAGAAATTTGAAAACTAACTGTAAATGAGGCGAGCTTTCATATGTGGAAGAAAGGAATAGCTCGTGGAAATTCATGTCAATTTCTTGCTGATTGCAGTTCAATTCCTGCAGATTCTTTCGAGGCACCTAAACACCTCTGTTGAACCGTTTCTCCATCTCATCTAGCGTGAGAACCAAGCTGTTACTATACTAGCATAGTAGTCCGTCCCATATAAGATGTTTTGGATCTTCAATGTGGACTACATACAAACTAAAATAAGTGAACAGACACACTAAACTGCGTCTATATACATGTAATTCAGATAAAGTTAGGATGACTCCAACGGGCCGACGCAAACGGATGCGTGTTTGGCGCATCCGTTTGCGTCGGCAAACGGAAAGGCCAGTCCGCCCATGTCCGCCCTTGGTGGCAGTGCGTCCAATGGCCTGACGCATCGCAAATGGACACTTATTTTTTGTGTGGAAAGATTTAGTAAAAAGGCCATACATGGCCTTTTTCTCTCATATATAGGGGGAGAGCCACAAACAGCCTTTTACATTCATAAAATATAAAAATATAAATAAAATGCCCGTTGCGGGTATCTACTTGTCGTCCTCGAGGACGACGTACTCTGGCGCCTTCCAGAGATGCAGCGGTGGAACGACGGTCGGCGGCGTGGGGGGCTGCTCCTGCTCCGGGAGGGGTGGCGCCCGCTGGACCTCCCAATGGCCACCATTCTAGATCCAGCTCTGCCCGAGCAGGCCTGGTGTTAGGGGCGGCGCCGGAGGCAGTTCCACGTCCATGGCCTCCCACCATTGGCGTGGCTCCATGGCCGCGGCCTGCAGGGCCTCCTCCTGCTCCCGGGCGACGTCCTGCAGGACCATCTCCCAGCGCTTGGCCTCGTCCTCGGCCATGGATTTCTTGGAGGCCTCGAGAGCGGCCTCGAGATGGGCGTCCTCGTCGTCCACCTCCATCTTCACTGCTGGTGGAGGCGGCGATGGTGGTGCGCCAATCCGCAGCGCGTGCGGCGGCACTCGTGGTGCGCCCCGCCGCAGTGTGTGCGGCGGCGGTGACCAACGGCCGCTTGGCGGCTGACGTGGGGGTACCACGGCAAATCCCATGGTTCGGTACCTAGGGTTGAGTTTGGGGGAGAGAAATGGCATGGCGCTGGTGATCACGACGACTGACAAGCAAGATTTACCCGGGTTCAGGCCCCCGGAGGGTAACACCCTACTTCCTGCTTGTCTGGTATTTGATATACGAGGTGTACAATGGAGCTACAATGGCGTCCCGGCGAGATGTCGATCGCGCTAGGGTTTTAGTGGTATGAGTATTGCGTGACCTAGATCGGCGGCCCTCCCAACCTTTATACAGGAGGCTGGGTCTCGGGAGTTCGCAACCGACCCGGTTTACAGACAAGGTAAGTCTCTACCGACTTCGGCTTCTCTTGTCTTGAAGTGTACGTCTCCTTGTTGGGCCCCTTCGTGGGCCTTGACCGTAGGCTTCTGGTTGGCTTGTTATTGGGCCTTAGCTTATACGTGCACCAGGTGTCCTCATGGTGGGGTACCCGAAAGGTAGGTCCACATCAGCGGCGTTGGAGCCCGCGTGTAGAGCGCCTGCCGCCGCAGGCTGTGCTCGTCACTGAACCACGTGCCCCAGTTGGGGGACGTGGCCGCGAACGCGGGGTCGTCGCGGACAGACCTCGGGAGACGCGCGCGGCGGCGCTCAATCTGCAACTCCTGCGCGCGGCGGCTCGTCGGGATGGGCGGCACCGGGATCCGCTGCGGTTCAGGTGCCAGTGGTCAGGCAGTTTCGCATCTGGCCACGGCACCGGGACCGCGTGGTTCCAGTACCACCAGCAGTCCTCGACCCGCACGTACACGCGGTCGCGCCGCGCTATCTCGACGCCCGGCGGCGCGAGGGAGAAAACGGCGGGGAGCGGCACCGGGGATGACGACGGGGATGGGGTGGGGGTGCGGCGGCGGCCAGAGGACGAGCCTGCCTTGCCGTCGTGTTTGGCCTTGCCGAATCCCGGCCACCGGAGCGACATGGTGGCGGTGGCTAGGGTTTTGGTCGCCGGAGAGGAGTGGTAGTGGAAGGGTGGGAGTGGGGGCGGTGGGTGGGGGCTGGTCGTCGCTATGCCCTGGCATTAAAAAGAACTAGGCCAGGGGAGGCTGACCGTCACCGTGTCACTGCCACGTGGGTCTGGGGAGGACACCACGCGTGACCACGCGGACGCGCAGTCAGTCCGCCGCGGGTCCACGCCGATGCATTCCTAACCCAAATTTGGGCCAGGAATGCGTCGGCGCGGACGACGGACTGAAATCGACCACGGTCCGATTTTGCGTCGGCCCGTTGGGCCCTGGTTTTGGTCCAACACGACTCAAACGGACGCGCGCGGACTCGATGCGTGAGGACGTTGGAAGTCATCCTTAGAACATCTCATAAGTTGGAACGGAGTGAGAAGTAATTAGTACTAGAGACTTATCTTTCTTGTGTTATGCCCTATCACTATCAGGTTTCAGGCTAGCCACCCTAACAAGAGCCGGGTTCCACCCACTCATGTCTACACCTGGCTTGCAGCAATTCAGCACGCATGCATTGGATGCTCTCCAACGGTCACTGACATGTAGGCCATTAGGAATCAATCAGTCGGCAGGGCCGTCCCACCAGAATCTGTAGATTATTTAATTTCTTGCGATTATCAGGATGAAACGCGGCTGTCTTTCGGTCCGTTTCAGTCCACCTCAGCTGCCAGATAGGTGCACATATATCTCCATACCTCTCGCCATCCATTAATTTATTGTCGTTGGGAGAAGAAAAGAAGGAAGAATATATCTCCGTTCATGAGCAGCCACTAATAATATGAAATGGGATCCGCTTTCATATTGTAGTGGATGGGCATTTGATTTCTAGCACTGCCCGCATAACGTGAACCCGCAAAACTGTTTTTAGGTCGCGCAACGCGCGTTTTTTTTGGCTCGAAGCTGTTTTGAGGGTCGGCTTTACGGGTGCTGCTCCGCCGCGACTCGATCAGAAACTGTAAATGCAAAACATGAAGTAGACATAAATGTCATAAAAATGGAATAATAAATAAATAAGAACTAAATTATAAATATTCTTATTACAATAACAGTACATTATGAATCATCGTCAATAGTTTATTACAATAAAAGTTCGAATCACAGCGTCTGCTTTGCAAAGGCGGCCAACCTTGGATCCTTGCCGCTGCTTTGCATACCGGTCCTCGAACTCCTTGATGGCGACCACCATTTGCTGCCGCCGGCTTTCAAACAGCTTCTCCACGTCGGAGTCGTCGGAGGAGGACGAATCGGAGAGCACGAACTCTTCTTCCGGGCTCAACTCCATCTGAAACGGGCACCGCATAATCACTACATGTTACTCCGTCCGAAAACAAAACGAAATCGAGCGGAGATGGACTTACCGACAGATCGGCGGCGGCGCATATTTGGCCGGAAAGGGTTCTCCACGGACGGGGCGAGCCGGAAACCGGCGGCAGGGTACGTCCGCGGCCGGGCGACTCGCGTGCGGCGGGGCGCCTGCAGATGCGGCCGGGAAAAGGGGCAAATCGCAGGCGGCGGCGGCGGCGAGATGGGGAAGAGGGAAAAGTCGCGTGTGGTGAATACTCCCTCCCGCCAACCGTTTTCACCATATAAAGGGCCCCCTCGGTTCGGCGGCGAAATCTGCGTATTAACCGTTCCGAGGACCGGATTCACGGGGGCCCTCAAAAAGTTTTACGGGCCGGGGAGTTTTGAGGGTTTTGTTCTCTACGTTTTTAAGGTTTCGAATCTGTATCGGACGGTTATTTTGCGGGTTTGGCTTTTTGCGGGCTCCGCTAGATATGCTCTAAAGCAAGCAGGTCCCATCTCCCATGGAACGATGATTCGACGAGAGCGAATAAATAAAACCAGCACGCTAACCTGTACTGGAGTAGCAAGCAAGCTGCAACTAGCATCAAGATAGACAGCAGACGGGCGGGGGTTCATTTGCATATAATAGCCTTGCTCCTGGCTCCTTTCCCCAGCTCCATTATTGGTTCTTGCGAGGGGCGGAGAAGCGGAAGCAGAGAGCAAAGAGGAGATCAGTCCTTCAATCGGTGAGGTTTTTTCTGTTTCGGTTCCTCTCCTGATTCCTAATAGCAGCAGACTTGATGAGCACGCTGTTCTGGTTCTTGGAAAGATAGGAGGACAAGCGGGTTTTATGATGGCGTCTAAGAGGATACAGAAGGAGCTCAAGGATCTGCAGAAGGATCCTCCTACCTCATGCAGTGCAGGTCTTGTTCCTTTCTTGCTTCCTCCTTTTGGCGTGGATTTTGCAGCTCTATGACATGCCCTTGTGCATGAGTCAGATTTTTTACACATGCTTCTGAATGATTTGTTGTGCACATGCTTGCGTTTTCACATGAACTGTACCCTTGGAAAAAATGCTCTGGTTTAGCAGTTATTTGGAGTAACGCTGTATGCTCTGCTCCCCAAATAGGGAACGGAGAGCAGGTGCGATGTATCTTTGGAGTTCATGATGAGGTTTATGCATGAACTTTGACTTGGATCCTCGGTGAACTGACACAGCCGCAAAGTCTGTCCAACACCTAACTGATGCAATCATGCAGTTAGTAATGAATGTCACAGTGGTTGACGGTGAATACTGTGTTTACCCTGAGGCGCTCTAACAAACGGCAATAGTCTATTTGATAGCGTAACAATTAATGTTAGCACTCGAAATGGATTTCAAACATCTAGGTTGGTTCTATACCCTATTCAACACTAGAGCATGCACTAAAAGGGAAAATGACCCTTTCACAGCTGCCCTCCACCAAATTTATACGTATCCGTTCGCCTAAGTTGATCACTAACGAAGACAGATAATTGCGTAGATAGGAGGAGGAAACGAAACAACCTGGGGCCGCAAACTAACAAAGGAATGAGAGAAATGATCGGAACCTAACACATCTTGCTCAATCGTGAACACGATAATCCCTGGTTGGATGTGGTGGATCTGGTGGTGTTTAGTTTAGTTCCAAGCAAGCCTGAACATAACCAGTAAGCAACACTGCATATTATTTTTCATGCAATCTGTATTTCAAAATTGTTAATTTTTTTAATTTTCTGATATATAAGGATGGCTCTCTATCTACACTTCAGTTATACGCGTATATAAAAACAACATTCATTCCAACCAACGTATCGGTTAGCTCCATGGTGAACAATAATGAAAATTGATGTTTTTCTTCCAGAAAAACTAGCTAACTTTTGATCTTGTGTTTTGTTTTGTTTTGTTATCGATGTTCTACGGCAAATGCTTACATAGCTATATCTGTTATCTACAACAAAAAAAGCTATATCCATGCTGGTTTCCACGAGTAAGTTGGCATGTGCAAACTACATGGTTATGTTGGAAATAATGTAGCTAAATGTTCCAAATGCTCCTAAACTTGCGCAAACATATCACTTTGTTCTGACGCTCGCTGAACTTGAGCATTATGCATTGTATTACTGTGTCAAACCAAGGTCCTAACCGCATTTTATTAGGAAATATCAAGAGATGATCATGTGACAGTTAATTTTTTTTTGCGAATGATGTGCCAGTTAGATTTGAGCCAAAATTTGAGCTCAGCAATGCACCATGCACATTAGTGTAACTAGTTCTCAGCCGATGCAACTTCAGGCTAGCAGTTCAAATTTTTGTTTTGTTTCTGTAGTTTCAAAGAAAATCTGTATCTGCATAGCCCTATATATTTTATTATGCAAAGTTAGTAAATTTGATTTTATATATAGAAATAAAATGTGTTACGCTGAATTATCTTAGATATATGGAGTATGCAGAATGCAGAATTTTCGTAGATGTATCACACATTAATTTTTAATAGTTGATTGAGCAATATTTTTTGGATGGTGTGTAAATATGAATCTATAGAGCTTGACATGGACAAGATACTACAGCTCCTTTATCTGTGTTCTTATTGAAATCACATTGTCTAAGAGTTGTGAAACATATATAAATATTAATTGCATAAGTTTGTACTCCCTCCGTTCCGTAATGTAAGGCGTATAGTTTTTTGAGGAAAATTCCAAAATGTATTGCGATTTATGGATAATTTTACACATCAAAAAATGTGTTTCAATCCATAACGGAGAGATTTAAAGGATTGTTTTCAATTTGTGATTTTTAGGGACTCCTCTCTCCAAAAAATTCCAGAGTAAAATGAGTCCACTGTAGATAAAATTCACACGTCTTAATACTCGTGCAAAAAACTATATGCCTTACATTCAGGAACGGAGGGAGTAGTAATTAAGAGGCAAGGCAAAGGATTATGGATCAGTCTTGAAAAATTATTGACAACTTGATCTATGGGTAACAATTTCTTTCCTGGTAATCATAAAAAATATCGTTACAAATATAATGATATCATTTCCATTTGACCAATCTAAATCAATACCGAGTCATAGTTACAAAAGTTTGATTGCACACTTCCTAGTACATCGTATAACTCGAAACGAGGTAGGATGTGGGACATTATGTTTTCTTTTTCTCTTAGATTAGTGCTATAATTTCAGACTTTTAGTCAACACACAGATCACGACTTCATGGTGATGGACGTATGCATGATTGCATGAATGGATCAAATAACTGGAACCATTGTACAATCTTATCTAACATGACATATACATGGAGAAAAATGGAATCAACAGTGTCAACACAAAATAATTTTACTGGCAATGCGTATATTTTATGAAATGTAACGCATACATAAACTTTCATATGAAATCGAAGCTATACGTAATCTAGATGTATGGTTTGGGAATTTCGTGCTAATTACTACCCATATAAGGTGGGGGCTTCCACCAATTGAACTATTCATTTATTAAGTGAAGATAGGATGACATAAGAGAATGGTTTGCCTGAGCAACACATTCAGGATTGCTGATTACTGTTCAAACTTGACCGTATTTAGTCGTTCAGTGGCTCCTTTTCCCCTTTTAGTCCATTGGATTGAGCTTGTTTCAGTACTTGTAGTCGTCTTGCGAGTTCATTTCTTGTCAAAGATGTAGGAGTAAAGGGTAAAGCTAGAACGCATGTTAATCAGATACGATGGTCCCAATGCAAATGACTGTAATTCCATCTTGGTTCAATCGAAATACATTTCTTGAATTTTGATATGATACTATTACAGGTCCTGTGGGTGAAGATATGTTCCATTGGCAGGCAACAATAATGGGTCCATCTGACAGCCCATATGCCGGTGGAGTTTTCCTAGTTACTATCCACTTCCCTCCTGATTATCCTTTCAAACCACCAAAGGTATTTGGCAATCACCTAATGATTGACTGGTTCTCTGCATTTCTTCTGTTTCATTTATATTTGTCCCACATGCCTCACAGCCTCAGGCCATTTGAAAGTGCACATCTAAGAATGGAACTCTGGCAGTTGTGGTTCATATGATCATATCTATTTGTGTTGGATAACACGGCAATCTCGTTTAGTTCACCAGTTCAGTTCATTTTTTTGGCTTTTTTTCTAACCTGTTTTAAAGCCTTAAATGGGTTTCAAATGTGCAGTAGTTTTATAAGTTCATGCTAACAAATACTCCCTCTGTTCCACAATATAAATGTTTTAGTCTTTTTCCACATGCACATGCACACACATGTATCTAGACATGTTTAAGTGCATGTGTCATTCTTTTTAGTATGAATCTAGACATGCATGTTTAACACCTAAAACATCTTATATTGTGGAACAGAGGGAGTAGTCTGCAATAGCTTAACCGTCAGGTTCCACGCCACTGAGCACACTTGCTGAAGGCATCTGCTGACTTAGTATGAACTCTTAAGACATAGGGCTGTTTGTTGTGAACTGGTTCTGGATTGTTAATTTGGGCATATACTAATTAAAGTGGATTTGATGTGTGTTTTGGTAAGCTGGTGTTTTAGTTAGATTCTTATATATGGTTAGCAAATTGCCCCTACAGTTTTGCATATGTGAACGCTTGGTGTGGTGGCTGTAATGCTCCTTCAGTTGTGTTCCCATGAAGTTTGAATTTTTTTTTTTTTGAAACGAGGAAGTTTGAAATCTTAGCAGTGTAGTGTACACAAACTTGTTCTAGCTTCTGATTGATAACCACAGAATGGCGTAGCAGTATGACCATACTAATCACTGAGGTGTTCGTTTGCTTATTGTGAAGGAACAAACAACTAATTAAGCTCTTCTGTAATTGTCTTATGCGAGCTTATTTTCCATACTGAACATCCATAGCTTTACAAAACAGAAATAGCAAAGCATCATCAAATTGCGCAACATATGACCTCTTTGACATGGCATGTGCAGGTGGCATTTCGTACCAAGGTGTTTCATCCAAACATCAACAGCAACGGGAGCATTTGCCTGGACATCTTGAAGGACCAATGGAGCCCTGCTCTAACTATCTCCAAGGCTTGCTACTCTGACTTGGTTAATTAACCCTGCTCTTAACGGCAGGGCTGACCCAACTCATATACAGAGTATATAACATCTGCACTCTGTGTATGGGGTTTCAGGTGTTGCTGTCCATCTGCTCCCTGCTGTGTGACCCAAACCCTGATGACCCCCTGGTTCCTGAGATCGCCCACATGTACAAGACGGACCGGCACAAGTACGAGAGCACCGCGAGGACCTGGACTCAAAGGTATGCAATGTAATAAGACGGGCGGATGCATCGCCTGGAGTCGTTCGATCTCGTAACATTCTCGATCCGTGTGTGTTGTATGTATGGATCATCAGACAGGCTCTAATGTTGCTCAACTGGCGCTGAGAATTCGAACATCGAACCGGTGTTAGATAATTTTGATTCAGATAATGTTGCCACCTACCAAGTACCAACAAGTCACTGTGTTTGCAATGTAGTAGCGGTTCCTTTTACCCCTGTTTTAGGAAACCTTAAATTGCTTACCCGTTGCGTGCTTTGGAAAGAATCGAGTTTGTTTACCTACCGCGTTCAGTCACTGCACGAGGGTTGTCCGCTCAGCTGGCGTTAAGAGAATCGATTACTACTGATGTGGTGTATGGGAGAGAGGAAACAAAGTTCGAATTTCAAAGTTGTGTTCTTGGGCTGTAAATAAATCGGGTTGGCGAGATGCAGGCAACGCAGGAGTATCAGTGTGCATGCGTTTGATACATGTGCATGCGTTTTCACTGCACCAAGTCCACTCCACTTCCTGCAGACGAGAAAACAGGAGAATTCCGACGCCGTCCTTCAACCGAAAAGCGAGTTCGTTCCATTCTACTTCTACAAACTACAGTGGAATTGCTTGCACGCACACACAGCACCGACCAATAATTTGCCATGTTGGGAGTGTCTTTTTTTTCCCACTCCCTTGTTGACTATAAGAGCATCTCCACCGGGGGCCTCCAAGTGACCCCCAAAGGCCCATTGGAGATCCGAACGGCCAAAAACGTCACCAGCGGCACCTCCCAAAGGGTCACCCCGAGCAAAAACATGTCCGGCACCCCAAAGAGGCCTTTGGAGGCCTCTTCGGAGGTGCCGGACATTGCCCGGACATGGGCTCTGACATGGGTGGCCCGCCCGTCATAGAGACAGGGTCCGTCTCGCCATGGGTTTAAGGCGCCGTGCAAGAGGCCGTTCCACCCGCGTTATGGCGACGCGTTTCCACAGGCGACGAAGGGACGGGACGGCGATGCGTCTCCCGCACGCCTCGCATTTACGGCGGCGCCTGCTGAGCGCCCAGCCTTTCCCGGCTTCCCAAGCGGCGCAGTGGCGGAGACGTGTCGCCGCCATTAATTCCGACGCGACGCGTGCTCACCCGCCCGGCGCTTCCCGCCCTGAGCCACCGCTTCCCGCCGAGACATTGGGCTGGCTATAAAGAGGCCCCCGCCGTGCAGCCATTTCGCCACACCAGCACCGACGCTCGCCGGTAGCCATTTGAGCACATAGTCCAGCCGTAGCCAGTTGAGCACATAGCCATGCCTCGCCGCCTCGCCACCTCATGGGCCACGCTCACCCAGGCAGCGCGCCGCGCTCACGGCACGGCGCAGGAGGACGCCGCCGCCGACGAACTGCCGTTCGACTGGGCGGATGTGGACGACGTCGACATCGACGAGCAAGAGGAGCAGGAGCCGGTGCAGGACCCGTACCCCGGCCAGGAGCCGCCGTCGGAGCTCGACGAGGCACTGCCGCCGCCGCAGCAGGCGCCGCAGCAGCCGCTCCCGCCGATGTGGCCTGACCAGGTGGTTGCCGCCAACTCGTTTGAGAGCTTGCGCAACGAGCAGGCAAGCCGCCAGGTCAGGCTTGGCTACGAGGCGGCTGGGGACGCCGTGGAGGCCGCAATCATCCAGGCCTCCATCCTGACCGCGGAGCGCGACGAGCGTTGCCGCGCCTTCATGGCCGCCGAGCGGGCGGCGTACGAGCAGCTCAACGCCCAGGCGGAGGAGCCCACGCAGCAACAGCTCATCGCCCAGGCGGAGGAGTTAGCGGATGCCTCCCGGCTGCGCGCCGAGCGGGAGGCGCACGAGGAGCTGAACCAGATGCGCCGAGCGGGACGCGCACGACGAGCTGAATCAGACGCGGCCGAGAGGGATGCCATGCGTCGGGCGGCGAGTCAGCTCCGGCAGGAGAGACGTGTGCGCTCCCGCTTAGCCAAGGCCACACACGACGACGAGTCTGGCCCGAGCGGCGGCGTTTAGATTAGGTTTTAGTTATCGTTTTAGTTTTACTTTGCAAACATGTTAGTCTAAGTTTGCAAACGTGTTAGCCTAAGTTTACAACTTGTATCGATTTAATTTAAATTTGTATGTTTTAAAAATAGTTCGAATGCCGCGACCGGCACAAGTTTCCGCCCGCAAGGTGTTCGATGATTTTCTCGCGTTTGGGAGGCGGACGTTTGGGGTGCGCCGCTGTGGACGCGGTCGAAAACATGGGCGGACACATGTCCGGCACCCCTCAATAGAGTCCCCATTGGGGGTGCCGGACACGAATTTGGACGCCCCGGTGGAGATGCTCCAAAGTTTGACTCAAACAAGCTCGTACTAGTACTAGTGTCCTTGTGCTCTCTCCGGACTTCCGGTTGAGATAGTCGCGCACATGCGAAAGCACCACCTTTTGGCAATGACCACACATGGATAGATGGTCGATCTGCCCCGAATGAACCCTACTCGATCAACTTTTGGCGACTTTGAGAGGACGAGCAGTGAGTGAGATGCAGGGTGCAGCAGCAGCCTTGTGCCTGGGCAATAATACCGGCGGCACAGGGTCTGTTGGTGGTTGTGGCATCCCAAAAATGAAATCATGCACAGCTTTCACGTGAACCATTGGACGTGGCTGTACTTTCTGTAATTTCCGGCCATGCGTATGTGGCTGCTTGGCGTGCATCTCTGGAGCATGGAGCGGCTATCCCGGCGGCCATCACGGCGGCCGAGAAGAGCCAAGGCGCAGCAGGACGAGGAGCACTGCCCGCCGCCGGTGGAGGCAGCACCACTCCGTAATAAAACCATGGCATGCCAGGACGCACCGCAAGGCTCCAATCCACTCCCTTTTTCCCCACTGCGCTCGGCTCGGCTGCGTGGTGCTGGTCTCGTGTCCCGAGCGAGCGCGAGTCGCGGCATTTGGGCGATGGATGGAGCCATTGCTGCTACCGGCCATGCGTTCCGGTTTGATATGGTGCGACTTCCCATGCAATCTGGAGCTATCTATCTCTTCCTTCCGTGGCTAGGGCTCGCTGCACTGCACTGCAGCGCACGCTGGGCCAATGCCTGTCTCTGTCTTTTCCAAGGTGCAGTCAGTACCTCATTCGTGGCCCGGACCAAGATAACGGAAAGTGCTCACGGATGCCACAGCGTATGCGTCAAAAAGCTGCCGCTTGTCCACGCGTATCAAACTTTCTGACTTTTTTAGGGTTTAAGGTTTAGTGCAAGATCTTGCAATAAAACATGTCTAGATACATGTGTGCAGAAAAAGGCTACAAAGTTTTATATTTTAATACAGAGCGAGTAAAAGGTAAGAACACTAAGGGCTACTTTGATTATATGATTTTCAAACTGAAATCATATAGAAATTTTTCGGTGGAAGCCATTTGATTCATATAATCATATTTCGTAGAAAAAAATCCTATAGATTTTTTGTAGTGTAAACTTTATAGAAAAATAATATGAGGTCTCACCTCGTGAATAATTCCTTCACCATAATTAAAAAAACTCTCTCTTCCGATAGGATTCATTAGACATACCATTCCATTCCTATAGGATTCCTATTACTACACTTTTCCTTATGAATCAAAGAAGCCATAAATACATCAAGATTAACTCTTTTTAGATTAGAACATATCAGCCACGCCACCCCAAATTGTGTATGTCACCATGTCCGTCATAACGGGGGATGGCTCATCTGCGACTCCGAAACAAAGCAAAGGCAGCAAAAAAGGGGGACGTCATCTTCCTCCCTCGAAGATTCGCTTACCGAGTACATTAAGGAGGTATCACTGTACTCGAATCGCAAAACAAAAATGCACGAAGAGAACAAAGAGAGATGAGACACCTATTTCGGCATGTAAGACGATAGGTAACTCAAGAAAATAGGCCGAGGAGCAAAAGATCATGTCCATCGACACGACAAACATGAGCCCGAATTGGAAGACTTACTTACCGAGAAAGTCACATGTATCATGGAGGAGAGGAAAGCAAAGGCAAAAAAAAAAATTGCATTTTTGATGATGTAGTGTGATTTGGATGGATTTGGTGACGTTTTGGTGGACGGACTTAGTGTTGGACGAGGCTTGGTGTCTACCGTGGTACGGCCGCACTTTGATTATGTACATTTTGGTGGTCGAATTTGTTGTTGGCATTCATTGTTTTCTTCCAAATAAAAAAAAAGGAAAGAGATAAGGCCAGGCGTTTGGGGGTGCTGCTGGGGGCGCCACCCCCATTTGTGGTGGATCTTAAGAAAACTTCATAGCATCAAGATCATTGTACTATTTTTTTTGTCATAATCGCTACAGACATAACCTCATTGTAATGAGCGGTTTGAATAATACATCTGGTCCCCTACTTATAGCACAAAGAAAAAAAAACACTTGTATCACAAACTGAGAGAACTGTATAAAGAATTTAAGTCATTTTATAGCAATTTCCAATTCTTTCGTTACAACATTTAACCTAAATCAAGTGTATGACTATTTTTTGAGGTACCGTGGCAACTCACTTGTATCTTGTTTTTAGTTTGCATATTGCTATGTTTTTCCTATCATGCCCACTTTTTTTTTTGCGAAACATAGTACATATGCAAACGATCACAGACACGTGTGTACACTCAACTCCATGAACGCAACACCCTATACCTATGAGCACATCCGAAAGATTGAGCTGGCAGATCAGCTATTGACATTGACAAAGTCGTCACGGGCGTCTCGCTGTCGACGAGAAATTGCCTCCCACTAAAAGATATTCCGTATAAATGAGGAACACCATGGTCAAGTCTGAGATTTGAACCCATCCAACCACCGTTTAGTAATGTACATTTGAACAGTTTGAGTACAAGTGAAAATAGCAGCGTCCTCGAGCAACTGGCACCTGTTCTGGTGGTACAGGAAGAGTAAAAGTTTCACACAGAAGGTACAGATTTGATCTCAACCATTGCATTGTGCCAGGTAGTAACTCCATATAACACCCAGATTGAACATGCATATTTCTGCCAAGATCTGAGAAAACTCGAGATGTAACCTGCATCCAACCACTCGACGTGGCTCTAGTAAGACGGTAACTACTCAGTGGGGAGGGCATGCATGCACAGCTCTATGGGGGACAGCGCAACAATTAGCTAAAGCCGGACACACGCAGGACCATTCTTTCTTTACTTTAAGCTCATCCCTAAAATTAAGGAGAACAAAATATTAGTAAAAAACTTGATTTAGCGGTATTCTGAAACAGTAACAGGACCCGAATGATCCGGCGATAATGATACTCAAGTAATCAACGAAAACAAAATCAATGGCGCATAGGTCAATTAGTTGGCCACCTGTCATTGGTTATTGCAAAGCGCAGCTCACATGTCACCCGTCGCTAAGCCTTAAGCGAGTGCCATATCGAACTCCCGGTATGTATTTTTTTTGCTTGTGCGCATTGATGCATACAATACATACAGTAAGAGTAGTTTAGTCTCCCCAGCTCATATCTCTTGTTTGTGTAAAAAAATTGAAAAATATAAAATACTTTAAGAATCAGAGACAGACATATGCAAGTGTTCTACGTGCAAAATTTCGTATACGAATGACATTTTTTGTGCTTGCGGCAAAAAATCAGTGTTGTAAAAAGACATTTTTAAATGCTATGTTGGCCACTGTTTTTTGTTTTTTTCACAACAAATGTTATTTCTTCACGAAACGTTACACGTATGTAGATATGTTTATCCCTGATTTTTTTTTAGAATTTTTTGGGCGTGGTTTTGAATGTTTTTCGAATTTTGTACAAAAACATAAGCATATGAGGTCGGTAGCAATATTTGAATATATGTGCGTAAACAGGCTGTAAAAATTAAATAACGGTACTTTTGATGAGTTGGAGAATAAAAAAGAGAAACGGGAGGTAGATTATAGTAAGTAATACTCCCTCTGGTCCGTTTTAAGTGACGTGAGAAATGAACTGGACATGTACAAAATCTTGTACAACTCACGACAGTTAATTGGGATCGGAGGGAGTACTATATGACATGATGGTTTTATATAGCCAGCACCAGACTATATTAATAGCCTTGCTCTTAAGAGTCAGCTGTAACTACGTGCTCCAAAACAGATTGTAAGAGTGCATGTTTGCTTATGTATCTATTCTATATTAAAATTACATGATGGGCTAACCAGGAAAAAAGACATCCTAGAAAATCCCACAAAAAGTAAAAATAGATGGTCGTTGATTCGCTGAAAAATTAAACCACAACCAATAAATCTTAAGCTTGATGCAAGTTAAAGAAAATTCCCCACGTTTGCCATTATAAAAAAGAAAACTGCCAGCTCCCAATCTCTACGGCGCAATTACACAATATTGCATGAGCGGCCGCTGATATCCACAACTCTAATTGTCTCTAATCATTGACGGATGGATGGGCTCCAATCTGAACGCCTTCAGTCAAAACTACGTGGTCGATGCATCCATGCATGATCCGCCGCCTCAACACAAGAGATGAAGTCGGCATGCCAAGTAGTGCATTTCCAGGTTTTTGCGAATTAGTCGGAAAAGTGTTTATCCTCCCGAGCACCAGTGTTCCTGGTGCTTTCAAAAAATCAAAAAAAAAATTAAGTTTCAAAAAAATCTGAAAAAATCCGGGATACAATTAATGATGTATTCTACAAACGTGCAAAAGATCAACTTCAAATACATTGTATTCGGAGCTGCACAAAATGACAAAATCTAATAAATTTAGAGATTTGAAAATAAGCATACTCAGATCCACAATTTTGTCATTTTTGTGTAGCCCATATTACAAAGTATTTGAAGTTTAGTTTTGGCACGTTTATAGAATACACCAATGGCTACATTCGAGATTTTTTGAAACACGTAAATATTTTTTTCGATTTTTTAAATACGCCAGGATCACTAGTTCCCAGGAGCACAAAATCTCCTCTCCGAATTAGTGCTCTAATTGGGATTGGAATGCACGCAAATGAGACTCGCATCGTTAACATGATTCGTTGAGGAATAGTGATAAAATTACATTTTTTTTTATAGCTTTGCATAAAAGCATAGCGCACAACTCAATCCGATCTCATTCGTATAGAAATGAATTTCAAGCAAGCAAATATCAAAAACATCACAACTAGCAATAAGAGGCAAATAAATAGATAGTTGAGAACTTGCGATGTAGTAAGACAAAGAACAAGTAGTGCATCAATATAATATATTTGTAACTTTATCTGTATTGCCCATGAAAGTGCTTTGAGTATTTTTTTTTCCATACAACAAAATTTCGACTGATAAATCATGCACCTGATTTATATACTCGTTAATTGCTTTGGCCTTCGGCTGTAAACACATTTCAATTTTCATTGTGTCCTCGCACTGCAACACGGTGTGTATGGACAGTCAGCACGCAATGTTTTCCTACGTTGAGCTTATCACTAGCTTAGCATACATGGTCAAGAAAATGAAGGGCATCCTTACAAAATAAATAAAAATCACCTCTTTCGTTATTTAATCAGCATGATACAGTACTATGTTACTGTGTATACTCCTTGGTCGAGCCTGTTGTTTTTGCCTGCCACGTGAGCCCCGGTTTAGCCTTGCAATCTTCAGCATCTTTGCCCAGACACCTCCCACGTATCACGCCCCAAGACACGTGTAAGGATCCTACGTTCACGGTGCGCCGCACGCACGACGCACGCACTGGTACGGTCACGTGCACGCGAGCAAATTTCTCTTCAGTTTGCGGATGGAGACCAGACAGAGACCATCCGAGCGGCGCTTGGCTGCTTCTGGCGAAGAAATCTCCGGTGATAGTCGCGTGGGGCGACAGAAGCTTGGAGGTGCCGGAGCCGGTGGCTCCGTTAAATAAGCTCGGCTGCTGGTGCCATCTTTCTGCTTGCGGAGGTGCTCAAGTAGAGCTTCTTCTGGGTGGCCATGGTGGCGAACAGTTGAAGCACTTTTTCTGTCTCTTCCGTCGATGCAGAGGTGGTTCCGCGAGGTGCGTGTCGCCGGAGGTGTCGGGATACTCCTGGCGATCGGTGGAGAAGTTGATGCAGTTCGGCATGCTCCTGTGGATGAAGGAGAGGGGCTGCATCGGCATCTCTGCGACCTCTTTGGTATCTAATCTCCGATTTTTTCTACTTCTTGATTGCTTCTCTTGCTTCCGTGGTGGAGGGAAGAAGGTGATGGAGGAGTGGTTGGGCCTGTGGCGGCAGATTTCTGCCTTTTTGCTGTTCCTGGAGCTCTACTCTTGCGGGTTCGTTGGCTGTGGCTGGCGACCTGACCGCCGGTGGTGGATCGGAGCGTTGCTCCCGCCGATGCGTCATCTCGCCGTGTGCAAGATCCCAGCGTTCACGTTGGGTGGATATTGCGGCGATCTCAACGAGGTTTACTCCTCTACAGATCCAAGCCGGCGACTTAGCTACTGCGGATCTTCCTCGTCTCCGGCGGCTTGTTGCTGGGGATGCAAGCGGTGGCGGATTGCTCCGTGCAGAGAAGCACTGAAGGACCTAGTTGTAATTTCTAGTTTAGTGAGGGTCCTTTTTGTAATTTGGGGACAGCTGCCCCGTATCTGGATGTATTTCGGTTGTATTTTGATCTGTGATTAATATATCCAGGTATGTGCCCTTCAAAAAAAAAAAAAAGAGACCACCGGCCGGCGGCCGGGCATATGCCCGTGCACGATCGGGACCAAGCTTTACTCACATCCATCTAGCAACTTCTATTCGTAGCGACTAGTAGCTGATCTCGTCCAGTAACTGCTAAACTATGTATGGTCCATACCTAGCTACTCCCGCTTAGCGTAGAGCAGTGTCACCGCTGAGTCATTCAAGATGCATACAAGGAGTACTACTGTACTAGTAGTAGTCAAACCGTAAATTTGATACCACTACTAGGTACTGTATTAAAAATTGAACGGGTTCTTGGCGCTTAAAGGCTAAAGCACCGCGTGCATGCATGCAAGTGCAAAGTTTATTTTAGACTAACGTGGCTACCGTACTGCATGCACACATGCTGATTCTTGACGTAACCAATGTCAGACGTGGGGTCGCTCACTGGTGGGACCCCTGGGCCCAGGCCAACGTGCCAATGACCCCATGTCAAGGAAACGTACGGCAAAGGAGCTGCGTCCATTCAACCTTGTTTGTTGGACAAATTAAAAAAACTACCCTCCGTTCCATAATACTCTCTCCGTACAAAAATAAGTGTTTCAAGTTTGTCTAAAAGTGGATGTATCAAACTTGTGCCACTTATTTTGGGACGGAGGGAGTATAAGATGTTGTAGGTGCTACATATATTGTCTTAGATTCGTACCAAAAAGAATGAATATTTACACTAAAACGTGTCTAGATACACAATTGTACATGTAAATATGGCAAAAAGCTAAAACACTTATATTGTGGAACAGAGAGAATATTGTGGAACAGAGAGAGTAAAAACGACGTGTGCTTCAACCATAAATTCCCTATCCTAATAGTTTATATACTTTGCAACATGATTAATTATTGGATGCTATTGCAGAAAAGCCTAAGATGAGAAAGTCCGGAACAAGCAGTGAAGATGATCAAGTTGGCCCCTCGAGATATCTTCTGACTTTCTCATGGTTGGGCTCCGACGATGGCGAGACTGACGCAATCTGCTGGTATGTAGCTGGAAACTAGATGTTTGTTTGTTTAAACCAGTATTAATGTTTGAGCCACTGTCATGCAACCATGTCCTCTTGTTGACGAAGGCTTTCACGTACATCAGCACATACATAACACATAAACTCTACACACAGAAACATTTCTAGCACGGATAGAGTGCTACACAGGGGCGGAGCCAGAAAAAATGTATCTAGGGGACCAGAGTGCAAAATAATACTAGAAGAGGGGCGGAGCACAAAAATACACAACATTTGGCATAAGTAAGCAGGGATTTAGACTGAAATATCAAAACTCGGGGTGGGGGGAGAGAGGCAGGGCCTCTGCTCGCCCCCTGCCTCCGCCACTGGTGCTACACCCACCAAACAAAAAAATTGCACAAAGTGCTACACACACGCACACATCTCAATTGCTAAGCAAATCAACACACAATCCAAGAAGCTAAACTCCTCATCAGTGATAGCACACACAAACCTTATCGATCCAGCCCCTTAGCGCCTTGAAGAAGTCCCAGACCCAGATCACCACCTGTATCAGCTTCAGATATGCCAACATGATTTGAAGAACATAGCCGGCATAATCTTTCCATCTCTTCGCCGCCTCGGCGTCGCCCTTGTTTCTTGCGTAGGCGGCGAAGCTTTGAATAGGCCAACTAGGAGAATTAGACCGCCGATTGTTGCTCCGACGGCGGTGAAGACTTTTGCGACTGTGGAGTAGTCGACGGGGTGGGGGGATTCGTCGGTGGTGGCGGGCTCGCCGTCGTCGGAGAAGCTCGCTCGACTGGTGGCGTCTTTTTTTGAAAAATTTGGGGGCCAAAATGACATGTTGTGAAGGGGTAATTAAGCAAAAAAAAAAAAAAACGATTGGGGCGGGGGGGGGGGGGGGGGGGCATGGCCCCATTGTGCCCCCCTTGTTTCGTCCCTGCTCTTGTTGACGAAGGCTTTTAGCCCTCGTATTAGCTTGGAATTTTTTAGGTCAAACAAGGATTGTCTCTATTCTACATGGCGCGATCATCTTTCTCTCGTGAGCTAAACGAAAGATCATTCAGTTGGTTGTAAGTTTGACTTTGCTTTTGCACGATAGAGAATTTTTCCAATAGTAATCGACGAGGCAATCACATTTGCTAAAAGAAGTCAAACTGCTTTTTTACATGACATTAGTTTTTTAGATTCCTTGTACAGTATATTTTCGTACATTAAAGATTTTACGTTGTAGATATTGATAAATTTTGCGATATACTTTAGTTATTTTAGAACGAAGGGAGCAATTTGATTTGACGATTCATTTTCATATGGTAGTTCTTAGAAGCAAATAAAATCTATAAAACGTAAGTCTCATATGGTCTCTTCCAAAATAGTGTGATCACCTTCTTTGTTGGGTTAAACGAAGATCATTCAATTTCATTTTAGTTTGGTTTTGCCTTGTACAAAAAAAGGGCAGTTTGTGTAATAGTAATCGATGAGGCCAACTCATTTGCTAAAAAAAAGTCAAACTAATTTAACTTTGACCAAGTGTGTTGGAAAAAATATCAACATATACGAAACAAAACTATTTTTGTCAGGAGTCTAGTTTTTTGACGAAAGAGGCTGTAGCCCCGCTATATTAATATAGCAACCACCCGATATTTATAACTTCAATTATATATAACTTCGATTATATCTAGAACGAGGGTGTAATTTAATTTGACGATTCATTATCACATCATAGTTATTTAGAAATTAGAAGCAAAATAAAATACTAGAAACCGTAGGTCTTTTTTTTTGAACGGGAGAAGGGTCCAGA
The DNA here is from genome assembly GCA_947311845.1 of Poa pratensis. NCBI lineage: Eukaryota > Viridiplantae > Streptophyta > Magnoliopsida > Poales > Poaceae > Poa > Poa pratensis. The sequence continues at coordinate 10,877,755 of CAMZMU010000061.1, read as the reverse complement.
GGACCCCGAAGCTTCATTTCTGTCGGTGGGAAACTTTTACATGGAGGACCCTAAAGAAAATTAAAATTACAACATAGTCCTCGAAATTAACAAAAAGGACCTCGCCAAAGATTGATGAAAGCAATCGAGTCCTTCTCCACCGGCGTTGACAGGGGGCCTCGAAGCCACGGCCGCGAATCACAGCATCGGGGACGAACCACTTGATGCCAAGACTGCGATGAACGCCAGGCTGAAGCCAAAGATCCTCCCACCTGGAGGAAGAAAATCCGTCGGAGCAGACGACTCCGAGGGGCGGAGTGGCCCCCTTGGCTAAGGATAGCGACGGCGAACTTGGCTGCCGCTTGGGAACATCCGCAACTGAAGCTTGACCGCACTCCCTGCTGAGCCGAAGATCTGACCATCTCCCATCGCTTGTCGCCACCGCGACGACGAGGTCGAAAGCAGGCGCCAGAATCCTTGACTCCACACCAACAACCCCCAAAAGAGAGGGCTCTTCGAACTTATTGAAGCAAGCACCTGCAGATCCGCTCCCCCACCGCACCATCCACCATGGAAGCACGCCGGGAAGAAGCTTCTCTAGGCAGTGGTCGCCGCTCGGTGGCAACCCCACCAGGCGCGAAGAAAGGAGAGACGGCATAGCGCCAAACGCCACGGAGGGCAAAGCAAACCCTAGACTACAACCTAGACTACTCTGTACAGAAGGGGCCGGCACCCTAAACCATCTCTACACCAGCCAGCTCGAGCGCCGGCGTCGAGAGGGGCCGGAACTGGAGGCTCCCGGTCGACTCTCAAGAGGAAGAGTAGAGGAGTTTCGAGAGAGGAGGAGAGTGACGAAACCGTAGGTCTTGTTGCTGCATGCGGGCGACTGAATCAGGATGGGCAAGACAAGATTGCATCGGCTGAAATGACGTGACATAGCCCACACCTCACAATTATTGTAGACAATACATTCCCGTCCTAGTACTACCACCATGCTACGGATGGCGACAGTTCCCAAGTGAAACCACGCATTTCTACAAATGAATCAATTCGCAGTGCGTCATGTGCCGTGGACCCATGGCTTTTATATAAAGGAGTACATGGAGGGGTGAGCTTGTGAATCTGGAGAACCGCTGTAGTACATGGAGGTTTTTATGAATGAACCACCGCGAGGGCGGTCCTGGTACTCGCAGACGGACCATATGCCTCGAATTCCAATGGCGACAAGCGACGGAAATAAATCGTCAAACCTACTAATAGGCGTACTTACACCAGAACGGCAAGACCGTGCTAAAGAAAGTTACTACCTCCGATCCATATTAGTGGACACAACTTTGTCTAGATACGCATGTATCTAGTCTAAATACTTAACTAGATACATATGAATTTAGACAAAGCTATGCCCACTAATATGGATCGGAGGGAGTAACATTATTAAGATGGAAAAAAGAAATAAGTACACCATAAGTATTTCCGTGAAAAAGTGTCCAGCATGAACCTTATCTCTTTTTTTCTTCTTCTTGTTGGCAACCTCCTCATGAACCTTATCCATGCGCTGAACCTGAAGCTGAAAGCGTGGTATCGAAAGGAAGATCACTGTTGCATCACACGATCAGCGCCGTTGGACTCGCAGAAAATGCATAAACGAGCATCTGGGCGTGCTGGCAAAGATTTGATCGATCCAGGAGGAGGTGAGGTGAGCACCTTTTGCCCATGCAATGCAAGCATGCGCTGCGTACCAGCAGCGAGCGAGGGAGCCCTCCGCTCCGCCGGATTGATAAATGGCTCCGTCGTCCTCCGGGTCAGAGGCTCCCTGACGCCGGTGCTCCGCCCGACGATTTGACCGGAGTTTCTCTCTTTCCACGACCGACCGCCATCACGTGCCGCCCCACCTCCCCTATCCCGCAAAACGATGACCACGACGGGCCCACCGCGCGTCAGTCCGCCATTGGCTCGTCCCTCCCCTGAGCCATCTGCGTCCCGCGTGAGTGCTGCACTGCCCGGTGGCCCCGCGGCTCAGGGACCGCGCTCGCGTCCGTACGGCCGGCAGAAAAAATATCACGACGGGACGCAGCCTTGTTCACTGGCTCCCTGCTCGCAGCGTGGGAACGGGGCCATGTACGCACAACGCGCGGCTTTTGTTTCTTCGGCCATGGCATTTCTCTGCACTAAAAGCTCTTGCTCGCAAGAGCATCTCCAACAGACGCGGCAAATGTAGCGCGCGTCATATAACGGCCTTTTCCCGCACGTGGGGCCATTTCGCGAGCTCCAGCAGTCATGGGAAAAAGCGCGCGTTCAGAAAACGGCAGCGCGCACTGGCCAAAGCGCTACGTTCCGCGTTAAATACACCGCCCCGCGGCGCGTGCGCGCTCACTCCACGCGTCTCCTCACTTTCCCTCAACCGCTTTTCCTCTCTCCCCCACCGCTCGCGCCACCGCACGGAATCCGCACCGCCAGCCGCCGCCACCGCGCCGCGCCGTCGCCACCATGCCTCCGCGCCGCAGGAACCAGTCCGGCTACGCGGCGTGCGCGCGCGGCCGAACGGCTCGTTCTATGCGGAGATCCGCTCGTCGAGCGGATCTCCCTCGGGACGTTCGAGACGGCGCACAAGGCCGCCCGCGCCTACGACGCGGCAGCATGGCGCCTCGGCCAGAGCCGGCGCCAGATGAACTTCACGGACGTCCACACCGTCCAGCAGGCTATGGATCTGGCGCCTCCGCCGCGCCTCGTCACCGCCGAAGAGCGGACCGCCCACCGCCAGCTCCAGGCCCGCCTTCTTATCGCGGACAGGGACGCGCAGCTGGTGGCGGACTATCGCCGGAGGCACCCGCAAGAAGCCGCCGCCGAGGCGCAGCTCTTGGCTACGTACGCGTCTGAGCGGACGGAGCGGAAGTACGAGCGGGCGGAGCTCCGGGCCCAGCGGCGCCGGCGCAAGGCCGAGGCGGAGGCGCAGCTCAACCACACCACCTGGCACGACGAAGACCCAGGTGGGAGCATCTGTTTTCCGACATCTCCGATACGTCGGAGAGCTCGGACTCCGAATTTGATGTCTAGTAGCTTGTTTATTCAGTTTATGGAGTCTGTTAGTTTAATGTAGTCTGTTAGTTTAATCGAGTCTGTTAGTTCTATGTTTTAGTCAACGAACGTTCGTCTGTTCGTTCTAATAATAAATTTTATTTTCAGTTCATCTTTTGATTCGGTCGTATATATGTTTGATGCAAAATGTTGTTTGTGCTGCGCGCGCTGGAATTTTAGCGCCGCTGCTGGAGCAAAAAAATTAAGCGCCGCGCCACGCTAAATATAGCGCTTCTGATAAAGCAAAACAGGCGCTCCGCGCGCTAAAACGTACTTTTGGCGCTGCAAAAAAAAATTTAGCGCGCCGGCGCGTTGTGCGTCTGTTGGAGATGCTCTAATATATTCAGGCGCAAAAACAGCGCGACTCGAAACAAAATGAATATACAGAAATCCATATGGGCTCATAAGTCATAACTCTACATGCACGCACTGTTTAAAAATATTTTTCAAAATGTCAAAAAACTACACGACATTTTATGTTAGCACAAAAAGTTTCGCGAAGAAAATATATTATTTATGCGCTGTGTAAAAAGACAAATCCGGGGTTTTTAAAATGACTTTGTACGCGATTTTTTTTTTTGTCTTTTTTGCACATGTAAAAAAAATGTATTTTCTTCCCGAACTTTTTCTCTCTAGCAGGAGCTTTGCCTTTCAATTAGAAGAGGGAACCATATAGTGTTTTACGGAGTCCCGTTCTACGGCTTGGGAATTACTGCCGAATAGAAAACTACTAGACAAATGCATACGAATGTCAGCCAGGGCCAAAAGCGCCACCTGCGGGTAAGGGTTGCGCTTTCACTCGAAAATCCTCATGTTTCTTTCCTTCCAGATGTTCCACCAAGCATAGATTAGGTAACCGCTACGCTCTCGTGGTTTGACGTTTCAAGGGCATGCGAGGCATTTGTCCCACCATGCGTCGAGGGCCTCGGAGTGGGTTGTCGTGGGGGGGTTGGAGGGTGCCCTAGCGCCGAGAACATCCTGGCAGTGATCGTTGTGGAGTAAGGACAGTCTTTGCACAAGCCTGGCTGTCAGCAGTTCGGATTCTTCCATGAAGGATCAGACATACAAAAAGCCCGCATTTAAGGACCCGCGAGAGCTTTCTAGCATTTTTTAAGACGGAAAGGCGGCATCCTGCAAGCGAATTGAACCTCTTAGGCTGAGGCAGCAGAATAGTGGCCCGAGGGGGTGAGGTTCCAGGATATCGTGTCGATACGGTCTGGGTCAGTTATGGGCTGCTGCATGAGGTGCTAGATTTCAATGTATTCGCAAAGTTGCTCCGGGTGGATAAACGAGCCACATAAGTGATCCAGCGGTTATCTTGCAGCTCATGCTGCATAGTTCGGTTCTTCCTGGTGGCAATCTTGAACAGTTCGGGACCTCCATCAACCTATCTTTCCAGAAACTAGTCTTTCTCTCATCTCCCACAGATATTGTTGCAGGGGCTAAAAAGGGCTATGTCAATCTCGCTGCAAGGCAAATCGGAACCTGCCCAGGGGCCACTGGAACCACGGCCGGCTGACTCGCAACGCCCTGCCAAAACGTTCGAGGCCTGTCACACCCAAACCGCCTAGCTTCTTTTGGACACACGGGGTTTTTCAATTTATGAGAGAGTGCCCCCTTTTTGCATTTTCAGCATCGTCGCCCTTCCAAATGAATCCCCTTGCGTACTTGTCAATTTTCTTCATCACCGTTTGGGGAGAGGCATGACCACGATGTGGTAGATTACCAGAGTCATGATGACTGATTTTGTTAGGATGATCCTTCCAGCACACATGAGATTTCCCCTGTCGAGCCTTGCAGGCGTTTGACGACCTTGTCAATGAGGGGTTGGAAGTCGATTTTCCACCGCTTGCGGAAGTGCAGGGGAAGCCCAAGATATTTTCCAGGGAAGGAAGCGATTCTTGTCGGGAAGACGAAGATGAGGTCTTCCATGTCAATGCCTTCACATCTAATCGAAAAGATTTCCGTCTTTGCAAGATTTGTGCACAGTCCTATGGCGTCGGCAAAAATCTGCATCAACTGGCGTATGGCTGCAAGTTATTAATGGGAAGGGTTTGCGAACATCCCTGCGTCATCTGCGTAGAGGAGACCCCGAGTCTAGCAGGCCTAGCGTGGATGGGCTGCAGGACGCCAACCTCATAGGCCCGCTGCAAGAGCCTTTGGAGCGGGTCAAGGACAAGAATGAACAACATTGGGGATAGGGGGCCCCCTGACGCAGCCTGCAGACATGATGTATCTTTTTTTTTTTGGAGACAAAAGCCCAGATCTATTAAGAAATCACACCGGTACAGACACCCCTGAAAAACAAGAAAATTACAACGAAATCCTGGGAAAGACAGCCGCCGCTGCCATCAACGCGCACTGAAGGCACGACGCCGCCATCATCGCCCGGTGGAGCTTTGCTAAGGCAAGCAGCCGGAAGTCCTTCAAGAAAGGGGCCTCAAAGGCCCTACGCGCCGAAGGAGAAGCCGTCGTCTTCGAAGTCTTCGCCGGCGATCCTCCGCAAGAACTGAGCCCAAACCGACCTCCTCCGAAGCCGCAGCCCACCGCGACGGATTTCTCCTCCCCCTCGCCTCCACGGCAGGTCAGCAGGAGAATCAGCGAAGTGGTGCTCCATATGCAGAGGAAGCCCAAAAGGCGCTTATTGAGACGAGTCGCGACCGAGCAACCTCCATACGTCTTCCTCCTCGGAAGCACGTCGGAGGCAGCCAGCCAGCACCGCCCGCGCGGCGCCATAGCACCAAGACGGACGAACTCGAGACAGCCAAGAAGGAAGAGAACAGAGCGGGCATCCGCCACGGCACTACCACAACGAGAAACCAAACTAGAGAAACTACAGCAACACCTAACACTAGTATATACAAAAGACGCCTACCACCTAATCCGTCCTCTCGCCGGCCGACATCACCGGAGAGAAAGAAGGATAGGGGCGGCAGCGGATCTGGGCGGCTGACTCTCAAAGCAGAGAGGGAGGAGGAGAAAACGAAGACGGTTCTTCTTGAGAGTTAACTTGGTGCTGAGGATCAGACATGATGTATCTGCACCCAAGGCATCGCGTTGAGTAAAATCCTTGAAGTGGTCGTGGAGAGGCATAGGAAGATCCAGTTGTGCATGCGTTGTCCGAATCCCAGCTTTTCTAGAACCTCAAGGAGATATCAGATATGGCTAACTGACCGAATCGAAAGTCTTGGAAATGTCGAGCTTGAGGAACATGCTCGAAATATTTTTCTAGTGGACTCTTTGATGATGAGGTTTTGCACGTGAAGGAATCTGTCGTGGAGGCATCTTTTATGAACGAAAACATTTTGGTTTTTGGAAACAATCTACCCAGGACAGGGCCAGCCTGTTGGCAAGAACCTTTGAGAATTTTTTTGAGTTGCTGCTAACATAAAATGTCATGACGTATATATGAAATTTTATTTGATTTTTTTTTAAAATGTTTTACATAACAGGGTGCAACCCCATGACCCAAAACGCCGTGTCCATGAATAGCACTACTACGTACTACAATTAAGTTTTTTTTCGCACGAAAGAAACAGAACCTGTTGAAGGGGGAGGGATGGCGCAAACTTGAGAGCACCGCTGAGGCGCCACGGATCGAGCAGACCGGCCCACCAAGTCGCACAGACTGCCGGCACTGCAGTAGTACTTCCGACTTACCCAGCCCATGCCCGTTACGCAGCGCCCCGTAGTTCATTGACCACTTGCACTGCGGCACTGGCTGGCAGCGGCGACCACGGCACCAGTTAACCACAGTGCGAAAACATAGCCGCAGTTTTGCAGGTTACAGCTACACAAGTAAATGGAGGAGGCGTCTCTCCTCGGGGTAATTAACTACAAGCAGTGGCGCGGGATTTGAAATGGAACCTAACCCAAGTTTAAATGCGGGTGGAGGAGGGTTTAAACCTGCAGGCTTTAATTACGGGCAGTGTTAAAAACGTTTCACCGCGGAATCGGGCGTGGGCTCCAACAGAGGCTGTCGGCTGGCTCGTCCTCGGGGGATCCATCCTATAAGACCCACGGCGCTAACGAACCTACACTCCCCAGTCCACTCCCCAAAACTGTCCAAACCCCCAAATCTCCCATCCCATCCATCACCAAACACACCTCTCAAGGTTTTAACCCACACCAGTCATCTCTTCCTCCACGCCTCTCCTCTGCCGCCGCTGCTTATTCTCTTCTTCCTTGCCTTCCGTCCTTGTTCCTTGCGCTCCACTCTCCTCTGCTCCTCCGAGGACGGAGTGCTCCTACTGCCCACACACAGCGAGCTCCTCTTTCCATGAGCACAAATTTACAGAGTTCGAAAACCGTTATTATCCCGGCGCGGCCGTACACACGGTGGTAGAGGACGGGCCGCGGCTTTACTGCTGCCTCTGCTGCTTTGAGTGAGCTAATCCTCGCTCGCTGCTGTTACATTTCTGCTCCCCCTTTTTTTCAGAGAGGAGGCCGTCTTTATTACGGCCACTGCCTTCCCCTGCGCCCGCTTCTGCTCACACTCCGTCCTCCTCCTGCTGCCGCTCCTTTGGTCTTTATTCCCCTGTCGATCCAGGAACGAATCCACCCGTTCAATCCTTCGTCATCAGCTCGCAGCTAGAGGTTTTTAAGGCTGCAGCTTCCTTTCCTGCTGGGGCCAGGGCGCAGGGCCTCGCTTCGTTTCGAGTTTTGCTAGCACTCTCCGTCTTAAAAGTAGTATATATCCTTGTGCGGGTTCCGGTGGTAGAGTAGGAGCTTTGCCATGTCGCGGTCACGCACGGTGCGGATCTTCTGGGACGACCAGGACGTGACGGACTCGTCCAGCGAGGATGAGTCCTGCGGCGGCGCCCGAGGGTGGGGAGGATGGTGCGGGAGCTCCCACCAGCGCCGCTGCAGCAGGCGGCAGTCACCACCGCGGCCGGCGGCTTCCCGGAGCAGCTGCAGTGCAGACCCCCTGGAGTCGTCGACGATGACCGGTCGAGGCGGCAGCTTGGCGGCGGATGCACCGGGGCTGCAGGGGCGCGCAAGCGGCTGGCCAAGGGCGGCACGCAGAGCACCAAGTTCCGCGGCGTCAGGCGGCGGCCGTGGGCAAGTACGCGGCGGAGATCCGGGACCCGTGGCGCGGCGTGCGGGTCTGGCTGGGCACCTTCGACACCGCCGAGGAGGCCCGCGCGGGTGTACGACTCCGCCGCCGTCCAGCTCCGCGGCGCCGGCGCGACGACCAACTTCTCCACATCCGCGGAGTCGGAGACCACGAGAACAATAGGGTGCCAGGCGGCGGCGGGTACGAGTCCGGCGCGGAGTCGTCGCAGGCGGCCGTGACGTCGTCGCCGACCTCCGTGCACCGGAAGGTGCCGTCGATGTCGTCCCTGGCGGAGGACAGGGCGTACGACTCCGAGGCCTGCCAGGGCGGCGCCGGTGGCAGCAGCAGCAGCGGGTGCAGCCTGACGGTGCCGGAGGGCTGGGCGAGTTCGTGGCGTTCGAGGACGCGCCGGTCTACTCCAGCAGCGGCGGCTTCTGGGACTTCGAGCCACAGGCGGGCCTGCTCTACGCGGAGCCCTCATCCTCTGGCGAGGCGGCCTCGTGGGGCAACGCCGGCGAGCCGTGGGCCGCGCCGCCGCAGCAGGAGAACAACGACTACTTCTTCCAGGACTTGCGCGACCTGTTCCCGCTCAACAACCTTCCCGCGATTTTCTAAACTCTTTTTTCGTGTACGTGTATGTCGAGAGTTTTTTGTCGTGTACGCTGTGTATTTGTAGTGCTTTTTTGGAGCTGCCGTATTTCAGTCGACGAGAGATGTACGGTCCAAAGTACTAGAGTTCTCCAAGTGCTACTGTCAAAGATTTCTGTACTGTAAAGAACCTCCGATGGATCCACGACTTGGTCACAGTCCACAGCTAGAAATGGGTCGGCCATGATTTGGTTGCGCAGAAAGCTTGCCCGGGTTTTGGTGGCGGCACACCCCCACCGCGCCATGCCATGAGTGAGCCCGCGAAATTATCTGCCCGATGATCGATGGAGAGGGAGTGCCGTGTTGGTGTTCGCATCGGCAGGTACTGTAAAATTATGAGATTGTCGGAATATGATGGATGTATTATTGAGCCTCATGGGCGAGTATATATAGCGGTACAGGGATCATCTTGGAGTACAAGTCAAGTCAGGAATAGATGGACACGAATCCTAACTCTATCCTATACTACCATAATAATCATATACGTGTATACTCTAACATCCCCCGCAGTCGTAGCGGTAGCGTCGTGAACAACTGGAGCGTCGCGGACGTCAGACTGGAGATAAGCCGAGGAAGAACCAGTAAGCTGACATCCCCCCGCAGTAGGTGCGGGTCGTGGACGGTGTCGATGACGCGATGCTTGGACTGTAAGGATGCTGATGAGGTGCTCAAGCGAGGTGATAGCCCTTTGTGCCGATGTCGAGATAGCCGAGAGCGTTGGGCGGTGCAGCCTTGGTCGGGGTAGCCGTGCGAGGGGTCGCCGTGGTCGATGTCGTGGTCGGGGTTGCCGGTGTCGAGGTAGACGCAGAAGAAGCCGCGGGCGCATAGTGCGCATGAAGAGTGACGGAGTGATAACCCACAAGTATAGGGGATCGCAACAGTCTTCGAGGGAAGTAAAACCCAAATTTATTGATTCGACACAAGGGGAGACAAAGAATACTTATAAGCCTTAACAACTGAGTTGTCAATTCAGCTGCACCTGGAAAAGCACTAGTAACAGGGGTGATGTGAAAGCAGCAGTAATATGAGAGCAATAGTAACAGTAACACAGCAGCAGTAACACGGAGGCAATGGCACCAGAAAATAGTTGATACTACTTCTAATGACATATAGGACCGAGAGCAATGATGATGACAAATGGACCGGGGTTCCCAGCTATCTACACTAGTGGTAACTCTCCAAACAAATAACAGGTGTTGGGTGAACAAATTACAGTTGGGCAATTGATAATTGTAAGGGCATGACAATGCATGCTTATGATAAGATAAGGTTTACTGTAGTATTTAATTGGGCATTACGACAAGGTACACAGACCGCTATCCAGCATGCATCTGTGCCTAAATAATCCACCTTCCGGTTAGCATCCGCACCCCTTCCAGTATTAAGTTGCAAACAACAGATTATTGCATTAAGTATTGTGCATAATGTAAACAACACATTCATCCTTAGACAAAGCATTGCTGTTTTACCCCTAGTGGCAACAACACATCTACAACCTTAGAACTTGCTGTCACTATCCCAGGTTAAATAGAGGCTGAACCCAACTATCTAGCATAAATACTCCCTCTTGGAGATACAAGCAACTACTTGATCAGGGTAACCACAAGTACCGGAGAGCATGCAAGATCTTAAATAAACAATAGTATGATAATATGATGAACAATCTGATCATAATGTAACAATTCATCGGATCCCAACAAACACAACACCAATTACATCATATGGATCTCAATCATGTAAGGCAGCTCATGAGATCATTGTATTGAAGTACATGGGAGAGAGAGTACCAACTAGCTACAGCCAAGAACCCGTAGTCCATGGGGGAACTACTCACAAACCATCATGGAGTCGAAGTGGAGGCGGTGGAGTCGATGGAGATGGCTCCGGGGGTCAATCCCCGTCCCGGCAGGGTGCCAGAACAGGAACTTCTGACCCCCGAAACGAGGTCTCGCGATGGCGACGGCGCTGCGGAAGTCTTTCTGGAGTATTAGATATATATTTAGGGTTTTCGCGTCGGGGTGACTAAATAGGCGAAGGGGCAACGTCGGTGGGTCCCGAGGGGCCACACCATGCGGCGCGCCCTGGGCCCACCGCGCGAGCATGTGGTTTGGAGGCCGTGGGCCTCCCCCTGGCTTGCCCTTCTGGCTCCGTGTGTCCCTCGGAAAAATAGGAGGTTTGGCTTTTGTTTCGTCGAATTCCGAGAATATTGCCCGAACAGCTTTTCTGGAACCAAAAACAGCAGAAAACAGGAACTGGCACTGTGGCATCTTGTTAATAGGTTAGTCCCAGAAAATGTATAATAATGATATATAATGCATATAAAACATGTGACAATGATACATAAAACAAGCATGAAACATCAGAAATTATAGATACGTTGGAGACGTATCAAGCATCCCCAAGCTTAGTTCCTACTCGTCCTCGAGTAGGTAAACGATAAAAAGAAAATAATTTCTGAAGTGACATGCTACCAACATAATCTTGATCCAATAATAATGTAAGGCATGTGAGCTGAGATCAAATCATTCAAAGCAAATGTCTATAGTTGATATAAGAGATAATAAAGCAAGAGTCAAACAAGCTAAAAGTTTTCATGAATTATCGCTTTAAAGACATGAAACCGTACAAGGTTCATTAAAGATGGTTTAAGTATCCAGCGTAGAAGTTCTATCCTTCAATCCAAGCATCAAGCAAATTTTCATAACATAGAAGGATTCAGCCAAGTAAACATAAACATGAACGTCATGAATCAACTGTTTCGAAGTCTACTCAACCGGTGAGCGCAAGCATTTGGTATTGGCACCAGGATGTTATGGCAAAGAGAACATTAATGGGGGTTTGGAAGGCCAATGGAAGAAAGTCTCACAAAGCTATAAGTGATCATTAGACAAGAGGAAGTCTTATAATCGAAGCTATGTAAGGAGTAGTGATTGCCATGCAACGGATGCACATAGAGCTATATGTGTATGAAAGCTCTCCAATGGAACTAGTGGGGGTGCATCCAACTTGGTTGCTCATGAAGACCTAGAGCACTTTTGAGGAAGCTCATCATTGGAATATACAACCCAAGTTCTATAGTGTAAATTCCCCACATAGTTATACTAGTAGAACATGAAAACTCTCTCACATGGAGTATAGGTGCTAAACATGAGCACAAATGATGACTATGAATACTGCAGGTGCTATAACATGAGCACAAGTGTGGATAAAGGATAGTAATGTTGCCCCCTTTTTCTTTATTCTTTTTTTTCTTTTTTCTTTTTTCTATTTTTTTTTCTTTTTCTGTTTCTCTTTTCGATGGCCACATAGCACTTTTCACTTTCAGGGGCAACATTCTAATATGACAACACACTTTTTGGTACATATAACTCATAACGAACAAGACATGATGTATGAAACTGTATGCCTCTGCCAGTGTAGCAGGATATGCAATGATCTAGCGTAACATGGGTAAACCACACATCAGCTGTATAGAATCATGCAAAGCAATATATAAGTGATGAATGACAACAAGTCATGTAATGTAAATGGAAGTTGCATGGCAATATATCTCGGAACAGCTATGGAAATGCTGTGGTAGGTAGGTATGGTGGTTGTTTTGAGGAAGATGTATAGGCTTATGTGTAGGAGAACAAGAGGAAGTCCTCCCACGGGGTTGGATGTACCGGCGAAGTATGCACAACTCTCAATGTGAGCAGAAGGCAATGCACAGCACCGAAGAGGCTAGCAAATTTGGATGGTGGAAGTGCCAAAAACCGTAGCTTAACATTAGTCAAAAAGAACTCACAAGTTTATTGCAAACAACTAGCAGGTTCAACATTAAGAGCATGATTAAAATTCACTCCAAGAAGGGCCGTTCACGGCGGCACAAGTACCCCGTTAGATCCCTCGACCTTCAGCACAACTTAGTTATTACAATGAACTTTCAGACATGGAAAGCTATCAAGTCCAACTACACCTTCAACAATTTTAGAGTTTGTAGTACGGTACAAGCTTAAAGACAACAATCCACTAATGATTTTAACTTAATTAACCAGCAAGCTTTACCATCTAAATACCTCAAAACGTTTGCAAAGAATCAGATTATCAAAGTTCAATGATCTACAAGATTATGCAAGTTTTTCATTATACCACTACCACATGCAAAAATTTCTGGACCAACACATCAACCAAGCAACTCTCCAAATAAATATAAGTGAAGCAAGAAGTACTTTCTATAAAATAACTAATAGCTCTGAACAAGAGATACATGAAAACCAAGAGCTAGAAGCTAAACAGTGCGAAAATGAATACTCAACAAATATAAGTGAAGAATAGGAGTATTCAAATGAAAAAGCGGAGCGTGTCTCTCTCCCAAACAAGATAGATAGGATCCGACATTGATATGATCAGAGAATAAAACTAACAAACTAAACACAAAGACGCTCCAAGAACAGCACATATGATGTGAGAATTAAAATATAGTTTCACTAGAGATGACCTGATAAGTTGATGATGAAGAAGGGGATGCCTTGGGCATCCCCAAGCTTAGATGCTTGAGTCTTCTTGAAATATGCTTGGGTGACCACGGGGGCATCCCCAAGCTTAGGCTCTTCACTCTTCTTGATCACAATATCATCCTTCTCTTGACCCTTGAAAACTTCTGCCACACCAAACTTCTCATAAACTTCATTAGAGGGTTAGTACTCAAAAACATTAATCCACTTTGGTTCTGTGTGACACATTGCAATACTCAATAAAACATTAGCTACAGCCCTCCACGTCTAGAAAGCCTTACTTAAAGTCCACAAGAGACAATGCAAAAAAACAGAGACAGAATCTGTCAAAACAGAACAGCCAGTAAAGACGAATTTTTTCGAGGTACTTCCGTTGCTCAAATCGGAAAAAGTGAAGTTAATGAAAGATGCGTACATATCTGAGGAAGATGCGTGATTTTTTATAGAATTTTTCGATTTTCTCCAGGGAGAAAAGCTCAAATTCGTGACAGCTAAAAATCTGTCCCTGCGCAGAAATCCAAATCTAGCATCATCTAATCATTAAAGGCTCTTCTTGGCACAACAATTCGAAAAAGTAAAGATACAAAGGAGTTGTTACAGAAGTAAGCAAGCTCCTTGACTCAAAAAGCAAAAGAAAAATTACAGAAATAAAACATGGGTTGTCTCCCAAGAGCGCTTTTCTTTAATGCCTTTTAGCTAGGCTTGATAGTTTTAATGATGCTCTCATGAAAATAGAAAATGAAGCAAAAGGAGCATCAAGAAGCAAATTCAAAACACATTTAAGTCTAACCCACTTCCTATGCATAGGAAACTTGTACACAAATAAATTCATATAGAACAAAGTGACAAGCATAGGAAGATAAAACAAGAGTAACTTCAAAAGTTTCAGCATATAGAGAGGTGTTTTAGTACCATGAAAATTTCTACAACCATATTTTCCTCTCTCATATAATTTTCAGTAGCATCATGAATAAACTCAACAATATAACTATCACATAAAGCATGCTTTTCATGATCTACAAACAAATAATTTTTATCAAGCTCATAAGTAGTGGGATTTAAAATTTCGAACCCACATGTAACAATTTTATAACAAGATGATTGATCACTCTCAAATATATGGGACGCTAGATAAAGTCAAGACTTCTCCAATCCCATTTTCATTAGTGGTACAATTAATATTATCAAGTAACATAGGACCATCATCTAGAGCTTTATCATAAACATTTTCTAAGCAAAACTCTTTAGTACCATGCATTTCGATATCAGCCACAAATAAAGGATTATCATAAGATTTATCAAAATAGCATGGATTATCATATATAACAGTAGCATAATTATTCTCACAAGTTTTACTCATAGGAAAAATTTCAAGAGAATCAACAGGAACATAACATTCATCCTCCTTGGGTAAGCATGGAGGGCAATCAAATAATGTAAGAGATGAAGAGTTACTCTCATTAGAAGGTAGGCATGGGTAGCTAATCCATTCTTCCTCCTTTTGTTCATCACTCTCCTCCTCTTTTTCATCTAATGAGCTTTCAGGTTCAGCAATTTTTCTTCCACAGGTTCCTGCAAATTGTGAGTGCATTCTTGTGCATTAATGAGTCTCTCTTTGTAATCAACGATATAAGGATTATTGCTGTAATGTTCTATGCAATAATCAAGGATAGAAGAGACATAATCTTTAAGGTCCTTACAAGCAATACAAGTTTCATAATTTTTAGCCATGAAAGATTCTATCTCAGAGGCTCCCATAAATAAAACAAATTGTTCTACTTCTTCGAACCCAAGATGAATATAGTTATTCCAATGATAGTTCACAATTAAAACTTCTTCACTAAAGCACATTGGAATTTAAGATGTTTAGTATCCTGTTTAGAGCAACAGTTTATATCATGGCGTTTAAGCAAGATTTTAGCAATTGTATTCAACTTTCTAACACAGCACTCATGACTTCACCCTTTTTTGATTCTCTATACTTCATATATAATTCTATAAGCTCCATATAGGTTGTGGGTTCTTCCATAACAACAGTTTTTAATTTTTGGTTTTTCAAATTTTTATGGATTTTCGAATTTATAAGAAAAATAAAACAAGACAAAAATAAACTAAACAAAAATAAACTAAGCACAAATAAACTAGACAAAACAAAATAAAATAAAAACAGAGAGAGAGGTAGAGTGTACTCCCCAGGTGAACTTATGAGTAGAGCTATGCTCCCCGGCAACGGCGCCAGAAAATAGTCTTGATAACCCACAAGTATAGGGGATCGCAACAGTCTTCGAGGGAAGTAAAACCCAAATTTATTGATTCGACACAAGGGGAGACAAAGAATACTTATAAGCCTTAACAACTGAGTTGTCAATTCAGCTGCACCTGGAAAAGCACTAGTAACAGGGGTGATGTGAAAGCAGCAGTAATATGAGAGCAATAGTAACAGTAACACAGCAGCAGTAACACGGAGGCAATGGCACCAGAAAATAGTTGATACTACTTCTAATGACATATAGGACCGAGAGCAATGATGATGACAAATGGACCGGGGTTCCCAGCTATCTACACTAGTGGTAACTCTCCAAACAAATAACAGGTGTTGGGTGAACAAATTACAGTTGGGCAATTGATAATTGTAAGGGCATGACAATGCATGCTTATGATAAGATAAGGTTTACTGTAGTATTTAATTGGGCATTACGACAAGGTACACAGACCGCTATCCAGCATGCATCTGTGCCTAAATAATCCACCTTCCGGTTAGCATCCGCACCCCTTCCAGTATTAAGTTGCAAACAACAGATTATTGCATTAAGTATTGTGCATAATGTAAACAACACATTCATCCTTAGACAAAGCATTGCTGTTTTACCCCTAGTGGCAACAACACATCTACAACCTTAGAACTTGCTGTCACTATCCCAGGTTAAATAGAGGCTGAACCCAACTATCTAGCATAAATACTCCCTCTTGGAGATACAAGCAACTACTTGATCAGGGTAACCACAAGTACCGGAGAGCATGCAAGATCTTAAATAAACAATAGTATGATAATATGATGAACAATCTGATCATAATGTAACAATTCATCGGATCCCAACAAACACAACACCAATTACATCATATGGATCTCAATCATGTAAGGCAGCTCATGAGATCATTGTATTGAAGTACATGGGAGAGAGAGTACCAACTAGCTACAGCCAAGAACCCGTAGTCCATGGGGGAACTACTCACAAACCATCATGGAGTCGAAGTGGAGGCGGTGGAGTCGATGGAGATGGCTCCGGGGGTCAATCCCCGTCCCGGCAGGGTGCCAGAACAGGAACTTCTGACCCCCGAAACGAGGTCTCGCGATGGCGACGGCGCTGCGGAAGTCTTTCTGGAGTATTAGATATATATTTAGGGTTTTCGCGTCGGGGTGACTAAATAGGCGAAGGGGCAACGTCGGTGGGCCCGAGGGGCCCACACCATATGGCGGCGCGCCCTGGGGCCCAACCGCGCGAGCATGTGGTTTGGAGGCCGTGGGCCTCCCCCTGGCTTGCCCTTCTGGCTCCGTGTGTCCCTCGGAAAAATAGGAGGTTTGGCTTTTGTTTCGTCGAATTCCGAGAATATTGCCCGAACAGCTTTTCTGGAACCAAAAACAGCAGAAAACAGGAACTGGCACTGTGGCATCTTGTTAATAGGTTAGTCCCAGAAAATGTATAATAATGATATATAATGCATATAAAACATGTGACAATGATACATAAAACAAGCATGAAACATCAGAAATTATAGATACGTTGGAGACGTATCACGGAGACACGTCGAGGCAGTCGGCGAGGATGCCGATGCCGGGGACGACGCAGCACGAGCCGTCGAGGACGAGGTGCGACCATTGTTTTGCCGGAACTAGGCGCACGTCGGGGACGAAGGCATACTCCGGTTTTGCCAGAACCGAGTACGCATAGAAGAAATCGGTGACGTGGTCCAGGCAGTCGTAGAGGAGGAAGTCGATGCCGAAGACGTTGTCGAGGCCGATGTAGACGAGGCGCAGACCCGGGCTTGCCAGACCCGGGGACACGTCGGGGACGAAGGCACGCACCGGTGTTGCCAGTACCGTGCATGCGGGGGGAGGGACCACCGTGAACCATACACCAACGTCGGAGGGGCCAGCAGAGGAGGACTCGACGACGATTGCGGTGCCAATCAGCAGGGGGTAGAAGGTGCCGATGTCGTCCGCGGTTGTCGGAGTAGACGTAGTCGGGGACGAGGATGATGACGCTGGCGACGTGGTCGTGGTGGACGAAGATGTAGAAGGCGGCGAAGGTTACCTATAGATGGTCGGTGGGACCTGCGATGGCCTGAGGTGGCCATGCAGGTTACCTATAGATGGCGGTGGCGTTACTCGAAGTAGGCGAGGAAGAAACCCGGCGGCTTGACGAAGACCATGCGTGGACGGTGGCGTTCCCGCGCCTAGGGAGGCGACGCGGCGCATACCACGTAGAAGTCGACGCGCAGGGACGGCGAAGAGGACCGCGTGCCACGGCGCTACAGCCCGAAGGGGCAACGTAGCAGCAGTGCGCGCGTCGGGGCGACGGCGGGTGTCGCCAGCGGCATACACACCTGGGAAGGCGCGTTGGCTGCCAGCAACATGGACCAATGGCAGCGGCGCGGCGGCCCGAAGGGGCGACGCGGCGGCAGCCTGTAGCTCGATCGGTGGTAGGCGCGTGCTCAGGGACGTGCTTGGCGGTGCAGGCGCGCGATCGGTTGATCAGACCGACGCAGCGCGGAACGCGCCATGGTGGCGACGACGACGCGCAGATCGGAGTCGACGGCGAAGTTGTCGCTGAAGTCCCGGTCGATGATGGCGAAGACGAACTGGCGATGGAGACCTTGCAAGCGAGAGAAACCGGCTACGACGCGTCGAGGCGTCCCTTGGACGGCGCGTCCGGCCTTGTTGCGCGGTCGGTGAAGACGAGCCGGTCGGTGCGGGGTCGGCGCCGGCGAGTCGGCCGCGGTAGCCGGCTGGAAGGAGCCGGCCGGTGCGGAGTCGGCGCCGGCGAGTCGCCCGTGGTAGCCGGCTGTCGAGGAGCGGGCCGGTGCAGGTCGATGCCGTGGTCGGAGTAGAGGCGCGAGGACGACGGGCGGTGGGCGACGCAAACCGATCTTAGATCGGAAAAACCAAAAAGAAACGCCGATCAAAACGACCGGCGAGAGAGAGAAAACCCGGATCAAAAGATCAGGAAAAAAAGATTCTAGGTCAGCCGATCAACACGAACGGCGGACGAACCCTAGGTACGGGCGGCGCGGCCCCCGAGAGAGATCATGGAGATCGATCTCCCCGGGGGCGGCGCGGTGCGGAAGCGCGGCGGCGGCTAGGTCAGATCGTGCCGCTCTGATACCATGTAGAATTATGAGATTGTCGGAATATGATGGATGTATTATTGAGCCTCATGGGCGAGTATATATAGCGGTACAGGGATCATCTTGGAGTACAAGTCAAGTCAGGAATAGATGGACACGAATCCTAACTCTATCCTATACTACCATAATAATCATATACTCCCTCCGTCCAAAAATAAGTGTCTCAAGTTTGCTAAAAAGTGGATATATACACATGAAACATGTCTAGATACATCCACTTTTTGACAAATTTGAGACACTTATTTTGAGACGGAGGAAGTACGTGTATACTCTAACAAGTACACAGTGCCCGTCGTGCCGGGTACGTGCTCGGGCTGGCTTCCCACCAAAGGAACAGGCGTTTCGTTATTCATGGGGCATTTACGCCGTTTTGCAGTGATGGCACGTTTTCCCCTGCGATCGCGCTCCGGCCGGGCCAGGAGTCAGTTATGATGCCAGAGTCCGTACTAGTAGGCGTAGGGGTGTGTGTGAATCTTGTGACCCAATAGTGCACACACTACAAGGGCGTAGGGGTGTGTGTGAATCTTGTGACCCAATAGTGCACACACTACAAGGCGCGGCTCGAGTGAATGCGAAACCAGGCGAGCTTTTTTCTTTCTTTTGGAGGGGGAATGCGAGGCGAGGCGAGGCGCGGCGTGCAGGAGCAGAGCAGCGGTGGTGATCCACTCCTGCAGAGGCTGCCTCCTGGGTGGCTGCGGCGGTCGGATCTCTTTGTTTCGTGGCCCACGAACCACGTAGCGCCCCGGAACAGGAACACGTACCACGGTGAACACATGGGAAGGCGGAAAAATCACTAGAGATAAGGCACTGCCTCAGGGCCGGGACGAGATACAGGGAGGTACGTGGAGGCGGTCTGATTGCTGAGTCTTGTTTGGAGCCGGTACATACTACTACCACGGCCCAGCCATTCATCCAATGGGCCAGATCGGCAGCTTGGGCACTGGTGGTCTAGCACCGAATTTCCTAGATCCGCCCTAAGGGCCCTATAGCTGGTTGTGTTTACATTTTCTGTTTTCTCTACATAACTCTTGATGTATATGTTCACTTTCCCACTTTTTTATTTTTTCTTCTCAAATTTGTTTCATGGGCACCGGGTAGGCCCACGAAGGCCTAAGGCTGACCCGCACGACGCATTATTTTGGAGTACAATTCACTCCAAAATGGACGAATACGAATCCTGCAGAATGCTCGACCTAAACCGACTCAGATCGAATCAAGACTAGCTTGTTAGGATTTAGCGTAGGCCCTGCCATGCCTAAGTAAACCCAATCAACACATTATAATCCTATTTTTTTACCAGCTATAGCAGGGAGAATGGGAGCCGTTGAACCGGTTGAGTTCATTCATCCACGATAAATTTACCGTTAAAAAATATCACGACGTTTGGAGAAAAGGATCCCCTGTTTTCATTAAGATTAAAACAAAGATTTTCATACGTTGTGGTCATTCATGCACATGACTAGAATCGAGTGTTGGTCTTATTATTTTTTACCATACATGTTGTTTATAAAGAATTTCCTTTCTATTCCTCATCCAAAGTAACCTGAAATATTAAATAAACTATTGACATCGAATGTTTATTTATGCTATTATCACTGATTGACGACGACACATCATTTTTCTCTTGTTGAAATATGAGTTACATCTGCAGTTTTAGTCACGGGTATTTCATCACAACCTTTTGTTCAATGTTTTTAGCCCTGATATATTTTCTTACTAGTGATACAAAGTACGACGGAGAAATTATCTGACCGGTTTCTTGTTCATAGGGCGCAGAATCTTTGAGAGCACCAAGAACATGTTGGAGATATGCCCTAGAGACAATAATAATTTAGTTATTATGTATCTCCAAGTTTATTATTAATGTTTATATCTTTATGCTATAGCTGTATTGGGCACTTGAATAGCAAATACAACGTGTTCAAGAGGAAAACCTCCAATACAGATGTAGAGATACGAACAAGTAAAAGTGTTCCTGGTCTTGTCTCTAAGACTAGCCTATCTTGTTGTTTGATGATCATGTTTTCCTGATCATGGACTTTGTATAAGTCACACAACTATACGAGTTTATTATCGGAATGATAATAGTACTGAACCGACCCATTGTATGATCTTGCTAAGAGACTAATCGTCAACGATGAAGGTAGCAATTGATCGTATGTTTAGTTTTCATTAGCTGTATTCCTTTGCTATGAGAATATCTGGTGACCGCTTATTCGACACTCATGTTTTAATTGTCACCTAACGTCTAGCCGTAACTGGGGACCATAACGGTGACTTTTGGGCGTGAACTAGAATAATGTATTGGAACAGAGATTATTCAAGAATGACACTTACTCCTCCAGACGATGGAGAGATACATCCTGTAGGCCATCTCAGTATTATTATTGTCACCCAATCGTCTGGCCAGACACAGCGTGATTAATCACGGCACAATATAAATACAGAATGAGAAAAGAGAATGATATTGGTACGAGAATTATATGTGTTATGATCAAAGGGTTTGATCACACTAGAGCACATTGTCTCAATCTCGAGATATCATTCGTATCGTGTACGTAAGGGGATTAGCGTAATGAGTAACAAACAGGTTCAGTCGTTCACTCGTGAACACACGGGAGACAGTACGGCCGTCTAGGTCTCAATGCTGGTTATTGTCTAATAAGTTCCCGGACATGTCTTTGTGTTTACCAAGCTTTTCGGGTCACACACTTAAGCTGTGAGTCAATCTTTTATTGAGAGAATAAAGTTGTAGTTTTGTGGTTATGAGAAGTGGTCGGAGTCCATCCGATGTCACAGGAACAACTCCGGAGTGATTCGGAGAAGTTCCGGTGAAGTTATCATTAGAGGGAAATAATGCCGGTATAGGGCAGAATTTCGTATGAGAGAAATATGGCGAACATGAGATGTTCCGGGATGCCGGGAAGTGTTTCCGACATCGGTAGATAGAGTCGATGATTTTATATATAGAGTATATTTGGTTCCGGAAGAGTTTCGGAGATTTGCCATGAAGGGGGGGGGGGGGGGGGGGGAGTGCCGGAGGAAGAAGGGGGGAGCCCCAGGGGCCGAACCGCACCTAGTGTGGGTCGGCCGGCTGGGCCCCACCCTCCTGGCCGGCGCACCAACTCCTTCCCCTCTCCTTCTTTGTTTAAATTGGAGATTTAAAAGAGTCCTAATTGAACTAGGAAAGAAATAAATAAAATTGGCAAAAAGGAAAAAGGAGGGGGGGGGGGGGGGGGTGCGGCTGGCCTCCTAGGGCCGGCGCACCAAGGGGTTGGGGTCTACCCTTCCCCAAGCACCTCCTCCCTCTCCCCCTTATATACTCCCCTTCTCCCCATGGAGAGTACAACACAATTGACTTGCACAAGTTCCTCTCTCTAGATATTGTGCAATTAGACGAAACTCCAATTTAGACGGTGCTCTAATTAGACTTTGATCTACTCTATCTCTATTAGATCTCATGTGTTGAGAATTAGATCTCTCTACTCTCATATAGCTCTAATCAAGTTCGATTAGATCTACCACCAAATCTACGCCGAAAGGCAGTCTCTCTTCGTCGGTGCTAGTAGCTCTAGGCGGCGAACGTGCTCGACGGATTGGCGTGGCGTACGTGTGGATACTGTTAGAGCGAGGCTGCGCAAGTAGTTCCTCGACGACGAACCGGCAACAATCTCACCTCCTGGCGTGGACGTGAGATGCTTCATCAGTCTTCACCGACATCTACTTCGACAAACACAAGATCTTCTGCAACGGTGTTTGTAAGTATTCTAGATCTAACATTATGGGGTGCAGCATATCTTCATAGAATAGATCTTGGCGGCAAGGTTACGGAAAATTTTGAAGTTTTACCCGCAACCCAGTAGTGGTATAAGAGCCGATCTATGCGTAGGTATGATTTGATCTAGAGCACAAGTTGGTGCGAGCATTGCATAGTTCATGCATTAAGTTTATTTTAGTTGCTTCCCAATATGTTATACTTCATATTCCACGGCGGCATAGGCAAGATCTTTACGGACTTCTGGCAATCCGCGGACCTTCCGGCTGCTCGTAGTATGTTAATAAATATTAGTTGGTTTGTGTGTTTGAACTGAATATCATACAAAGATAGTGAAATTTACTCTGTAACAAACAATTTTTTCTATTTTTTATATAAAATACATAATTTATATGTATTTATTGTAAAGATCTGTAAAGAGAACGATCTAACAAATATCACAATAAAGTGTATGATTGAGTAAGTATATATATAGAAACTTTTTGAGTATAAACTGAGCCAGTGAAAATTTTGTACTCTTTTTTCGTGGTCAAAATTTTCTAGCAAGCCGTGTGCAAGCTTTGTACTTTTTATTGAAACAACCTCGCTTCAACGAATATAAAGTGGTGTGGATTCTTATATGTTTGCATATGTAAGTTTTATTACTTGATATGCACTTATGACAATGTGCTTCTTATCATTTGGTTTTATGAAATAAAAATGTATTTTATAGAAATAAACATGTAAATTTTTCTGAAGTGTATCAGTTGAGCTGTATAAATGGTATCGTCGCATTTTGTTTTGGGGAATACTTTTGTTCGTATGTTTTTATACTATTTTTAGATATATTATAATGAATAATATAGTCAACATTGTGTGTTGTTGACCAGAAAAAGTCATTCAACTTTAGTTTTAACATCGGGAGTATTAAAATGTTATTGGGTATAATGGATAAAACATAGTGATTACTATATATTTTACCATTTTGAGCCCTCCTTTTCTCGTGGCCTAGTGATCGCCTTGGTTCCCGACCTATGGGGCAACCCTGATAGCTGAGCAATATCAATTATATTATGCTTTGTGTACAAGCGACATTGAACTTTCTTCTTTCTTTATGCCCGAAAGTTGTTTTTTACTACATGTGTGAAGAAATATTACTAGATATCAAGTGTTTTTGGGAAGCATTGCAAGTATACACCTCATTTAAATTGTAGTTGGGATGGAAGGCAAATAGTTAACAACCATACATCATGTTATAGTAGTCGGCCATCGACTTTTTCAAGCATATCAATTTTACTTATAGTTTTCTTATAAGTTTGCTCAATTTTGTTTTTAGGACAGGCATATCAGTTTTACTTATAGTTTATTTTCATGATCACGCATATCAGGACTTTCTCTTCTGTCTCCAATGTCTTTCCCTTTTTTCCCGTTCTACCCGAATTTGTTTTCCATTTTTAGCATTTTTTGTAGAGCTAATATCCTCACACATCGGATATGTGTGTTCTATGAATTTTGTGAAATTATGCAGAAATTATTATTTGCTGAGTTGAGTTTTTGACTGTGGTATGGGTGCAGGTAAACAAAAATTTCTCAGTTATACACCAAAAATCATGGGGGTTTATATACTGCTAAGCTCTAAATCAATTTGTGTGCAGTCAAAAGATCTATGGGCATACAAAGTGGAGAGGGTAAAGTTTATTAGTTCATATCGTACTGCTTTGATCAAGGACAGACGGAGAGAGAGGGACTGATACGGGAGCTTGACATTTCTGGGTATATAGAGAGGTCCTGAGATCCAAATGCTCATATCCTACTGCATTCTTCATTTATTATATTTTCCCTCATTACCCTCTACCGCTTCCTTTTTTTTTTGGGACTGTGTTCTTTCTCTCCCATTCCATCCATTTGTTACTTTTGATCATTCGATTTGCTACCTGCCTTTGTCATGTGTGCCTGAGCATGTGTGGTGGCCACCGCCGATGGTCGCTGGGGTTTTTGCGTGAGGAAGAAGTTAGAATGCTGATGGGGCCGTTCAAAGTATGGGCCAAGAATTAGAAGGCCCAGTTATTCTATTCTATTTTAAACGACCAAAAAATATTTTAGTTTGTAGCCGTATGTTCTAATTTTAGTCCTTTTTTTATTTCAGGGGTGGGAAAAAAGGCAATGGTTATTTCGGCAGTTCTTCTAGTCGCGATTAGAAAAAAATAACCCCAGGAAAAACCATATTCAAAGAATGTTCAGAGTTTTATTTGTAAAATTGATCTGAATGGGGATTGAACTAGACTAGCGAATGAAGGGCTCCAAAGGAAAATTTTGACTTATGGCCAAATGCAAATTATCTAGATGATAGTTAGAAAGTTGCTTTATTTAACGAGTAAATGGCACTGGCGGTCACACAACTCGTCCGCTATGTGCACTTAAGTCACACAACTGGAAAACGGGATTTTTTGGTCACACAACTGGACTTTTGGTGCACGCAGGTCACAAACCCCACATGTCAGTCCGTTTTCCGTTGTAGGAGTGCTGACATGGACACGTAATTTTGCAGAAAACCCCCTGTATTTTTGACATTTTGCAGAAAACCCCCTGTAATTGGACCCAAATTTGGGTTTTTTGCGAAATGTCCAAAAATACAGGGGGTTTTCCGCAAAATTACGTGTCCACGTCAGCACTCCTGCAACGGAAAACGGACTGACATGTGGGGTTTGTGACCTGCGTGCACCAAAAGTCCAGTTGTGTGACCAAAAAATCTCCTTTTCTAGTTGTGTGACTTAAGTGCACATAGCGGACGAGTTGTGTGACCGCCAGTGCCATTTACTCTTATTTAACTCCCAATGCATCTACCCTCCTTTGCCATTGCAAAAGGAAGTAAGCCAAAATCTGTAGTGACAAGGAACTGCAAATTCTTGTTTCAGTTCTTACTATGACCGCTGATTTAGACAGTTTCAGCCTTGTAACGTGGGAAAAATCCATTAGACAACCTGACCTCTCTTAGTTCTTATGGTACCTATCGCCAATCAGCAAGAGGTGGACTGGTTGCCGAATATCCTTTCAAAATGATACGCTTGAGGCTTAGTAACCTTCACTCCTAATCTCCTACCGCGTCCTGGTAAATTGCACGAGAGAGAGACAAAGATACATGGTTCGCGCGGCATACGGTGCCGCTTATCATCTCTCGCAATTGAAAACCCCTCCAATGCAGTTTACCTTCTAGTGACGACAGTTTTTCCTCGTAGTAGTAGGATCGAGCACACGTACCTAGGGAAACAGGTAGAATATGCTGCCAACTAACAAGAGACAGACGGAGGCCACGAGTGACGACAGTTTCCCCTCGTTGCAGCCGTACGTCCTCTGGTTCATCGACATCGAGCCAAACTCCCTCCAATGCACAATGTATAAGAACCAGCGCGAGCAAGCATCCAAGCACCAAGCACGGCGTTGAGTTGAGACACACTCAGCTGTTTCGCAGTTGCCGTCGGCGATCGTGCGAGCCATCTTGGGATCAAGATGGCGGAGAATGCGGCGGGGGGACAGAACCTGGCGGTGCTGGAGGCGCTGGACTCGGCGCGCACCCAGATGTACCACATGAAGGCCATCGTGATCGCCGGCATGGGCTTCTTCACCGACGCCTACGACCTCTTCTGCATCTCCACGGTCTCCAAGCTGCTGGGCCGCCTCTACTACCCGGACACGAACGCCGACAAAGGTAAGCCCGGCACGCTGCCCGTCAGCGTCAACAACATGGTGATCGGCGTCGCGCTCGTCGGCACGCTCATGGGTCAGCTCGTCTTCGGCTACTTCGGGGATAAGCTGGGCCGCAAGCGCGTCTACGGCATCACGCTGGTTCTCATGGCCGCCTGCGCCATCGGGTCGGGCCTCTCGTTCGGATACACGCCTAGAGCCGTCATCGGCACGCTCTGCTTCTTTCGCTTCTTGCTCGGCTTCGGCATCGGCGGGGACTACCCGCTGTCGGCAACCATCATGTCCGAGTACGCCAACAAGAAGACCCGCGGAGCCTTCATCGCCGCCGTGTTCGCGATGCAGGGCGTCGGCATCATCTTCGCGGGCCTCGTCTCCATGATCGTCTCGGGCATTCTCCTCCACTACAACCCTGCGCCGTCGTGGAAAGAGGACGCTAAGCTTTCGGCCCAGATGCCGGCGGCCGACTACATGTGGCGCATCGTGCTGATGATCGGAGCGTTCCCGGCGCTGGCGACCTTCTACTGGAGGATGAAGATGCCGGAGACGGCGAGGTACACGGCGATCATCGAGGGCAACGCCAAGCAGGCCTCCAACGACATGCAGAAAGTGCTGGAGATCACGATCGACAACGAGCAGGAGAAGCTCGCCAAGTTCAGGGCGGCCAACGAGTACCCTCTGTTGTCCAAGGAGTTCGCGCGGCGGCACGGCCTGCACCTCATCGGCACCACCACCACGTGGTTCCTCCTCGACATCGCTTTCTACAGCCAGAACCTCACGCAGAAGGACATATTCCCAGCCATCAACCTCACCGGCCCTCCCGAGTCGATGACCGCCCTGAGAGAGGTGTTCGTGATATCTCGGGCCATGTTCCTCGTCGCCTCTTCGGTACTTTCCCCGGCTACTGGGTCACCGTAGCCCTCATCGACAAGATGGGAAGGTAATGCCAATCCTTGCGGTTGAATTTGAATCACCCGGCTTGGCTGGTTACACTTACACATTTGGTACGAATGAATTGCAGGTACCTGATCCAGCTGCTTGGTTTCTTCATGATGTCTCTGTTCATGCTGGTGATGGGCATCAAATACGAGTACCTCAAGGACCACAACCACGTCCTCTTCGCCGTCCTGTACGCGCTCACTTTCTTCTTCGCAAACTTCGGGCCCAACAGCACGACCTTCGTGCTGCCGGCCGAGCTGTTCCCGACGCGCGTGCGCTCCACATGCCACGCCATCAGCGCCGCATCGGGCAAGGCCGGCGCCCTCGTCGCCGCCTACGGGGTGCAGAGCCTCACTCTCAAGGGCGACGTGAAGCACATAAAAAAGGCGCTCATCATCCTCTCTGTCACCAACATTCTTGGTTTCTTCTTCACCTTTCTCGTCCCGGAGACGATGGGCCGGTCGCTCGAAGAGATCTCCGGCGAGGACGGCAATGCTGGCGCGGGCCCCGGCACCGCTGCTGCCACGTGGGCTGCGGATGTGAGCAAGGATGACAAGTTTCCTGCTTCTAGCACCGAATGGCAGCCACCATCGATGCAAGCATGAGATTTGGCGCTATCTCTTGCATCGGCGAAGTGGAAACAGGGGTGTGAAGAATAACGGCGACCAGCTACATAAGTTGCCCTTTACGTACATAGCTTGAGAGTTTGGTCTATCTAGCACTATTGTGTTAAGTTTATTGTGAATTTCCAGTATAAACGCATGACGAGAGAGTGAGAGACATGCAAATGCTGCAATTTCCCTTTTCAATCATATAAATATGTAAAGCTAGTTGTAATCATACCAAGTTCTATATATGATCATGTCGAGTGCGCATCTACGTACTACTGACAAGAATCGTATTACATCTCTAAACTGAAGAGCTAAAAGGAACAAACTAATCGACAAAATTCTTTTTCTGAAAAGGATTAAACTTGATGAATTAACTGAACATGCACCGTTTGATTGCATCGTAGCGTCGAGTTACAAGTACAGAGCATGGAGTTTCAGAGGATCCTGTAGGCGGAGGACGCGTCCAGCGGGTGGATGAGGTAGGTGAGGGCAAGTGCCACGAACATCAGCACGTACGCGATCCCTTGGTCCACGCTTGTTCCTGCCATCATCGACAAAACCAAGGAAATCATTAGGGAATCAAGATCGCCTTCACCGCATAGCGCACAGCTTTCCAAAAACTACATTGGAGCTTCCTCCCATCCAAAGTACAGTAATTAACATCGATTCTGGCCAAGTTTCCTTGTTCGATCGAAAATGACAATGCACGAGAACAAGAATGGCCGGAGGAAACTGTAAGAGAAAAGGTAGTAACCATCGCTGGTGGGTGCCGGAGCAGGGGCGAGCTGAGCGTTGGCCACGGTGGCGAGCACGACAACGATGGCCATCAGAAGAAGAGAGACTCTGGAGACCACCGCCATGTCCTCCTCTTCTCACCGTAAGGAGATAAACCAGAAGGGCTCTAGATCCCCCTCCCTCTCGCTCTGGGGATCAGGACGAGAAGGAGAGGAAGGGAAAGGCAGAGGCTGGCTGGCTGGCGTTTCTTTTGTGCTCATAAATCTCGGTGAATGCGGGCGAGACCAGATTTTGTAGCTGCCCCCTTCTGAAATAGCCGAGCTCGTGCACAAATGATGATGCGTAATAGGTGGTGCGAGGAGTGGCCAGCCTTGCTCCTCGTTTGCTTAGATTCAGGGGTGATCCTCTGCTTTCCTGCCTATCGTTGGTTTGACCTGTAACTGCTAAAGTGCTAACCGACCCTCCGTCTCCACCTGGAACGGATGATGGCTGTATCAGCATCCGGCAGAGGTGTAGACTGGATCCGTGGGACTACGAATTTGCTGCCCCGAAATCAGGCGATGGACTGTTTCTGATTATGCTGAGGTGCCTTGTTACGCTAGGCAGAAGCTGCGCAGGAACTGAAACATGTCTGAAACTGCAAAGGGGAAAGCCAAATGAGACGAAAACATAAATTCTTCATCACACGCTGCATGTTTCAGTCTCGCATTGCATGCACCTACTTGTATAGAACATCAGGGTTCATCGTTTTGGACGAATCTTACCTCACAATGTAGAGCAGAAGTGAAAGCTAACTGCAAATAAGCGCCAAGTCGCATGCAGCATAGGATAACAACATGATGAAATTCCAGGCCCCAGGCTAACTGACTTACATGCTGCAGTAAAGAACAAAGGGCAAAGCGTGCAACCTGGAACAGATTTGAGTAAGCAGCTGCACTCTCTGATGGCACAGAAACAACCATCTGAATATCACCAGTTACTAAACAGCCAACCGCAACAGTAATTCTACATAGCTGCATATCGTGATCGTACCAACATTCACAACTCTGAGGATTCTTAGCAGAAGATACTATGAAGCACCAACATTTCAAATCATAGCAGAAAACAAAATGTAGTGACGCTTCAGACGCTTGTTCAACATGAGAGTCCCCATGTCGATGCTTCATCATATGTTCAAAACATGGTTCCAGGACCAGGATGACCTAGTGGATGGCTAATTAAAGATCATTCTAATCAATACTACTTGGTTTTCGGTGCCACCTGTACATCGCAACAAAATATACCCTTCCCTATGAAGAGTTATGGCATCTGCATCTCGTCCGCATAGTGCTCATTGTTGTCAACAGAAGTATGGATCTGCTTTGTTCATGAAGATACCAAACAACTGTTCAGAGAAAGCAGTTGTAACTTCCCGAAGAAAAATGGCATTTGTAACATCTTTCTTCTTTAGTTCCTCAGCAGTTCTTTTCACCGGTCCATGAAGATCACCATCCAAAAGAAATTCTGCCAACTTCTTTGCCCTGAAATGAATAGCAGCAAACAAGTATAGTTTCAGATATATCAGTATAAATGGGCCAGCACAATAGCATCACATACATGTAGTCACATAGTACTGCTGACAAAATGCGATAAACATATATCACAATGGTACATAAGGAACCAGCTATTAAAAATGACGTTAAACGGTCTCAAGAAGGAAATAGTTGCAGGGTTAAAGAACATGGTGATTTTACTTTATACTGCCTTAAGCTAGTAATGTGTTACGGCATTTAGAAGTGCCATCATAGACGATATACCACAATCAGCTCAGAAAAAAGATGATATACCACAATACTATTTGTTGAAATGGGGTATTTTCACCCCTGTGTGAGTGAGGTAAATTACACAATATTGTGATGGTAAATTAAAGGTTATTGACTTGCCATATCTCTATCTGAAATTATATACTAAATTCAGTTCTGAGAAATAGACATTTCAACATTCTTCAGTTAAGATCAAAATTGGCTTCAGAGCAAATATGAAAACTTAAACTGAATCTTAAATGCTGCTGAGCACTGTAACCAGCTTCAAGGCCATAACTGGTATTTTGCTTGAGTGATTATTAGAAAAACACAATTTTAAATAATGAAAACTAAAACCCACCACAATCACAACTTGTCGAATTAATAAGTGATGTTGGACCTAGCCTTTAATGTTTCTACCAAGCAAAACAGATCACCATTTCAAAGCAACCTGCTGAAGCTGAATAAATCACACAGATATTGCCCCCCTAATATCCTATGTGCTGCTGTCAGTTGCACAAAAGCAACACAAGAATGAAATACTGAACGTCAGTTTTTATTTTAGTTTTCACACGAATAAATCACACAGTTATTGCCTCCTAATCAATATATCTCTTTATATAAAAAGTAAATTGAATTTTGGTCACCCCTTTCTACATTCATTCAGTGGCCTCTTATTTAGCTGTTTATTTCTCCATAATACTTCAGAAATCAAAATTCATCTATTGCTTATCCACAAAAAATATGAAATTTACCGTACACAGAAAACATTTCCCCAACAAAGAACAACATATTTTATGTATATTTCTGAACTTTGTACTTTATTAGAAAAGGTAACGAAATAATTTATGGAGCTTGGAATATACATATTAGCAAATGTATCTATCCATCTATTTTATGGATTATAATATCAAAATAACAGAGAAGGAACAACTCCAATAATCAACAAACTGAATGCATCACACTAGAAATAACGAATCATATTTAGGATTGAGGGAGCACCGGAGCAGAAGGGGATCATCTATTATATTATTAAAGAAACATAAATGGAACGGCTCCGGTTAATCAACAAAATGAATGGTTCAGATTAGAAATAATGCTTCAGATTTAAGATTGAGGGAGCATAAGGAGTTCATGTATACAGAAGTCCAACATTGCAGGCTAAGAACATAAAGTAAGTCTAGCTGCTCGAACACACGGGTCAATCTTCTAGTTATTACTTAAATGAACAACAAACAAATAAGACATACATCACCATGTAGCTGCTATGAGGTGGTCCATAATGTTAACATGCCCATTTGCAAAACAATCCATCTTTAAGTGGCTTTGCAAAATCTATTTGTCTCTTTATTCCTGGCAGTCTCCCTAAATTTATTTTTCTATTGCTAAAATTTCAAAGATCCACTCAAGGTCTGGTCTGATTCCTAATACAATGTATTTGCAATATTTAGATTTTTGACAACTTAGCACAATTTAAAATCATGCAAGGTTTACTACTAGTATGGCTAAACAAAAACATGATAACTCATTTACACAAAAATATGAAACAATTACATAATTTGTTTTAATATTAAGCGAATGCAACTTTAACACACCTGAATTCTTTTCTTTTATCCTCAATTGCTAACTTCCCTTGGCGGTAAAGAGCACATAGAGCTTGCATAGTGACATCCCCATTATTGTCATTGAACATTGCGATGAATACTTCCGCTTCAGACACCCAATTACTTGTGACTGTTGAAGGCAACAAGCTCATCTCCCTTTTTACCTGGACACAAGTGTTATTTTCGTTACAAGGTTCAAATGGAACTACATCCCTTGTTATCCTCGGTTCCTCACTCAGTCTTGGTAGAGATGCGCATTCCTCGGCCCCAACTTCCTTGTTCCCACATTTGGCTGATGATTCTACCATTGGTGTCTTGTTAATTTTCACAATCCCCTTCCATGGCTGACTAACTCCCCTTGCTGGAACGCCATCAGATGACCGTTCTTTATCGCCAATTCCAGCTTTACAACAGTCACTCTTGGAAGAACCCTGTTGTGTAGTGCACCTGCCAAGAAGCCCTTGGGACGGAAAAATCATTGTCTTGGGCCGTTCCCCATCAAGCTTCTCTGTTTTCACAACTGGAGTCGCCTGCACGAAAGCTTCCACCTTTGAATCCTCAGGCTTACTGACCATCTTCCCAGGTGTTGCCACCAGCACATCTACCCATACAGACGAAGATTTCTGCTGACCATTCCCCAAAGTCACGACCTTGCTCGGACCCCGTACATCTCCCTTCCCAGATTCCAACTCCCCAGGCCCAACTCGCCGTAGTCGCTTGACGCGCTGGCTCAGCGACTCGGTGTCTTTCTCATCCTCCTCCTCCTCCTCGCAGCACCCGCCGCCTTGTCCTCTTCCTCCTCATCGCTGGAGAGGTCAATAATGTCGATGTCTTTCACCTCCGCTTCCTTGGCCTCCTCAACGCGGGACTCTTCCTGATGCGGCGGCTCCGGGGCGGCGGCTTCGGCATTGGGCGCCATCTCCTCGACCTCGTACTGCGGCGGGACGAACACATCCAGGAGCACCTTGGACTTGTCCCGCACCGCCTCGATCTCCCTGAGCGTGGCCTCCAGCTCGGCCGTGACCTCGGCGTCACCACACCCC
Organism: Poa pratensis; assembly: GCA_947311845.1. Classification (NCBI taxonomy): domain Eukaryota; kingdom Viridiplantae; phylum Streptophyta; class Magnoliopsida; order Poales; family Poaceae; genus Poa; species Poa pratensis. The sequence goes on along the minus strand of CAMZMU010000061.1, from coordinate 10,844,929 downwards.
CGCACGGTCGCTGCGTCGAGATCGGCGAGCGCGGCCCTCAGTTCCGCATCGATCCTGGCGTTCCTGAGGTCCCGCGCGTGGAGGATGCGCGCAACCGTATCGAAGTCGGCTCTCCGGTAGGTGTTGGAGAGGCGGGCCACGAGCTCCGCGCCGGAGAGGTGGGCGAGCTCGTCCTCGGAGGCGGAGGCCATCGTATCCGGCGGCCGGGAGGCGGCGCGCCGCTGCTTGCTGCCTCGGTCTGGCACAGGGAGGTTTGGGTGGATGGGGAAAGGAAGGGGAAGAGAACGGGGTTTTTGGTCCGGGAATCGATCTTGGCGTTTGGGTTCCACCGTTGCAGGCGGTAGTGCTGTTGTAGTCCGGCGAACTGTGCTGCGCATAGTCGACGACTCGCCGTTGACACCTGGCGTCAATGTCGCCAAGGAAGCCGATAACAGAAAACCATTTTGCATTTACGATATGTTAGTATGAGTGGAGAATAAATTAGACTACGTACCTGTGGTGTTCTTATTTTACGTGCATTAAATTGACCACCAATATATAAAAATTAAGTCATAAAGTTATATTATTAAAATTTTATTTAAATACGAATCAAATGGTATAATTTTTATCGGTCAAATTTATGGCCAAACTTTCTGTCACTCAAATAAAGACTGCAAATGGGTACTTTTTTTCCGTCCCATTTGCAAGGGTACTCCGGCTACGGACCGTTGGCCGTTGGCTCTCAAGGTGGCAATATTCCCCATGGGGATGGATACCCCCGGGACTTACCCATCATGAATCGGGGATGGGGGACAAATTCACTCAGTGGGTATTGTTTGCCGGGTACCCGTTAGTCCCGCGGGGCGGCGATGGTGGCAGTTTTGTCCCCGTGGGGACTCCATGGATACCTGTCAAACTGTGTCATGTGTACTAAAAATGTATATTATTATAGGTTAAAACCTAGTCGATGCTGAGATCCGCACGGGGATCCGACAGATACCAGGTACCCGTCATTGACGGGGAGGGGGCCGTTTTGTCCCCGCGAGGCTTTACGGGGCTCACGAGTATGGGGATTGGTGAGGATCGGGGCGGGGATGGTAGAGTCATCCCTGGTCATCCATGGCTCTACGTTCCACCCCCACCAGTTGTGCAAGGGTCACGACACGGTGGATCTGAAGCATCGTCGCACGGTCCTATATGATAACGCTTAGCCCTCCCTAGCCGCCTTGTTTGACATGATTATGGCGGGACCGCATTCGTGGGAAAACGCATGGGTTAGAGGCTTAAACCAAATGTTTACTTAAATGTTTTTGTTTGAATTGAGTAGTATGGTGTGGTGTTGGTCCGATTTTGCAGTTGCACATAAACCTTTTTTTTATCGTTGCATCGAAACTAAGGAAAAAATAGTGCGCTATAAATAAAAAATAGTGTCGACTTTAAAATACTCTGTTGGCGATAATTTAACGAGACAGCTGCGCTATCGCGCTTTTTTTTTTCCTTGAGGGAAACACAATGCTTTTTGCAAACAACATTGTTTACCTAGACTTAACCACGCAATCATGCCAATAATTTAGCCTAAACTTGTTGTGTTACATTAACGGATTAATCTTAACACAGCGTGCACCGTGCAGGTACATACGCCAACCATTCCATCGGTGGAGTTGGAGTCCCACGACATTGAACCACAAAAGAGATCACAGAGGGAATTTTCCGCAACTAGTTGTCGGATACCCCACTTCCGAGTTTCCAAAAATTCCGAAAAAAAATCATGGACATGTGTCATGTTGAATCTATCGGGTCACATATGATAATATTTCGGGATGAAAATTTTTGGGTGTAATAGATTCAACATGACACATGTCCATGATTTTTTTCGGAATTTTTGGAAACTCGGAAGTGGGGTATCCGACAACTAGTTGCGGGTTCATTTCCCATCACAAGACAACAAGAACAAAAGCAGAGCACCATCTGTTCTGTGGGCCAGTAGGAGGCCGTCCTCGTCAGTCCCTGTCTCCCCCACAAGGAGTTTGGAATTCCCTGGCTTTATTTTTTGTTTCGAGGACGAAGAGACGAGATGGGACAAGAGCCTGTGCAGTGGGTGCTTAGCTGGCTCCCACGCTCCGCCAGCTCGGACCACGCCGCCTCGTGGGATCCAGTGGTCGGTGTCTCGTGTTTGAAATGGCGGGAGCCATGTTTGGGTTTTGGGGTAATCCGTAATATGGTACGAACCTGGAGGGCTTTCAGCTCGAGACCAGGAGGCTCAAAGAGAACGGATTGTTGTTACTCCTCTGCAATACGTTTCTAACTCTGCCCACACATCGAGATAGCCTCTGGCTGCCGCTCGCCTAGCTCTGTCCCGATCGAGAAACCGCTCCATCCCTTCCGGTATCTCCTCTTTGTTTCTATCCTGCTCGATTCCCACCCCCTTCTTCAGTTTGCCCCCTTACCTCTGCTCGATCTGTCAAGTGACAGCTCCTCTCACTGCAGTCCATGCGCGGCTCTTGAGTCTTGACCATGCTTGCTCTTTCCTTCTTTTTCCTCAGATCTTAGCAGTTCGAGCTCAAGAAGAGGTGCACGATACAGTGGAGAAGCCACGAATCGTTTCGTTCGGTACGATTCTGATCTGTCCACACTCTCTCTAGTTTTTCTATTGTAGGGTCTAGATACAGTAGAAAAGTTTATATACGAGTTGAACCTTAAAAAGTTTCTATACGACTTCGAGTATTGTTTGTTGGAGGAGGATCATCCATCGTTGTTGTGTGGGTGTTCTCGCATCTGTCAGCAGCTGGCATCGAGATACTAGACTGGGCAAGGATGAGGGTGCCAAACATATTACAGTTCTGTGTTTTAAGGTCCAATACTTGCATAATTTTCCTACTATGTTTTCTTGAATATTTCCTTTTGGCTGGACAGACAACTATTGTATCGTTCGCTAAGTTGCCTTTATGTTCTCCGTTACACATGTCAAATGCTTCTTCTTGTAACAGTTATCCTCCAGATGAGATGTGAATTAAATTGTCTCTTTATTTTTTGCAGTACATCCTTGAGACATCTAGCGTTCACGAGTGAAAGACATAATCTGGAGTTAAAATCATCATATGACCCAAAGCTTGTGGAGACAGTAACCTTCAGCTGTCCAGCATGACGAAGAAACACAAAATTAGAAAGTCCAAACATATACTAGAGAACAAAAAGGGTATTCTCTTGACTAATATGCGACCCCTCCCATTTTCTCTATTCGACGAAACATTTTCCATAAATAGAATATTCCTGTTGGGTTTTGATATATTACTGGTTTACATTTTGCTTGATCATCTAAGTGCTCTGGCCGAATGTAGTATATTTAGTTCTGTAAGAAAATCTGATACTTCAAATAGCAGTGGCTCCTACTTCTGGACATATATATTTTGAATAAAGTTTAGTTATTTTTTATTTTCCCAGATGTTGATGAGAATGTGGAGCAAATTCTACGAATGATCGGAGAAGAGAATGAGCCGGCTGAAAGTGAACCTGATGATTCTGGAAATGGCTTCAAGAAATCAAAACTATCCTCCCTTGTAAAGGGTTTCCATGAAGACTATCAATACCTTCACAAGCACTGCAAACAGCTAATCAGTAAACTAGAAACTGTTGGTCACAGCTCCAGTGGTTCAGATTCATCTGGTTCAGACTCGGAAGGAGACCGATCAGATAATGATGCTCCTAAGCCAAGAGCGGACACGTTCAATGAAGAAGATGGTTGGAAGCAGAAGCTTGTTGGGGAAAATGGAGGTGAGTCACAAAGTATGGAAGAAGAAATTCAGAAGCTGAAACAAAATGCAGAAGTAAAAACGAAGGAAATAGCTCATCTGAAGGAGCTATTAGATAAAGCAATAACGGACAAAGAAGCTACACGAGTAGAATTATGTTCAGATGTTGCAAATTTGTCATCCGAAAACAAGCAGCTCAAATTATTGGTTGAAGGTGCAGAGAAAGATGCAGCAGAATCTCTGAAAAGATCAACAATCATGGAGAATGAGATCAAAATGTTATCTAACGAGAAGCAAATTATCGAAAAAGAGACAGATTGCTTGAAGATTTCAATTGCAGACCTGGAGAAAAAGAGGGGAGATATGAGCAATCAGCTGCAAGATATGGTGGAGAAATGCAACTCTTTGTCATCGCACCTAGAGAAGGCCCAGTTCGCCGAGGAAGAAGTGCAGACTTTGTTATCAGAAATCCAAGAATCGAAGAATGAGAAGTTGATGCTGTCAGTGGAATGTGATAACCTGAAAGCAAAAGAGAAGAATTTTGATATCGAGTGTTCCGAACTGAGGGCAACTCTTGCTGAAACAAAAGCTGAAAATGACTCCTTGATTGGAGAAAACAATTCATTGCAAAGCAAGCTTCAACTTTTACTGGTGGATATAGATGGTATGACAGTGGAGAAAGAGGAGCTAATGAAGAATCTGAACAAGGACCGTGGAGCTGCAGAAGAAGAAAAATAAGACTAGTATCAGAACATTCCAAGTGTTTAAATGAGTTGGAGAAGGCACAGTCTAGCGCCAGAGAACTACAAAAGGAAATGGAATCAAAAAAACATGCTCTAAATGATAATATTGTAGAGCTGCAGAAAGAGAAGAATTCTGCGGCATTAGAGCTAAATCAGTTAGAAGCTTCTCTAAAGAAACTTGAGAATGAGTTCGAACAGCAACTTGAGCGAATTTCCGTTATGGAGAAGAATAAGGAAGACCTGGAGTTGGTGAATAAAAATCTACATAATGAGCTTGCAGCAGTACAGGAACAAAAGAATGAAATTGTTGCTTCTACTATTGATCTTGACAGTAAGTTACAACAACAAAACAACAAATATCAAATCTTAATGAGGCCATTGAAGACCTCACAGCTGCAAAGAATGATATGTATAATGAGGTTATAGTTCACCAGGAGGAGAAAAATGCAGCACTTGCTCAGTTAGACCAGTCAGAGGCTTACCTCAAGAACCTTCAGAGTGAGATGGAACAGAAACAGAACCAAATTTCACTTTTGCAGCAAGCTAATGAAGAACTGCAGGAGAAAAAGTCTAGCTTGAATAGGCAGCTGGAAGATGCCAAGACTAATCTGCAAGCAGAGATCATTCTGTTACAAGGAGAGAAGGAGCAAGCCCTTGATAGTTTACAAAAGTCTAATGATTCAGCCAAGACCCTTGAATGTGAGTTAGAGCAGCAAAGAAAACACAACTATATTCTACAGCTTGCCAATGAAGATCTGCAGAAGAGTAACTCTAACCTGAAAAAACAATCTGAAGAGGCCATGGTTAGTTTCCATGCTGAAATTGTAGCAATTCAAGACGAGAAGAATAAAACACTCTCAGAGTTGCAGCAGTCTGTGGATTCCACTAAGAATCTTAGAACTGAGTTAGATCAAGGGCAAGAGAAATTTTTGACCTTGCATCTAGCTAATGAAGACATGAAGACTAGCAATGCTAGCTTGAACAAGCAATTGGAGGAATCAAGGAGCAGCTTTCTTGAGGAGATTGTTGCACTACGTGCAGAGAAGGAAACAGCCCTTTCAGAGTTACAGCAGTCTCACACCTCCGCCAAGAACTTTGAGATAGAGCTAGAAAAGCAAAGTGCAAGTGTTTCAGCTCTACAGCAAGCTAATGATGACTTGCAGAAGAATATCTGTGCCCTGACGGAACAATTTGGAAAAGCCAAGGTTGAGTTGCAGAATGAGATTAAAATGGCACGAGAAGAGAAAGATACGGTAGTAACCCAACTAAAACAGTCAGAGTTTTCTATTAAGAACCTTGAATGTGAGATAGATCGGTTGAAGGAGGAACTTTCCATTCAGCTAGAAAATAATTCCAGCTTGGACAAGCAATTAGAAGAATCAAGGACCAGTTTGCGCATGGATATTCTAGCACTACGTGAAGAGAAGGAAACAGCCCTGTCAGAGTTGCAGCAATCTCAAGCTTCTGTGAGGAACTTTGAAAAAGAGCTAGAAAAGCAAAGCCAGACCATTTCAGCTCTACAGGAAGCTAATGAGGGATCACAACAGAACAACTGTGCCTTGAACGAACAGTTGGAAGAAGTTAGGGTTGAGTTACAGAGGAAGGTTGAGGTCGCACAGGAAGAGAAGGATGCATTATTAACACAACTAAACAGTCAGAGTCTTCTATCAAGAATCTTGAAAATGAATGATGCAGCTGAAAGAGGATCTTTCGCTTCAGCTGGAAAACAATTCCAATTTGGAAAAACAGTTTGAGGAGGCAATATTAAAAGTTTCTAACTTACATGAGAAACTCGACAAGGTTCAGGCTGAGGCGACTAATCAAATTTATGACATGAATAGTAATGCAAAAGATTTGGAGAAGATGATCGATATACTGTCATCTCAGAAGGACAAGCTAGAGGGGGATCTGAAAAATATGATTCTAGCATGCAATGAAAACATGTCGGTCATGAATGAATTCGAAGATAGAGTTAACCAGAAAATTACAGATCATGACACAGAACTTGGTAGTCTCCAGCAGAGCCTCAGAGAGATACTTAGTGCTTATCAGAGACACCAGCACGCATATGTCGAGGTGTGTGCAAAGGCATCCCAGCTTGAAGTACTTGAGAAAAATCAGATCGAACGAATAAATCAACTAGAGGAAAAAACATAGAAATTTTGGACAAACATCGTCATTTGGAAGAGGAAAAGCTATATGCAAATAAGGAGAACACAAAGTTGAACAAGCAAGTCCAAGAACTTGAACACCAGCTCGAGCTAGTCAACCAGAAGCTTAAGGTTACCGAAGCAGAGAGCAAATGCAAAGAAGACAGCTATTTAGTTGTAGTGGAAAAATCACAGGCAGAGATCGGGCATCTTGAACATCAAACACAGAAGTTTTCTCGAAGGATCAGCACGCTGGAAGAAACTCTTGTGCAGATAAAATCAAGCTCCCAGTTAATTATCTCTAGATTGGCTGGTCAATTGGATGAGCTCGAATCACACTCCAGTGAAATCTCTATACGCTTCATTACCCGCTTATCTGCATGCAGTGACGAGCTGAGTGTACTAAAGAATATGTTACACAATCATCTTGATGAGCAGAAGAAACTGCTCACGGAAAATGACGAGCTGGCTTGTAGGCTGAGAAAGCAAGAAAAGATGATGTCAGAAATAGTAAGGAGTGCCGCTGAAGCAGATGAGAAGATGGTTCAACTTGAGAAGATAATTGAAGAGAAAGATGACGAGTTAGCAGCTAGAGTGCAGGAGAAAAGAGAAGTCATCAAGCAGCTCAGTGGCACAATTGATTACCACAAGAATAACAGCGATGATCTGGTCCGCTACATTCGCAGTCACAGCCGTTCTCGCCTTCCGTTTTGCCTGTAAATTGCATACCAAACATTAAGTGCCAGTACATGTAAAAGTGCTATGTGAACACTAGTACATAATTATTACCATTTTTTGTATCATGCATAGTGCTGAAATATGCTATGGATGTAGTTAAATAGGTTGTGGCTTGTGTATTATATTGGCATTGGGAGTGCTAGACACTTTTTTTCTTGTTCCTTCTATTTGAACATCCTATTGGAATATCAACTGAGGCTGAAGATGCGACAAATGTGAGTTTGCTGCTCTAAATTCATATTCCAATCAGGTAATGCAGCTATGGGGATTTTCTTCTCCCCCTCGCCCATTTATGACATTTCAGCCTTGTCGTTCGTTCTGTATTGTTTAACACGTATCCTTGTAAATGTGTCCTCTGATTGTCATGCCATTGTAGTTCGCTCTGGAGGTTTTTACTAATTGTCTGACAAACTAGTTATGGTATGACCGTATGAGGATGTAGTCACTGTTGGGCTGTGATCATGAAAAGTTTAGCCCTTGTTCTATGCAGTGCAGTCAATCAATAATATCCTTTACTGGTTTTCTCATGATTTTGATGTAGTCACGCTAGGCTGTAGTAAAAAAAACTACTGCTAAATATGAAATTACCAAGTCTCGGAAGAAAGTTCAGGGAGGGTTTTGTTGGATCTGAGCGAAAATGCTTTGAGGAACTCAAGTACCTACCACTGCAGCCACCGGATGATGTTGTGGTGTCGACGACTCGACGGGGTGCCACTCAGAGCGCAGCGCGCGCTCGATGGGTTCCAAGTTGCCGCGGACGGCACGACGCCGGAGCGAACGCAACGGCTGCGTGCGAGGGGAGACTGGGCGTGTTTGGTCGCAAGACTTGCTATGCAAATTGGGACAGGGATTCAGTGACTGTCCCCCACACATCCACCTCTCGTTTTCAATCCAACGGCCCGGATTGAGCCAAAAAGTGATCTCGAAATTCAAATATTTCAGAAAAAATTGAAAAAATTCTAGTAGGTTGTAAATGGTCTGTTATGTATTCTGTGAGATTTACGTGTCATTTGGATGATTGGTTTATTTTTAAATAGCTTTTCAAATTTAAATCTTAAAACGCTAATAAATCATAAACGGACAATCCAAATGACACGTAAATCTCACAGAATACATAACGGACCACGTACAACCTACTAGAATTTTTTCAATTTTTTCTGAAATATTTGAATTTCGAGATCACTTTTTGGCTCAATCCGGGCCGTTGGATTGAAAACGAGAGGTGGATGTGTGGGGGACAGTCACGTTGTGACTGGCCAGAGGCCAGTCACTGAATCCCTGTCCTGCAAATTGAGCCTGTTTGGTTACGTCAGAACTCAGAATGGTTACGTCAGAACCAAACAAGCAGACCAAATGGCAAATTGAGCCTCTATGTTCTGTTTACTTTTTAAGCTGATCTATCTATTAATCCACCATGCGTCGATTTGAGATGAAATATATACACGTCAACGTGGTGGTTCCGTTCCCGTGTTCAGTCTCAGATTTGGCCCACTGTAACTTCTCACTCGGTCGTCCGTTTAAAATTTTCTTTAACGAGTAGGTTCATCTTGACGTTTCGAACAACTTTCGTGTTATAATTTTTCCAGTTCGGTGGTCATATACAAGTAAATCTTCTACTGTACATATGTACATATTCAGACTGCGCTAAGTATATATGTTATATATTTAACATTTGTTGTTGGCCCTCACTGCCGTGAACTCTGCCGTCACAGCAAATATTAGTCTATGTTTTGTGTACTTGTATTTTTTAACCTCTCCGTCGTCTCTTCTCAGACGCCATCTCTTGTAGCCGTGAACTCGTCGGCGCTGCAGCGCCTATTAGGATGTGCTTGGCGTACTGCGTTTTTAACCTCCACCGCAACTTTCGCCGCCACACCGCCACCGCATCGCATTGTCGTTCTGCTCGTCGCCAGCGCCAGAGATAATGTGAATTAAGTTCACCACGTAAATAAAATATGAAAGTGTACGAAACACAGAAGTACAACCAAATACATGTGCTTCTTATCTTGTTCCAAAAAGACTGAGGCTTGATAGACTTTTGTTGGCAACCCAACGTAGTGGAGAATTGGCCCATGCCACATTTTTCTTCAGCCAGGCCCTAAGAGCATAATGGAGCGCTTATGTATAGTCCAGTACAGCATCTTTTATCGAAAACCATGCATGGCTACTCATTGTTGAGCGATGTAAAATTATTTTCAACCATCCTTACCCGCAATGTTGGTTTTGTATGTGAGTTTCGATCACATGTTTCCAAATCTCCTAATTCTGCAGTTTTTAATCTCTTTGTTTAGTATTTTGTTACATGATCTCTTTGTTTAGTTATTCCTTGGATGAATATCCGTTTCTGAGTGGACATGCTGAACATTCAGTATATCGTTGTTGGTCAGCATGAGGATATATGAAGGAAATGGATGTGTCATGACTCCTGAGTGTGGTGCCATATATTGGTAAAGAACTAGAACCTAGGGAACTAACTTCAAGTTAGGAAAAAAAATAACTATTGCATCCGTTGAAGTATCTGGTGAGGTATATATACTATATCTTCAATTTCTAAGAATTATCCAGGACTGTGTTGGCTATTCAAATTATTCAGAATTCTTCATAGCAACTGTTGAAGTGTAACACGACTGTCTTTCAAAATGTTTACTCATTACAATTTATCCACTGTTTGGCGGGTAAACACGTGACAATGCTTCCTACCTAGATAACCTAGATAAGAATACGTGAAAGGAATAGACACATGCAATAAAATCGACAGCGGAGGGACACCTAGACAGCACGCGACCGCACGTGACAGGTAAACGTACAATCAACTGACCCAACAAAAAAAAACAGAAGTAACCGTAAGCATGAATATATATGCATAGAGAAAAAAAGGAAATAAAAGAGCAGATATGGGCAAACCTACGACGTGAAACAGGAACAATAACAAAGACTAACTGGTAACCAGTCAAAGGAGCAAAAAACATTAAATCTGTGTTTGGGTAGGCTTATTTTTGCATTTTAAATTTGGACTTATAAGTCACAAATTATCTAAATAGGTGTTTTTAGTTTTACCTTTTGGGTTTACCGTCATGCAACAATATCCACATCATCAATAGTCAACAACCAAAGACAAAACACACATATATATATATATATATATATTTTATTTTTTTGGTTTATAAACAAAAATCCGAGAAGTCAAAATAAACCTAACCAAATAGAGACATAGGTCAACAACAGGGCGGAGAAACAGACACTAAATCCGGACATCAACAAACCGAGCCACAGATAGGCCGGTAATCCGACTGGCCTAAGGCCATATACAATGGAGAGTGATTATAGATGCTTAAAAATAAACTGGTTCTTATCTAAGAGTTGGTGGTTATTTATACAAGAAAAATGATTAACTAGGCACCCCCTCTTATAAAAATAAACACTAGTGTTTAAGAAAAAAATCAGTTTATTTTTATAAACACCTCCTTAGACACTCCCCCTTGTACATGCCCTTAATACAGTGTATTATGTCTCCATCTTGGAACTTTGTTTGCCAAGTTGTACGAGGAGTGGAGGAACAGTTCTCCAACATTGTTCTGGCTGCGATAGTAGACCATTTGTAGTCCAGGTCCAATTTTTGCCCCGAGAAAAAAACCCCCAATTTTTGTGGTTAGGAAGGACGCATCACGCATGGGTGTTCCTCCTAGCAGAAGGTATTGAAACATTCAACATACGAACTGGCTCGAAAAAAGCATCAGCGTTCGGGCTCACCAGGAATGGTGAGACTAGTCACAATGGGGAGTAACTTAGACTAGTAACATGCATATGTTACTACTCTAAGTTACTATCTTCATAGTACGGAGTAACATGTGTGTAGTGTCATATTTAATAGGTTATACACTCATCTTGTCTTGAAATGTGTGATGTTATGGTAACATAGCTAGTTACCACAACCATCTCTCTCCTCATTAATTACCCGTCACATCAGATATGGCACTCCTATGTGGCACTGATGTTACTCCTATGTTACTCCCCATTGTGACTAGTTTGAGCGAACATAGAGAACATCAAAATTAAAGTTTTGGTCTTTTGAAGTTTGTGTAAGCTTCTGTACAGGGACGGCATTTAACTTGCGAAGCGAGGAATGTTTCTGTCGGATTTTTCCGGACAAGTACTTCGAATCTTGAAATGGTCCTCACGATAGCATTTCCAACATAGATTGTGTAGTCAACCTGGCGGAACGTGTAGCACGGGGCTCGTGTAATTTTTAGTCGATACATAGAATTCAGACAGAGCAGTCTCCTGTAGTTTAGTTCCGCGTTTCCCTCAGTCCACAAAAAGATGGATGTCTCAACCTAATCCAAATTTACATGTATCTACACACTCAATTATGTATAGATACATGTAAATTTGAGATAGGTTGAGACATCCTTTTATGGACGGAGGGAGTAAGACATTTCAGTTCTGATCTCTAGCCAGCATCTTCACGGTCCAGTCACACATGAGGTACGGAGCACCCACCTTTTTTTAGAAAGAGATTTCTTACCATCCACGATAGGGCCAACCTAGAACCACCAAACTGATTTTGTTGAACCGAATTCAAAATGTTAGATTTAAGTTTACAGTTCTGTGTCGTGCAGTGGATTGAGTGATGGGTGCACACAACTAATCACCATTGTCCCTAAAAAAAATCATCATTCTGCAAACTCTCAACTTTCTTGTTTGTCATAATACTAAATTTTGGGTGATTTCAAATAATAACAAAGACTAAATAAGGACTAGTGAAATATACTAAGAACAATAATCAAATAAAACTAAAAGTAAACTAAAAAGGACTCTGATGATGGGCAGCGAAATTATTTCCCGACAATAGCTAAGAAAAATGGTTGATACCATTGATCCGCATTACATATGCAATATACTCCCTCAGTCCATAAAAAGATGTCACAACTTTATCTAAATTTGCATGTATCTACACATGAAACATGTCTAGATACATGCAACTTTAGACAAAGTTGAGACATCCTTTTGTGAACGGAGGGAGTAGTAGATTTTCCCCTAAAGACATAAGTTACCGAACCAGGAAGTAAATGTTTGAAAAAGTGATTCTAGCAAGTCTATAAATTCTAAAATGATTTTGCTTATCAGACCAACAAATGTTCTTTGGTGTTTATATCAAGGATGGAAACAAACTAGGGTAGAGCTTTCACATGCAGCTGTGCACACACATAATGCAAAAATATCATTTGTTATAATACTTATATTGACAGGGGTACGTGAGGGCATTGCGTTCTTGGGACACCATAGACTACTGCCGCACCGCTATGGATTCGATTGTCCAATCTCGGCCCTATTATATTGTCGTGTCTCGGATCACGGACACTGGAAGTAAAGGATACCCCCTTTTTAGGTTCGGTATGGGGCGCGAAGGAGGCTGAGAAGCGTCTCACGGGGTGGTCTAGATCAAGCTCTCCTCTCCGCGATCAAAGCAAGCAACCAAAGGGACACAAGGAGCTACCCAGGTTCAGGCCGCCCGGAGGCTAAAAGCCCTACTCCTGCATGTCTGGATTGATGGGTTCTTCATGGTGTAGCTTACAATGGAGGCTTCCGGATGAGGTGCCCGGAAGGGTTTTGGCCCGCGGTAGACGAAGGACAGATCCTGACCCTGAGGAGATCACCTTCCTCTCTACCCTCGCAGCCCTAGTCTAGTCTTGCTTTGGTTCGACTTGTTCCTTCCCCTCCTTTCCTTTTTCCCTCCTCCGTGCCTTGGTGCTCCTTTTATAGGCTAAGGGGATACCACATGGTCACGCGAGGAGCGTGGGGGTTTTAGACGGGAAGAACCCCCCTCAGCTGGTTTAGGGGAGACATGGCCTCTCCTCCTCCAAGTATCTCCTTTGGGTTAGGTGAGGTCATCCACCTTTGGGGAAAGCGGGGCGGACAGAGGTTGACAACACCACGGGCCATGTTCCCGACCCGCGCCTCCATCGCCTTGCTTCCCAAGTCTTCTGGGGTCTTCTAGCGTGCGCTGGAGTGCTTATCTGTAGCCGTACGGATATGTACCCGAGAGGGAGCCCGGCCTCCTGCCGGGGACTCGGGCTCTCGGGGACTCGTCATCTTCCCCGCTTGGTTAGGGGGCTCGGCAGGTCCCCAGGACCGAAGTCCTTAGTCGATGTAGCTCTTGTGTTGTCTCCGTGAGGTAGGTGGGTGGACCCGCCAACCTGTCTTGCGTCTTGGCCTTGTCCATCTTCATCCTGGGCCCACGTGTGGTGGATCCACTTTGACAGCATCAGGGGAACCCCATGTTCCACTGTTGCGACAGTAGCCCCCGGGCATGGTCCCGGCGGCTCTTGCTCCAGCTGCCGGGGCTATGACCTAAAAATAGGTCAAAGTGGGTCCTGCGCATCTGGTCTTCCTTGCTCTGTCCCATAAGTCAGCGCGATGGTCTTGGAGTTATTCCGCTTGGGGGAATAACTGCGATGTCCTCCTCGATTCTCGGTAACGGAGAAAACGAGAAGACCTCTGGTGAAGGCGTCGCCGATGCTATAAAAGCGGGGTGCGCCCCTTGCATCTTCATTCATCTCTTCCTTCATCCCAACTCCAAATCCCACGAGACCATTGGCGTCAATGGCGAGGGCGAAGAGGGGAATTGGGCGTCCTCGTTCTTCATCAGCTGCAGCGGAGGATGGCCCTTCCAACCGTGGTCGGGCCGCCCCAAGAGGTTGTGGGAAACGAAGCCGTGGCGGTCGAGGAGGCCGCGGCCCTGCTGCTCCTCCTCCGAGGTGCAGGACCCATACCGGCTTCGCAGCGTTCGAGTTCATCGCAGATCTGAACTGCAGGCCTCGCAGCCGGCTTCTCCTGCCGGACTCCTTCGCTGCGGCAATGGATGACGACAAGCCCGCCGGCTTCTGGCTGCAGGTGGACGGCTGTCCCAATGGCCCCTCCTGGGCCTACGCGGAGTACACCGCTGACGGCGCCATGCTCCTGGGTCAATGATGGAAGTCGTTCTCTCGCTCCCGCCGCCTGACCCGGGGGCAGTGCTTGGTGTTCCAGTACGACGGAGACGCGATGCTCTCCGTGAAGATCTTCGGTGCTGCCGGAGGGCGCGTGGAGTGCTGCATGGAGAGCGAGAGCAGCAGCTCTAGCTCCTACGACGAGGATGAAGATGAAGAAAATTCATCTAGCATCAAGGTCGAGGGGAGCTCGTCCTCCTGAGGGCGAGGAGCTTCAGGACGACGGCCCCGAAGATCTCTTTGACCTCCTTCTTGGCCGCCTCGTCGACGTACTTCTGGAAGTAGCGCCTTCCGTTGTGCGGCGGTGCTCCTTGTTCGCCGGGAGCCAATCTTTTTGTTGTAAAAAGTAGGTCCCCATTGTAGTCCTTGTAAGTGAAGATCTTGGCTCCACCTTGTATCTTGGCCTTCGGTTGCGCTTGTGTGAATAAGAATGAGTTTTTTTGCAAAACGCGCTCCCATTATTGCGGCAGCCGTACCGTCGAGGGGTAGGTGGGGGAGTGAGAGGCCTATGAAAGCCCCTCGGCCCCCAGCTTTCTCGACATATCTTCTTGCCTTGCTCCCTTCTGCTTCTTTCTCTGCCCCTCTGTAGATCGCAGAACGATGTTCGGCGAGGCAGAGATGTCCTTTTCCGACGTGTCGCCGGCGGAATCGGCCTTTCGAGGCGCGACGGAGGCACCCAGAGGAGCTGGGCCCAAGCCGCTGAAGAAGAATTCGCGTCCCGCCCCACCGTTGCTCAAAGCCTCTCTCGTCTGGCGGCTATCACCGGTCCTGCCGCCCAGGAGGAAGCCAGGTGAGAGCCATTCGGAGGGCACACCTGATGGCCAGCTTGAAGGAGAGGACAGCCGGGATCCTGGGGCTATCCCAACTCTGGGCTGAACTTGAGGCCATTGAGCAGGCGAGTGCCTCACCCTCTTTGTCTTTCCACACTTCTATCGGTCGAGCTTGATCTTGACTTGGCTTGTTCTCTTGCCGCAGGTCGAGAGCCACACCATGAGCGAGGTGGCGGACAGAATCTTCCTCCTCTTCGGCCGATGGGTGCTTGGGTTTGCTACAAGGCCTCCCGTTCTGCGAGATGCCTAAAAACCCTGCACGTGCGCCCTCCTATCATCCAGGCATCCCCGGAGGAGAGAAGTTTACCCGGCAAGCGAGAAGCAGGAGACAAGTCTGCGCAGCCAGGAAACCCTGGGCTGGCCTTAGTAGTACAGGCTAGATATGTACTTAGGAAGTCGCATAACTGAATGTAATTCGGAATTGTAATTCAGAATTTAAATTCAGATGAATGCAACCTATGGCTCAACTCCCGGGGTCATTTCCCAAATCTTCCTTTGCACTAACGCGTTGTCAACTTTTCTGAGGAAGTTCCTTAGGTGCCAAGTACTCTGACTGCCAGCCACAGTAGCAGTACCCCTAAGAGCGCTATACCTTCCGGGAGCCCACTCCACTGTCCGCGCGTACTAGGCCAGAGGCAAACAGACCGTTCGCCGGGGTAGACGCATTACCCCCGCAAAGGCTCTCATCGACTGTCAAGCGTGCGCAAGTTGACGATATATTGACTCCGAGCGTGATATCATGCCTAATGCAGGATGCAGATGCAAGGACTTAGCTGATTTTTGCCGCATCCTCGATCTGCCATGTCCTTCCCGGGTATCCAGCTCCTTAGCCGTTTTCCACCGTCCGCTCCTGTCCCGGGAAACACAGCAAACTTTAGTAGGAAAAGAATGGCCTTCATGTCGTGAAAGTGTTTCATCCGAAGCAACCCGCAAGCAAAGTTGAATGTGCATTTCTGTGTTTATGTTCTTTAAAACACAGCACTGCTCGTTCCCTTCTTTCCGCGGCAGTACGGCACAATCGGGTGGCAGTGCCTATTGATAGGCGACTCGCGCTCGACCCGTCAGCCACCGGCACCATGTCAGCCCCCTGCTTGGGGTTTGTTACGGATAACACACTTCACGACAAGAACTGAGGCTCACGGAATTGAAACACTTATCTTTTATTCCTTGGCGATGATTCTTACACCCTGTTACAGAACACTAGCCCCTTGGGCTTGCTTAGTGGATTCGACTATCGGCGATTCATGTTCGTAATTAGGGGTAGAATTTGCGAAGATTCTCGATGTTCCAGGCGTTGCCCTCCGACCTGCCTTTCTCGTGCTCCAGATATACTGCTCCAGGTCTCAGGGTATGAGTCACCCAATAAGGTCCTTCCCACTTGGATGACATCTGGTTCATGCCATCAAGTTTTTGCTTCTTGCGTAGTACTAGGTCTCCGGGTTCCACTACCAGTGAACGAACATGGCGATCGTGATAGTGACGGAGCCCTTGCTGGTATCAAGCGGATCATAAAGAGGCTCGACACCGAATCTCTTCCAGGAAGTTTATGTCATCGATCCTCCTCTCAACTTGCGTGTCTTCATCATAGGCAAGTACCCGAGGAGATCCGTGCCTTATCTCTGTTGGCAAGACGGCTTCAGCTCCATAGACAAGGAAGAAGGGTGTTTCTCCTGTTGGTCTGCTTGGTGTGGTTCTGAGAGACCATAAGACACTTGGTAGATGATCAATCCAGTTTTTGCCCTTGTCTTCCAATTTGTTAAAAGCCTTGGTCTGCAAACCCTTTAGGACCTCCGCATTGGCTCGCTCTACTTGCCCGTTGCATCTTGGATAGGACACCGAGGCGAAACACACCTTGATGCCCAATTCTTCACAGAAGTTGAGGAAGGCTCGACTTGTGAACTGAGTGTCATTGTCCGTGATGATTCTGTTAGGTACTCCGAAGCGGTACACGATCCCTTTAATGAACTTGATGGAGGCCTGGGCCATCTGACGTGGTACTGGCATCACTTCCACCCACTTTGTGAACTTGTCAATAGCCATGAAGAGGTTTTCATGTCCCCTGACAGACTTTGGTACCTTGCCCACAATGTCCAGCCCCCAGACCGCGAACGGCCAAGAGATTGGAATTGGCTGCAGAGCTTGTGCTGGCTGATGTATGTTCTTCGCATAGTATTGACAGGCTTCACAGGTCTTGACTAGTTGCTCGGCATCATGAAGGACTGTTGGCCAGTAGAACCCGTGACGAAAGACTTTCCCCGCCAACGATCTTGATGCAACGTGACTTGAACACATGCCCTCGTGGATGTCCCTTAGCAGTACTTGGCCTTGCTCTTGTGGTATGCAGCGGAGCTTGACTCTGTTGTCGCGTCGCCGGTAGAGTTCGCCGTCGATCAAGACGTAGAGCTTGGCTTGGCGAGTCACCCGCTCGGCGTCATGATCATCCTCCGGGAGGGCATGCTCTGTCATGTACTTGACGATGTCCAGGGCCTAGGGCGGGTGGGTGCTTTCAACCGGTAGCACCACTCGACAAGAAGGAAGCATGGCTTCCTCTGTCATAGGAGCTACCGGGTCTTGAGTTTCTGGGCTGGCTACCCGTGTTGTTGAGGTAGAAGGGTCGCCAGCCCCCAGTGTCGGTGCAGATCTTGTCTTGAGCCTCTCGGGAGAAATCGAAGGTTGCATGAGCACCTCGATGTAGATCCCGGGAGACACTGGCTCTCGCTTGGAAACCAACTGTGACAGCTCGTCCGCAGACGTGTTCTCTCCCCGTGGGACGTACACGCCTGGAAGCTGTCGAAGCGCCGCTGGAGCTTCCATACCTCCTCGACGTACGATGCCATCTGAGGGCAGGCGTACTCCTTGTTCACTTGCTCGATGGCTAACTGAGAGTCGCCCTTGACGACGATCTTGTTGATGCCGAGGCCGATGGCAGCACGAAGTCCCGCGAGCAGGCCCTCATACTCCGTCGTGTGATGACGTGGAACGCACGTTCGCTGGGAAACCCCAAGAGGAAGGTATGATGTAGTCAGCAGCAAAGTTTTCCCTTGATTACAAAACCAAGGTTGTCAGATCCAGTAGGAATTGGAAGAGCTTCAGAAAGGTTTCAGTGGCGCCGTTACCGATCACTGACGTGGACCTGCATACACACAATCAAAGTACTTTGCCCCAACGAAACAGGAAGGTTGTCAATTTCCCGGCTTGCTGAATACAAAGGATTAAACGTATGGTGTGGAATATGATGATGAACACAAAAGTAGCAGCAGGAAGTAACGTAGAGCGTGGTGAAAACGGTGTTTGTATCAGTGTGGAATAAAGGACCGGGTCCACAGTTCACTAGTGGTGTCTCTCCATAAGACAAATAAATATACATGTTGGGTGAACGAATTATAGCTGGGCAATTGACAAATTGCAAACGCATGACAATGCAATATATGACAAGCACATGTTCATTGTTATATCTATTGGGCATTACAACAATATACATAGACCGCTTACTAGCTGCATCTATGACTCATAATCCACTCACAAGATAGCTTCCGGGTCTCCCATGAGTATTAAGTTGCAAGCAACAGATTATAGCATTAAGCAAAGTGTGTAATGTAAACAAAGCATTAGACTTAACAACAGTACCCTTAAGCTAAGCATCGGTTATTTTATCCCTAGTGGCAACATCACATCTACAGCCTTAGTTGTTTCTGTCTATCAAGCCCAGGCTTCTAGAGGCATGAACCCACTATCTAGCATAAATACCCTCTCTTGAAGTCATTAGCATCTACTTGGCCAAAGCATCTACTAACAACGGAGAGCATGCAGGAACATAGATAAAACATAATATAGATAGATGAACAAACTTGATCATAACTTCACAATTCATCGGATCCCAGCAAACACAACATGTAGCATTACATAAAGATGATCTTGATCATGTTAGGCAGCTCACAAGATCTAAACATGATAGCACAAGGTGGAGAGACTACCAACTAGCTACTGCTATGGACCCGTAGTCCCGTGGAGAACTACTCACGCATCACTCCGGAGGCAGGCATGGCGATGTAGAGCCCTCCGGTGATGATTTCCCCTCCGGCAAGGTGCCGGGAAGAACTGCAGAAACCCTCCCGAACTAGGGTTGAAGACGACGGCGGCCTCGAACTTTTCGTGGATTTTTGCTCGGGTCTAGGGTTTCCCGATAGATGCAATTTATAGGCGAAAGGGCGACGTCGGTGGCCAGCCGAGGTGGGGCGGCGGCCTAGGGTGGCCCCACCCTGGCCGCGCCGTGGGCCCGCCGGCCTCCTGGTGTGGCCCCGGCTCGTCCTTCTGGCTGCTGCTCCGTCTCGGTCCAGAAATAAATCAGTTAAATTGGCGTCCGATTCCGAGAATATTTCCAGAATAGATTTTTGAAACAAAAAGACAGCAGAAAACAGGAACTGGCACTGTGGCATCTTGTTAATAGGTTAGTCCCAGAAAATGCATAAAAATGATATAAAGTGTAAGATAAACATGTGGTAATCAATATATAATAGGCATGGAACATCAAAAATTATAGATACGTTTTGGACGTATCAAGCATCCCCAAGCTTAGTTCCTACTCGTCCTCGAGTAGGTAAACGATAACACAAAGATAATTTTTGAGGTGACATGCTACCAACATAATCTTGATCATATAGTAATGTAAAGCATGTGAGCTGAGATCAAATCATTCAAAGCAAAAGTCTATGTTTGATATTAAACACATAGATGAATAAAGCAAGACAATTAAACAAGTAAAAACCTTTCATGGAAGATGCTATAAAGACATGAAACCGTACAAAGTTCATTATAGATGTTTTAAGCATTCAGTATAGAAGTTATCCTTCTACTCAAGCATCAGCAATCTTCACAAACATAGAAAGGATCCAGTCAAGCAAAAGTATCACAAACGTAATGAATCACTGGTTAGAAGTTTTACTCAACCGGTGAGCGTAAGCATTTGGTATTGGCACCAGGATGTTATGGCAAAGAGAATAATAATGGGGGTTTGGAAGGCCAATGGAAGAAAGGCTCACAAAGCTATAATGATCATTAGACAAGAGGAAGTCTTATAATCGAAGCTATGCAAGGAGTAGTGATTGCCATGCAACGGATGCACATAGAGCTATAAGTGTATGAAAGCTCTCCAATGGAACTAGTGGGGGTGCATCCAACTTGGTTGCTCATGAAGACCTAGAGCACTTTTGAGGAGCTCATCATTGGAATATACAACCCAAGTTCTATAACGTAAATTCCCCACATAGTTATACTAGAAACATGAAACTCTCTCATATGAAGCATAGGTGCTACTAGCACAAATGATGACTATAAAACTGGTGCTAAACATGAGCACAAGTGTGGATAAAGGATAGTAATGTTGCCCCCTCTCTATTTCTTTCTTTTTTTTTTTTTTCTTTTTCTGTTTCTCTTTTCATGGCCTCCGTGGCTTTTTCACTTTTCTCTCCCTCACTGTAGGGGCAACACTCTAATATGACAACACACTTTTTGGTACAAATAACTCATAATGAACAAAACATGATGTATAAAACTGTATGCCTCTGCCAGTGTAGCAGGATGTGCAATGATCTAGCGTAACATGGGTAAAACCACACATCAGCTGTATAGAATCATGCAAAGCAATATAACAATGATGAATGACAACAAGTCATGTAATGTAAGGTGGAAGTTGCATGGCAATATATCTCGGAACAGCTATGGAAATGTTGTGATAGGTAGTTATGGTGGCTGTTTTGAGGAAGATGTTTGGCTTATGTGTAGGAGAACAAGATGAAGTTCTCCCACGGGGTTGGATGTACTGGCGAAGTATGCACAACTCTCAATGTGAGCAGAAGGCAATGCACAGCACCGAAGAGGCTAGCAAAATATGGATGGTGGAAGTGCCAAAAACCGTAGCTCAACATTAGTCAAAAAAACTCACAAGTTTATTGCAAACAACTAGCAGGTTCAACATTAAGAGCATGATTAAATTTACCCCAAGGAGGGCCGTTCACGGAGGCACAAGTACCCCGCTAGATCCCTCGACCTTAGCACGCAACTATGTTGTTTCCAAAAACCTTCAGACATGAGAAGCTATCAAGTCCAACTACACCTTCAGCAATTTTAAGAGTTTGTAGTACGGTACAAGCTTTAATAACACAACCACTAATCAGATTTTAGCTTTAATTAACCAGCAAGCATTTAACATCTAATTTCTTAATATCTCAAAACATTTGCAAGGAATCAAGTTATCAAAGTTCAATGATCTACAAGACTATGCAAGTTTTTCCATTATACAACTACCACACACTTTAGCATTTTCTGTTCCAACCAGACGCCAATTATACAACTCTCCAAACAAATATAAGTGAAGCAAGAGAGTACTTTCTATAAAAGAACTAATAGCTCTGAAAAGAGATACATGAAAAACAAGAGCTAATAGCATAGCAGTGCTAAACAAGAATACTCAACAAGTATAAGTGAAGAATAGGGTATTCTAAGCAAAAGCGGAGCGTGTCTCTCTCCCAAACAAGAGTGCTAGGATCCAACTAAGTTATGATCAGAAAACAAAACAAAAACAAAACAGAAAATAAAACACACAGACGCTCCAAGAACACACACAATATGTGAAGCAATAAAAATATAGTCTCACTAGAGGTGACCTGATAATTTGTTGATGAAGAAGGGATGCCTTGGGCATCCCCAAGCTTAGACGCTTGAGTCTTCTTGATATATGCTGGGGAGATCCAAGGGAGCCTCCCCAAGCTTAAGCTTTTCTCTCTTCTTGATCTTCTTATATCATCCTCCTCTCCTAATACTTGAAAACTTCCTTCACACAAAGATAACTCGCAAACTTCATTAGAGGGGTTAGTGCATCAAAACATAAACTCACTTGGTTCTGTAAAAACACATTGCATACTTTAGTTCAAACATTAGCTACTGTTACTAAGCAAGATCTGATCTCCCCCCGAAGAACGTGAATCTATACTTGCAAAAGAGACAATGCAAAACAAAAACAGAATCTGTCAAAACCAGAACAGTCCGTAAAGACGAATTTTTTGAGGCACTTCCGATGCTCAAATCAGAAAACGGTTAACTAACGAAAGATAGGTAATAAGTTCAGGCTTCTGCTCAAAAATTTACAGATTAAAATAGTAATCCGTGATTTTTCACGAATTTTTACCGTGAGGTACAGAAATCTGTTTCTGGACAGCAAATAAAACTTTACCACCCTCTTGCATTAGAGGCTTTTCTTGGCACAACAAAAACGAAAATAAAAGATACAAAGGAGTTGTTACAGAAGTAAACAACCTCCTTGACTCAAGAAAACAAAAAATAACAGGAAATAAAATTGGGTTGTCTCCCAACAAGCGCTTTTCTTTAACGCCTTTCAGCTAGGCGCAGTAGCAAAAAGATCAAGTATTATCAAGAGTAGCATTGAAAGCATAACTTGTTCTAACAATAGACTCAAAAGGTTGTTTCATCTTCTTTCTAGGAAAGTGTTCCATCCCCTTTCGGAGTGGAAACTGATATTTGACAGTTCCTTCTTTCATGTCAATAATGGCACCAACAGTTCTAAGAAAAGGTCTTCCCAAAACAATAGGACAGAAGCCTTACATTCAATATCCAAAATAATGAAATCTACAGGGACATAATTGTTGTTAACCATTATAAGAACATCATTCACTCTACCCACAGGTTTCTTCATAGTAGAATCAGCAAAATGAACATTCAAGTGACAATCTCTAATGGTGCTAAATCAAGAATTTCATAAAGTTTCTTAGGCATAACAGAGACACTAGCACCAAGATCACACAAAGCATTGCAATCAAAATCATTCACTCTCATTTTAACAGTAGGTTCATAAACATCTTCTAACTTTATAGGAATAGATGCTCACGTTTAAGTTTCTCCTCCCTAGCCTTGATAAGAGCATTAGTGATGTGCTTAGTGAAAGCCATGTTTATTTCACTAGCATTAGGAGTTTGAGCAAGCTTTTGTAAGAACTTAATAACTTCAGTAAGATTGCAACTATCAAAATCAAACTCATTATCATCAAAAGAAATAGGAGTATCATTCCTAACAACACGAAAATTTCAGCATTTTTCTCAGGAGTAACTTTAGTGTCATTAAGTGACTTGGAGCCCTTCTCAACAGAAGTGGGACCTTCTCCAATTTTAATTTTCTTGTTATTAGGACCTGTAGGTAATTCACTAGTGCTCAAAGTTTTAACATCTTCATTGGTAAATAGTGCAAACATTAGCAATCCTACACTTTTCAGCAGTTTCAGCCTCTTTTTCCTCTCTTTCCCATCTAGCATGCAACTCGGCTAGCATCTTAATATTATTATCAATCTTAATTTGTATATTAAGAGACTTACTTTCTTTAACATCATGAGGCATAACCTTTATTTTCAAAAATTCAACATCAAGAGCAAGGTTATCAACTTTAGAAGCAAGATTATCTATTTTTTCAATTTTCCTCAACAGTTTTGTTAAAAGCTTTTTGTGAACCAATGAAATCTTTAAGCATAACCTCAAGATCAGAGGGCACATTCTTATTACTATTGTAGGAATTACCATAACATTACCATAAGCATTGCCACTATTGGAAGGATAGGGCTTATAATTGTTATTACCAAAATTGTTCCTATAAGCATTGTTGTTGAAATTGTTGTTTTTAATGAAGTTCACATCAACATGCTCTTCTTGAGCAACCAATGAAGCCAAGGGAACATTGTTTGGATCAACAGGCACTTGATTACCAGAAAGCATGGACATAATAGCATCAACCTTATCATTCAATGAAGAAATTTCCTCAACAGAGTTTACCTTTTTACCTGTTGGTGCCCTTTCAGTATGCCATTGGGAATAATTTACCATCATCTCATCTAGGAGTTTTGTTGCTGCACCCAAAGTGATGGACATGAAGGTCCCTCCAGCGGCCGAATCCAACAAATTCCTTGAAGAAAAGTTTAATCCTGCATAAAGGTTTGAATAATCATCCAAGAAGTCAGTCCATGTGTGGGACAATTTTTAACCAAGCTTTTCATCCTTTCCCAAGCTTGGGCAACATGCTCATTATCATATTGCTTAAAATTCATAATGCCACTTCTCAATGATATAATTTTAGCAGGAGGGTAGTATTTTCCTATGAAAGCATCTTTACATTTAGTCCATGAATCAATGCTATTCCTAGGCAAGGATAATAACCATTCTTTAGCTTTTCCTCTTAAAGAGAAAGGGAATAGTTTCAGTTTAATAATGTCACCTTCTACCTCTTTGTACTTCTGCATATCACATAATTCGACAAAATTATTAAGGTGAGAGGCAGCATCATCCGTACTAACACCAGAAAATTGCTCCCTCATAACAAGATTTAGTAAAGCAGGTTTAATTTCATAGGACTCTGCTTTGGAAGCAGGTGGAGCAATAGGTGTGCAAATAAAGTCATTATTGTTTGTGCTAGTGAAGTCACACAACTTGGTGTTTTCAAGAGAACTCATTTTGACTAAGTAAAAACAGGAAATAAAACTAGAACTAATTTTTTTGTGTTTTTCGATTTAAAAGCAAACAAGATAAAATAAAAATAAACTAAGCAAGACAAAAACAAAGTAAAGAGAATGGTGACGTGTAACTCCCCTTGCTGTAGCTCCAATTCCCCGGCAACGGCGCCAGAAAAAGTTGCTTGATGACGTGGAACGCACGTTCGCTGGGAAACCCCAAGAGGAAGGTATGATGTAGTCAGCAGCAAAGTTTTCCCTTGATTACAAAACCAAGGTTGTCAGATCCAGTAGGAATTGGAAGAGCTTCAGAAAGGTGTCAGCGCGCCGTTACCCGATCACTGACGTGGACCTGCACACACACAATCAAAGTACTTTGCCCCAACGAAACAGGAAGGTTGTCAATCTCCCCGGCTTGCTGAATACAAAGGATTAAACGTATGGTGTGAATATGATGATGAACACAAAAGTAGCAGCAGAAGTAACGTAGAGCGTGGTGAAAACGGTGTTTGTATCAGTGTGGAATAAAGGACCGGGGTCCACAGTTCACTAGTGGTGTCTCTCCATAAGACAAATAAACATACATGTTGGGTGAACGAATTACAGCTGGGCAATTGACAAATTGCAAACGCATGACAATGCAATATATGACAAGCACATGTTCATTGTTATATCTATTGGGCATTACAACAATATACATAGACCGCTTACTAGCTGCATCTATGACTCATAATCCACTCACAAGATAGCTTCCGGGTCTCCCATGAGTATTAAGTTGCAAGCAACAGATTATAGCATTAAGCAAAGTGTGTAATGTAAACAAACGCATTAGACTTAACAGCAGTACCCTTAAGCTAAGCATCGGTTATTTTATCCCTAGTGGCAACAACACATCTACAGCCTTAGTTGTTTCTGTCTATCAAGCCCAGGCTTCTAGAGGCATGAACCCACTATCTAGCATAAATACCCTCTCTTGAAGTCACTAGCATCTACTTGGCCAAAGCATCTACTAACAACGGAGAGCATGCAGGAACATAGATAAAACATAATATAGATAGATGAACAAACTTGATCATAACTTCACAATTCATCGGATCCCAGCAAACACAACATGTAGCATTACATAAAGATGATCTTGATCATGTTAGGCAGCTCACAAGATCTAAACATGATAGCACAAGGTGGAGATACTACCAACTAGCTACTGCTATGGACCCGTAGTTCCGGGAGAACTACTCACGCATCACTCCGGAGGCAGGCATGGCGATGTAGAGCCCTCCGGTGATGATTTCCCCACTGGCAAGGTGCCGGGAAGAACTGCAGAAACCCTCCCGAAGTAGGGTTGAAGACGACGACGGCGTCGGAACTTTTTGTGGATTTTCGCTCGGGTGTCTAGGGTTTCCCGAATAGATGCAATTTATAGGCGAAAGGGCGACATCGGTGGCCAGCCGAGGTGGGGCGGTGGCCTAGGGGCGTGGCCCCACCCTTGGCCACGCCGTGGGCCCGCCGGCCTCCCTGGTGTGGCCCCCGGCTTCGCCCTTCTAGCTGCTGCTCTGTCTCGGTCCAGAAATAAATCTGTTAAATTGGCGTCTGATTCTGAGAATATTTCCAGAATAGAATTTCTGAAACAAAAAGACAGTTGAAAACAGGAACTGGCACTGTGGCATCTTGTTAATAGGTTAGTCCCAGAAAATGCATAAAAATGATATAAAGTGTAAGATAAACATGTGATAATCAATATATAACAGGCATGGAACATCAAAAATTATAGATACGTTTTGGATGTATCATCGTGTTGTTGGACATGTTCCCTTCGTAGTGCATCTGGACGACGTACTTCAGCCGGTCGCCGGTTGGCAAGGTTAGGACAACTCCAGCGCCTCCTTGCCCCTTGATGTAGGAGCTGTCGAAGTGCATGATCCAGGCGCTAGGGTCCTCCTTCCCGGGGAGGCAAGTTTCCTCTTCCGGGCCATCGAACGCCGTCTCGGTCCAATCTGCTGTGAAGTCTGTCAGCGCCAGGCTCTTGATGTTGTCCGTGTGCTCGAACTTGAGACGGAACCCTTGAAGCTCCATGGCCCACCATGATATGCGTCCAGTGGCAAGTGGGTTCTCCAACGGGCTTCTCAGGTTCTACTTTGACACCACCGTGATAGGATGGCTTTCAAAGTATGGCCTCATCTTGCGGGAGGCAATAAGGATTGCCAGCAACAGCTTCTGCATCATGGGATATCGCTCCCGGGCGTCGCGCAGCACCAAACTGATGAAGTAGACCGGATGCTGCACCTTGCGGGTCACCGAGTCCTAGTCGGGCTCGGCTTCCTCCATGTCGTTGATGTCTTGGGGTGGGGGTGAAGTAGCCCCCAGCGAAGTTCCTTCGAAGAGAAGCTCTCCGTTCTTGGTGGTGGCGAGCTCTGCGACATCTGGCAAGGTTGTCGCGATGTCAGGATCATCAGACCCCTGGTCACCCGATAGCCTCTTCTTGCTTGGTTGTCCCGGGAGGGAGTTCCCGTGTCGCTTGCCTTTGGTCTTGCTTTGTTTCTTCGGAGGAGCGTCACGCTCCGCCACGAGCACAGCACTAATCACCTGATTGGTGGCAGTGATGTACAATAGTAGGGGCTCCTTCTCTGTTGGGGACACAAGGACTGGCGGCGAGGCAGGGTCACACTTGAGGGACTGGAGAGCTTCCTCGGCCTCGGGGTCCACTTCACGGGGCCCGACTTCTTGAGCAACTTGAAGAACGGTAGAAGCCCGCTCCCCAAGCCTTGAGATGAAGCGCCCGAGTGCACTGATGCACCCGTTGAGGCGTTGTACGTCCTTGACCCGCCAGGGTGCCTGCATGCGCTCGATTGCCTTAATTTTGTCGGGGTTGGTGTCGGGGGAATGATTAACGGATGACCTGCAGCCCAATACTGATACGCGGCTAATGACAAGCTCGTGGCCGCACCATAGATGGGCTTACACGGAGATGGGCCGGCAAAGGATCACGACGTGTGGATAGAAGCATCTAGAAGGCTGGAGATAACTTGACCTAGAAGGCTCCGGCTTATACCTTCCTTGTAGAAGAAGTATTCCTTGTAACCTAGCGAGCCTCCGTGTATATAAGGAGGACTCGCTGGACGTAGACAGGGAATTCACACGTTCTAAACCCTAGAACATACGGTGACTCATCATCTTGATCGCCAAACCCTTGTAAAACCATATTCCAATCAATTCTAATCTAGGATAGGCAGGACGTAGGTCTTTACCTCGCATTGAGGGCCGAACCTGTGTAAACATTGTCTTCTTCGTGACCTGTGATCTTAAGCTCGGAGACGCTTGACTCGCGCAAATCCCCACGCCTACAAAGTCATCCCCATGACATCTCTCGAGATTACCCCACGACAGTTGGCGCCCACCGTGGGGCCAGCGGTCAAGAGCGTCAAGTTCTGCACTGGATCAATGATGGGAGTCGAAGATCTCATCGTTGGCCAGATCAAGATGGTCAACGGAGTACCCCTGATCGATGATTCAGATTGGGGGCCGGAAGCTGATTACTTGGAGACCGGCCATGTCATCCCGTTTGGATCTATGCATGTATTCATCGGCTTCATCAGCAGTGGGTCAGTAAGCCCACCACGTGAGGGCGACTCAGAAGAAGGAGTCGCCATAACCATAGAAGAAGAAGACTCCACCAACAATGAGCAACAGCATCTCGAGGAGGAGGAGGCCCAATCCGTCGAATTCTTGATGGAGGAAAGGTTAATCCATAACCACGAGTATAGCAGCCTTCCCCCCGTAGGCGATCAGCAAACGGAGGGTATCTATAGGACGGTGGAGGCAGAAGAAAGGCTAGCATGCCACCAGGAAGCTGGACCCCTGCGGCCCCGGAAGTTGCCGGAGAAGCGGCACCCATGGTACCAAATCCAGGAAACACAACGACGGCTACAACAACTCCAGGAGCCGTGGCGTCAGGACCCGCGACGACAGCCGTCGCAATATCAGGAGTCGCAGCACCAAGAGCCGCGCCTCAGGGGTCGCGGCGTTAGGAGCCGCACCTAGAGTAACCCCTTTGGGGGCCCGGGCGACGGAGGACACGGTGCAAAGGGCAGCGACTAACGCAGAGGTTGTAACAGCACAAGCCGTAGGACATAATCAAACGCCTAGTGGCTTAATGTTTACACCAATATCAGTTGTAAATGCAGCGGCCAGAGCATCTGAAATTGAAGCCGCAAGAATTGGGCTCTACGATGAAGTCCAAAGGATAGTACATGAGCGAAGCAGGTTGATGCGAGAAGACCAGCGACTCCAACAGGAGTAGCAAAGGCTCACGGTTGACGCGGCCCTTATACGATCACAACAAAGCGATCTCAGCACCCTACCACACATGTGTCAAGTAAGCCGCATGCAGCCAGGTGGCGTCACGTAGGATCCAACAGTGTTGTTCCAAACACCCGTCGAGAGGGCATCCGTTCAACCTCAGCGTATTACCGCGGCCCCACCAGTTGTAACAGAAGCACCGAGGACGGCCGCAGCACAGACACCAGCTGTCGCTGTAGCTCGTACATTCACAACAGCCCAAACCCCTTCATTTGCGGCTCCAAGAGCCGAAGAGCCGCTGGCATCAAGGGCGATGGTCCAGGCGAACAACAGAGCGGCTATGCCGCCACCACCTCCACCCATAGTATTTTCAAAACCACAGCCAGCTCAGCAGTTGATGCAGCCGCCAAGATTTCATACGCCACAAGGGCACTATGTCAACCCAGTGGACAATGTGTATGCAGCGACCAACATCTTGGCTCGGCTAATGCCAGTGGGAAACACTCCAATTGACTGAGAAGCACGACGTGCCATAGAGATGCTTAGCACGGCCGTGGTACAGCAGGCTAACATGTATGAACATGCGGGAAGGCTACACTCCACCCCGTATAATAGCAGAGCTACAAGTGTCCTCGCGGAGTCACCACAAGTCGCGACTTCAAGTTCAGCGAGACGCCAGAGGGAAAGGAATCAACCAGTGGTACCGGAGCAGCCCCAGGTACAACAGCCACAGCCTGGCACTAGCAGGGTGGAGATAGAACAGCCACGTGTGGTTAACAACCAACCGCTAAGGCATGCCCCATCCAACTTATCAACGCGACTCAAGGGGCCGGTTTGCTTTAGCGAGCGAATCAGATCAGAACCGTTCCCAGCGGACTTCAAAGGACCCCGCAAGGTCACGAACTACAATGCCAGTATGAACCCAACCACTTGGCTAAACAATTATGAGATGGGCATGAGTATTCTTAATGCTTCTGAAGAAATATGTGCTCGGTACCTGAACATGATGTTGGAAGGCGCTGCCCACATTTGGCTTCAGAATTTGCCACCCAACAAGATAAACTCCTGGGATGAGATGAAGGATGCCTTTATCAAGAATTTCCAAGGAACGTGCAAACGTCTCTGCAGCATAGAAGACCTCAAGCGCTGCGTACAGAAGGAAGGCGAATCAAGTCGCCATTGGATGACAAGAGTAGCAGAGATCATACACTCTTCAGACAACATACCAGCCAGTTCAGCGGTCCTAGTAATGGAAAAGAATTGCAAGTTTGAACCACTGATACACAAGTTAGGTCGCATGAAGGATAATCTGAAGAACCTCAGCGAGCTCATGGCCGTGGCTAACAAATACGCCGCCTCGGACAAGACAAAGGATGTGTCAGATGGTGAAGAAGACGACGCAGCAGGAAAAACCAAAAAGGGTAAAAACAAGCCTCATCAGCAAAGCAGCAGTAACAATGCGAACCAAAACAAGCGCAAGAATGAAGAAGGGAACTCTGGATTAGTCGCAAACACCAACACCCGCTTCAAGAATAATAGTGGCAAGGGACGGAGCTCTCACCCAATAAACCTTGAAGAAGTGTTCAATCGCCCTTGTGATATCCACATAGGGAAAGAAGTACGTCCAGCCAACCACACAAAGGCACAGTGCTTCCATTATAAGAAGTGGAGGGACGGACACCTAGGCCATGGAACAATAGCCACCAGCATAATGAAGGAGGCGATCATGGTGGAGGAAACTGCAATGTAGCTTCCAACCTGCCAGCAGATCAGCCACAGTTCCCAAAGCAGCTAGGGCAGTACCACACCATCGTGGTTAACACGTCAAAAAGAGAGCAGAAGCTTAGACGGCGCAATCAAGCTATCAATGCTATAGTACCAGCAGTTCCCCAATGGCTAAAGTGGTCAGAGCAGCCCATAATCTGGAGTCGCGAGTACCACCCTGGAGAGATAAACGAGGCTGGCAAGCTCGCGCTAGTCGTTGCAACCTCAAGTCGCAGGATATAAAATAAGCAAAGTGCTGATGGATGGGGGTAGCAGCATAAACATACTATACTATGAGACCTTCAAAAGGATGCACTTACAGAGAAGCTACTACAACCATCGAGAACATCGTTCCACGGAGTGGTGCCTGGAATATCTACACAACCGCTAGGGCGAATCAGTTTGGAAGTAGCCTTTGGAACACACAGCAACTTCCGCAATGAGTACATCTCGTTTGAAGTAGTGGACTTCCAGAGCCCATATCATGCACTATTTGGCAGAGCCGCGTTCGCAAAATTCATGGCAAGACCGTGCTACGTATAGCTGAAGCTAAAGATGCATGGCCCACATGGAGTAATTACAGTTGAAGGCGACAGACAAATAGCCATGGAGTGCGAGGAAGGCGATAGAGCCATGGCAAAAGCCGCGTTTGTCGTGGTAGGACTACCAGTCCACGAGCCTCAGAAGAACTTCGATGATATCGTAGAAGCAAAAAGGCACTTACCGAACCTGCGACTCAAGCTAACAGCTAATCGGGAGGCAAGAAAAGCAAAGACCGCCGAATAGCAGAAAGACAAGCAAGGCCTCAACCGCCTTTGAGGCGACTCTTCATAAGCCGCAACATTTCATAAGCCGCATTATGCGACTCAGAGTGAGCCACCAAGGGTTCAAGTATCATCCAGGCTACCTAGAGCCATCGTCACAGCTATTGCAGCTGAATATCACATCTACAGCTAATCAGAGCTGGTTATCATTAAAGCTACTTAGAGCTCGTCATGGCTATTGCAGCTGATTGTATCAAAAATCGACCGCCGCCTACGTGCGGTCGTGCAACAAAAGTTGTACTAATATGATTATGAAATAAAGCCGGCACATCTGCTATGCGGGGTTGTCGTTTCGCCTCAAACTACCAATTGAGTTGCTGAGTCTTTATTTTATCTATCATTGGTTCCTCGAGGGCCTCGATGCTTTATGAGCTCAGCTTACTACCTTGGAATCGCCAACCTACTGGCAAACTTTCTTGATTATACTCAGCTTTAGCTCGGATGCGACTCGCAATATGTGACCAAAGTACCGGCATGTGGCGTCAATCGAGTCTGAATGCCTATCATGGACTTTCTCGACCCTAATCACACATTTAGCCTGGGAAATACTGAGCCACGTGAGGGCCTGACTAAGGAATTGAGACAAATCAAAAGGACCCGCGTACGTGGTCATAATTTTACTCAAAGCACAAGTGTCGTGGGTTTGTCACGTCAGGTGTCATAGGTGACTTCGTAGGTGTGGGATTACGCGAGTCAAGCATCTCCGAGCTTGGGATCGCAGGAACAAAGATCAACACAGATTTACCCAGGTTCGGCCCCCTCAATGTGAGGTAAAAGACCTAATTCCTGCCTACCCTAGATTGGTATTGATATGATAATCGAGGTGTTACAATGGAGGCGATCCGATCTGGTACTCGCCGTATGAGCTAGGGTTTAGGGCTTGATAGCTTGACCCGCTCTAAGTCATGCGAGTTCTCTTTATATACACAGAGGCTCGCCAGGTTACAAAAGGAAACTTCCCCCATAAGGAATACGTCCACAGAGGCCTACTCGGAGACTACTTGGTCTTCAAGTCCTCCGGGATATGTCTTCTAGATCTTTCCCCTTATGGCGGTTCAATATTGGGCTTGCTCCCAAGTGGGCCTTTGTCCGTGCGAGTAAGTTAAGTCGCACTGGGCCACGGGTTAATCCAGAAAGTATTCCCCCGACATTAGCCCCCAAGCGTGGCCTGAACTTCATAGTATTTTCTTGATCTTGAATGTTTAGGCCGCGCTTTTCCTTGTTTCGCGACTTATAATTGTGCAGGATTGGCCTTGACTCGCACCTGGAAGATCATCTGACTTTGTGAGCTTCTTTGTTAGAGTAGCCTGATAGCTTCAGAACTTGATGACGATCTATCTTCAAATTTTTGATGATAATATGATGTAGCCCCCAAGGATTGAGAGGATGTAATGTGGTAATCATCTCAATTCTTCTCAGAGAACTCTGAAGGTCATCACCTGTAACTTGATATCATGAATGAAACAATTGTTAAGATGCAAGTAATTGTAATTGGTGTTGCCGTACTATAAGCAGTACATCGACCTCTAGTTAGGCCATCTGAATCCTTAAGTGGGCACTCGCGCGACTCAGTATTTCCTATGAACATGTGTGTTCAGGGTCGAGAGCGGCCATGATAGGCAATCAAGCTCGATTGACGCCACACCCCA